>OZ010741.1:22522300-23722300 GCA_963932245.1 Tachinus rufipes
TTGCGACAAGATTCAGATTGAACATCAGTCGGATCACTTGTTTTTGTTGGATAAACACTCTATTAATGTCTGAAGCAAGACCTCACACTATGATATTATAACTGATTATTGAGTATGTTAATCCATAATAAACATTGATAATATTGATAGTTTCTCCTATCTGCAAGCGTTAGAAATCTCTATGTATAAAAAGGAAATGCTGATATCTATATCTCTTAATGACCTACATCTGGGCGGATAGGTAGGGCACTCTAGTTTATGGTTTTTAACAAGTGGTTTGAACTAAAGTGTTCACTCACCTGCCCAAGTATTTGTTATAAAAAAACTGGAAATTTGTGTTAAAACTTTTTATGTCTAAGGAGATGTTGATATTAAACTGCTTGATGACCAACCCTGGGGTGAGTAAGTAAGGCATTTTAGCTAATGACTAGCAGCAAGTAGTTTAAACTGACTACCTACCTGCTTAAGAGTTTGTATCAAATAATTTAAAGTTTTTTTTTACTGCAGGCGTTAAAAGTTTTTATGTCAAGGAAGAGATGTTTATATCTAATGTCTTAATGACCAACGTTTGGATAGGTGAGTGGACATTCAAATTTATGATTACCAGCAAGTAGTTTAACCTGGAGTGTTCACCTATTTGCCTAAATGTTTGTTATTAAGAAATTAGAAATTTCTCTTCTCATTTTTATCTGAAGGAGGAGTGATTTTGAAAAGACTCTTACATTTTGTGAAGAGTGTCGGGTTTATTTGGCTAAGGCACCTACAGACTAAAACTTTTTCTTTATACTCCCCTCTTTGATCAAACATAACGGAATCACTTCTTGGTATTGTTTTATCATGCTGATTTGTTATTGCTTATATTGATAGTTGAGCATCTTCTAATCTACCTCTTGTTTTTTTTTTCTACTTTGGCCTGTATGACATTTTCTACTATGTTTGCTATAGTTCCAGCAATCATCATCATCTGCAGCGCTTATTTTGTCCATTCCTGAACATACGCTTCCTTTAGTGATATCCATTTTGTCCTGTCCATTGTTTCTCTTCCCCATTGCTTTCCCGTCACTTTTGATAGAGTTTCACCTTGTTCTGTGTCTTCCAAGGCTTCTTCTTCTTGTTTGTGGCCTTTATTTAGTTATTTTTTGACTTTAGCGTTTGTCATCTCTTTGTGTTACGTGGCCTGCCCATCTCCACTTACATCTAGCTATCTGTTGTGCTACATCCACTACTTTAATTTTGTTTCTGATCCAGCCCTTTGTCTTCCTGTCTCGTATTGTTATTCCAAGCATTTTTCTTTCCATGGCTTTCTGTAGTACCCTTAATTTTTTCATGGTTCCTTTCGTTGTTGTTCACGTTTCCGAAGCGTACGTCAGGTTAGGTAGTACGGACTGGTCAAATACTTTGGTCTTAAGGTGTTGTTGGTAGTTGGCCTGGAAAAAGTTTTTGAGCCTTTCAAATGGCTTTCTGGCTGTGCTTTCCAAAGGTAAGTAGGGTTTTTAGGTACACATATTTGGATACTATTTTTAGTGTTTGTTCTCCTACTGTGGCAAGTGTTGTCAGGGGTTGATTTGTCATCACCTTGGTTTTTGAAATGTTCATGAGTAGTCCGACTTGTTTTGCTGTTTCTTACAGCTGCGATGTCATCTGCGTTAGTTTCTGCGGGTTGTCTGCTCTTTTACTCCCAATTTATTTTTTTAAAAACATTTTCTAATGCATTTGTAATAATCTTTGGGGATATTGTGTATCTCTGCTTAATGCCGCGGCCGATGTTAATTGGGTTTGTAATGTCAGAGGTTTGTATAGTGAGGGTAGCTGTTTCATAAATGTCGTTAATAAGCTCGATGTATCTGTAGTCGATTCTGCATCGCTTCATTGCGTCTTTTAAAGCCCACGTCTCCATTGTATCGAATGCTTTTTCAAAGTCTTTAAAAGTAATATAGAGGGGTTTATTGTATTCATAGGTCTTTTCGATGTATTGTGTGTATGTGGTCTATAGTCCCAAACTTTTTCCTGAAGCCCGCTTGTTCATTTGTTTGAAATTTATCAAGTCTATTTGAGATTTGGTTGTGTATTATTTTTGTCATGAGCTTATAAATGTGTGAGAACAACAATACTGGGCGATAGTTTTCAAGATCATGTTTGCTACCTTTTTTGAATATAAGAACTACATTTGCGATTTTCCACAATTTTGGTGTTTTATTTGTTGAAGAGTGTTGTAAGAAGTTTTATAATTGTTGGTCTTCTTTTTTTAATGAACTTTATTACTACTTCATCTCTTCCAGATGCTTTGTTGTTTTTCATAGTCTCGGGAATATCCTCTGTATAATGCCTAGTTAGCTTGCTTCTTTTATCATCTAAGTTTTGTAAAGGTTTTCTTGTTTTTGAGGAATAGAGGTTTTTATAGATGACTATTATGTATTGTAGGATCTCTTTCCTGTATGTTAGCAATTTTTTGTGGTTATCTATCAATTTTATTATTTTCATTTTTGGGCTTTTATTTTCTGTGATTACTTCAAAGATTACCTTTACATCTACGTTCTTTCTCACTTGCTTTCTTATATTTTTACTGGCTTTTTTTTTGTTTTTTTTACTGAGCATTGTGTCGTGTCTTTGTCTGATAAGTTTGCGTGTTACTTCTGAGATTTTGGAAGTTTTGCTGTTGTTTTTTTTTATACATTCCTTAGCCTTTGTTGTGAGATATTTTATTATAAGATTGTTAAGTGCATAGGTTTCCATCTTTTCTGTTGTATGCTTTTAGCATAATATTTTGAGTTCTGTCTTGAATTCTTTTTCTGCTTCTAGAAGCATGTTAGTATACGGTTTTAATGTAGTGCTGCGTATTAATTATTTTCTTTCTGTTGTTGCGTTGAGGTATATACTTCTTCTTATCATTTTATGGTCATTTCTTTTTTGTACTGCGCATATAACAGAAACATCACGTATGATAGATTTGTTATCGATTTCGTTGTGTGTATTACCGTCGAGGCTTTCTCAAGTCCATTTTCGATGTTTTTTTTTTGTAGAAGAAGGAGTTTAGAGCATATAGGTGATGGTGTTCTAGAAAGTTTACTAGGAGTTGTTCTCTCTGGTACCTCTGCTCTATTCTGTGGGTACTTATACAACTTTCTCCTTTTTGTTGTTTTCCAATCTTTGCATTATAATCACTTAGGTTGTATGGTGTGGCTTGTTTTGTCTGTGTTCATGGCTTTTTCTACGTCCTCGTAATTCTACGATTTCATCTGAGTAGGATGTTGTTGGAGCGTGCACTTGTACAACCTTTAAAGAGTACCTTGTACATATTTTTATGATTATATAGATAACTTTGTTTGACACGCTGTTAAATGTTGGGATGCCTTTTGCTAATCTCTTGTGTATGAGTATTGCAACCCTATGTGTGTTTCTATCTGTTTTCTTTTTATAGTATAAGGTGTTTCCTAATTTAAGTTCAAGTAGGTCTTCTTCTTTTCTTCTGACTTTGCTTAAGCCTACTATGTACCATTTTATGCTATTTAGCTCTTTTTCTAATTCTAGCAGGAGGTCTTCAGTTGATAGAGTTTTGGTATTAAGAGTTGCAATGTATAGACTGGTTTTTGTGACTTTTTTTGGATGTTTCATTGATTTCAAATTGTTACCTCCCCCAGAATCTATGAAGTTGACTGGTAGTGCGGTGTGGGATTGTGAGTGTTAGACTCTACTCACCTGGGGTAAATGCGTTTGTAAATTTGACATTTCATTAGAGGGTTTTTGGCCTTACAACGCCGCGCTAGCCCTGCGTGTTGGATTAGCTGCCCATAACCTGAAAACAGACGATGTTGTGGCAGTCCAATCTGGTTTATACTCCGTTCGGTCTTTCTTTTTAATTTAGAGCCGCCCACTCTGGACCAGTCGCTGTAATAGGATGTTGTGTTAGTTTATTTTATTTTCCCGGTTCTCTCCGGCAAGTCGGCGAGATTTCCCGATTCCCACGGGACGCACCCATAGAGAAACTGACAAAACCCCAAGGGCTTTTTGTTCATTGGCCCACATCTTTCATTTTTTCTGCCAATCTAGTATAGTCTTTTCTGTTTTTTCTTTCTTTTGCAAAAAGGTTTATAGGTAGCATGTCTGCTAATACTAATTTTGCGTTCTTGGACATAGCGGTATTAATTGTTTTTCTCTCTGAAAGCATTAAAAGTCTTTATGTTCAAAAAGAAGATATTTGTATTTAAAGTCTAGATGACAAATTTTTGGGTGGGTGGGTGAACACTCCAGTTTATTAATTTAAACTAAAGTGGTCATCAACAAGTGTTTGTCTCGCGTTAAAAATGTTTATGTAAAAATTGTTTTGACTACCAATGGTTGGGTGAGTGGTTGGCATACCAGTTAATGATTTACAGCAATTAGTTTGAACTGGAAAGCCAACTCACTCACCCAACAGTTTGTTATCAAAAAATTGTAAGCTTTTTTTTCTGAACGTTAAAAATTTTTATGTGCACAGAGGAGATGCTGATATCTAAACACTTGGGTAACTGGTCTTTTCTACGTTTAAGGAGGAGATGTTCATATCCAGTTTCTTGAATCATTACTTGGGCGGGTAAGTAAAGCATTTTAGCTTACGATTACTAGGAGGTTAACTGACAGTAATCTTTTTTTCAGCATTAGAAATCTTTATGTTCGTAGAAATGATGTTTATATTCAATTTTTTGTTGACAATGCTTGAGTGGGTGTACACTTCAGTTTATGATTACCAGAAAATAATTTAAATTGAAATTATATAATATTCTGAATTGTGTTAACTAAGTACAAGTCGTAGCACAAATAAATTGGTATTATTGCAATGTCCCTAAAATTGTTAAAATCTTGTTTTCAGTGCAGTGTGAAAGACTGCGGTTTTGCTACCTAAACTTCACATTTTAAAATTAAAAAAAAAACAATTTTATTCTTGCATAGTTTTTCAATCAATAGCGTTATGTGTTGCTTTGCGATTAATTCAACTTTTTTTTTTCAATTTATTATAATTAATTAGGAAATTTAATTCATTGCAACAAATCTACAATTCCTGTCATAAAATTAACTTTACGTGCAACATGCTTAAGCTGTATATAATTATATAATAAAATAGAAGGTGTTATATATTACAACTAAGCTATTTTATGTTATTTTTATTCTCAAATAATGTTATCGTTAACGAAATAAAAAAGAAATACATATTATTCACGAGAATAAAGCGTCCGATTGTGTTCGGTGGTGGGTTGGTCCGCCTTTTGTTGCGTTTTTCATTCAACCCAAGCTTGTAGAGTCTTTATTACGTATGCAAGATTTTAATATTATTATGAATATGGCACAGTAGCCAGTATTGTAACATGAGAGTTGCTCTATTGATGGAACACAAAGTGAAATAGTAAGGAAACGTGTGGGCCGGAATGAAAAAAATAATAATGGCAACTGTTGTGCAACTGATTTTATAGTAGAAGTAAAAGTTAGTTTATTTTATAATTTGATGTATTAGCTGCAAATGTACTTCTAATTAAATGATATTTGACTGCAGCCCCCTAACTAAACCCAAAATCATTATATAAATACCCATTATTTGCCTAACAATAAATTAGTATTGTAACAAAGTAACCCTTAACTCAGTCATAATGGGGACAATAGTGTGCGGCGTGCTGCGTGGGATACCAATATAAGAATGCAGTACCATTGATGCCGCGATGGTACTACAACTCGGGTGAATGGCACGGCATTCATTTTATGGTACGTTGGGGTGGCGTCACACACCAATCCTTTCATGCGTTCAACTATAATAGCCCATTACAAATATATTACACGGTCAACATGACTTGATATTTTCTCTCTTTACAAATCCATTGCTTTACCGCAAAACTTTTGATTTCATTCTTATTAGTACCAAATTCTTCGTAATTTAATAAGAATCAATATTATTATTTGAATTTTCACAATAGAAAGTAACAACAATTTTTCTTTTCCGCTAGTACTAAAAGCGTTGAAAAATGAAGTAATATAGGCTACAAACTGTAATTGCTCTGTAGCCTATCATTAGAACAGACAATAAGGCATTTTTAATGAGGTAATTATAACTAATTATACATAAACACAGGCATTACGAGAAAAATCATATATTTCTCTTAATTATTTTAAATAATATGCATCCTGATTCATCATTTGACATACACACACAACACATGAACACATTCAACGGTAATGATGGGTGTTGATGAGAGGGAAGGTCAATAGGTGTGATGGAAAAGAGAAAATGTGAAAAGAATTGAGATTAGATTTGTTTGATGAGATGTCATTGAATTAGTAATTAGAGATGCTACATATTGCAATTGTTTTTGAATATATTGAATAATTTTTATTAAATTAAATTATCGATAAAAATTTAATGTGTAATGCTTTCGAAACAAATAGCTTTGGCTCAGATTTGATAAATGATGAAATTTTAAATAAAACACAGTTTCTTTAAAAAATAATAAAATTTTGATTTTATCATAAAGTAGACATGTAATAAATTATGTATAATAAATGCATTCTTCGGTTTTACTTCACTTTTTGCATTTTTTTGACAAAATTTTTAATTACAGTTTGGCTGAATTGTGACTGCATATCATTCACTTAAGACACAAAATTAAGTTATTAACTCTGATATCGTTAGCTATTGGCTGTGTATGGTCCAATGATGTCTCAGCTCAAAATTCACACCAAACAAAACACTTGTAATGCGGCAATTTTGCTTGTTTTTAAAGAAATCAGCAAAAAATGGGCCTTATTGCTACAGATAATTTGGTTGGAATACACACCTTTAATTTGTTGTTGTTCAACGAACTAACTGAAGTGTTTTGTAGGTTTGAGTTGATAAATAAATTAGATTTTGTAGTAAAATATTTGTTTTTTAACAATCTGAACACTTATTAATAGTTTGACATCAGTAATTTTGACTTTTTTTTTTTTTTTTTTTTGTAGGATTATATTTTGTTTATCTTCAACCAGCTTATTGAGAGTCTTTTTAGAGTATTTTTTATATTGGTACTACTTTTCCCCTTTGGCAAGTTTTGTTAGTCAAATGTTGTAAATATTGTCAACATGGTATTTCTACTCCTACTCATTTATTAAAACCCCATCTTCATAACAGCTTGTATGTTGTGCTCTAATGTCTTTGTTTTTTAAGTGATCTTCTGGATTCTGGATTGAAAGTTGGAGGGTAAATTAAAGTATACTGCACGTACTCCTTATTAGGCTTTTTGTACCTCATCCAGTGGTGATCTCACTCCGTTGTCTTGGCATTCAACTACCCTATGTGGTTGATGTATGCAACTGCAGCGCTTGGAGGGGTCCCCCTTATACTGGCCATATCAAGCCAGCAGCTCCTTAACATGAACTCTCTATAGTAAGAGAAGAATGTGCATAGCTCGATCGTCTCGTCGTCTATTTTACATCCTCTGCACGTTGGATTATCTCCAATACCAATCGTGTGCATGTATTTCTTTAGTTAGCAGTGTCCTGTCAAAATTCTTGTCTTAATTTGCAAGTTTTTTCTGGACAATTGCAAGTAATAATTGGCTGTCTTAGCGTTAGGAGCAGTCATTGCTTTCTTTGCCTGTTTGCAGCTTTTGAGTGTTAACGAGGTCCAGAGTTCAGGACTACACGTCATGAAGGTTGACCTTTTATGCGCCAGCTTGTCCGCTTCACTGTTACCTACTATGTTTGAGTGTCTTTTTACTAAGAGCAGCTTGATGCTGTTTTTACTGGCTCCTAAAGTAATGGCACAATGACATCTAAAAGTTAGCTTTGATAGACTTGTTTATAGCAATTAAAGCCGCTCTATTATCCGTTAGAATTTAGAAATTTTTGCCAGATATTTTGCGGTCAAAATTTCCATAACCCTATAGGTTATCCTGACTACTTCTGCTTAGAAGATAGTCGTGTGAGCTTGTGGTGGTAATGATGTTTTGAGGTCCAGGTCTTGCGAGAAAATTCTAATCAAATTATTGACTACGTTCTGCTATTCTTTTTTATGTGTGCGCACGTTGTAGGGTCTTTGAAACACATGTTATCTGTTTGCGCTCCTAACAGAGATGTTTTCTTAACAGCCTCTTTCAGGAGAGTACAGTGTTTGCCAGCCCTTTCTGGAGTGAGCCAAAATCCAGCTGCATTTAGACGCAAAGCTGTTATTGTCACCATCTCCTCGACGTAAATGTCAAGGGGCGGCAGACACAACATTGCCTCCGTAACGGCATATGAACTTTTTTGCATTTCATATTTAGTGTAATATCTACCACAGTCTAGCTGCGGTACGTAACAAACGTTAGTTCATCGCTTTGATTTAGTATTTCTAGGTTGGAGAGTTGGCGTCACATTCAACTATGAGGTCAACATTTTCTTTTCTACAGTAGTGCACCAAGTCCTCTAGCTGTGTTGTTAGAGGTGGTATGTCGTGCGCAAGGTATGCCAACGCCACAATGGTGTCTAGCTTCTGTTGTCTACCGAGCTAATTCTGACGGTTGTGAAGTCACTGTCGGAAAGTTGTGGCATAAGAAACGCTGTAATGTGTATATACATACACGTCCGTAGCTTACCGTTAGTTGGGTTTGAAAATACCTTTCCATTTAGTTTGCTCAACTGCAAACCCTAGTTTGTATGATCCAAGTTTTTTGTATTAGGGCTATTATGTCCTGCATCAATTCTAGTTTGCGGCATAGTGTCGCTACGGCCGCTTGACAGTGATGCAGGTTGCATTGTACAGGGAGTTTATAAATGAATGGGATTATGTAATCACTTTAAATGTGCCGCTTTTTTTAAATTGTCCACTATATTATTTGTTTTGACAGATCAACTTTGACAGCTGTCAAGCAAACATATGAAAACATATGTAGTATAGTAAACTATTTTAAAAAGGCGGCATATTTAAAGTGATTACATAATCCCATTCATTTATAAACTCCCTGTATAACATTAATGTGTTGCGTCATCGCTCAGCTTTGGGGATAATGGTGTATCTCCATCCCGGTTTTGACCGGGTGGATAAATCACTTCTGTTTCTAATGCTTCCTTCTGCGGCGACACATTTTTTGTTATGTTGATGGTGGGTTTGCTAAACATAGCCTTTACCATTTAGTGTGCGTACATTTTTTATATCTATTTCTAGAACAAGGAGTCGGCTCTCCGGTTTCTTGAAACAGTGTAGACGATGCACTAATCGTTCACATTGAGCCACTGGTTCTTCATTCCCAGGCAAGTCATGATTAGCTCTACAACATCCGGTTTTCCCAAAAGCCACAGAATAGCCTTTGTCAGCCTAGAAAGCAGGTTGTGATTCCGGCCACAGAGGTTGTAGATTGGAAATTACTTTTTGAAGCTACTCCAGTAAGGCGTCATTATCACAAGTGATCTTAACGATCTAAGGATGTTTGGTTTCTCTCTCGTCTTTTTCACCCTTTTCATAGGTTGTCCAGGTAAAGGTTCAGACGTGGAGTAGCAAATTCTCTTTTTTTGGTGTTTTTGGTTTTAGAGGAAGTAATTGCTCAAAGGCTTTGGACCTTGCCACTTTTGAGGGGGCCTTTGATTTAGGTTTAACGCACTCTGTTTTGGGTTAACAGTTGCTCGCCCAGCACATGAGGTGTCTGCCTTGCCAGAAAGGGAATTTTTTTGCTTTTCAGCAGCAAAACGCGTCTTTTTTTTGTCTTTTTGTCTCAGTCTTGCAGATTTTGTGTTTTTTGACACAGGTCTGTGGGGTGTGGTTCAAAGGCGGAACAGTTTTGGACGTCAATGGGCCCATCGAATCTGTAATTTTTAGAGTATCCGAAGATTCACTTGATAAATTGGTTTTGAAATTTCGGTTCTCCATAGTTAAGAGACTAAAATTTATTTCTTTTGGCTCTCCACTCGCTATGGAGTCTGCAAATTTGGGGACGTCTATAATAGATTGCTAGGGTTACCAGAAAAATATAGTCCCAAAGGTTTGTTGTATACAAACAAGTTACGCACACCAAACGAATAAGTGCGCGGCACGCTGCATACCTCTTCACTTCCTAGGACTCACTCTGTCGTTTATTTGACTGGACGACGCAGCCGATTGATAGAGGTGGGTTAGTCTTAACCTTCAGTTTAAGATGAAATCCAGGCCAAAGTGGAGTGTTGCCATGCCAGGACCCGTTCATTCTCTTTTACGAGTTTTTACGCACGGCGCAAACACGTGGGTAGTCATACCACAGACCCTCAATGCAACTACTACGCTGCGGGGTAATTTTAATTAGTCTGGAACTTTGCCCTTGGTCGCTTAGAAACTTGTTGTCCCATACAAGTTTCCTTCCCGACCGGACCCACTGACTACGTCAGGGGAACACGCAAACCCCATATCCACGGCAAGGTTACGATCTTCAAAGGAGGAAAAGCGGTGCGTTTGATTAGCTATTGCCCTTTCTCTATGTGATCTTGTAGACTGCAGCCTACTATGAAGCTTAAAGTTATCATCTCCGCTGTTTGTTAACGTTGCTCTCATTATTTGGGCTTTCATTTCATTTTCTAGATCTTCATTACTTTTACGCTATTGCTGTATATGACTCATTAGGTATTGTAACTTTAACGCAATTTGTTTAATTCTGTAGAGGAGCCATTGCAAATCGTCAACACTTCATTGGCATAGCATACCAGTCTAGCTTTAAAGTATAAGAAACAGTGCTTATGCATTACAAAGTATTACAAAACACAAATGTCAGAGCTTTGAAAATATTTACAAAACTTGGAAACATTCTTAGGGCATTAAACATGTATTAAGAGCCTTCAGAAGGTTCTTAAAGAATCTCAAATTACAATAAAACATAAAAATGTTCTTAAAAGCTTAAAAATGTTAATAGATGTTTAAAAATGTTTGCAACACTGAAACTAGTCATAAGATTAAGTTTTTAATTTTTTTTTAAATTTTGTGAATTGTTGAAACGTTATAGGCGCTTGTCAAAATGTTGTACGCTGTGCCTATATGAAAAGGAAGCTGTAACAAAAAAAAATACAAAGTAATTCTATAAAGAACTCAGAATAGCAAGTGCCTACAGAACAGTCTTAAAGAAAGCCTTACAGGCAATAACAGTAACAATCTTTATACACTTTCTTGTTCGAAAGCAAGGCGACTACATAAACGGTAAAAAAACGGGAGAAAAAATGGCAAATTAAAAGAGATATTCTCAACTGGACACAGACTTTTCAACGCTTAGTGACACCGTAGGTAAACAGGGAACATAGAAATCTAAACTATTAATTTATACAGATCATTACAGGACCCAAATAATCTAAGAGTCATATCTAAATAAATGTGTCTTGGGATACATGACTCTCTTGTGGTGAAACAGATAAACCAGAATACACTGGTGAAGTGTTCTCGCTAGAAGGACATCAAATTGGTAATCGTAAGAAATCTGACCCTACTTGTGGTGGAAAGTGCAAACAACTGAAAGGCCATTGATGAAAGCATAAGAAAAATAATATAAACAAAAGAGGAAGAAGAGAAGATAAACTTGCAAGCCAAAAATAAAAACTGTTTAAGACTTATGAATTAAAAAGATAAAGAGACTAATGGCAAAAAAAAGAGAATAAGATTTGGAAGCCAAAAATAGATAGTATTTTAGACTTCCAAAAAAGTTTATTATAATCCTGAAAAGTTACAAATGATCAAAAAATGTAAAAATACTCAAAAACCTTGATTTTTTTTAATTTTGATTGCTTATTACTCGGAAATAACTCATTTATAAAATCTGAACAAAATCACATAATCAGGATTCGTGTAAAGGAAGGCATTTTCAGTAGTTTGAGCAAAAACAAATTTTTATTTGACTCATACATGGCCTTAAATAAAATTAAATAAATTTGGTTTGTAAAAATCTGCTTAAAAAATGAATCAAACAAGAAATGTATATATATTAAATAAATATATATTTTCAATTACATTTAAAAAAACCTACACGGTTGGTATCATTGATTTAGAAATATCTTGTATACGAAATTAAATCGATAGCAAACATAATGAAAATATCAATTAAATTTTATATTGCTCCACTTTCATGCATCATTATAAAATGCTTAAAACAACTAATAAAACTAGATGTTTCTACAGTACGATTACTTGCAAGAATCTCGATGTTAAAAGCCATAACAGGTGGGTTTTAGCAATCCCCACTGAGATAACGATCACATAACCCCGATTGCGCTTAACAATCGAACGTATTGATGTGGATCTTTCCATTTTCGGGGAGTGCATCTCACCTCTATCACAACCTAATGCTTCGAAATAAATAACTCATATTAGATCGACACAGATAAATATTTTAAACATTGCGCATTTAAGAATGAGAGACGGAAAAGAACATCTGTATATAGATAAGTAAATGGACAACTCGATTAACAGCGGAGAGGTCTATCTCCAGACCCCGGTGAAGTTAAAGACCTGTCAGTTTATCAATGGAAGCATCAAAACTCGCTAAGTAGCTTCCATTTGTCTATAACGTCCGTCACGGGATTGTTTCCAATTCAATTGGGAGGCAATCAATAACCGTAAGTCGGAGAATGAAAAAACTTTAATTATGCCCCCGGAATTGTTTATTTGGAGTACTGGTTGGAGAAGAGATGGCTGATAATATGTACCGGCCATTATCCGGAGAACTTCTCCAAACTAATTTCTCATGTGCTGCGCTGCACGATTTATTGTTATTTAAATTACGTCACGTAAGACAGGCAAAGAGTATCGGATGTAACGTTTAAATATTCCACTTAATTACCTGAGAAAAAAGAATCTAACACATTCCGTTTTGGTAGAAAAAGAACTCTAGTTTCAATTTAAAACAAATATTAACAATGGCAATGGGAATTATAGAATTAGTTCAGTTTTCTTAATTGAATGTTGTTGTTAATTATTTGTATTCACAAATGCCATTCTATAAATATTATAGTATAGTCTACGACCTTACTAAAAATTAAAAAAATAAATTGTTATTTGTTAAACATTTTGACAAATAAAATACTTAAAAATATTTTCTTTTATTTTTAATAAATATCATTTTTTTTATTTTAAAATTTTTATAATTTTTGTTTTGATTTAGGTTTATGTTTATACTGAAGGTAAGTAAATATATACTAAATTTATACAGTTTTATCAAGAATTTAGTAAACGTAAACTATCTTTAAAATGTTTTAAATTTTTTTAAATAGTAATAATATTAAAAAAATATATATAGTAGCATTTAATTTTCTTAGAATACTGTAAAAGTATAAAAAAACATTAAAAATATTTAGGTATTCTCAAAAAACTTTAAGTGATCATTTTCATGTTCTAAAATCTTCAAATAAAATCCTATTCAAAACAAGACCAACATGATAGTTTTGCTGGCTCAAGATCAAAAGAACAGGCAGCAATACATAAGATAAAAAATTACCAAGGAGAAATTGTCATAAAATGCACAAGATTGCAGAAACCATTAAAAAATTATACGTAAACTTATATAGCCAAGTAATCCAATCAAAAGATTAGCGGACAGGGTCAAGACAAACAGTTCTAAATGTAGGATCCGAAGAACTTCAAAAACAACAAAATTCCAGGCCATGATTTAAAAACTAGCAAAATGCTGAAGACTGGAGGAAAGGCCCTAGAAAAAGCAATCCTGATATTTTTGAACAAATGCTTTGAAGAGGGCAAAATTCTTGACTCATGGCAAAACACAGAGGTAATTCTTCTTTTTAGAAAAAAGATAATACAAATTTGATAAACTACAGACCATTTAATCTACTGTCCACCTTTTTAGTTACAAACCAAAATTAAAACAAATCTTGCCAAAATCATTCCCTTTAGCGCTAGAAAACGAAAAATTTGGTCAAAAAGAAAGAGAGAAAACATTTCCTAAATTACTTTTGCTTTGCCGATGATATTGTCCTCATTAGCAATGACCTAGAAGAACTGGAAGAAAGGCTACGCAAACTCGACAAAACCTCAAAAACTAAGGGCTTGCAAATGAACACGCACAAAACAAAAATCATTAATTCAAGTAACAAAATGGTCACCATCAAAAATTACACTTTAGAAAAAATCAAGAAGTGTATATAGTTGAGGCATAGCATCAAATTAGGAAAAGCCAACCAAACAACGGAGATCACAAGGCTTATCGGATTGACATGGGCAGCTTTTGACAAATTAGAATACATCTTAAAATTCTAATCAACCTAAAAAGAAAAGTGTTAAATACATGTATTTTACTTGTCTCTACATACGGGTTAGAAACTATGGCCATCACAAGGAACAGCGCAAATAGACTTTTAGTCTGCCAACGAGCAATTGAGCGCGCAATGTTAGGTTTAAACTTACAAGATAAAATTCCAAACAAGGAAATAAGGCAAAGAACTTAAATCACAGTCATAGGGGCAATTCCATTTCAAACGGACCAGCACTAGGGGGGGTGCATTGAGAAACTTGCTTATGTATTTTTTTTTAGTTTCTATAACTTATTAGTAGTCCTTTGATCGATGTATGAGAGTATGAAACCCATAAAAAAGAATTCTACAATTTTTTTAAGTTTTTTTGTCGTTTTTTAACTTAATCGCATTTTTTGTTTAAAAACCGCAATTTTAACTCAAAAGAAATAAATTTACTAATGATCAACCAGAAATTTTTCGTAGAATCAAAATCTGGTACCATTTCAAGTCTATACCCTGTCTATAAGCCGCAAAAGTCATAAAACCATGTTTTTGTTCTCAGTGGGCTGGGCAAAACGGAGCATTTTTTTAAATTTTTTTTAACCGCCAAAGTTGACGTATTTTGATGTAAATTAATTGGAAAATATAAATTTGTTCTGTGTATTTGGGTTTTAAGCAACTAAAACTCAAAAAATTTGCAAAGTAAACCTAAGCAAGTTTTTCAATGCACCCCTCTCCCAGCAGTGGTCCGTTTGAAGTGGAATTGCCCATAGAACAAATGGCACATTTTAAATGGCAATGGGCGGGACACATAGCAAAAGAAAATGGCAAATAGTCCAAGACAATATTACAGTGGAGACTTTAAGTAACTGGAAGAAAAGTTGGTCGCCTCTAAATGAGATGGAAGGACAACATATAGAGGCACGGAAGCGGAACTGGATACAAACTGCCCTACAAAAATTGACATGGAAGCGTATGGAAGATGTCTATCTTTAGAAGTGAACGAAATCAAGCTAAAGAAGAAAAAGAAAAAGAAAAAAGAATATTTAATACCCTTTTCCAAGTTTACATTTTAAATGCTTTAATACTTTTTTACTATCTTTATTTTTAATTGTTTATGTTCCAACAAACATTTCTAATCTTTTTTTTAGTCTTTTTTTTTGTTATTTCTAGGCGTTTTTTAATTTTTTAATTATTTATTTAAATTTCTGTCAGATCAGTACTAAGATACTTATATGTTATCACTTGGTTCAGTTTTTTGTTTGTTGCGTACAATTTTTATTACTTTTGTCTTTTATTTGTACTCAGACCATTTTTGGATTTTGGGTGAAGGGTAAATCAAATTTCACTGGTCTTAGGCCTCAATAGGCCTTAGCGCACAACCAACCTATATGATTATTGTATGCCAGGACACTGCTTGAAGAAGGTTTTAAGGTCCGACTCGCCGAGCCAGATAAAAGGTGCATATGTCCTCTCTTTTTCGACATTGTTTTTGTCTATTAACTATCAACGGAAGGTTTATAAACTTAAGGTCTTGAACTTCCCGGCATATCACCGGGGGGAGGGGTGGAAGGAGTTTAGTCGGTAGGCGCCTGCCTCCCAAGCCACAAAAAAAGCAGCTTTAAAATGATATTTGCGTGCCCCAACTGGGGAACCATCGCAGTTACGCACCTTGACAGGTTATAATCGTTTTAAGGCATGACCTTGCGGATGTTTTTGGGAGTTCCATTGTTTGTCCAAAATTGTAAATTTTAAAGCAATCTTGGGATTCCTCCATTGCGCAGACATATCGAAGCTTTGGCCAAAAAGGATTTCAACATTTTTGCGATCCACTCAAATCCTGATCTGGCTCAATCGCTCGGTTAATCAAATAATTAGCATCTCTTAAATACTTACTTTTTTTTCTCAGTCTATAGGGCGCAGCTGTCTTCTCTTTTCGACACTGGTTTTATTGTCTTTTATTATTTACCAACGGAAAGTTTATGAGCTTAACAATCTTGAAGTTCCGGGCAATTTAATCAGGAGAAGTTTAGTTGGTAGGCATCTTCTTCGTGAGGGTGAATCTGATACTTTAAGTCTAAAAAAAAGCAGTTTTAGTGTTCAACAAGTATTAACAGCATTAGAAACGACATCGTTACACCGAAGCCAACATCCAACCACAGAACTACCACACTGCTCCTTAAACAACTATTGCAATGCCCACGGACCCCAACAACGGATCAACGACTACCGCCAATTTTATACAGACGTTTGCCCCAGGAGTTTCACCTGTAACTCCTGCGTTGCACCAGGTCTACCGGCCTGCACACCCCGCCGAAGATCTGCTCCCGATAACCGGGACCCTATATTGGAAATCTTCTACGCCAACCCTCGTTACCCACCTGGACAACCACTAACCAATACACTTTACACCATCGACGGGTTTGGGGCCTTGCACCTCTGCCCCAATACGTTATGAGCTCACTCTATACACGTGGCAGGCGTCCTCGACATCTGGAAGACGCTTTCACCAAGATGCTTTTTAGCACCAGGTGAACGCCGAGTGGCAGCATCAAACCAACCGTCCGTTAGGCACTACACGACCACCAGAAAAGGCAAACCTGTCCACCAGGTGTACAACTATGGTTATTCAATATAATATTTTATTTCACCACCGACTCTATTATTTGAAATTATGGGGGAATGCAGCTGGTGACATGTATTAAACTACAAAGTATCTCTTCAAGTTTGCACTACCGCTACCCCCTATCTATAAATCTTAAGCGTCAATGGCCAAACACTCAGTCAATCTTCTTGTTCCGGTGTTGCGTTGAAACAAAACCCGGCTCGACACTTCTACCATCAGGATTATGCTCGGCCTCGCGCTGTCATCTTGATTGTCTTGAGGCATTTCAAAGTTCTACTTTGAGTAACCTCTTTAGTGCTTTATGGTACTGTCGTAACAGGAAAATTTGGGTGGATCTATAGATGTTTCTTCTGCGCCAACACATCAAAACTTTAACCGTAAAGTACTTCGATAATCTTGAACCCTGATTTGATTTGACTTGCCAAGCTGGACAGGGAAACTTTTTTCTATAAATGGTAAATCAAGTAGCCGCACTCTAATAATACTAACAGGAATTAGGTCAACCCACTATCTCTCCGCAGCCTATAGGGCTTAATACTAACTATATATTATCTTAATCTAACAAAATAAGGTACATGAGCCGTAAGGTTTTGAACTTCCATTCGCATTTAATGTTGGGCGGTTTTTAGTCGTTAAGCATTTTAACCTGAGAAAATAAATTCGACACTTACCAGTCCTATAGAGGATTATACCACCTAGCCCAAAAAAAAAACTGTCAGTTACTAACAAGCAACGAACGTTCACGGAACTGTAGACTGAAACTTAACCGTCTTCCTGCGACCAACAATGCTACCTTCAAGCAAAACACAAAGCTATTTCAACAACGACCTTGCGATGCTTCCGGCTTATTTTTACGGAAGCCCGAACATGCTAACTTCTACACTGACGCTTGCCTCGGGAATGCAACACTTGCCTTCCGACTTGCTCTCGACTTACTACCGTAAGCCGTTTCCTAACCGTAGATTGGACTTGCCTCTTCTATACTGGGAACACGTTACAGTCACTCTCAACACCGACCCTCGCTATGTCCATGGTACCTGCTGGCTACACACACACACATACACACACACACACACACACACACACACACACACACACACACACACACACACACACACACACACACACACACACACACACACACACACACACACACACACACACACACACACACACACACACACACACACACACACACACACACACACCGATGCACGCACTAGGGGGTGACTCAACCTCCTCTAGTCAACACCTGCACCTCTTGCCGTAGGACAATTTCCGAACCCTAACCAGAGCGGGGAGCCGGTAACACTACTTAATAAGATTGTTACATTATCTGCGTAGCCAATTATGCAAAAGCCACTGTCATTCAATTATCTAATAGGCAGTTTACTACCAGGTTAAGGCAGACAATTTTTGTGACCAACATGTCTTCTACAGTAAAAAAAAGTGTGACAGTTTTTTTTTCCAGCATGTGTTTTATCTATCTTCTGATTGTGGATGTGTTAAAATTGTAGTTTATATTTTATTAAAAGTAATTTTCCCAAACTGTCTATAATTACTCCAATAGTGACAATTATGTCTTCTAACAATCTTTTAATTTGATCTGCAAGATATAGAGCCGATTTGGTGGATCTTCTTTGATACATTTAAGAAAGATCCAACAAACAATGTTGGTTTGGGAGTATCAGCGTAGTTATTAGAATTGTTTTTTAAATTGATCTTTTGCATAGTTTTTTGAGTGTTTTTAAGAAGTGTAGTCACTATACTTTGGATTTGGTATAAATACGACTTTTATTTTTTTCTATGCTATAGGAGTGTAGGAGAAAGAATGCAATACGTGCTTGATAGGTTTTGCTAAGTAAATCAAGACAATATCTTTGCCTCATTGTAGGAGAAGACCTTATCCAATTTTGATGATTTGTTGGCAAAAAGTTTTTAATTGCTTGAGCTATAGTGCTTTTTCTACAAACAGTGGCTCCGTTTTCTCTTAATAGGGTGAAGATAGCTGCATTAGATTATTTCTTTTGTCAGAACAGTGCAGCCTAAAAAAAATCTTTTTTAACGTTGCCGCAGTGGAGATGTTTTTAGCATTTTTACAAAAAGATTTTTTAGTTTTTCTTTGTTGTTGATGTTTAAGCTTTTTTAATCTTTATGGAGTTTTTAAAAAAGTTGCATTTTTGAGTTTTTTCTCTAATGCAGGATTTTTTTGCGTTTGCCTTGAATCGATCAAGCATTTTACATAATTATGGCAAGAAGAAGCTAAGGAACTAAGTGAGCAAGATACTTGTATGAGATTGTGTTAAAAAAAATTTCAACTTACTTCGGTAGTTTTCTATTACACACTTACAGGTTTACTTAAGAATGTGTAAGTTCTTAAACTATGCAATAGATTTTTTTCAAAGGTAGGTTGTTGTCGTTTAGCTTAGGGTTTTAGTAGGACCTACGTTTTATTTAGTAGAAGACAGCAATAAGTTTAATAATTGACCAAATAAAATTTAAAAAATTTAAAACGTACCGCACTGTGCTTACGAATGCAATATTAGTATTAGCAAACATGCCCTCTATATACTTTCTTGTAGAGAAAAGAAAAAGAAGGTATGGAGTAGAAAAGCAGGCGGAAACACAGTAGTCTACTGTATTTCTGCCTGCTTTTACAGGATTAGCAGAAATGATGGAAAAAATGGAGAATATGGGCCAATGAACAAAAAAAGTTATCCCTAATATAGCGCAATGGGTACAGAGAAGTTATGAAGAAATAAACTATCCCATGATCCAGATGCTGACGGGACATGGGTGTTTTCAGGAATACCTACACAGATTTAAAATAAGAGCAAATTCAATCCGTGCGTAGTGCCATGACTCTGGAGCATATATTTTTATTTGCCTTTGCTGAGGCCAAGAATAAAGCTTGGCAGAAACAAAAATAAAAAAAAAACTTTCACCGGACAATATATTAAAGCACATGCTACGCACTACAGAATGCTGGAACAACATACCAAACATGGTAGAAATGGTTATGCAGGCCATAGTAATAAAATTAAGAACAAGACTAAGATTAGAAGATGCCAACAAAAGATATAGACAATAAGAAATCAACATGATAAAGTAATACCAAGAAGTGATTTTGTCTTGTCTGATCGAAGAAAGGAAAAAAAGGGTTTAGTCGGTAAGTTCCTGGCAAGAACCAGGTGAATTTAACACTCTCCCCAGACTGTAATTTTTTTTTAAATTACTTTTTCAGGTAAATAAAAGAAAGAAGAAATTTCTAATTTCTTAATAACAAACACTTCTAGGTTAAACTACTTGCTGGTGATCATAAATTTGAGTGCCCGCCCATCTATCCAAGAGTTGGTCATTAAGTTATTAGATATGAACATCTTTTCTTTGGATATGAAATCTTTTAACGACTGCAGTAAAGAATTTAATTTTTTGATAACAACTCTTAAAGCAGGTAGGTGGTTATTTTAGTTTAAACTACTTGCTGGTAGTCGTTAACTAAAATGCCGCACTCACCCGCCCAAGTATTGGTCATTAAGCAATTAGATATCAACATCTTTTTAGACATAGAAAAAGCACTTGCAGATAAAGAAAATGTCCAGTTTTTGGATAACAAATACTTAGACGGGTGAGTAAACACTTCAGCTCAAACAACTTGCTGAAATTCATAAACTAGAGTGCCCTACCTATCTGCCCAGATGTTGGTCATTAAGAGATATGGATATCAGCATTTCTTTTTTAGACATAGAAATTTCTAACGTTTAGATAAAAGAAACTTCCTATGTTTTGATAGTAAATAGTCGAGCGGGTGACTGAGTATTCCAGTTCAAATTACTGGCTTTTTTAAGTTTCCTCCTTAATTTTATTAAGAAACTAAATCTGTTTAAGATCAAATTCTAACTTCAATATTATCTTGTTTAGATAGCGGCTTGCTAGTTCTTAAGAGATAATAATCTGAATTTCTGACGTTATCTAGTTAGAAAAAAATACTTGAAAACCTTTTTGATTACTAAATATTTGACAAACCTTAATATCTTTCTTCTAAAGGGCAGAAATCTTCTTTCCTTTTCCCTAAAGTCCAGATAAAAAACAGCGCTTCTATCATCCAAGACCTTAACGCAAAGATGGGAACTATATAATACAAGTTAAAACATTTCGTTAATTCTAGTTTTTACAATTACCTTTTTTATCAACTTAAAGTCTTAAAAACTCTATACGTTTTATGTAAACTTGCAGAAACAGTGCATAACTGTTTTGAAAGCGTTATCTTCATCAGTATTAGTTTGTAAAATTAAATCAAATTACTCAATTAAAGCATTAAACTCAAAGATTGATTAATACAAACAGTAATAAACAATTATTCATCTTAAAAAATGTCAATTATTTCTCCCAACAAATTATCAACATTTTAAACTTATGTTAATTCAATTCAATATAACAAAATTCTTATCCTAATTAAATCCTCCTGACAAAAATTTAATACACTCCAATTAGACATCAACTGGTATCGACATATGTGGCTCACTTTGTCTCCGATCTAGACGCATAATTCTTACATTAAAAAAAATCAATCCTCAAATTAAAAGAAAAAGATAGAAATGTTAATAAAAAATAAATAAATACGTATTGTCGTGTCTTACACGGAACAAGTGTTATTTTTGCGCACCGTTGTACACGAATTAATTACCATAACACAGTTCGGATGGCCGTATCGGTGATTCCCATCGCGTATTCAAATCGGCGTTGGATTAAAATTGCAAATAAAAGGGAAAGAGAGATTGCGTTAGTTTTTATCAATGATTTGCTTTATAGTTTGCAATTTGATTATATTTATTATTAATAGATTTAAGATTATTTTTATATAATTGAAAAAATTGTGATTTACTGCCGACATATTGATGAGACAAGTAACGGCTCACTGGGGATGGACCGTAATGCTACAAAACGTGCTTGATTTATTAGCTTGCATCTAAAATGAGTAATATTAAGGCGCAGTACATTCATTACTTAATCCTTTTTCTTAATTAATTAATTAATTTAATTAATAAATATAAACACCGTTGGAGACATGGAGGTTGGACTAATAGCATGCGGCGACATAATATTTAAGGGTATACTATTTTTTTCATGTGGGCGTGAATAGTGACCCTCTTCTACCTTCTGCGGGGAAACAACACGCAGCACGCGAAACCGCCGGGATTATGTTGTTCAAGATCTGGAAACCTACGCTCATTAGTTCTGCACTTCTGCACCTATCAACGTGGGCACGAATAGTTTCACTCCGCGCTTTGATTTCCTTTCTACCATTTCTGAACTGTACAATGCAATCTAATTAAGTCGAAATGAAGGAGGAAAAAGAAAAAAATACATGCTACAAGGAATTAAGAAAAAAATAGTAATGGTTTTCTTTTCCAAGAGAGCACATTATCTTCATCTTGATGAATCGGGTCTGTCTTGTGATTAAAGTTTACAGTTTAAATGATTGACATGGAAGAGTGGTCATGTTTCAAATAAATGTTTCAAGCAATGATTTCAATCGATACAATTAATTTAATTAATCTACAATCATTATCTAAAGGGTTGTTGTGTTATTGTTTCATGTAATACAAACTAATTAAATGAAGTTTTAAATAATTCTAATATATTTAAACTAAATGTTTATTTAATTCTATATATTAATCATTTGTATTTTACAAAGGATTATCAAAGATATTAGTTTTATTAATAAAAATAGGTTTTACTGCTCAACATCATCTGGATTTACAAAAATTAGTTTGATTCTATATACAAAATATATTCAATGTCGCTACCTATTTTTCAGTGTAGTTGACGCACACAGGAGGCCAGATAAATATAGCGACCTCAGAATAAATTAGGCAAATTTTTCAATAATTGTTTGTTAATCTTTTGTATTTGATAACACTCTATTGATTGCTTGTAGAGTTTTTCTGCACAGACTTACAATTTGTGATAAGTGACCACACTCTCCAAAAAGCTGTAAATATTGAGAGAAAACTGGTCCCAAAATTGAATTCTTAGAGCTGTCACATATGTCAAAACAGTTTTTAGTACATCAAAAAAGTTGGTAGTCGTTATATATGTATGTATGTATATCAAGTAAGCAAAATGTGTTAAGTAGATTAAAAACGTTTAGATAGTTTTTAATTAATTCTTTAATATCTAAGTACAAGCACACTAGATGTGAGACAAACAATAATGCCTTTAATGACTAACACTTGGGTGCGTGGGTAGGTCACAGTAAATAAAGTTACTTGTTTACAAATTAAACTTAGTTTCCGCCTACTCATCCCAGTGTTAGTTATCAAGAGATTTATTATTAAACAGTTCTCTGAAAAAGCTACTTGCTCACAAATTAAAACTTTGTTTCCGCCTACCCATCTCAGTGTTTGTTATCAAGAGTTTAACAACTTTCTTATATCTTAGTACGAGCACACAAAATGTAGTACAAACAATAATGCCTTTCATGACTAACATTTGGGCGGGTAGGTGGGTCAGAGTTGATAATGATACTTGTCCACAAATTAAACTTATTTGGGTTAAATACAAAAATTCAGTTAATAATAAAATATTCATATTTTTTCTCTACTTAAGCGGCACAATTTTTGGCTATTTTAGCAGGTAACAGTTTATCTAAATAATACTTATTCCAATAATCAAATTGAACATGGAAAGACTGTTTTTAAACCACCGAAATTGCGGGATCTAACTCCGTTAAAAAGTTAACAAACGTTGATGAACATGGTCAACACTGGACTTCTGCGTGTGACAAATTTGATAGACAGAAAGGGTCTAATATTAATACCGCCAAAGTAGTAGTATTGTTAAACAAGCAAGCAGTTTAATATTTGAAAGTATGGTTCAATACAATTGAAAAAACAGAAAAAAATAAGGTATCTTTTTTAAGTAGTCTGATGTTTAACGTTGGAAGACTTAGACTTGATAAACAAAACCGTCTTAAAAACTGACTAGGATACAATATGCAGTGCATATAGGTTGACATCTGCGGAAGCTGTAGGAGTTATTGCTGAAATTTTGTCTATTCAAATTTTAAGTAAGGAAAGAGCTAATGAAAAACGTTAAGAAATACAACATTATAAACAAAGTTTAATTTGTAGACAAGTTACTTTTTCTACTGTGACCCACTCACCCGCTCAAGTGTTATTTATTAAAAAAACCTTAGTTGCTCCCACCTCCGGTGTAATTGGATTTAGATATAAGAATGTTTAACAATAAATGTCATGATAACTAACGCTTGGGTGGGTGGACGGGAACAAAAATTAATTTGTGGGCAAATTACTTCGTCTAATGTGACTCGCCCACAGTGGGTCATCAAGGATATATTGTTTGTCCCACCTCGACTCCATTCTCTCGCCGCACCATTTTAACTTGTACTTAGTCGACATGCCTTCAGGGAGCTTGCACGGAATTAAAATGGCTCAATACGCTAACAATATCGCACTTATCTACACCTCAAGGTTGACTGAAATGATCACCTTACGTCTTCAAAAAGCCACCTCCGATCTGAAAGATTGGATGGACGAATGGCACTTTAGTAACTGCTAAGTATCTTGGACATAGGTTTTAATTACAAGCTTCAGGTTCAATCTATAGTAGATAAAACAAAAATGGCCAAATCTTTTCTCTACCCGATGTTGCGTCGGAACAGCGGCATGTCGTCCGGATTAAAATCCGGCTTTACACCTTGACCATCAGACCAATGATTACATACGCTCTTCCCATGTAGGGAACGGCGGCAAGTAGCCACCTAAATCGTTTAGAAGCTTTTCAAAACTCTCCGGATGCTCACATGAGCTTTATGGTACGTTCGAAATCTAGACATTTGGACAGATCTTCAGATTCCTCCACTTTGTCAACATATTAAAGTTTTGGCCAAAAAGTATTTCAAAAACCTCGCGGTTTACTCCAATCCCAATCTGGAAAGACTCGTTGAATCAGATTGAGAAGAATTTGTCTACAAACGACCGGTGAATTCAATAGTAGCCAAGTTACTTCTTACGTAACGTGAGTAAAACTACATCCAAAAAGAAAATCCCAACCTGGCCTATAAGGCAACTCCTAAACAACCTCCTACATACACATCTCCAAACGGAAGGTACATGAGCCAAAAGGTTTCAAACTTCCAGGCAAACCCCAGACTGAGTGAGGTTTAGTCGATAAGCACCAAGCACCCTTAGAAAGGTGAATCCAACACGTCTTGGAATCGAAGTCTATAAAAAATTTCCCACCCACGCCTAACAAAAAAAATTGTCTCACCTCTTGTGTAATTAGATTTAGATATCAAAAAATTGTTTAATAATAAATCTCTTGATAACTAACGCTTAGGAGGGTAGGTAGAAACAAAATTTAGTTTGTAAGCGAGTTACTTTTTTTACTGTAACCCACCCACCCGCTTAAATGTCATCAAATGATCTATTGTTTGTCTCACTACTTGTGTGCTTAGATTTAGATATGACAGAATTGTTTAACAATAAATCTATATAAAACAAAGTTTAGTTTGTGGGCAAGTTACTTTTTCTACTGTGGCTCACCCACCCACCCAAGTGTTTGTCATCATATGATCTATTTTTTGTCCCACCTCTTGTGTAATTGGATTAAGATATGAAAAAATTGATAACTAACGCTTGGTTGAGCAGGTAAAAACAAAGTTGAATTTGTAGGCGAGTTACTTTTTCTACTGTGACCTACCCACTTGCCAAAGTGTTAATCATCAAAAAATCTATTGTTCGTTCTACCTCTTGTGTGCTTGGATTAAGATATGAGAGAATTGTTTAACAATAAATGTCAAGATAACTAACGCTTGGGTGGGAACAAAGTTTAAATTATGGGCGAGTTACTTTTTCTACTGTGACCCACCCAACCGTCCAAGTGTTAGTCATAAAAAAAAATCTATTGTTTGTCCCATCTCTTGTGTGCTTGGATTTAGACAAGAGAGAATTGTTTAACATTTTCTACTGTGACCCACTCACCCGCCCAAGTGTTAGTCATCAAAAGATCTATTGTTTGTCCCACATCTTGAGTAATTGGATTTTGATATGAGAAAATCAATAACAATAAATAAACTTAGACTAGCTTTCTAAAGATTTGGCTACTGTAAACGCCGACACAACTGGCAAATTTGTAATTTTTAGAGTTTGTAAAAAGTTGAAATTTTTTTTTTAATTTTTTGCAAACTTTTAGCTTCTCAAAAGATTACAAAAATTGTAAAATACTTTTAGAATTTTTATAGATTTAAAAACTATTCTGAAATTTTCTTCAAAATTTTTAAAAGTATTTAAAACTTAAAAAAAAATACTAAAATGTGTAGAAATCTTTTAGAATTTATCTAAATTTGAAAACAATTTTAAGAAGTATTTAGGTTTCTAAGCTTATTTTTGAAAATTTCAAACGCAAGTCAGAAAACCATCAATTATCTTTCAATAATTCGATTGAAAAATAAACCCCAAAAAATCTAATACAAGCAACATGATTTCCATCATATCCAATCTTTTTATCTTCGTATCGGTGCAGATAAAACGACCTTCTTGGCAAATTAACATTTCTAGATATCCAACTATTAAGTGAAGTTTACTCGGTAAGCACCTTCCCAATAGAGCAAAAGACCGAGATGTTTTGTATGCAATCCACGCGTTCGGACCAAGTCTAATGATGCAAAAATAATCCAAAAGTAAAATCAAAAGTAATGGATCATATCTGCAACAGACAACTAATCTCGACCATATCAATTAAGACTCAGCCTATTGAATTCAATCCGCCAAAACCCCTTGAAAATATGCAAAATTAGCTTCAACTTGTAGTAAAATCAATTGCGATAGAAAAATAAGTACAAGGAGATATACAGACGATGGTTGTAGAAATTAATACCTGACATATTAAAATGGCTTAACATAATCTATGGGGATGCACATTATTTCATTACCCACAAATTTTTAGAACACTTACTGGTAGGAAGTTAATGTTACATTCTGTACGTAAAATCATAAAAACAAAAGAACGAAGCAGTAGTTTTTGGCATACCAACTACAAAGACCGGTCTTAATACACTTGTATGTGTCTTCCCCTGCTTTTTTTTATTTTTGAATAATAAATTATTTTTTTTAATTATAGTTTTTGTAAAAGTTTTGTGCCATATTTTAATTGAATGTCTTTGCTAGAAATATTGCAGACCAGACTTTTATAAAAACCTTGTGGCTATATTTTTGATAATAAAGAAATGTCTGAGGTTTGGTACTTTCTTAGTGTGTGTGCCAGTATAATTGGTATAAAGCCAAATGATAAACAATTTATTTTAATTGCGTTAAGAAGTTTAGTAGTCTAGAGCCCCAAAAGGTTTATTTTGCATTAAAGTAATACGAAATGCATAACAGTGCTGAAACTCGGATACTGGAATAGCCTTTAGCTGGTCAGTTACAACCATTTCAATGTTTTTAATTACAAAAAGAAGAAAATTAAAGTGCCTCAGAAATGTTTTTAGTAACTTGTTTATTAAAATTGCTGTGTGACAAAGCTCATTATTGTGATGCAACATCCAGGTTTTGTTCTTGATGTTTAGTCTCACATGCAAGTTTTTTAAGAATTTTAAAGCACAAACTTTTTGTAAACTGTTCCTGGGACATTAAAATTAATCAACAAATTTGATTTTTGACTTGCTTATTCTTGCTTTTTTGAAGATGTTAAAGGTGCTTGGTTTCCACGTTTTAAAAAATAAAAATAATTTTTAATCGATTCTAAAAGCTTAAGGCTCCTTTTTTCATATATTTTTTTTTGAACTTGCAAAATGTTTTTTGGAATTATTTTTGCAAAATAGTTTTAATTTACAATTTGTTGGTTAGGTTTGGTTAGGTTTAAGTCGGCGCCCTTTTTAAACGCCACAAAACCCTAAAAACAGATATTTTGCTTCTAGTGGTCTGGGCAAAACGGAACATTTTTGTAATTTTTTTATAACCGAAGTTGACGTATTTTAATGTAAATTAGTTAAAAAAATAAATTTATTCTGTGTATTTGGGTTTTGCGGGTATAAAACTTGAGAAAAAATGCAAAAATAGGCTAATTTTTGAACTTTATCTCTTACAAATACAGTTTTGAGAGTTTCATATGCTCTTGAACTAATAAATAAACTACTATTAAGTGATAGAAAAAAAAAAAAAAATACTAAAGCAAGTTTGTAGAAGCACTTCCTGGTCTGTTTGAAATAGAATTGCCCACATAACTGAATTAAGATTTTTAAATTGTGCTGTTAGATCACATTAAATCTGTATTGGTTGCAGGTATTTTGCTAAACGTTGAGTTTTGTCACACTTAATTTTACATCTTAATCATTTTGGTTTTTTTAATTTATATTACTAATCTGCAATTGATTCATGTTTTAACTATTTTCTAGGGATGCAAGGTATTCGAGACCGTCCTGTAGGGGAAGGGGGGGCTCTAAATAATATTTAGCAGACCTGTTAAAGCCAAGAAACAGAAGTTTGGAAACACTTTAATTGAATCTACTCGCCAGCAATCGCTGTACTATGCCCACTTTACTACTTCTAAGCAAATGGTTAGACATTTTACTTTTTCTCTAATTTAGTAACAATTGACATTTGCCAAAAGGAGAAACACTCAATCTTTGTATAAGTAACATTTGGGTAGGTGGTTGGGGCACTCCAGTTGACAATAATTGCCCGTAATTACTGTACTGTATGATCTGTCTATACTTTTAACTGTTTGTTATTAAAAAATTAGATTATTTACCCTCATTTTTGAATTTAGTAAGAATTTTTAAATAACTAACAATTGGGCAGAAAGCAAGATACTCCAATCAAAACTATTTGCCCACAGATAATGAATTGAGTGGGGCACTGTCAGTTTTTAGTCAGTAGAGAAAGTAATGATATACAATCTTTTAATTTTTAACATTTGGGAGGGTAAGTTGTTTATTTCAAATCAAAATTACCATCAAACAGTCAGAACTGGAATGACAAACCACCCACCCAAGTGTTTATAAGAAATTGGAAGTTAATTAACAGTTTTGCATTGCCACAAACTGTAAGCTGAAATTTGCGGTCAAAAAAACTTTTCTCTTCTCCTACTAGTTTAGAGTTTTCCAAGAAGTAATTGACTTGTAAGGCAGCTGTGGCTGATTAAAATATTAAATAAATATTATCTAACCATACAATAGTCTACTTTAACTTTGTATTCAATTTTTTTTTTTTTTTATTAATACTTAAAGAACGGTTAAAAGACTAATTTGTGAAAAAAAAACATAACGTTTGGATCCGTACAACATCAACAAATCTGGAATTCTTGCAGTTGATAGCAGCGTTAGGCAAAAAATTAGTCACAAAATTGTTTTTTTTCTTTTTTTTTCTTTTTCTTCTTCTTCTTTTTTTTTCATTTTTTTTTTCTTTTTCTTCTTGTTCTTCTTCTTTTTCAGTTTGTTTGTTTGACATTTAATCGATTTTGGTCTTGTGCAACTTGCTACTATTTTCTTTCTGCAGTATCTTTTATGTTGTTGATCCACCTATTCTGTGGTCTTCCTATGTCACGGGTGGTTCTTTTTGGTCGTTCTTGTAAAATTCTGTGGGTCCATTCTTTAGTCTCTGCTATTGTTACCTAGAAGCTATATTAGCTGTTCAAGCATACTTATTAGTTCTTGTGGGTCTTGGATGATTAGAATTATGTCTTTAAAGTATTCTAGAAAGCTATCCACGTTCTTTTTCTTTGCGATATGGGTTAGAACGCTTTGCTGCCAATGGCTTAACATTGAGTGCCAAATAATAATCAATGCAACAAATGCGATTTGTAAAAAAATTTCAAGTGTTAATACACTTAGACGAATAGACGGAAACTAAAGTTAAAACTATTGTTTTGCAGTCAGTAAACTGCGTGCCCCGCCCACTCACCTAAGTGTTTGTTATTAAAAAATTGAATCACGAATACTTGAGTGGGAACAAAAGTTGAAACTACTAGCTCGCATTTAATGAACTGAGTGCTCATCTACCCACCAAGTGTTTGTAATCAAGAAATTTGATCACAGACATTTAGGCGGGTAGGCGGAAAAGTTAAAACTATTGTCCCGTTTGTAATCAAAAAGTTAAATGACAAATATTTAATGGAAACAAATGTTGAAACTACTGTCGTGTATTCAATAAACTGAGTTCTCATCTACCCACCCACCCAAGTGTTTATGATCAAGAAATTGGATCACAAACACTTTGAAGATAAGTGTGAGCTCAACTGTTTAATTAATTTAACTATATATATAAAAATTTGTTTGTACTTGAAAAATTTTGAAGGGGTTTTATTGTTTTGTGCGTGTCAATTGTGTTGAATTTTGTAAAAATGTCAAAATTGGAACCAGAACGGCTATTAAAAGAGGAGCTCACTTACGTGTTGGCGGTAAGGGGAGTAAAGGTAAAAACTGAAACAGTTAAGGAAATGGCGGGAGCTCTTAGAGGCTTTCAGCAATTAGAGAAAGCCGGGAAAGTTTTTAAAAATGTTTGGGAGGGTACGGCTGAAGATGACGTAACTGCGTGTCAGACAAAGTTAGCAGAATTATTAAAAGTGATGGAAGGAAAACTTGAGACTTCAAGTATTAGGAAGTCTGAGACAAAATTTGCTCATATTCTATCAAGGTTAGAAAGGTGCCAGCAACTGGATAATGAGGTAGTAGAAGCGTTGAGATCGAGCGTGTATACTCAATCAGTAATTGCATATGGTGAATTTTGAGATCTGGTTCAGGAAAAGAAAAAGGCAGAGTTGGACGTGCCGGTAGAGATAGCTCTGGCAAAGTCAATCCTGAATCGTAGTGGTTTAAGGCTTACGTCGACTCCAAATCGCGGTTCAGTTCTTGCGGCAGATCTTGAAGAAGATGTAATTTTAACAGTTGACACTTCTCTAAGGCGACAGATAGAAAAAGCTGCATAAATGGGACTTTAAGTTTTGTAGTGAGGCAAGCGAAAGTGTAAATGGGTTTTTAGAAAGAGTGGAGGAGTTTCGTACATTGCGGGGCGTAGAACAAGTAGTCTTATATCATAGCATCACCGAACTGATGGACGGCAAGGCTTTGTTATGGTATCGGGCGAATAAAGCTAAATTACGCGACTGGAAGGGATTTTGCGTGGGGTTGCTGGGTCAATTCTTACCTCGCAACTACAATGAAAGATTGTGGGCACAAATTAAGTCCCGAACTCAGGGTAAGGAAGAACCCATTGGCATTTATATGGCATATATGCATAATCTATTTAACCGATTAACGTGTTCGGTATCTGAAGAGATTAAATTAAAAATCATCACCACAAATTTGCTCCCGTTGTACCAGAACTTCCTAGTACATACCGAGGTAAAGTCAGGAAACGAATTGAGGAGAAGCAAGGATATATTGAGTATATTGTCTTCCCGTAGAGAAATCGAGTGTAGAGGCAGATCTAGTTTATGTAGGAAGTAGAACCAAGAGGGTCGTGATTAATGAGGTGGGTGATGCTCGGAAGTGATGGGAAGAGCCTGGACCGAGTCCGTCATCTAGTAGGGTTTATGATAGTGCGCACTATCAGAACAATTTTAGATCTGCCAGGCCGCAAGAGAGTATATCTCAACCTCTAAGCGGGCCGGACAATGGAAGGGTAAATAATGTGACTTGTTTTAGGTGTGGAAAACCAGGTCACATTGCTAGTATTTGTGAAGAGCGTGTTAGTAAATGTTTTGAATGTGGAAAACTCGGAAAACGATTGGGTTTGCTAATCGGTCCACAAGCAAACCCCGAGTCAGAGTTGGCCGTTAGTAAAGAGGGTAATAAAATGGATAAGTTATATCTTAATTTTATTTTGAATCAATCAAAGGAGGGAGAATGCCCGTACTTAACGGTATGTTTATATGGCATACTCATGTTGGGATTATTAGACGCTGAGGCGACTGGGATATTCTTAGGCAAAATGGGATGGGAGAAATTAAGAAAGTTGGGCCTTAAGTTAAATGTGTGTGACGTCAAATGTTCCGTAGCAAACGGGGAAATTGTAAAGTGTCTAGGAAAGCTGAAAGTCCCGATAGAAGTTCAAAGTAAAATAAAGATTTTTGATGTGTACGTAGTCCTCGAGTTGTGTCATAGTTTGGTGCTAGGTGTTGATTTCTGGGTAGGGGTAGGGTTTATTCCCAATTTAAGGTCGGGAGAATGGTTTTTTTGGGAGTGATGATGACGTCATCAAACATGAGAAAAACTTGAGGGTAAATTCCCTGTATGGCTCGAGCGAGTTGAACAGCTCAGAGAGATCAGAACTGCTAAGAGTTGTAGATACGTTTTTTGAAAGTTCCAAGGGTATACGGTTGGGGTGTGCGACACAGGTTGAACATCGAATTCTGACAGATAGTCAGCCAATTAAGACAAGGTACTATCCGGTTAGTCCATACATGCAGCGTCTCATCGATAAGAAAGTCGAGGAGATGTTAGAATTGGGGGTGATAGAACGAAGCACCAGTGGGTGGAGTTTTCCAATTCTAATGGTTCCGAAAAGCGATGGAACTTATTGCTTCTGTGTGGACTACCAAAAGTTGAATGTTGTCTTGCAACCTTGTGCGTACCCTTTGATATTTATTAACTCTATCTTGACAAAACTCGGAAAGTCTTGGTTTCTTAGTAGTCTCGACATAAAATCGGCATATTGGCAGATCCCCATGGCCGAGGATAGTCGGGCCTATACCGCCTTTACTATCCCTGGTCGGGGACTGTTTCAATTTTGCCAAATGCCGTTCGGTCTGAGTGGTGCTCCGGGTACCTTCCAAGCACTAGTTGACAAGTTATTCGGACCGGAGTTAGAGCCCTATCTTTTCAAATACCTGGATGATGTTATTATCACCACCCCAGATTTCCCAACCCACATCCGTATTCTTAAGGAAGTCTTTTGCAGGTTGGCTGAAGCGGGGTTAACGCTAAATCAAAAAAATGTGTGTTTTGTAGGGAGGAACTTATTTATCTTGGATATGTGGTTAACCGGGAAGGATTGAATGTTGATTCCAGCAAGGTAAAAGCGATAGTGGAAATGCCGGCGCCGAAGACAGTCAGAGAAGTTTGTAGATTAATGGGGATAATGTCTTGGTATTGGAGGTTTATCTCGAGATACTCAGAGATATCTGAACCATTAATCAACTTGACTAGAAAAAGCAGTCGGTTTGTTTGGTCAGAGGAGTGCGAGGAGGCGGCAAATATACTGAAGGAGGCTTTGGTTAGTCTGCCGATTTTGGCCTGCCTCGATTTCTCGAGCCGTTCACTTTTCAGTGTGATGCTAGTGATGTGGGTTTGGGGGCTGTGTTGTCACAAAAAATCGGTGGTGTCGAGCGTGTAATCTGTTATATGTCACGTTCCCTAACTAATGCAGAGAGGAAGTATTTCCATACAGAGAAGGAGTGTCTGTGTGTAATTTACAGATTTACAGTCATAACAGACCACTATAGTCTGTTGTGGCTGGACAATCTGAAAAACCCTCAAGGTAGACTGGGCCGATGGGCCTTAAGGCTCCAGCAATTTCAGTTCTAAATTATACACAAAAAAGGGAAGAATCATGTAGTACCCGACTGCCTCTCTCGTGCTCCCGTCGACCTTCCGGAGAAAGAAATCGGTAATATCTCGGTTGGCAAACAAGATCAAGCTATATCTGATAAATGGTATCTGTCAATGTTGGAAAAAGTAAGGGAAAAACCGCTACATTATCTAAATTGGAGGGTGACAAACGATATATTATTTAGACATATGAGGCTCAGTTTGAACAATACTGAAGAAAGTGGTTGGAAAAGGGTTATTCCAAAAGATCAAAGAAAACAACTTTTATTTCAATATCATGATGATGCTACCGCTGGTCATTTGGAAATTTACAAAACTAATAATCGGCTGGCTAATAAATTCTATTGGCCTAAAATGAAAGCAGATGTGTCACGTTACATTAACAGCTGTACAGTATGTGCAAAATATAAGCCGGAACAGCAGAAGCCAGCTGGTTTGATGGGTAGTAGATCTTAGGTGTCCAGATGTTGGCAGATGCTAAGCATGGATTTGATCGGACCCTTGCCTCGTAGTTCCAAAGGTAACACCTTCCTATTTGTTGTAACTGATTTCCTTAGCAAATTCTGCTTGACATTTCCTATTCGGAAGGCCACCACACGAAACGTATGCAGGTTGCTGGAGGAAAATGTGTTCCTCGTCTTTGGAGTGCCTGAAATAATCATAACGGATATTGGTGTTCAGTTTCGTAGTAAGGAATTTTCCAGGTTGATGTCAGGTTACCAGGTGAATGTAGTTTACAACGCTGTCTACCATCCGCAGAGCAACCCATGTGAGCGAGTCAATCGAGTGGTTAAAACAATGATTGCTTGTTACGTTAAAGACGATTAACGTAAATGGGATGCGTGTTTACCACAGCTTGGGTGTGCTCTGCGTACAGCAAAACATGAAATAACTGGGAAAACTCCTTACTTCATTAATTTTAGAACAGAAATGATTATTGGTGGCTCTGAATATGAGGAACGGAGGGTAAGCAGGGTTTTGTTGAGAAAAGTCGTGGATCCAAACCTCCAGAAGAATTTAAAAGTGTTAAACTTAAAGCAGTTAGGGATTGTTCAGGCAAAAATAAAGGAAGCACACAAACAGACACAAACTTGATATAACTTGCGCAGACGGGATATACAATTCCAGATTGGGGATCTAGTATAGAAGCGGGAGTTTAGAAACTCTGATGCATCTAAACATTTTAATGCCAAGTTAGCGGAAAAATTTTCAGGGCCATATAAAGTTAAGGGAAGGTTGGGTAAAAATGTTTATGTGTTAGTAACGCCAGAAGGGTTAGTAAAGGGAATTATTACATACAGGATCTCAAACCTGTATATCAATTTGGGGATTAGCACGTGTTTGGTTAATAAATTATAGTAACTTACGATTTTATAATTAAACTTACTTTTTTTGAATATATTTTCTTTAATTTCATTATCTTCTATAATTATTTATTAAGTTTATGAAAGTTATTATAATTATTATTATTAGATTAAGTGTTCCAATGTCCATTTTTATATCGTTCAGCCAATTGATAGCAAAATTTTAAAATAATCTTCAATTCTTTTAAAATTTTCCCGAAGTGAGGGTGGACAAATGTTAAAACGACTATTCCGTATTTAATAAATTGAGTGCTCATCTACTCGCCCAAGTGTTTGATCAAAAAATTGAATCACAGACACTTGGGTAGAAACAAAAGTTGAAACTACTGTCCCGCATTCAATGAAATGAGTGCTCATCTACCCACCTAAGTGGTTTGTGATCATTTAAGCGGGTGGGCGGAAACTAAAGTTAAAATTGTTGTTCTGCAATCAATAAACTGCGTGCCCCGACCACCCACCTAAATGTTTGTGATGAAGAAATTGAATCACAAACTTTTGGGTGGGAACAAAAGTTGAAACTACTGTCCCGTATTCAATGAACTGAGTGCTCATCTATCCACTTAAATGTTTGAAATCAAGAAATTGGATTTATAGATCATTAAGATTTGAAATTATTCGCTTACAATACGGCCATAAAACTCAAAAACCGAGGAAAAAATACAAATTTTTTATTTTTATCATAATAAAATAACAAAATCTAATCTTAAATAATAAATACTGCCATAAAATACTAAAATGACAAAATGTAACAGTTGTAAATTCTTCAATTGTGTCAAAAATGTCAGATGTTAAATTAAGTTACTCTACAAACTAGTTAAAAAGAAAAATTACAAAATCTAGCTAAAACCTATAGAATTTTAGCTGAAAAGTTTATAAACTTGTTTTAAGTTTCTAAAATCCGGTCAAATGTGTTCTAAATAAAAAAATTATATTTTATAGTCTAATTTTAACAATATAACGAAAGATTTTAATAAACTATAGCCGGATTTTACTCATTAAAAGTTGGATTTTAATATTTAAATTAGATTTTAACATTATAAGTCAAATTTTTTGTACAAACTTTTATTTATGAATGCCGGATTTTGGCAATTAAACAAAAAAATTTAAATTAATATTATTGGTAGTATGTCTGGATTATAGTATTTTATAGCTAAATTTTGTATATTATTATTTAAAACAGGATTTTATCAATTAGAGGCCGGATTTTGACATTTAATTTAAGTTTTAGCGTTATCAGTCAATTTTTTGTATTTTATGGCCGGATTTTAATGATTTCAATTTTTTATGGACAAAATTTATTAATTTGAAGTAGGTTTTTATTAATCTAAAGCCGGATTTTGACATTTGAGCCAAATTTTAGCATTATTAGTAATTTTATTTTATGCCGCAGGAAGAAGATGGCACCAAGTCGCACAAGACCAAAACCGTTGGAATGTTTTGAAAGAAATTTATTCAAACGGACATAATTGGCTTAGTTTTTTTGGATAAAATTTTCAAAATTTTTTAATTAACAAAATCGCCATCTTAGTAAAAAATGGAATTTATAAACATTTTGTGAAATTTTGAAAACAAAAATGTCAGTAAATTGTCATTTTGTGTTTTCATAGAGAAGAGCGTCTCTGTGTACAACGATTAGTTTGGCTCATGGTTTAAATAATTTGTATTTTATTCAGCAATGGAATATGATACAAAATAGCAAATTCTATAACAACCTCTTACACGGTTTTAGATTAACTTTACTTTTACCGCAACTGTGACCACTGTCTCCTATATTATTTTATGATAAATTAAAATTTCTTAATCGCTTTTTGTATTATCTTATCTTTGTACGCCGACATTGATTGTGCAGTTTTGGTACTAGAGGTCCTCTGTTTAAATCCCGTGTAAGACAAAATGTTTGTTCGGTTTCAAATTTGTAAAAAAATATATATAAACACATATTTGTTACTTATGGATTTGAGTACATGGTGTTTGGGTTTATTATAATATTATTACGTTCATACCTTCCAGTTGATGTACTTTCTTTTTTGCAACAAGAATTTGTTACTAAAAGGTTTAAAAACAATAACTTTCAAATTTATAAGAATTGAATTGCTAATAACCAAAACAATATTCTAAATTTATTTATTTATACAAGTTAATTTGTTTTAACAGACAAGCACATATAATAACTTAAAAATCATTTTTTTTTTACTTTTTTACATTATTTAATAAATAATTTTATTTATATTGTTAATTCTGGTATCCTCCAAGGTTCATTGATAGTGTTTATCAGCTTTAATTTGAATTATTGCTACTTAAAAGTAATAGTAAGAATGTCTTATTCAATTTTAGTTGCTCGAAACTCATGAAATGTGTATTCTCCGGGAAGTTATTCGTTTAATTATTCATTGTTGGTATATAATGGTCGCGTCCTTGATTGTAAAAATATATTAATGAAGCATTCGGTGCCGGGCGTATCTAATCAGTGTGCCCGCTGAAACCGACTGTGATGGTGGTATTGCCTCCAGGAGGTGTTAAAAACGTATCTACACTATCGGGGGCGACTCTCTCCTGGCCTGAAGAGCCAGCCGGGCGATGGTGCGTGGCATTAGAAACTAAGCAAGTTAATGCCCGTATCCTTGGGCCCGCGGAACATACAACAATACAACCCAGCAGAATGAATTAAAAAAAAAGTAAAAACAAACGGCAAACACAACAACAGGCGACTTGTCGCTCCGTGCAGTATTCGTCCATTGTTATTCAAAGGCGAGCGTAACATTTCACGCTTTGTGACACCGGCGGCCATTTTCACCGCGTAATCCGATACCTTATCACGCGCTAGTGGTAGAAGCAGAAGCCGATTGGCCCATTGTCTATTATCATCATTTTCTCTTCCAGAACACTCACTATCATCCAGCTATAAAGGGACATAAGTAAAATTGCATGTAGCTTCGATTCCTGTATCGCGCTAATTGCAGGATCATTATACAACGCGCGCCAATTAGCCGTGAACGCAGCCGACACATGCCGCGATACACAAATAATTACACTGCACTTTAATGATATTTATTTATATTTCGTGTCGTGTTATTTTCATTTATATATATTTTTGCGCGCTTTCCTTCCTTCTGCGCCACTCGCACTCATGCTAATAGGCGCAAACAGCACTGACCTGCCTCGCGTTTATCACGAAATATGCGCATTCCGCAATTCCCCGCTCATTGTTTCGTCCAATTTTCAACATTTTTTACCTTCTTATATTCTACTACCTTCCCACCAACGCATAGCCTTGAAAATCATAACAATCAAACCGTTTGATGACTAGCGAGCAACAATTAAAAATACTTAATGACACATCATTGCTACATCCAATCAAGACTTTTTATTATTTTCATGATTCAATCGATTCCTAAAGAATTTGAAATATTTACATAAATTGGCCCAATGAAAATAAAATAATAAGCGCCGGTAGCAGTGCTAAATTCTCGCTTGCTTGCAACGAGCAATTATAATGGTATGTTATCCCTAATTATTCCAATTTGATCCGAATGCAATCCGCAGCAAAAATATTCTAACAAGCAGAATATATAAAACGCACCTATTATACCTTATTATTTTTAATTAATACCAATGCTAGGAGCTCCTCTCATTAAAATAATTCTTTGTCTGTGCGCGAATTCCACAATTTTGATGAGAATATTTTTCGGTTTCAATTATAACGCACGAGAGATTCTTATTATTTGACTGACAGGTGACAACATAAGTATTTTTTAATATTTTTGGTAATGATGCGCACAAAATTTGAATAAATGCAAATAATGTATGATAGTGGAATGTGTATGCATGCATGTGTTTAGCCTAAAGTGATTTATTTCAAATTTCCAGACAATTGCTCCAATTTAAGAAAAATAAGCTTCTGTTTTATATACAAAATGAATTGCAAATTAATTTAATAGCAGAATTAATTTATTTATATTTTAAATTTATTTAAAATCAATTAACTATCACGAATGTTTTATAATAATTGAGGCAAAAATTATGCAAAATTAAAGATTTGCTAAATAATATTAAATTAAAATCTGATGATAATTGAAAGAAAATTGAATCTGTAATTTATTTTGATTATAATAATAACTAATTTATTGTCAAAAATACTTAAAATAGAAGAAATATGAATAAATTTAAAAAAATATTTATTTAATTATTCAAATTTGAAAAAAAAATTTGTACTTTATCAACTTTGTTGGCTGGAGCGTTTGCAATGAGTGGATTTTTATGACAATTTTTGGAATTATTTAGCATTTTATTGAAGTTGTTTTGGCCAAGCTATAGTATATATGATATAAAAACATGTTTACTGTGATGCATCATACAGCTACAAGTTTTCTAGTAAAGCAGTATAGGATTTTTAGATCTTTAGGTAGTAGATAGCAAATTGACAACAGTTTTATAAAAACTGGTAAATAGTGGGGTACCAAATTTTTAATTTTGGCAGATTCTAAATTTGTATAATAATAGATTGTATAAATTGATTGACGTAAAGAAGTTAAGTTTAAGTAACTTATTAACAAAAAAAAATAGTTGATAAAAATTATATCCAAACTCTACACGAGTTTCATAAATAAGTGCTGCTTTGGTACAGCAGTTGTCTTTGATAAAAGCTTTTTGTTATTACACTGTATGAGTTTTTTGATATAATAACCTTATTTTCATTTTAAGTGCTTTAAAAACAAGAACTAGTACTTGTAGTAAAGTCTTCTTTATTTTGCGTTTTATTTTGTGGTAAAAAGGTTTAAACTATGTAAGACCTCGTTACCAGTTTTTTGCTATAGCTATCATAAAGCATAATAATCTTTTTAAATTGCATAGATTCTGCTTTACTCTAATAACTAAGACCAGTAAAGTTTTTAATTTTAATGTTTCAGATTGTTGTTCCAAACTATATGATGTTTTGAAGAAATTAAGAAGAAGAGTGCATCCATGCTACGGAAAAGATCTTACCTTCACGTAGACAACAAATTTTTTTTTTCAGACTCAAAGATTAATTACTATATAGAAGCCGTGTTTAACAAATTTAAAAAAAAAAAAAATTACAAATATTCAAGATAATTTTATGTATATAGATGAGCGGTGAGCTTTTTATTCTACATTAACATAACAGAACTATTAAAACAGAATAATGCAAACTAAACTAGATTTATTTTAAATCAGAAAACATCAAAGCTAGTTAACTCAATTTTTGACGACCTATAACCAGTGGAGGAGCTAAGGTTTTTGGGCCCTATTGCAAAATGGGCTAACTGCAGTCCAATCAATTTGTTAATAATTTTAGCAGATTCAATTTTTACAACTTGGACCATAACAACAGCAGATGCATTTAGTTACTTATTGACTAATCTGCTTCAGCTCAAAAAATGTTTAGCATGATTTGTTTACTCTCTAATTTGGGCAATTCTGATTTAATTATTTTTTTATTATTTTTATAAACAAAATCATTCAGAGTTAAACCGTTAAATATTCAGTTAATATAAGGCTTTTTTGTCAATAATTTATTTAAAAAATTTACTCTTTTCCCAATTATAGTAAAAAAAAACAAGATAAATGCGTATTGTTTAATTACATTCGTTTGTAAAAAATCACAGAATCTGCTTGAAGAAAACGCAAAGGCCAAGGGCGGGAGCAATCTTGACCTACTACACTCTACCAATATTTCTGGATTGGTAGAGTGTAGTAGTCTGAACTTGGGGTGTAAGGGGTGATGGTGATGATACCAACCCAAAAGACAACCTCTCCTGCACGTGGTGCACCCTGCTAGAGAACTAACGAGGCTCTGTCGACCGAACGTCTGCCGGAATAAGCAGACCCCCCTTGTGAGCCAACAGCTTAGGGTGTATGAGCAAGCAAGGGTTGGGGCATTCACTTGTCCCGGGAGTGAGAAATCGCTCCAAAAGGCGGAAGAACCAAATTGGTCAACGGCATGTGAATGCAGAAGGCAAGGGGAAACCACTGCATTAAAGACCCCACAGGTTTCCTTAGTACAATCATCATAGTACAAATCATCAAAAACCAAAAACAATCATGACAACGTTCAAAACCAAATATTCCGGAGTTAAAAGTTCCCCGGTCGGATCTCCGGGGGGAACGGTAGTAAACCAGATTATGAAAACAAAGATTACGACAAGTAATATCAAGATAGGAACATGGAATGCTAGGAGCCTGCTTGTAGCAGAAAAACTAGACAACACCGTAAACGAAATGACAAGGCATATCGTAAAGATACTAGGAGTAAGCGAAATTAGATGGGCAGGAAATGGTAGCAAGACAACAACAAACGGCACATTTTATTACTCGGGAGGCAATGACTCCAGGCGATCAAATGGTGTGGGAGTGATCCTGGACAAGGACATTGCAAGATCAGTCCTGAATTTCATTCCATATTCTGACCGAGTTATGATGCTCCAGTTAAAAACAGACATAGGAAATATGAACATCATTCAGATATACGCACCTACAGCAGAGAAAGAGGACAGCGTAATTGAAGAATTTTATGTGGAACTCGAATATATCTTCAAAAGTATTAAGAACAGTGACATCACGATAGTAATAGGGGATTTTAACGCTAAAGTGGGAAAGGTTAAGGTCGAAGCGCACACAGGAGACTATGGCCTGGGAGAGAGAAATGTGCAAAGAGATAGACTTATAGAGTTCTGTCAGGACAAAGACATAATGATAGCAAATACCTTCTTCAAACTCCCCGATCGTAGACTGTACACATGGAAATCTCCTGCAGATAATGAAGAAAATCTAGTAAGGAATCAAATAGATTACATCCTTGTTAATAACCGATATAAGAATTCAATTAAGAGTGCAAAAACATATCCGGGGGCCGACATTAACTCGGACCACAACCCCGTAGTTGCTGAACTCAGGGTAAAAATGAAAAAGATAGCAAAACCCAGACATGATTTCATAGATACTTAACTCCTCAGAGATCCTGAAATCAGCAGCATGGTAAAACATGAAGTAAACGAATATATGAGAAGCATTAAGGTTCAAAGCAAAAGTAATGTAAGCGTAGATGAAAAATGGAACCACATTCAAACAGGGTTAGAAGCAATAGTTAAACAACACCTTTAGGGTAACGGAACCAAGAAGAAGCCTTGGATAACAGGAGACATTTTAGAACTTATGGAGAAGAGGAGGAAGAGCAAAAGCTCTGTGGACGAATACAAGGCGCTACACAAAACAATACAGACACACGTTAAAAAGGCTAAAGAAGCCTATCTAACTACTCAGTGTGAGGAAATAGAAACACTAGAAAGGAAGTATGATTGCTTCCATATGCATAAGAAAATTAAAGAGATGGCTGGCTGCAATAAGAACAAAGTTGCCAGGAATATAATCAAGGATGTAAACGGGCAAATACTAGTTGACGTGAAGGACAAGATAGAGAGATGGAAAGAGTATCTTTCCGAACTGTTTGATGATAAAAGAGGTCCGCAACCAGTCATATCAATAAACAAGGGTAAACTAAAAATACTAAGAACGGAAATAGAATATGCTCTGGAAACGATGAAACAGGGTAAAGCCGTTGGTCCAGATCAAATACCTATTGACATTTTCAAAATGTTTGATGACGACGTAGTAGACATCCTGCTCGAAGTATTCAATAAAATCTACGAGACAGGAGAAATCCCTGAACAGAGGTTATTATCGACCTTCGTGCTACTTCCAAAAAAACCAAACCCGAGAGAATGCTTGGACTATCGCACCATTGCACTCATGAGTCACGCATTAAAATTGTTCTTAAAGATCATCCATAAAAGAATATATAGAAAGCTGGAAGTGGATATAAGCGATACCCAGTTTGGGTTCCGGGAAGGACTTGCGACCAGAGAGGCGCTTTTTGGTATCAATGTCCTTTTTCAGAGGTGCCTAGACATAAATCAGGAGGTATTTGCGTGCTTCATTGACTTTGAGAAGGCCTTTGATAAGGTTAAGCATGACAAGCTATATCAACTACTCCTACGCAAAAACATCGACTCTGATGACGTGAGAATAATCAGTAACCTGTATTGGAACCAAAACGCTAGTACTACAGTGGACAAACATCCGACCGAAGAAATGGAGATTCGTCGTAGGGTAAGGCAAGGATGCATCCTCTCCCCACTACTATTTAACTTTTATAGTGAAGCTATTCTTAACGAAGCCCTAGAAAGCGAATCAATAGGAATTGTGGTCAATAGGAAATTCGTTAACAACATGAGATACGCGGATGACACTGTCTTACTAGCGACTACCGTTCATGATATACAACATCTTTTAGGAAAATTAAATCAGAGATGTAACGAGTACGACCTGAAGATAAATCTTACCAAAACCAAGCTTATGGTAATTACAAAGTCACCACTAAACCACATCAACATTAATCTTACAGTAGCAAACACCGTCGTGGAGAATGTGCAGGTATATAGATACCTAGGAACGTGGATAGAACAATCATGTGATCAGTCACGTGAAATAAGAACAAGAATTGAGATCGCTAGATCTATCTTTATAAAAATAAAGAAGTTTTTCGTTAGTCGTGACCTGAATATAAATCTCAGAATGAGGATGCTTCGCTGCTATGTATTCTCGACACTACTGTACGGAGTCGAAGCTTGGACACTCAAGAAGAACCATATGGATAGACTACAAGCTTTTGAAATGTGGTGTTATCGAAGAATGTGGCGTATTCCATGGACAGACCAGATTACAAATACGCAGGTCTTAGAGAAGATGCAAAAAGAATGCGAAATTATCAACACCATAAAGAAGCGCAAGATGGAATACCTAGGCCACATAATGAGAGGGCCCAAATACGCATTTCTGCAAATGATAGTCCAGGGGAAGATCAAAGGAAAAAGAAGCATAGGCAGACGCCGGGTATCCTGGCTTAAAAACCTTAGAGACTGGTTTGGCTGCAGTAATATCCAGCTATTTCGTGCTGCAGTCAACAAGGTTCAAATAGCTTTGATGATAGCTAACAATTGATGATAGGGAACCTCCGATAGGAGACTCACTCACAAAAGAAGAAGTAGTCTGAACATCTATCTAATTGAACAGTTTACTATATCATTTAAAGGTAAGTCGTCTAAGATTGAAAATTATTTTCTACAAACATTAAAAAAAAAACAAATCATTCAGGCGTGAAGACATAAAAAATAGACAAATAAGTAAATTGTTGCATAATTCCATCCAAACGTTACACAAAAATTGATATTATTAATGCCTATCTTGAACGGCATTAGAATTTGATGTAGTGTCCGTCAAAATTATAAACCAAATTTTGTAGGTAAGAATTCTTAAATTTAAATTTTTAGCCACAATTCTACCAACGTGTTCAAATAATTCTAGCAACCTTAGTTTTTACATCGTAGACTTTACAATCCTAGCTGATTGCATTTACTTACCCAAACACTCAGTTCCATCTTAAAACAAATGACATTAACAAGACTAAAACACATTTTTTTAAGTTTGATGGTCAACAGTTTTTTTTTTAAATTTTTAAATTTTTTGTAAACTTTTGTGTACTATTTTAAACTTTATTTTGTTTGTTTTTAAGCGTCATTGCGTAACTTGCAATGCTATCAAGGTGCTAAAATAAATCTAGAAGCCCCAGTATACACAACATAATGTTTGCAGTAGGTTTAATTTAATTATATATATAAAGGGTGGTCGATTAGTGGTCTTTTTTTAAAAATTCAAAAAAATAAACAAAAGTTATTTATGGAACACAACTACATTTATGTGGCTACCTCAACTGGCTTTGCAGTAGCGCATCCCGTTAACCCAGTTTTCCAAAACTTTGGTGACGGTTTCTGGCTCTATCTCATGACTGGCTTGCTCAATGTTTGCTTTAAGAGCCTGAATTGTTAATAGATTGTTTGCATAACATAGGTCTATTACAGCACCCCACAAAAAAAGTCTAACGGCGTCAAACCGCAGCTTCGAGGTGGCCAATTGACATCGCCAAGGCGGCTGATAACATGATTACCAAACTTGGCGCGCAAAAGATCGATTGTGCTGAAACCAAAGATTGTCTAAGTCCAGGTTTTTAACTTCCGGCCACAAAAAATTGTTTATCATGCTTCTGTAGCGCTCACCGTTGACCAAAATGGCGTTTCCAGCAGCATTTTCAAAGAAAAATGAGCCAATGATGCCACCGCTCCAAAATCCGCACCAAACTGTCACTCTCTGAGGATGCAGATGCAATGGCTTCTCGACAATCACGTGCGGGTTTTTCAATCCCCAGATGCGCTTTGTCAGAAAAGATGATTTTTTGATCAAAATTGTTGTCCATTTTGAGCTGCTCTAAGGCCTAAACTGAAAAGCGACAACAAACCGGATGGTCGTGTGCTTTCAATTGCTGAGTCAATTGGACTTTATAAGCAAATATGCAAGGCCAAAAAATGGCAAAGTACCAGGCGAGGACAAAATAACAGCCGGGATACTAAATCTAAGAAAGACAGCACTACTAAACTTGGTCAAACTACTATTGAATATATGCATTAACAAGAAAAAAATACTTGTTATCACAACACCAACTGTTAGAGCAAGCTGGAGTCTGCAAAAAGTATAACACAACAGACTACATACAATCATTAACTGAAAAGTACACAAAATACAACGTATCTGCACACTTTACATTTATTAATTACTAGAAAGTGTTTGATTTCATTAAACTATAAGCTTTGATGGACAACGCCAGAATCAATTTAACATACACTAAAGTCTACACAAATCATACCTTTCTAGTAACTGTAAAGAAAAATGTACAGTACAGCAAAAATAAGCAGAGGAGTCAGACACGGAAACTTTACCCAATCTAATTATGCATGATATCTTTAAAATATTGGATGGATAAGGAAAAGAAAATGTGTAGGATGTGTGGAGAAGCGAGGAAAAACATAGAACACATGCTAATATGCAATGAGATGAGAGAAGAGCAAAAGAGGAGAAATGAAGTACTAAAAAAAGATGGAGGAGAAATAAAATGGATGATAGCGGTAACGGAAAGAAGAAAACATATTGAAACGAAAGTAATAAATAATTAATTAAAAACAGGGCTTAGGGTAATTAAGATTATATGTAATATTAGAAGTGAATTAAGTTTATATGGCAAATGTTATGTTAAGTTGTAAAATTTTCAAGGCCGAAAAGCAAGAATTAAACGTTTATTATATCTTTAAAATATGAAACAGCAAGGGAAAGGAATAAAAATAGACGGCACCTTAATCATTTGTGATTTGCCCACAACATGATCTTGATCAACTCAGACTTAGCAAAAAAGTTGGCAAACGTGCTCGAAAAACTAAATGTAACATTCAAGTCGGTGGGTTTCAAAATAAACATGAATAAGACCAAGATTTTGATTCTTGAGCAACAACCGCACTAAATAGATGGCAATAACATTGAAAAAGTCAACAAATGTACGTATTTAGATCAGCAATCTGCCTTAAACAGAAAGTTAAAGATTTCTACATTTTGCTAACATACGGGTTGGAGACTATAGCATAGACGGTACAAACTAAGAACCTACCAGAGCAATAGAACTGGCAATTATTGGCATAAGTCTAAGGGGTAAGATTTTGAACAAAAAAATTAGACGTTAAATTAAAGTAAAAGAAGTGATAAAACGAATAACAAAGTTAAAATGAAGCTGGATAAAACATGCAGCTAGGGAAGATGCCAAAAAATAGACCAACAGAATAACACACTAAAAACCAAAAACCACTATAAGACTTTGCTTTATGCTGCAATTATTTTGGGTATTTCTTGAATTTTGGTTTTTGATCTTTAATGTTAATCATTTCCAAAACTGGAAATGTTGGATTCTTGTTTAGTTCTTTGTAATTTTGCAGATTTTTTTGCTCAGACTAGTTTCTGGTAGCTATTCCTACCAAGTTTGTTAACTATGGTAACATCTTGGCAGATTTTTTTTTGCAATAACAATGGTTGTTTTGTTGTGTTTACATTTTTGTTTTGTTTTTCTTTGCGGATTTTTTGAATCTGTATTTATGTTAACTACAAATTTATTACTAAGTTTTAAAAATTGGTATATTTGAAACAAGCAATAAAATTATTGCTACAAAACTTACAAAAACAGTTTTTTAGATGTCCAGTTTGACAGTTGAAAGAAAAACTAAAGATAAAAACTGTGAATTTAAAATAGAATGCACTAAGACTTTTGCATTTATTCAAAATTTGAATAGCCTTCCGACCTCTTAGAAGAAATTGCCAAGTAAATACGTATTAATTAGTACTAAATATCTTGTGTTGGTGATGCAAAGAATCAAACGTTTTGTGTTTAATTTACTAAATATAACTTTTGAACAATTTTAATATTGCATGTTATGTGGTTAGTCAAAAAGTTTTTGAGAGAAGAAACCATATATGGATGACAAGACAAATACATTAAAAGTTGTTTTATAAATGCATTTAAGGAAGTATTTTAAAATTTTAGTAACAATGCAAATTATTTAAAAAAAATAAAGAGTTATCATAGTCTACTAAAACAGTAAAAGATGGAATAGTCAAAATATTTTCAATTTTTTTAAATATCCAACCAATAAAGTCAAAAATCTTAAATTGGTTTTAGCTTTATCAATAGCAATTTTTAAGTTTTGTGACATAAATGAAATTAAAAAAAAAAAAAAATATTGCTACTCAAAGGTCAAACACGTGGAAAAGATATAGAAAATGTTGCAAATAAGTGCATTAAAAAATATTATATTTTACTCAATAAAACTATCTCAATTTTAACAAAAATATATCCCCAACAAAGTGATGCAGAGCGCAGCGTTTTTTCCAAATGGATCCGTTACTTTATATACGCATCTACACATACCATACATATTTCTTTTTTGTGGCTTGGTGTGCCCGATACCTCAATTGCCTACATTGAAAGGGAACGCCGTGATTAGGTATTTATTATTTATCTAAGTATAAAGAATTTAAGATCATAAAAAACTTTTAATGTGTTTAAAAAAAAATTTGAAACATGTAAAAAGTCTCTAAGGGTTTTAAAAGAAAAATAGATGAGTTAAGTGCTATTATAGACGAGTCTTAAAAAGTGAAAACAAAAATATTGCAGTTATCATAAGAAAAACACTGAGAGCTTTTAAAAGCAACTAAGTAGAGATTATAAGAAACTGAGAGCAACAATGTGTGTTGCTCAAAAACTCAGAAATGTGTTATTGAATATTCTTAATCTTAAGAAATATTTGCCTGTATTTACTCTTAGTTTGGTTTTTTTGAACATAACTCTTTTGGACAAAATGAACGGTTTTTAGAATAACTTTACGGCAGCTACCCATTAAACTTGAGAAGTAGGCTTAACCATTTAGATTACACGATGTGAAATATAGGCGGCGCAAGCTACCTAGTAGAGACGTACAACATCTGCTAGAAAAACTAAACGATTGATGCTGTGAGTATGGACTAGAAATAAATTTTAATAAAACTAAATTAATGTTAATTACAAAATCCCCGCTGAGTCAAAATCAGATAAACCTGAGAGTAGCAAACACCGTTTTACAAAATGTGCAGTCTTATAGATACCTTGAAAACTAGATAGAGCAATCAAGTGATCAAACAAAAGAAATTAAAGCAAGGATTGCAATAGCGAGACCAATATTTGTAAAAATAAAAAAGCTAGTAAGGTTATAAGTTTAGAACTTAAAACAAGAATAACGCGTTGCTTTGTTTTTTCTAGATTACATACTCTCAAGAAGAATCACTTATACAAACTGATAGCCTTCAAAATGTGGTGTTACCGCAAAATGTGGCGTATTCTATAAACAGATAAGCTAACTAACAGTAAAGTCTTAAATAAAATAATTTATACCATAATGAAGAGAAGGTTACAATATCTAAGCCACATAATAAGAAGAATCAAACACGCGCTGCTACAATTGATAGTACAAGGAAAAATCAAAAAAAAAATAATTGGAAAACGCCGAATGTCTTAGCTCAAAAATTTAAGGGTTTGGTTTGGCAGCAACACTCAAATATTACGAGCGGCAGCCAATAAGGTTTAGATAATAAATCTCCGATAGAAGCTGCACTACAAATAGAAAAAGCTACTTAGACGGTAACTCATTACAAGTGACTTTTGTTGGCATGAGTACCGAGTAGCTGCCAGTATCTGTTTGTATGGCGTTAGTCACTTAGTGGCATTCCTGTTCTTTAGTAGATATAATGGGTTTTGTTTACTTGCGTACGGAATACACTCTGCATGTATGACCTTGTTTCGCCATTTGTCTAGCTACAAAAACCGGTGTGGAAAATTGTAATTTAAGGTTTGATGGGGAACGGCTTTTGCTGACAGAAGAATTCTTTAAGTTTAAAGCTTTTGAATAAAAACACGCTGAGTCTGTGACTGCAACACAGAAAGCATTTTAGACGCTTTTTGGTTTAAATCTAAACAAAGGTGTTTTTAATAAAAAAACAATTTTGGAAAAAACTTAAAATGTAAAGGCAACAGGATTTGCAGAACTTTAAAAAAACAGCTAAACGTACCAAAACCGTAAGAACACCTAAAATGAAAGCATTAATGCAGTATTTAATACGCCTTTCTTGGAAACTTGCTTTTGCACTTTGGGTATCGTTTCAAACAATAAATACAATTGCACTAACCTTAAATTACATCCTTATAAAATTATGATTGCTTAAGAATTGAGTTCAGCGGATTGAGCAACATGTAAAGATTGCTGCAGTGCAATTTTTATAGCTATGCTTCTCAATGGTATTGTGTAGAGTAGCAACAGAGCGCATTGTGTACTTTTTGAGAAAGCAGACATGCAATTTTTTTTACTGAGCTGCTGATTACTTTTAAATCTCTACAACATTTACTTAACATTCCAAAAGTCAATGATTTTTTTTTTAGTGTGCTTTGTTGTCTGTGGGCATTGTGGAATTTTATTTTGACTATGATATGTTGAAGAATTGTCTTAAGAAAGAAGATTACAGTAAAGTTGCTTTCTGATTTCAATAAAATAGAGCCACAGCTTATATGGTGTGTCGTCTTTGCATCATTTTACAAAAGATGTTCTTCAGTCAATTGATCTTCTTACAAAAAGCCGTTAAATGGTCTTCCTTTCTTGATTTGACTTCTGGCCACTTTTTTAGTTTTTTTTGTTGTTTTAGCCCAGGGCAAAAGCTTTAATTAAAACAATGTCTTCAAATTTTATAAAATACAATGAGATTGTTTGCAAAAAAATTGTCAGGAATTCTTCATATTAGGTAAGTCTAGAAGAAAACTTTTAGGCAAAGCTCCGTTTGTAAATTGCTTGTCAAGGTCAACGTTTATACAACATAAGTTTTATAAACTTTATTATCTACATAGATTTAAATAAATAACAGAAAACTGTCAGAGTTTCTAAAAGTTTTCTAACTTATAGCCAGCTTGCAAAAGAATGAAAGTTTAAGTAAATATACACTATAGCACACCAAGTTTGACTTAAAGACTTAAATTTTAAAGGTGCTTTAAACATTAAAAGCACAAAAAAAGAAGAAAATATCACTAAAAATTGCGTCTTTTTAAACAGTCCAATAAAAGCTAAAATTTGTTTTGTTGATGTTTGCTCAAAAATTGTTAGAGACACATCAGTCTATTATAGGATATTGTCAAAAAGTTAGGCATATACAAAAACTCAATGACTTTTGGCGCTAGACAGTAGTTACAATTTTGTTATTATTGAAAAATTTGTTCACTTGACTTAGTGGCGTACTTAGGGTGAGGGGGGACGATGGATACGGTTTGCACCGAGCGGCTTATATTCCATAAGTTTCTTGTGGCGTTTAATTTAAATATGCTAATCAATGGTAAAAAAGTTCCTCACCTATAGTTTGTCTCAATTACAATTGTTTAATTATGTTTATTAATTTATAAAAACCACCAATTGATTGACTTAGAAAGGGCGGTAAATTGGAGACCGCCCCGGGCGGCAAAAGTTCTAGCTACGCCACTGACTTGACTGTATAATATTTATATTTGATTCTTGAACAAACAATTTACAAATTGTATACACAGTTTCATAAATCTTTATTATAATTATCGTTGAGTAAAGAAATATGAAGAAGAAACGCTAGCTTCTGTATAAGCAGGATAGATACATTTATACTTTGCATACTCTCTTGCTGTGCTGGTTTGTTTTTTAGGTTTTGTTTGCTTTTAATTTAATATGTAATTTTATTGTATATTCATTTTCATTTATTACAATCTTATTTCAATAAAAATACATTATTAAAACAACCTACAAATCTTTTATAAATCATCATTGCCGTTCTTATCACCAAACGTTTTTCTGTAGTTTTTGCTGAATTCCAATAGGTAGTATATCATACGCCAGTCTGCCTCAGTCAGTGTCGGTCGAGATTAACATACACAATGTCTTATTGCTCTCATTGCAATTTATTAATACGATTATATTATACAACGTGATGTAAATACGTGAATTAAAGATGAGGGACAAGATGTTCATTAAGCAAAGGTTAGTTTACAGTATTTTCTAAGTAACTTGTTTTCGTCTTTGTAAGACGCCTATGCACAAGCCCAACGATTAATTCGTTTTTCAAGATTGGTAATTTAATATGTTGTATATTTGATGATCTCAAAGGAATTATTGTTAAAAGGGCGTATCTACATTGTAGAAATTAGTTCATTCATTCGCATATAGAAACGTAAGTATTTTTTGGAAAATATTAAATTAATCGACAAGTTTGACGTTGAAGAATGAATGCACCCGAAAACTGTTAAAAAGCCCAACAAGCAAATGATTATTAATTATTATGTGGCATGATCATATGTAAATATTAATTAATCAATCAAACATGATTGATTTTCAACCGCACACAATATTAATATTTGCCAAACAAATGGAAATGCTAATTAGCACCGGTCGGTAATTAATAAACGAGGTCCATACACCCTACACACAACAATCAATCCATCCTCAAATCTGGTCGGTATATATTTTTTTCAGCCATTTTCTCTTTAATTAGCATCCCTCTCCAATCCAAACAACACACACGCGGTGTACATGCAAGCGATTTCGATGCAACACGCAATAAAGCCGCAATTAGTAAAGTGGATGTGTCCTCCACGGTTATTTAGATCCTTGATAAATGGAAATAATAGAGTAATTCTAGTGTAACGCACGATATTTGCTCTTCCTCCTTCTAATTGGATTACTTTCAATGGTGGCCGTTGGCTATGAACCGGTGTTGTGTGTTCTTATCATTATATTCAATGAAGACATTTGATATATTAATTAACAACGCTATTTGCACAATATTTTTAAAAAATAATTAAATATTAGATTGTAGAAATTGCTTACTAAATAAGTGTTGCTTATGTATTGTGATTGTCGTTGTGGTGGTCGCGGGTCGCGAGTGTTAATTCAATTATTTGGTGTGCTCGACGGCACGTTTGGACTTTCGCTGGGAATGTATTTTAATAATTCGTAACAGTCTCGGGTGTTGCGGTGTCCGCTGTGTGTCATGTGTCAGGAGTGATGACTCTATGACCGCGTTACATCGCAGAAAACGCGATCCCGAAACCGAGCCGACTAATTGAAAATTATGTACCGGCCGAATGACCGCGAGCCCACAACATACACTACAAACTATAATATATATTGTGGTATAAGTATTGGTAATGAATTTTATGGTTTGTGAGTTTCTGTTGCTTGATAATTAATACCGAAATATAATTGAATTGCTTGTGGATAAGTGCCACATGCAGTATAGAGTTGATATTAATACATAATTTAGAATCAAACGTGACCTCTAATTTAAGCTATTGAATACAATTTGGCAATTACTAATTTAATAATTCTGTACTTCCCAATTACTCATTGAGAGACCTTTTGTAATTTTATATTTAATATTTGGTATTTTTTTTTTGGCTGGTCTTGTGAGAAAATACTTTTTTTAATCACTTTATATTCATTATGTTGTTTGATATTGATCTTTAACAAATTACTGATGTTGCAGGCAACTGTTTTATAATAGAAGATTGGTATGAATAGTATTTTTAGTTGATATTTTTAAAATTTAAACTAATCTTCTATATAAAAAACAACAAGCTAAACCTTGTCTTGGTTTTAAAGTTATTGGTATTTTTCTACTACAGAAAGTGGAAACATGAGTTTGGTTACACAATTACAACTGTATGCTACTTTTTGAAATTTTTCATGACCAATTCGCACATTTGCGGCTGTATGTCCTTGATAACTTCTCGAATTCCATCTTTAAGGTCTTGAATCGATTGTGGAGCATTGGCATAGACCTTATCTTCTACGGGGCTCTAAAGAAAAAAGGCTAAAGGTGTTAAATTACAAGATCTCGGTGGCCAATTGTGAACCTCTTTGAGAAATAACAAGGTCAGGAAACTCTTTTTGCAAAATTGCGATTGTTTCGTTGCTTGTGTGACAAATAGCGCCGTCTTGCTAAAAATAAACGTCGTTCACATCAATTACTTCCAATTCCGGCCATAAAAATCATTAATCATAGCTTGGTAGCGCTATCCATTCACCGTAACAGTTGCACCAGCCTCGTTTTTGGAAAAATAGGGTCCAATCACACCGCCAGCCCAAAAACCGCATCAAACAGTGACACGTTGAGGATGCAAAGACTTTTCAACAATCATTCTTGGATTTTTTGAGTCCCAAATGCGACAACTCTGCTTAATAACGTAGCCTTCGAGGTGAAAATAGGCCTCATTACTGAAGATAATTTTTTGATGAAATTCCGGATCATTTTGATGCATTTGAAGGACCCATGCTTGAGTTTTTGTGTTAACTAAACTTTAAAAGCTTTAAGACTTAAGTTTTTATGAAAAATACGGTGTAATGTCGTTTGTGGAATGTCTAATTTTAAAGATCGACGTGGAATCGACAAACCTGGGTTTTCTTTAACACTACGGGCTACATCAGCAATATTCTCATGTGTTCTTAAGCGATGCACACGGTTTCAATTCTTCACATCACAAACTTGTCCCAACAGCTCAAATTTTTAAATCAGGTTTACTATTGCCGGTCGAGAAAGTGCTTTACAACGACCAAAAAGTGTTTTAGTTTTGCAAACTGTGACTGAAAAATTTTCATCATTTTTGTAGTGAATTTTAATAATTTCAATGCGTTGTTGAAGCGTGTATCATTAAATTTTTAATAATGGCGTAGTTTTTACTTGTCAAATGTCAAAAGATAATAACTTCAAAATTGACAGCTGCCCAAATAGCCTGCTATTCAAATTGAAACTTTTTATTGGAAAATCCTTTAGATCGATCACCTATGAACACATTTAAAGCACGTATGTAGTGGTTGGTCTCAGAACAATTTGGTTTGTTTTCTCAAACTATTAGGTTTTTTGGTATGTCTTTGGTTATTCTTTTTTGCTGTCTTAGTCTGTTAAGTTTTGGTTTATGGTAACCTTGATAAAACGTCTTAAAACATAGCATAATAAAAATATGTTATATTGTATATTGAATGTTTTTCTGCAACATTTTTCTACTTTTCATGAACAGACAAACATTTTTAAGAATATTTGTGATTTTGGTTTTATTTATCTTAAAAATATTTTCAATTTTTTTGCACAATTTTGCAGTTTTAGTGACAATTAAGGAAATATATATTTTTAGAGCTTTCATACTATTTTGCTAAAACTTTATCGTTATTTTGAAGCAATTTTTTTGCATTTTTCAGGACAATTTAAATTTAAAGGTTTTAATTGGAAGCAGTTTTCAAGTTAATACTTTTTTAACAGTTTTTTAGGTATTTTACATTACATGATTATTTAGTAATTAATTGTCTTAACTTGCTCAGCTCAATTGGTAGTCATGTTTCTGCCCAAACTTTATTTATTGTATATACCGTCAATACGTACAGATTATACGTAGCTCACTGATTTTACACGTGTTTTGCAAAGTAAATTTTGTTAGATGTAACCAAGTCTATTTGTGTAATTTGTATTTTTTGCTATTTAAACTTCTTTGTGACAATGAGTTTAATATTTACTTGAAAATGTGCTTTTTTCAGTAGGAAAAACTGAAATTAAAAAAAAAAATTGTTAGTTTGTTATACCGTTTTTATGGGAGCTCAAAAGTTTTGAATATCAAAGTTAACAGATAGAGCTGAGGTTGGAAACTAAAACAACGGTGAAAGCGCTGCAGTCAAGTTTGAACCCAAGAAATAGTAGCATACGTTTACTTGAGTATTAAACTGTTAATTTGTGCTACAGTTCTCATCAACTAAAGGAAATTAGTGATGGCTGTTTTTGAATTTTGTAATTGCTGAATAAAATATGAGACAAAGTTTATAGATCGGATTTATAATAGAAAAAACAAATGAGAGACAAATAAGATGGTTTGGACATGAATGCCATATGAAAGACGATAGATACACAAACATTTATGAAATACAAGCAATTTTTGAAAAACTAAAAAAACATGGTTTGGAAAGAAATCAAACAACTAACACAAAAGAAAAATAAACTAAATAAGCTTATGATTAATTAATAAACAATTACTAAAGCGGTTATAATAGAACAGTAGTAATAATGTTACCAAAAGCTTACAATTTACAATTTTGCTTTTGTCTAACAAATATTATTTACAAATATCAAAAACTATTAATACAATTTATTAGTTAACGCTCTAGTACTACAAAGACGTCAATAAAACTTTAGTTGATACATTTTTACCAAATTTTATTATTCAAAATTCTCAGTTAACCAATCAATATTATCATGTGCAATCTATGCTATGTTCTACAAAGTTTACGGCTATTGTTGCTGCATATTATGCGCTGCAACATCACCTGAGTTGCACAAATGGAGGTTTTCCATGTAGAAGAAGCATACAAATGCTACTATCTAAACAACAAGTATGTCTTCCATGCTGTTTAAGTTCTAGTAGCTGCTATTTTGTGTGTGTGCACTATACATGGTGATAAGCTTCTGCAAATTCAAAGATTTAACTGCTATAAAACAATGTAACTTAAAACTAGAATAAACCAAACTAAACTAAACTAGAATAAACTAAAATAGACTGAAATATACAAACAATTAAAATCTTTTTTAGATGCAAATAAGCTTTTGGAGTGTGTGGTATTTATTCAGTTAGTAACTATCAATAATTAAAACGGTTGGAAAGAACAGATTTGTCTCAAGTTAACCAAAAAAAGATTAAATTTTATTGTGTGATAAGCGTTTGGAGAAAATGGTAAGACTTTAATTTGTAATAATTTTATAATTTATAATTTATTTAATATTCACTTTTTTTTTAATTTAGTGGTAACTTCACAACAAATAATTTTGTCAATTACATTAAACATCTCTGCAATCTCTAACCACCACGTTGCGCTGGAGTTTGCTTCATTTTTTTTATAAACGTAGTGAGGCGTGTTGGCTTCTGCAAGTGGTTCTTGAAAATAACTTACGCATAGCATTACTTTTGGGTTTTTTTGTCTGCGTAAATTTCTGTTGTTCTGTCTTTGTCAATCTAATCTAGATTTGTCACTAGTTTAAGGTAGGTTAGTTATTGCCTTGCGGATTTTTACGCGGTATCTGCTGTCTTTGACCCGCTTTTTTTATAACCGTTACCTTTGTCTGCCTTTTGTGTTTTTGAGTGTTTGCTTCCATTGTTTGTTTTTCTATATTTTTTTGTTGTCAAATTCTTCTTTTTACTTTTTTTGTTGCAAAGTTTTTTAGTGTCTTCCACTTATTTTAATTTATCAGACATTTCTTAACGACTGTTGTTTTATCCACTTTGCTTTCCAGTTTATTTTCTAGTACTTTTCGATCTTCTTACCATTTTTGCATTCTACTAGAGTGTGTTCTGCATTATCGTGTGTTTTTTTGTGACAAAATAAATTATATTTTTTCTTTGATTTTTTTGCAGTTGCAGAAACTATTTAAAAGTTCTATGCCCTGTCAGTAGTTGTGTTGTATAATAACACGTTTTGGGTTTATGTATTTTTTTAATCAATTATTGTATATGTTGTAGTATCTTCTTAAGTTTATATGTGGTTATTGTATTTTTAAGCAATGAAGAAGACATTCAGGTGATGTCAAAACGTTTGCACCTTAATGATTTTAAATAGAATTTGAACAAAATAATTGAGTTTTTATTATCATTTTAACTTCCAAACCCACATATATTTTATATAGAAAACGTCCCATTTTTCTCTTCTTTTTTACTTTGTTGTCTTTTTTGACAATTTTTAGGTCTACTCTTAACGCACTTTTTGGTTACAATTGTTATTAGGTATCAAATACATAGTAATAAAAAAAAATCTCTATGGTGGACCCCCTACAACTCTAAATTAAGAGCCATAAAATAGCAAAGCTATCGTTTGGCTTAAAAAAAACTGTAACAGACAGTATAGAAAAATTATCTCCCGGTAAAGCGGAAAGAATTCTGTGAAGAGCAACCTACACTCAAATTAAATAACTCTAAGAAGAAGCAAAAAGCTTTTGCCCGAAAAGGGAAACTAGTCAAATCTACTATAAGGCGGCATTTTATATCCAACTTTTCAAAACAACATAGTCTATCGTAAAAAGCAGCAAATAGTGCAAGAAAAAAAAATTACAGTTTATGAATATTGGGCCGATGGTTTGATATAGTGTTCCGGCTCACCAACTTAAATGTTAGTTATAAATAAATATGGTATTGCGTCCACAGCTGATGTAATAGTAAGAACTGACATTGAATCTGTAATATTAAAAACAGTAAAAATTTAATTTCTTGACAACAATCCCTTGGGCGGGTGGGCGGAAAAACAGTTTATGAGTATTGGGCCGGTGGTTTGATATGGTGTTCCCGCCCACCCACCCAAGTGTTAGTTATTAGAACATTGATTATTACACCCACCTATGACGTAATAGCAACAACTGCGGATCAAAAGCGGAAGAGATATCTAATTTTCTTATTACAAACAATTTGGCGGGTTGACGTAGTACACCAATACAAACCACCCGCTTACAACCGTAAAGTAAGTGATGCGTATACTTGCCCAAACATTAGTCATCCAAAAATTGAATATTTGATTAATGGCAATTGACATTAATTTTTCAGATTTTAACATATTTTGTAAGAACATCAAAAGCGGAAAAGATTTATAATTTATTAATCAAAAACATTTGGTGGCTGAGGTACGCCAACACAAACTATGCGCCCACAATTATTAATAAAGTGTCCCGCTCACATGCACAGGCCACGCTCCTTCTGCTACTTAGCCAGACAGACTAATAGCGCAAGAATAGGGGGATATAAAGTAAGTAAACTAAATACTAATTCTCTTGTTCATTTTCCCATTACTTTTCTACTCCACTGTCTCCGCAATTATGCCATTGTCTTCTCTTTTGCTTTTATTTTTGCTTTTTCTTTACAAGTGTTTTTATATCTGCGGAAAATGTTGTCTTTTATTGTTTCTTGTGATTGTTCTGTAAGCCCAGCTGATCCTTAACAAGCTTGTTCTTGAGCCTTTTCTTACTTTATTTTTATTTTTAAATTTTATTACTTCTTTCCATGTTTCTGCGGCGTATAACAATTTGCTGCGGTTGCTATTAGCTTTCTGACCTTTTTTTAAATTACGTTATTTGAGATAAGTTTTTTGAGCTTCTTTGTTTCCTGGATTGCTTTTTTAATTTGTTTGTTCTATTTCTTTGTTTTAAATGTCGTTCAAAATATTTGATTTTCTTTTCTATAGTTATCAGTTGATCTCTTACTTGTATCTTACTTATTCCTCTATTTGTCCGCAAACGCTGTTGTTTTCACGCCTTTGGTAACTTTCTAATAGCTTACTATAAACTATGTTTTACAGTTTTGGTTCCTAGTGCTGAGTGCTGAGGAAGGCACCCCTTTCAGTCGATTGTTCCTATCCTGTAAGTAATATATACACACACGGATTTTTGCTTTGGCAAAGAACTTACTGGAGTTGGTGCATAAGTATTTTTTACCCCCCCCCCCCCCTGGTGAATTGCCCGGAAATTTGAGACCGGAAGACTCATAGATGGTGAAAGACAACATCATTGTCGAAAGAAAGGACAGTTGCGCCCTATAGACTGATGGAAGATAGATAAGTAATTAAGAGATGTTAATTTGTTGATTGTGTCGCGATACTTTCTTGACTGGCTCGGCGAGTCGGGCCAAATCAGGATTAGACTGAAACGCAAGATTGTCGAAGTACTTTGCGACCAAAGCTTTGATGTGTCTGCGCAATGGAGGAATTTCATGATTGCTTTAAATTTTATGAATTTGGACAAACCATGGAGCTCCGAGGAACATTTGCAAAGTCAAGCTTTGAAACGATTCCAATTTATCAAAATACGTGTTTGCTCTTTAGATGGGGTTTGCGTTCCGCCGCAGCATCGGAATCAGAAGTTTTTTGCTATTTTGGCTTTGTCAAGAATTTACTGTACGTAAGCTTCTTGTCAAAAATTATTTCCAGATACTTGGCAGAATTGGACTACGGTATGGAAATGTCGTCAAAACAGACGTTCTCATGGGGGGCGTTCCATTGCCAAGTGAAGAAAATGGCATTGCTTTTTTTTAGATTCAATTTGACTTGTCAGTCATCTAACTAGCATTTTATATTGGTGGTAGCTTTTTGTAGTCTGCAGGTGATTATCATGGGTGACCTTGACAAGTAGAGAAACGCTGTGTCGTAGGCGTATTGTGCCGTATAATGCTATCAGCTTTATAAGACACAGAGGAAAGTTTTGACTGTGGAGTTTGGAAAGATGACTTTTATGCCAGACTTCAAAAGTTTTTTCCACGTCGAAAAGGACCATTCTTGTGGCTTTTTTAATCTAAAGCCCTTAACAATGATGTCTGTAACTTGATTTAGCTGGTGGACCGCTGAATGTTTCAATCAAAATCTGTGTTGGTGAGAAGGAAGTAGATTGTTAGAATCAACGTGATTCTAAATTATGTCTAATATAACCTTTAAATGACTTTATTGAAGGTGCATAGTAAGCTGATTGGTCGGTAGTTTTAAGGAAACCACTAGTCTTTTCCAGGTTTTGGGATGTTGATAACGATTGGCTATTTTTTAACTGTAGGAAAATGCTCGGTACAAAGGTTTGCGTTGGCAATATTGGTGAGAACCATTATTGCCTTGTGTGAGAACTATTTGAGCGCTCTACTGGGGATTCCGTCAGAGCCATGAGCAGACCGATTTTTTTTACCTCATTTTTGCCGTGAATAGCTGGAATGAAGACCGGCCTTTTCCTTAAAATTTTGGACATCCTCTACATAGGATGGTCATCTTTCGTGAAAGATTTTAATGTTTTTTTTTAGCACAAGTCTCTGTGCGACTGTATGGCTTGCCTGACTTTACCGTAAAAGGAGTTTAGTGTCAGACGATCTAAGGGTCGCGGTGCCGCTGCCAAAACTGCCTGGCGGCATTGCGTCTACGGATTAGGTTTTTTACGTCCCAAGATAACCTAAGAGGATTATTGGCGCAACCTGAAGGGTTTTAGAGGTTTTTTCCAAAACTTTGGATTTGGCGCGAACAGAGTTTGACGGCCTTATCAATGTCCGTGGCCGTTCTTACTGGAGTTATGCAAATTATGCTCTCTTTCAGGGATCGTGAAAAGAGAGGCTAATTTGTGCAAATGACAATTTTTTCATCCCCGCGTGACCTTTTTCCGAAGAGTTCCAGTAAGACCGGCAGGTGGTCGAAGCTAAGTTTGTTGACTAATCAAAAAAATTTAATTTCCAAACGAAATACACAAGATTTTAAAATTTTTGCTTAAACAAAGACCTTACGACGATTAAAAAAATCAATTTCTGTTTACACATAAAGTTGGTCACTGGCAATTACGTTCATTTGTTATGCTGGGAACTGTTTTGCCATCTAATTTTTTTATTTTGGTTTAGTATAGTTTTAATAAAACAAAATTTTTTAAAATATTGTTACAAAACTGAAGTCAAGTGTCAATTTTATACGGAAAAAGTGAAAAACTATTATATAGAGAATTGTTTACATTATGTGATCATTCAAAATAATGATGATAAAACAATATAGATATTACAGAAATTTTAATAAACAAATTGAAATATAGGAAAAATAAATAACAATACTAATGGTCTCTAAGAATTTACAAAATGGTGATTTATATTGTCGTAAGTCTTTTTGCTTACTCACCAAATTAGCAAGAAGATGACATTGTTTTTTGTATCTGTTTCTAACAGATTAAGGTTAGTGCATTTTGTGCAGTTGATTTGATTAATCTTGAAAAAGGTTCCGACAGGAAAAGAAAAAGAAACTATAGAAGAAATGATACAAAAAATAGAGACTAAATTAGTTTCTGCATATTCAATGGGAAATGAAGAAAAACAAACAATAATAGCAGAAACAAAGTTATGGGTACAAAAACAGGATATTATGAGAAACAAACTGAAGGGCCCAAACGTATGTATTGAAAATGACTTGACATTGCAAGAAAGAAGAGTTCAGAAGGAATTAAGGGATATAGCGAGAGACGAATAATCAAAGGGCAGAAAAGTGTGGGTACGGTACAGAAAATTGGAAATAGATGGAGAGGTATACAACTGAAGTGATCTAGATCTAGAGTTTAAAAAAAGAGCGAACGCAAAACAAAAAAATAATTAGTAGCAAAAACACAAAATAAGTAGACAACGCGTGCAAAGACAAAGAACATGACTTAGTTACACGAGGTAGAAAAAAACAAAAAATAGTAAAAAACAAAGACAGTGAAAAAAAAACAGACAAGCAAATTTTGTTTTGGAACGTAGATGGGATCGACAACAATGATCACGAGTTCTGGAAGTACATAAAAACCTTTGACATAATTAAATGGTAGAGACGTGGATAGATGACAACAAATGGAAAAAAAATAGTAGAGGCATGAAAAGCACTCGGCAAAAGTTAGAAACGGCATTACCAGAAACTGAAAGACGAAAATTGATTATAGGAGGGGACTTCAACGCAAGAATTGGAAAGAAGGAAGAAAAATCAAACAAGATTGTACAAGAAACAAAGAATCAAAAGATACCACAGAAAATGGAGAAGGAAAGGAAATGGTAGAAATGATAGAAGAGAGGGGTTGGGACATTTTAAATGGAAACATCACTGGAGATGAAGAAGGAGAATTTACTAATATAAGGACAAATGGACAATCGGTAATAGACTACGTAGTTGTAAATGAGGAGGTGTGGGAAGAGATAGACAATTTTCAAGTAGGAATAAGAGTTGAATCAGACTACCAGCTTTTAGAACTCAGCTTAAATGGGGAAACTGTGAGGAGACAAGAAAATGAAAAGAAAATTGAAGAGAGAATAATATGGACAGAAGAAAGTGTACAAACAAAATCTGAGAGAAATTAAAAAAATAAACGGAAGAGATAATGAGGAATTTAGAGGAAACAATCAGGAAAGCGGTAGTAAAAAAAAACATGTAGAAGAAAAGAAGAAAAAATGAAAAAGAGCAAATGGTGGAACATGGAATGTACTAAGAAAAAACTAAAAGTCAGAAAGATGTTAAGGCACTGGAGAAACAACAAACGCACAAAAGAATATCTAATCGAACAAAAGGCTGACAAAAATCAGCGTAAAAAGCTAAAAGCTAATTTATAAAAAAAGAAGTAATAGAAATTAAAAAAATAAAGTCAGAAGCAGAAGCATGAAAATACATAAACAAAGAACTAAGAAAAAACAAGGAACTATTGAGGCAATACCAATAGAAGCGTAGAAGGATCACTTTTTGGGTTTGTTTGGAGGACGAAAGGAAAAAGAAGAAAAACTAGACAGACAAGAGCAAATCCTACAAACGGAAGAAATTTCAAAAGAAACAATATGGGAAAAAAAATTAAATAAAAGAAAAGCGCCAGGTATGGATGGGATACAAAATGAAGCGTGGTTGTATAATACGAAAGAGCTGATTGAGAGATAGAGTGAATTAATAAATAGAGTATGGAAGGGAGAAGGGTTTCTAAATCAATGGAGAGAAGGTCTTGTATGCCCTATACACAAAAGGGGAACCAAAAAGCTAGTAAATAACTACAGGGGCATAACACTACTGGATTTGGCCTACAAGATCTACGCCATGTTATTAGAAAAAAAGTTGATTGAGGAAATGGGTATAAACGAGATCATTCTAGACGGGCAGGCCGGCTTTAGGAAGAGAAGAGAAACCATAGATAACGTATATATTTTACACCATATTGTGGAAAAAGAAATAGCAGAGAAAGGGGGAAAAGTATATGCGTTATTCCTGGATCTAAAGTCGGCATTTGATAGCGTGGTTTCTATCCAACCTGGAACTGTGGAAATGTATGAGAGAAAAAAAAAATATTAGCGAGCACCTGGTAAGAAGAATGGAATAAGTGTATAAGAAGACAGCAAGCAGAGTGTGGGTGAACAGGAAAATCAGTAAAAGATTTTGGACAACAACAGGAGTAAGACAGGGATGTCCATTGAGTCCCACTTTGTTTGCAATCTACATAGCAGATGTAGAAAAAAAAATGAGGTTAGCTTAAGCAAGTGGGGTAGTAGTCGGTAGAGAAAAAGTGTGGTCGAAGGAAATGCGAAGAAAATGAAAGAAATGATGAAAAGTTTAGAAAAATATTTTAGAAAAAAAAAGTTTAGAAGTTCAGAATTGTTCGGAAAAAGGAGTTGGAAAAAAAAGTTGAGCACAGGAAATGGAATGGGCAAGGTATTACGGAAGTAAAATCGTTTAAATATTTGGGATATGTTTTTTGCACGAACAACACTAAGAGCAAACACATTAAAAAGATGACTTAAAAAGCAAATAAAGTAGTGGGACAAGTTTGGGAAATAAGTGAAAAAAAAAATTAGAAGATTGGAGATGGGTGCTAGGTTTTAATAGATATTCTCAGCATATACTGTGCTGGAGGAAGTCAAAAAAAATAAGTTAAAAGTAGAAGCAGGAAAAAAAGCAATGAAGTATAAAGAAAGAATGAGACAAAGACACGAATGTAAAATCTTACAAGAATGTATGAAAGAAAAAATGAAAGCAAGAAATAAAAAGCTAGGAGAGATTAGACAAAATTATTACAATAGAATAGGGTATGCTAGCTAAGAAATTGACAATATGAGAAAATATGGGAAGGAGACATGGTACAAAATTATGGATAGAGATAGAGATATACAAAGACAAGAAAGGAGAATACAAGTGAAAAAGTCTAGGTACAACGCAAATTATGAACATATTATAGAAAGCAAACTGCCAATGTACCTAGAGAACGATAGATATAGTAAAAATGATAAAAAGATGATTGGAAGATTCAGATGTGGCAATGAAGAGCAAGTGACAAAATTTTGGATGGAAAAAGATTTGAAAACGTGCGGAATGTGCGGAGAGACTAAAGAAACTATGGAACATACGTTGAAAGAGTGTAACAAAATGAGAGCAGAACAGATGAAAAAAAAAAGAGATTGAAAGGGGACGGAAGAGGGGTAGAATGGTTGAGAGCAATTAAAAAACAATCAAAAATTAGATGAACAGAGAAGAAAATACTTAGTTGTGTTAATTTTATAAGGATTTGGTTTTATAATTTTGGGAAGTAAAAAATGTATTTGTAAATGTAATTTTCAAGGCCGAAAGGCAAGAAATAAAAGTATTATATAAAGTACAATTTATATGATTTGAAAATGAACTTGTATTGTGATTTAGTCTTAACGCATTAAAATGCTTTTTATGTAGCCTTTTAAAACTTTGGCCAGTTTGACCTACATATACGTTATTGCATTTGGAACATGAGATTTTATAAACAACAGATTTTTTTAAATAAGTAATATAATTTAATAATTTTGTTTTTGAAGAATGAACTTAAATTTTTTTTTTCAAAATAAGTTCAAATTTAAATAATTCTTTGTTTAAATTTAAAAGTTTTGATTAAGTGTAAGAAATTGTGTTTTGATATAATTTATTATTAATTAAATTTTAAATAAAACTGACTGGAAAACAAAAAAAAAAATATGTTTCAAAAGCTCGAATTCTACATAAAAGGCCACGTATGACCCACGTGGCCTTTTAAGAAGAATCCGTAGAAAACCATTCAAAATCTCATCCGCAAATAAAACATTTTGTCGCCAAAATAATTGACCAAGTTTATTGAAATACGTCAACAAATGATGGTATTTTGTAATTAAAAACTATTGACAATATTTCGTAAAAAAACAAAAATATATACAACTATTTTTTTAAATATTTTTACTGAAAGTGTACATATAATGAAAACATTTAATTTTGTTGGACATTTTTTGAAACAATAATATTTATAAAATGTTTTTTAGCTAAACTGTAAGAACAACTGCACTTTTGCGTCTTTGTTCGACAAGGTGTCTATAGTCAGTGCCATTTTGGCCGTAGACTACTTACGCTCTGCAAATATGATTACCCCAAATACATCTTAACAACGTAATAAACATATATATTTATTAAATTCTACAATACCAATTATTACATTTAACTAATTAATTTTGACCTTAACAGTATTTTACAGTTAATTGATTATACATTAACAGAAAGTTTCTACATCTGCTTTGAAATACTCCATCAACACTAATCATTAATTTATTTTTTTCATTTTTGTAATATAATTTGATTAATAAGGTAAAAAATAGATGGACCGTTGCTTTCTTAACGAAGGGCATAAAAAGACACCGTGTAATAACAATAATAACGCGGCCTGTATGCAATCAAGATCCCGTCGAACAGATAACGCGTCGTATATCTGTCTTTACAGCTGGTACTGTAATTAAAAACAATTGTGGATTCGGAATGTACGCACCATATCCGGACCGCGCAAATTGCACAGATAAAACGCCAAGATTGTTGTTGGTGTACTCACGAAAAAAATATTGTTTAAGAGTGCGTGGCGTAAAGGAAGCAATGCGTAACATGCTACAACCATTGCGATTTATTAATTAAAATTTGGTAATTATTAAAACATTTATATTTTAGTTTATTTCAAATGTTGTAAAATCTGTATTATATTATGATTCACAGCTCTAATTTTTAAATATATTCAGAATTTTCATATCTGTTAGGTTTTTTCAAAATTAGTATGATTATATTCAAAATTTGTAACCGATATAATTGCCGTGCGTCAATGGTCCACTTAATAATTGGCAATTATATTTGTTATTCTGAATATGTATATTAGGTCCTTATCGAAGTGCTTGTTGCGTTTGCATAAATCAATATTATCACTAAAAATGATAAGGTGTTATATTTTTTTGGTAACAAAATAACACAAAAGGATACAAGGTAGAAATTATTTATTTTAAAAATTTGTTGAAAATTTATAGTTTGCAAACTGCAAACTCAATTTTTATTCCAAACTTTAATTCTACTTTAAAATATTTGTATTATAATTTTTGCTGCGCATTACACTATTATTTCCTTATCAAAAACGCATTTGATATCAATGCAAGACATTATCAAACAAACAATAAAACACAAAAGCAGCAATGATAACGCTGCAATTGTAATTATTCTTTTCCTTCAAGCAATCCATTAACCTTCAAATAAAAGTACTAAATTGATTAAATGTGGGTTTGTTTATTTTATAACTTTTTATCGTTCAAATTAATCTATTTTATACGGGTGGCAAAAATTTCAAATGTCGCTTGATCCATAAAGGAAATTATTTTAGTACCCTGGAGTTGTAGTGTGGTCTGAATGGCGAAAGCGACTGACATTCTAGCAAATTCTTAGTAATTGCAGGCTTGTATGTAACTTAAGTGTATGTGTGTGGGCAAAAAATCTATTCAATGGATACAAATTTGTTTTGAATTAAGTAAGAAGTAATTGAGAGAGAGAGAGAGAGATTATTATAGACGATAGACATTTTAATAAAATATTTGTATTAAAAATAAATACATTTTAATTAATGCTACTTCTTATTTGATTGAAACTAATTTTTGATTTATTTATGTTGATTTTTTGCTTATATTTAAAAAAAAAATTACAATTGAAGTACGCTTACACCATTTGGTCCCAGTATTTCATTTGCTTGAGAGGGTGCAAATAAATTATTACATAGAACTGCGTACAAATATAATAATATTTTAATTAATAACATCAATTCTTGTATTATACTATTTTTTAAATATGAAGACTTTGAGTTTTGATAGGAATATGTTGAATTTATTGATTTGGACTAGAATTATTCATTTGAATTTTTGAGAATAAGTTTAATTTATGTAAGTAGGCCCACAGAAATAGTAATTGTAACTCAAACTGTGCTAAAAGATTAAAAAATAACTCTATTTCAATTATTAAACATAATTTATCAAAAACTGTTTACGTGGAATTTCATATTAGTTGCAAAAATGCTATCAACAAGTGCATTTTTTTTAATTCAAAACGATTTTGTTGTATCTATGTGTGCAGCAGTTACAGTTTTTTTAACATACACATATACACAGAGCTCCAACACAATAATGTGTAACAAGTTTTGCCTCAATTAGGCCGGCTGTAATTAATGAAAGTTCAAATAGAGCACAGGCGCGCGACCGACGCAACGAAATATCCATTTCGCTAATAAACCAGTCCGACGGTTTTACATAAGCCGTCCGACATAACATTGTAATTAAATATTGGCGACACATAGCTAGGTGACACCTCTTAATAAATTGCATTAGTTCCAATTAAGCCCGACTAATTATCAACAGCGCCAGATTAAGGGCTGCTTACCGACACCGCTATCAATGGTAGAAACACAAATTTACAATTAGTTTCTAAAATTAAAGAAATATTTTATTGTATTATGATTTTAATCTTTTAAAAAATATTTCTTAGAACTAAAGATATTAGACGATTATTACATGCCACCCAGATTCTTTGCATATTTATACCAATAAAACCAGTCTGCGAATGCAAAAGTAACATTTAAACAAAAAATAATAATACAACAGTCGTAATTTGTCGGTCACACATGTCCGTCATGGATGTGTATGTTTGTCCTTATCGAAAACTGATCGGTCATCGTCTCGTCACGCAGCAAGTGCATCGACGATGGGGCAAGGTGGCCCGGGCACCTGTCCGGCCCGTGACGGGGCGTCCGTTATTACCCATCCGTACGGCTCATTAATTAACCTATATCTTCCTAAAGAATCTAAAAAAACCGAGTGTGTTATTTTTTTGCCTGTGTCATTACTCCCAAGAATGAAGAAGTGTGTGTAGCTAGTTCCGTCGTTCCGGTATTATAAGGAATTGATTAATTAACTTATAAGAACCCACTGTATAGAGATTAGTGGAAGATAAGAAAATGTTCTTAACCGTTTCGGGATATGAATTAGAAATATTCATTTCTGCTTACGGTGGGACCAGGTGAAACTGATTTTATGGGAGACTAGTCATCCCTTATTAAATTATTAATGATAAAATATAACGAATAACTTACTAATTCATGTTGCTAATGGTTATAGTAACAATTTTGAGTTGTTTTTAATTAATAATTTTTACTGTCAATTTTTGTGCGCATATTTTTGTACAAAAAATATTATCTGAATGCATTCTCAGCTATAAACCAACTTTGAAGTCTCTTAATGTTACTTTAGAAGCGTCTTCTGTGATTATTTTGTATTCCACAAATTTTTTGCAAGTATCTAATAGTGCGTACACACTTGTAACAATGTGCCGTACCGCAAACCGTCGCGTAACAGTCTCGCGCAACATCACCCCGCAACAGCGTCAATAGCTTGTTGGTTTTCTGCCGTCGGATCAAAGAAAATACGCGACAATGTTGCGGAACGCATTGTGTTGCGGAGTGATGGTACGCGAGGATGTTACGCGACGGTGTTGCGGTACGGTACATTGTTGCAAGTGTGTACGCACTATAATGTTTTTGCTAATTATAGGTAGTTATAAAGTAAACAAAAATATTCTTAAACATTATTATTGGGCCGCTAAAAAAACACTCCAAGTCTGAAAAAGAGTTAGGAAAGCAACATGAAAAACACTAGAGCAAACTTAACCAGATAATTTGGATAAGTTTCAGATTATTCAGACAGCTACAAACCGACTACCAACATTTGCAAATTATAGGCTTTTGTTTGGAAAAAGTTAGAAATTGCTCTATAGGCTTGTGTAGGCTGGTATGGTTGGAAGTCATACTGAAGCAATTCGTTGGCTACTCGATGGGGCTGGAGATCTAGTAGCATTTGGTGGGATATGATGTTTTGGTATGTGATAATGATACTGAACGATGTTGTCTGGGAAACAGATGTCTGAAGAATACTGATAATTCTGTTTTACTTTATTTACATGTTGTGTTATGCAAGAGGTTTGTGTATGAGTAATTCATGTATGTTGTTAACCTGCAAGCTCAAACACCCAGGATACTTATTAACTTGCAACTCAACAGTATTTTGTGTGCGGATAATTCTGTAGATACTGCTAATGGTTTTTAAAGGAGAAACTGCATCATTTTTCTATTTTTTGTTTTATTTTTCCGAGAGCTAATTTTAAACAAAATGAACAGAAAAGCGCCCTTTTTACTAGTGACATTTTAGAAAGTATGGATGTAGTGTGATGTAATGAATAACTTATCCATGTTTTTTTCCAACAATCTTTCTTTAAGAAGTAGCAGAATTGCGCTAGCAGTTAATGGAAAAACATTGTTTTTGTCAACTGTTGCTTTGCTTTTGCTCATTAGTCTGCACTCAATAGTAAATAAAGTAGAATAAACAAAAAAGTTTTATAAGAAGAGACTGCCAATAAAACGCCTCTTGTAAAAAATAATGGTAAATGGTAATAAAGAAGCTGTAATTAGACCAGATTTGTTTTGGAACGGTGCGTAGCAAATAATTGTCTCCTCTTTTGCAACAAAGCTTTGCCATTAATAGTCGTGATTTAGGTTTCTTTTACTTTGTTTTGTTTTGTTAGTCATTAGTCACCTGAGTAAACTTTACTTGGTAGATTCACACCTACTATCAATATGTTTTGGAAATAGTAATAAGTTGTTTAGGTTAGTTCTTATTCTAATAACGCTCTTCTTAAAAGCTGGCTTGACGATGTAGACTATAAATTTAAAAAATCAGTTTTATATTTGGTTTGTTTCTTGTTTTAGGTTTTGGCAATGTTTGTTTCTAGTAGGATTTTACTTAACGTTACTTATTGTTAATTATTTATTTAAAAATGTTCTAGAAAGTTTTTTTAAACTCAGACAAGGTTAGCTTGTAAATGACAAGTGTCGGTGATGTAGAGGTGGCTTTTTACATGACAGCAGGTACTTAAAAATATTGAGTGACACATTAGGGACAACTGCTGCTCTATAAAGTTGATGATGAAGTTCTTGTGAGGTTGCTAGAAGCATACCGAGAGGTAATATCTAATGAGTCTACGTAATCAATTGAATTCTACTCTAAGGTTGCTTATTAGAATGTGATTGTAGTTTTTTGGAGACTCCAATTGTAATACAAGCGCGTGTGTCTATTTTTATATAAGTTTAGACGTCAATTTAAACAGGCCAGCTTCTTTATATACTTTGAGTAATGCGGTTGTTTAATTATGTTTGCTGTATTGTTAGGGTAAAACTAGTTACTGTCCGTAAACGCGCAAAGCATTTAATTGTTTTAAGATAGGTAAATTATGATGTGATAAATTATCGTGTTCGATGCCAACCTTTACAGTTTTGTCCTTTTTGTACGTGTTGTTATATAAAAAGTATGTGTGTGTGTGAACAAAAACGTTGTGGGATGATAACTTTATTCAAAATATATTCCGTTCTAATAAGCCTCTAATTGTTAAGTTTATCACAAGCTTCTAATTGATGCAAACATCAATAAGGGTGTGTGTGAGTCATTTATGTGTAGTGTACGTTGGTTAGCTGCCTTCTTAGCTTGCAACTTACCAGTGTTTTGTGAGCGAGTTATTCCATACTGATGAGGATTTTCAAAAAAAGATTAACAACATGTTGTTATTTTTACTAATGGCATTTCAGAATATTTTAATGTAGTGTGATGTAATGAATATGTTATTAAAAGTTATTCATGTTTTTGACTATTTTTTTTAGAGCTGGTGAAATGCACTGGCAGTTGACGAGGTTAAACATTCTGTTTCTATTCTATCACTAGTTGAGTGCGGAGCAGTGAGTGAAACCCATATAAAGAATAAAAAAATGTTGTTTAATATGCACGGACCGCTAATCAAACTTTCTTTTCAAATGCTCTATGGTAGTATAAAGCTGTGGTTCGACTGTCACGGTTTAGTTTTTTTTAGGTGGAACAGTTTTTCATCCAAGAAATCATGTTGGTGTCCAAGACAAACTACTTTCTTACCCAATTGTTGAGACTACCAAATATCTTTAAGTGTTTGAGGTTGTTGGGGGTTAGGCTAAGGCATGGGATTTTGATTTTTGTAAAAAGATGATTGGACCACTCTGAGGTCGAATAACCGAATTGAAACGACGGATTTTGATGAGGTTTAGCAAACCCTCACCCCACAATTATTGATGGGGACGTCAACTGTAAACACCCGGCATGGAACAGCTTACAAACAAACGCCAAAGGTCGGTCGTTGCTTGACTGTGTAGAGCAAAGAGAGTTATAAGTGGTGGATCCAGAGAATTCTATTATAACCCAGGACACCAAAAGGACGTTTTTGATGTGGCTGTTTTCAAGAACGTCAACTTTGACCACACTATGCGAGTAGTAAATGATCTGAGATTAGACCATCTCCCGGTCTTACTTGAGCTCTTCAGAAGGAGGTTACCCGGAGAGGGAAAATTTTTTGTCAATTGCACGGATTGGTCTCTCTTCTTACGATCCTTAGAAGAAAGCATAGGTTGCATGACTTCCAAATCTAACAGGCTTTAGAAAAGGCCTCTATAACCTTTCAAGTTTGCGCCGATAATCTTTTTGGGTTATATCGAGACGTGAAAGACCTTATCTCTTAGATCGCCTGACACTGAACTCCCTTCACGGTTAAGTGAACAAAGCCATAAGGTCACACAAAGATTGGTACTGGAAAACTATTTTGGAATATTTTACGGAGGATGATCATCTAATGTGGAAGATCTCCAAAATCTTAAAAAATTCTACCTATTTACGACGAAAATGGAGTACAGTACACAATTCAGGGAAAGGCCAAAGTATTTGCGGACAGCCTGGAACTTCAATGCTCTTTGAACGATGACTTGGATTTGAAGCACGTCCAAAGGGTTGAACTGGTAGTTAGGAAAACCCTAAAAACCGTCTTGAATACGAGAGATTATCTAAAAATGAAAAACCCGGTCTGCTCTTGGCTCTGACGGAATCCTCAATAGAGCGCTCAAATGGTTTTTGCACAAGGCAATAATGGTTCTCACCAATATTTCCTTATTCAAGGTTCCATTCTCGCTCCGGTCCGTTTTAAACTCTTTGTCACGGACATCCTTTTGGGACGTAAGCACGTGTTTAGATAGCATCCGTGGTGATTACCTCCAGGCTACAAAAAGCTACTACTAATTTGGAATATCTGTTAGATGACTGGCAAGTCTTCTTCACACTGCGACGGAACGCCCGTCATGAAAACGTCTGTTTGACGACGTGTGTATACCGTGGTTCAATTCTGCAAAGAATCTGGAGATAATATTTGACGTACAGTCACTTCTCAACAAAGCCAAATTTGCAAAAAACATTCTGCTTCTGATGCTGCCGCGGAACAGTGGTTTATCTGATGTACACGTCTAACACGTCTATCATCAGGCCCATGATGTCTACGCGTGCCTTTGTCTGGGGAACCACCGCAAACACGCATTTTTATAAGTTGGAATCGTTTCAAAGTTTGACTTTTTGGATGCTCCTTGGAGTTTCATGGTTAGTCCAAAATCGTTAAATTCAAAGCAATCTTGGAAGTTTTTATTGCGTTAACAAAATTGTCAAAGGTTTGGCCGCAAAGTACTATGACAATTTCGCGACTCACTCCAATCCTGATCTGAAAAGACTTGCCGAGCCAGACAAGGAAGTATTGCAATACAAACGCCCTGTTAATCACCTGATTAACATCTCCTATTTACCTACCTATTTTTTCCTCAGTCTATAGGGCGCATTTGCCCTATCTGTTGATACTGGTTTTTGTCTTTCTTATCTATACAACGGAAGGTTTATGAGCCTAACGCTCTCAAACTTTTGGGCAATTTATCATAGGGAGTTTAGTCGGTAAGCACTTTCCTCGTAAGGATGAATCCGACACTTTAAGTTTTTAAAAGATTTTCTTTTTAAGCCACAAAAAAAAAATTAAAAAAGAAAAGTCTAGTTTTGTTTCATCATCTTTCTTCCTAATCTATCTACAAATAGAAGGTCAAAAGCCTGACAGCTTAAACTTTCAAGAGTAAATTCGACATGCCCAACACGTGTAAAGTTGTTAGAAAATTCTCCACCCCCCCCCCCCCTCCAACAAAAAAGATTTTCCAAAAACTCCGCAAAAGCATTAGGAGGAAATCAGAGATTAAAAGCATCAAAACCGCTTTTAACGAGGCAATGATGACTTTTATTGCCAAACAAGTCTTGGAACCCCCAAAACCAGAAGTTTATGCTTTGACTTTTACAACGAGGCCAAAAGCAACTTCCCCCGCTGCTGCCTCCAAGCTTCAATCTATCAAGACTTTTTGGGCCTGACCTCCCACAAAAAGCCAGCCAAAAACCTAGCATTTTCAAGAACAAAGCTTTAATAGATATCCAACAGGAAAGCAACGTTGACGCCAACAAGAAAGTTCCGCTTATAAAAGAGGAATTTAGCTAGGTAACCTACACCAAAAACAAGATGAAGAAACTGAAGAAAGATTTAGATAAAAACTTTTTGGTATCTTTAGGACAAAAAAGTAATCAGTCAACAAGGCCAAAGGATTATCAACTTAACCGGTCCATAAAACCCAGGGGCCTACTTATGGATGGTCTGCCAGCTCCTTAGGTTCTCCTACAAGCCAAAACTTTTTGGCAGCATGTGTTGCCTCAAAACGTTCATTTTTTATTGTTATACGGGATAAAACCGTATTTACGAGGTTGTTGGCATTGTCAAAACCATAAACATTACCATCGATCGCGCGACAAACGTAAAAAATGGCATCTAAATGCACCCTTTATTGTATGAGGATTTCTGCGCTGCAACATCTAATTTCTTGATAACAAACACTTAGGTGTATGGGTGGAACACTGTATAGCATAATAACCATCAATAGTTTGGATTGGAGTGGCCGACCCACTCACTTAAGTGTTAGTTATCAAGAGAAGTTAGATCACAACCGTTTATTGTAACAAAATGACTTTTGCACAGAAGACAAACATTGATAACTAACATTTGGGTGGGTAAGTGAGACACTGAATAGCATAATAACCAGTCAATAATTTGGATTGGTATGGCTTACCCATTCAAATGTTAGTTATCCTGAGGTTAGATCACAACCGTCTATTGTAACAAATTTGACGTTTGCATTCAAGACAAATAACCAATCTCTTGATAATTAACATTTGAGTAGAACATGCTACGCATTTAAACCAATCAATACTTTGGATTGTAGTGGCGCAACCACCCACCCAAGTGTTTGTTATTATGAAGTTAGATTGATGTAATGTTCGGTCTACCATATCACACACATGTTCTATAAGGTTTAAGATGGGTTATCTTAACGGCGAAGCCATACGACTATTGCTATTTTATTCTAGAAAGTTTGTAGTTACCTATAGCAGTATAAGGTACGCATTATCTGTCTGGAATGCTACTCTTGAACAATCTCATATGAATGGATGTACAAAGAGAATTAATGTAACAGCGTTTGTTTAATGTATTTGGAATAGATAATAAACAAACAAAAATTCTGTATGAGATTGCTCTATAAACCATTACACTTAGATTTAATGCCGTGTGAGAATATTGACTAAATTGTAGTTTGAACTTTAGTTCAACTAACTCTTAAACGTCTGCCAAAGCATCTAAACATAATCTGGATTTGTCGCTGAATACAATGTTTGCTCATTCATGAACCCAGCCTTGTTTGTTTTAGCACAAACGCAGCTATTTGGCCTGAATTGTTAAAGTGGCAAATATATGGACACAATCTACATGCAGGAAGCTGATGTTAAAGGCTTCTATATAGCATATGCAAATATCTATTGTTAAAATGAACCAATTCTTGGAAAAGGTAGTTTTAAAATTGTGTCAATTTATAAATCCAGTTTTGTCTTAGCACAATTGCAGCCTGTTGATTTTAAACTAATGTTTCTGTTTTTTATTAAAAGTTTTTAAAGCTCTTTAAGTTATTTTATAGTCTATGTAGTATTTTTGATCAAGAGAGTGTTTGTTGACATTATCTGATTACTAGCTTGTTAAAATCTGTAAGCCAGAATTAATAGATGCAAGCTTGAAAGTTAGGAACCTGTATACTTTATTCAATTTGTGCTGCAATAAGAGTATTCAAAATAATTGCTGGTTTGCAAAATTTTTAAGGTCCTCTGCTAATATATTGATGAAGGAAAAGAAGTTTGTAGCAACTTGTTAAGCTTTAGTTTCCTAAACCGTTTTGATTTAAAAATGTAATGACAAGTTTTTGCTAACCCGATCTAATGATAAAGAAGCTTTATGCGGTGTGATTTAAGTTAAAATTTTCCTGCGTTGCCTATGCGTCGCAAATATTTCAAAAATCATTTTGATGTGTTTTGTTTTACTCTAAAATAAATTTTTCTAAAAAACTTATACAGGTTTGTACGTTATACTCATACGTTGCATTGATGTTTAACCTCTTCAACTTTTTTTATTATTATTCGATTAATTTTGTAATTACTTTTTTTAATAATATTTTGCAATATTATAATACAATTTTTAGGTGTTGCATTTTTATTATTTGATTGCAGAGTGATTTTGGATTTACCCTAAACAACTTAAGAGTGTCGAAAGTAATTATGATTTTAAATTAATTTAATATTTTTACAACTTTAATATATTTTTTTGAATTTTATAATTTTAGACAAAGCAATAGCAAACAATTAAATGAGTTATTTTACAATTTATAAATTGCAACATTTTTATATAAGACTTTACAGTATTTTTTAAACATTTATGTTATTACTTATGCAAAATAAGATATTTATTATTATTTAAATAATCAATCATAAATTGATTGAGTTTAAAGTAAGTATGTAAAAGTTGTCAATACAAGATTATATTTTTTATGTTTCATTCCAGCATAAATTTATGCGACACTTTCCTCTATCGCATGTTATGCAAATCTGCATTAATTAAATAAATTAATGATTTCTGTTTTCATTCCTATCGATAGAGAGCAATGTTTTTTATTTCATTTTTTGGGCAATGATTGATTAACAAGAGAAATATTAATCCCACCACTAACTAGTAAGTAAGCAAGCAAGCAAGTAGTAAGTAGCTCAATCGCGTTTATTAACGGCCAAAGCAAATTATAATAATTACATTTATTACACCTGCAATTAGTGCACTGATTTATGGCTAAATTACATATGAAAACGCTGACATGGTAATGCATAATCGATAAATATAAAATTTGCATTTATTTTATAAATAAAATCAAGTGCTACTACACGTACAATGAATTCTTATATTTTAATACGTAGTTAATAGATAAATCGCGTCGGATAAATGAAATAACACTTACCTTGTCGTGTACTTGATCAAGGTCTCACTGGCATTGAGAGACCACGTGGTTGGAAACACCCGCTAGATGGTGACATTTGCAAGAATGCTGTTGCTGCTGTTGGGTTTGCACACAAACAGCATTGAGATTGTTGGTTAGTTGGCAGGGAATTAGAAAAAAAAAACAAGATTTATTGCTATGCAAAAATGTTTATAAGATTTTTTTTATTAATGATACGCTTGCTGTTTCGAGCTGGTTAAAATAAAGATTTGTATGTTAAATGCCAGAGTTGGAATAAAATGCTATCTGCAGCAAGAAAAAATAAACATAGTTTAAAGTTTAAGGTTCAAAATCGGATTCAAATAGATTTTAAGTAAAATATATTGTTGCGTTATATTCAAAATTATTACTTACAAAGTTTTGATAATTTTCTGTAATTATTTGTTGAAAGAATATTATAAAAAAACCATTATTGAGCATACAACATATATAAAGTCTACTATTATAAATATAAAAAAATCGGAATTTTTTTAGTACAAGAAAATGCACAATGTTTTTATAAAAAAAAACAATTTGAAAGGTTGAAACGTTGTAGTTTTAATTAGCATAACAATTTTGATTGAAAAATTTTACTTGATAATAAGAAGAAGATACATAATTTGAAATCATGTAATGGATTCAATGTTTTTTTTAATAATAATTAAAAAAAATATGTTATTGAAGAAAGTTTTACACGTAGCGTGCTTTCAGTATCTCGTAAGTTGTTAAATTTGATATACAAATATCAATATGTTATATGTTGTCGGGAGCAAAAGCCATCTTGAGAAGGGGTTTATTTTTTTGATGCAGATGGAGTAGCAACTTACACTTGATATTGAATAAACCGTTTTGAGAAAGAACGGGACCTTGTTTTGGTAATGTTTGTGTGAGGCGCTGCGAGGATTGAATGGTTATGTTTATGAAATTTTCTTTAGTGGGATGTCAATAATTGCCATAGTGAACAATTGTGCGGCGCCTCAAAGATCAATATTTATTTCTGTTTTGATTATTACGAGTTTTGTGAATTAAAACAATTAAGTTTTTATTTTTGCAAACCTGCCTGTGCAGCTAATTTATTTCATTAGTAATTTTTGATCTTTTTTTGGCTTTTGCTCAATTTGGTTTGTTCAAATGACATCTTCTCTGAAGTCTTTTTCTTTTCTCTTCTTGTTTTTAGATTTTGCTATAATTTTTTGTTTTGTTTTTTGTTATTGCTTTTGTAGACTCTAGTTTTATTTCTTTTTAAGGCGATTGCATTATACATTTTTTTTTTTATTAGTTTGTATATTTTTAGTAAGCTGTTTGGATTGTTTTCTTTATGCAATTTTGGAATAAAAAATGTTGTAATCTACTACATTTTTACTATTTTTGTTAAATTTTAGTTTTATTTTTTTTGTGGTATCAGTAACAGTAGATAGCAGTTTTTGTCTCAATAAACCATTTTAACGGTCTCAGTATTTCTATCGGCAATGCCAAACCATAACTTTTTGGTAGTTGGTTAGGTTAGATTAGGTTAGGTTTGGTTAGGTTATAGGAATATATTTGACAGCCAGTTTGGGTTCCAGAAAGGTAGGTCTACTATTGATGCCATGAAGAAGCTGATGGACACGGTAGAGAACATAAAGAAGAAAGCCTATAAGAACAGAAAAATGTGCATGCTGTTGACATTAAAAACGCTTTTGGAACTGTTCCATTGAACTGAGTGGTGCAAGCGTTAATCGGCATGGGAGTGAGTAAAAAGTAATACAGAGCTACCTTTATGGCTGGTACGAAAAGGAGGGAAGAAATGATTATCACGTGCGTCGTGCCAGAGGACTTGATTCTGGATTTTCTACTGTAGACCATATACTACAACAGCATACTGTGAGTGGTCATGCCAAGGAGAACTACGCTGCTGTGCTTTGCGAACAACACCGGCATTATTACAACGGCGGAAGAAAATGAGGAACTGGTCATGGTGACTTATAAGGCTGTAGCGAGAATAAAAGCTAAAATTAAGAGGTTAGAGCTGGAGATTGCCGCCGAGAAAACCTAGACTTTTATCCTGTACGTTGGCAAAAAACTATAGGGGGTAATAACGGTGGGCCAACTATATCTACGGAAGCCACCCTTGTGAGAAGAGGGATACAAAGCAACCTAGCTCACTAAATGGGGACTAAAAAAAGAGGCAACTATGAAATGAAAAGAAGTATTGGACTAAGATACCGGAAAGGTAGCGTGGACTTAAAAGATGATTAATAACCAACCTGTGTGAACAAAGAGGAAATTTGGTTCTGTCGACTATTATCTGTGCCACCTCCTAAGCGGACACAAACATACGTTCTACGCCTGCTGCAGATAAGCCACAACTAGGGAAAAGATGGAGAACGAGACAGGTGCGGTGTTGACTCCAGACAACAGCGTTAAGTACATGCTGTTGGAAAAAGCAATGTCGCTCCGGGTAAAGGAATTTGCCAAAGAGGTGGTTTCCGCAAAGCAGAAGAAAGAAAGAGAAAGCAAAGTTAAGTGTAAAACTAGGGTATGAAGGATAACGTGGTGTGTTTTTTTGAAAGTATGCTTTGCGATTCTAAGGATACAAAGATCACACCAAGTGCATAGAGGGTTTAGTTGATGAGAGTTTCACACTCTGGTAGAAATTCATCAGACCACAATTAAAAAAAAATAAGCAAATAAAAGAAACACTATTCCCGGAGCAAGATCGTGATCGATAAGAAGCAGCCAAGAAAGATACTGCCTACAAAGATAACAAAAGAGAAGTTGTAAAAAACATCTGGAAGAATAAAGAATTAAAAAAACCTGTGGGACAAGATCTCGGATTAAATGATCAAACTGACGGTGGAGGAAATATTAAAGAAAAATCTTGCAGTGCTTAACCTAGCGTAAGAAAAAGGAGAGTTTATGATACCGTGGAAAAAGGCAATCCTAAAACTTTGAATTAAAACGGCAAAGACCTGGTTTCATCTGCCTGATTGATACCATAGAAGGTCAACTCTTTAACCAATCAAAGTAGTAAAGAATATTGCTAAAACGGAGATAAAGAAAAATACAAAAAGGCTATGCGTTCTTATTACAATTGACGTCAGCAAACGCCTTTGATACGACAGCATGGGACACTCGGCTAAGGTTTAAAAAAAATAATCAGATAACTTGGTAGAGTTATTTTACTAAATAGTTGATAATAGATAGAAAAGAGATGAGCACTAGGTTACACGTGTGATGCCGCAAAAGTTGGTGCTGGATTCCATCAGTGGAACGTGCTTTACGATGATCTGCATAGACTAGGTACAGCCCATCAGGCAATTATAGTGGCATACGCCGACGACCTGGCAATGGTGGTTGTAGAAAAGAGTTAACGGTTGGAAAGCCGAGCTCAAGCTCGAACTGGCGTCGGAATACACCAAGGCACAAGTAGAAAAAAAAATGCCATGAAGTAAGCTTTAAGCTGCAACCATAGTCTTTCAAAAGAAAATTAATAATTGATAAAAACCTGACTTTTGGGGAACACGATAAGGCAATGACAACAAAAATAATAAAACACTGCGGCAGTTAGCAGGATGATGACTAGGTGCAGTGAAATCAGCATGGAGAAAAGGAGGATTTTAGCATCAGTGGTCGCTTTGGTCGTTCTGTACGTAGCTTAATATAGAAAGAGGCTTTTAAAATATATATAAAAAATATATTAATATAAAGCATAATAGGTAAAAAGAAGCAGGAGAAAGAATTAGTAAGAAAAAAAAATGGAGAAATAGCAGGAGATGTGGCTGCAAGTTAAAAAAAGGACATTGGTCTCATAAGCTGCTTTCAGGCATAAGAAGATGGGACTAAAAGAAACATTGAAATTTATTCTACTATGTGATTCAGTTTCTGAAAGGCCATGGATGTTTCAGAAGCTACCTTGTCAATATCAAAAAGTTTGATGAAGACTGAGACTGCCCTTCCAAACCAAACTCAAAGTCAATAATGTCATGGATTTAATGCTGGAAAGCATAGATAAATGAAAACAAATAAGCAACATGATTGACAATATCATGTCAAAAAATAAAAAAGATAAAAAAAATTTGAAGAATGTGTAGCTAGGGTGATGCGCAAAAAAAGAGTTTTAGTTGGTAGGCGCTTGACAGAAGTTAAGTAAATCTGATATTGGTCACAAAATGTGGGGGTCTTTTAATTTTTTTTTTCAAAGAAAAAAAAAAGGTTAGGTTTGGTTAAGTTAGGTTAGCAAATTGAATATACAAAACCTTATTGAACTAATGCTGGAAAGCAAAGACAAATTGTGCCTAATAAACAGTATGGTAGACAACATTATGTCAAGGAAGGAAGAGGACGAAAGGGCCCAAGAAAAAAATTAATTTAAAAAGAGAAGAGAACAGACTAAAAAACAAAGTAGGTAGCAACTACAATAACCTAGCTAAATGAAAAAACGCGAAAAGCGGATGCCATAAAGTTGGGGGAGATGAAAGAAAAGAGGGTTAGTGGGTAGGGTCCCTAAAAAAAGGTTAGCAGGCTAAGTATTGTTTTAGGTTATATTTGGTTGTTCTTCTATTTTAGAAATCTGAAGGAAATTGGGGTTTATCAAAGTTGTAGTAGTAAAACTGACGCACAGTTGATTTGCTTTCATCTTTCTATCTGCTAATTAAAAATTCTTTGAAAATGTCATAGGTTGTAGTTTGTTATGTTACATTTGGCGCTAATTGTTGCCTTTCTTGAAGTTTTGGAAACTGGTTTTTGCAGTTTTAAGTTGTTGATAAACCCATTGACAATTGTTGTTGACAACAGTAAACTCACTTTAGTTTGGTCTAGAGAATGTGTAAAATGTGAGCGCGAGAACAGGGATTCTAAAACGCACAAAGGCAGGAGTGCAACACAGCAAACAAAATTTTTGTTTATACTCAATTGTTTTTTTTAACGGCCAATTTATGTTTGAAGTAGTGTAATTTGATACACAGCGTACAATGAGGATTTTCAATTTCATCAATCAACAATTGGAATAGGTTTGAGAAGGTTTAGATGAGCACTTGATGTCTTTATAGTCTACTTAATGAGTATATATCCATATCTTGACATTAATTAAATTTAAGATTGTTTATTTTTATTTATATCTTTTGTTTTTCTTTTAATTTTTAGGATTATTTGGTTTGTTTAATTTTTGATTACTAAGTTTTCATCACAATTGTAGAAGATGATTTGCATGTTGGTTGATCGAACAGACAATCAGTTTCTTTAATTTATTTTCATAAAAATACTGTTAATTCACGTCCGGTTGTAAAGTGTTTAAGCGCCAAAAGACTTCTAGTCGTTTCCAGTCAACATTACACTACACAACATCTACAAATGCCAGATGTGCCACATCTCAACTTCTTTGCACATCTGGAAAAAAAAAGAAATTTAAACATTCTTTAAGAACCCATCAAAACATACAGCCTCAACACAATAACGGGTAACTTGAGAGTCAAAACTATATTCAGAAGAAAACAGAAATCAATTTGACCAAGACCATCCACTTTACACACAGCTACAATCTTTACACACATACAACTAGCACTCACATACTCTTCTAACATTATTGCACACTACTTTTTTACGTCATCCAAAAGCAAACAACAGCTCCATAGTGGCCATGCCTCTTACATCAACATCTTAAAATACTTTTCGTAGAGTTTTCCCAAATAAGGTTGGTACGGCAAGTAACCTATGAAAGGAGAGAGTTGAGCTGGTAGGTGCTTCACCAAGGTGGTTTATATATCTACACCAAAAGAAATCCAACACTTAGTTTTTTAAATCTCAGTTTTATGAAGATTTTTTTTTCTAACCTACAATAGTTTTTTTATTTAGTCTTTACTGTCAATTTGTCACGAACTTAATTCAAGTTAAATCAAATTACTGCGGACTGGATCTTTGAACTACTTTGTTGGAGCAAAACTTAGTAGTAGATATTAAAAGTACTACCTAAGGACACCAGATAAAAGAACTACGCGTTGCACTACCTCTAATTTTAATACCTAAAGCCAGACTAAAACAATTAACGACAAAAATATTTATTAATAACAAGTAAATTTTGAGCCAAGAAAGACTATACCTGTAAATTTAACTCTCTTGACTGACCTAAAAAACATAGGTTTTTGATCGGACTACTATTGAATACTCTGTACGTCCAGGAATAATAAAAGCTAAATTCAAAATAAAATTCAAAAGTTTCTATACCTAGGATAAGTATCAGTAGTGCCTTAGTAATTTTTAGATGTCTTTTAATGATTAAAAATACTGTACATTTTTTAAATGAAACATCAAAAATTGAAACATATTTAAGAAAAATCTTTTAATAAGCTAGAATCAAGTTAGTAAATATTGACCAACAAATAGAAGATTAGTTTCAGCGTTGCAAGGACTATTGTACTATAAGTTTGATGAACCACCTACTCAAAGTTTTGCGTATAATCCATAGTAAACTTTATAAAAAAACTAGACAATAGATTTGGAGAAACCCAATTTGGATTTAGAATTAAGTTTGGGATACAAAAAGTGCTGTTTAGTACGCAAGTACTGGTGCAAAGATGCCGAGTTGTAAACAACGATGTTTACATTTGCGCAATTGATTTCAAGAAGGCTTTTGATAAGATCTAGCAAAGCAAAATGTTAAAGTCAAAAGACGTCAAAGTTGACGATAAAAATCTGAGTGTTAACTACATTATACTGGCAGCAATGAGTAACTGTGCTTGTAGGAGATAAACTGACGAGCAATGTAGACATAAAAAGAAGAGTTTTACTTGTACATTTTCACCGCTAACATTTAATCATGCAGAGCCAAACTCATATGTAATGAAATTTTGAAAGACACCAATGATGGCGTGAAAATTAACTGAAAAATTGTAAATAACATTAAGTATTCTAAAGATACGCCAGTTTTAGATGTGGGATTGTTGAAGGATATTGAAAGTCAGCTGGGTAGAAAGAATCATAAACAAAGATATTGTGCACGTAACACCAACTAAAAGTCTTAGATGTAATCTTTTATGCAGGTTTAAGAAGTTTTTGATTTGTAGTTGATGTGAGAACTCTTTCTTACAACTCTTGCTTTAATTTTTATAAAAGCACGCTATGCTGGAGTTATTTTGCGTTTAAAAAAAGAACCACTTTGAACCTTTGAATCTATGGTTTGTCTTTGAGTGTTAGTTTTTTTATTGACTTTAATATCAACTCATGAGAGTGGTTTATTATTTTGTAATTGGTAGATGTAATGTTTGATCACAACCAACAATTTATTATTGTCGCAGAAGGGTGGACGCCCAAGAATGATAGAAAAACACAAAAATTGACTTCTACGGAAAAGTGCTACTTTCGTTCATACGAAACAATTGTCAGAAAAGTATTAATTGTTTGCTTTGGCCACAATGGTTACCCAACTTGAACCTTATAGAACATGTTCAGAATATGATTGAAATTTATTTTAGATTTTTACTATATCTTGAATTATTGCAGAGCAGATTTCCTAAAATATCCCAAACAATTAGTTTTATTAAACATAAATATGGAAATTAAATATATAACAAATGATATCATTAAAAAATACTTCAACAATGTATATATTTGAATAAAATTATTTCAAATTAATCAACAATTGAAAACATATTTTTAAACGACTCATATTATAATATCTAGCTACTTCTTTTTATTATTATAATGGTGTGGCATGTGAACTTGAATGTAAATTCGACGTGCCGCGAATTAAAAATTAAAAATGTGACGTACTTAAATGACGACAATCAATAAATCCAAAACGGTTAAGAAATTCTAGAATTTAGCAATAACAAATTATGATTTCATTCATATAATTTAAAAATACAGCAACCCTTGGGGATTTCAATAATCAGATACAATTGTCATTTGCAAATAAATTATAATTTAATAGATTTTCAAATGGAATTTAGTTTATGGAAATGTAATTACATAATGTTTTAATTTTCCAAATTGCCGCCCACAGTCATACGATATTGAGACATGATGAAAATATGCCAACAATTCTTGCAAGGAATTTCCCATTAAATAAAAACCATTTAATGGCCAATACTAAAATCAATCAATTGGATTCTTAGAAATAATATAAAAAAATGTTAGAAATAGGGACACATAAAATGTGGAAACAATTAGCCAATTTGATTGCAACAACATATCAATTTGTGCGCAAAATAAAATTTAATAACGTAAACCTTGCGGAACATGAAAATAAATAAATCATGATCTTAAATTGCACGATTGATTCCAATCACGACGCTAATTTCCAATTAATTTTCCACGAAGCATAAATCAAATCAAATACCAAACGTGTTATTTTTATTTTCAAGAAAATTTATTTTAAATCCAAATTTGCTACAATCAATCAATCAAGGTTGAAAAAAAGCGGCAATTAAAAATTGTATCGAAATCGGCGTATTTAATTGAGGACAAATGTCTTGCACTTGGAGACACCAACCAGCCAACACATAAAAAGAATAATAAAATAGAGAACGCGCGACGAATAGAAAGTAACAAATGGGTTACAAGTCATTGACAAAAACCTGCGACAATTTTACATCTCGCCCAGATGAAATAAAAATATTTTAAAACAGCATAAATGTAATTAAGTGGCTCTTAATAAAATCCATTAAAATTTATGTGTCGCAGCACGCGACTATATTATTGTGAAATTTAAATTATGTCGCAATATTATTTTTTATCTTGTTAGTAAATGTTTCTTTTATTTTATTTTTTTGTTTCGTTTGAATAGCGTCTGTTAGGAACGGAAATAGTGTTTTGGTCGTCCAAGTGACATGCATATATCCATCAACTTCCGCTTACGAACTGCACCTGAATACTAATAGATTACGCCTAGTAGTTAAGGTCTTATCTACAAGCTTTGTTATTTTTTTCTATTTTATTTTTTACGACTTACACTGAATACAAATCGATGTCTTGTAGAATGATGCTTCCTCATAATGAAAACCTTCACCTTGGGTTGGATTGGGTAAGGTCGAGAGAGTATAAATTATGAAGTTTATAAATATTTCTTAATCAATGCAAATGGTATAGTTCCATTAGCAAAGTAATTGTAAATTAATTAAAAGTTATAATATTTTTTCTATTATTTTTCATATTATAGGTAGTTGCACAAAAGAAAACATCTTAGATGAAATATAATTTTAATTGTTGTAATTTTTTTATATATAATATTTTTTATTAAACAAAAATTAATTAAATTATAAGATTAAAGAAAACATACAGATAATATTAAAATAAAATCAATTCTTGTTAAATTGAATATCTAATTTTATTAAAATTTATTTTCATAGATTCTCAATAATTTTACTTGCCGTTTATCAACTATTTTCAAGCAATTTTGATGTTAATTTTAGTTTTTTTATCATAATTTGATTTTGTTCATTGCATTCATTATAAGATTCATGGGAAGCAATTTCTAGAAAAACAAAATTTGTAAACGATATACGAACAAAATTAGTAATTTATTTGTTTATATTAATTTTTTTAAAATTTTCTAAGCGTCGGTTATAGAAAGATTTAGAAGCTCTATTAAATTGTTAAAGAGATATTTAAAAGTACACATAGATTCTGACTATAAAAAGTTAAATTACAAACCAAACTAAAAAAATAAAATATTTGCAAAATTTAAAAATAACTCAAATAATAAGACAAATATAAAATGTCCATAAATAGTATGTTAATCAACAAATTAAAAATTTGGTAGAGATATATTAGCAAAACTTGCACAAATCTTTAAATAAACAAGATTATAGTCTGCTAAACTAACAAAAATAGTTAGAAAAAATAGGTTATGAAGACCGTGGATAACTGAAAACATTATACAAGAAATGAAAGAAAGGATGCACTATTCAAACGATGGAGACTCTTAGGTGGCAGAAATACCAATTCTGAACTTTAGAACAAAACAACGAAGGATAACAATGAAAAAAAAATTAACAAACTAAATTCAAAAATACAAACAATTCTATTATTGCGGAGTATTTAAAAGATACAATAATGATATAAAAAATACTTGGAAAACTTAATTGAAGTTTTGAGAAGAAGAAATAGAGAGAAAGTCAATAAAAGATAGTATTTAAATTTGCAAAAACGTTTTTAAATCAAGTACAAGACACGCAACATGATTGCGATTTAAAGTTATTTCTAATATACACATTTTGTCATCCTACTTTTATATTTTCAAACGGTAACAGATAGTGATATAAAAACATTATAATGAAACAGTCACCAATCACCCGGAGTTAATAAAATGCCTATTAAACTTTACCAAAAGATTTAAAAAGGGCATTGATCATTCCAATCTACAAAAGAGACACTTAAAGTAACTACTCAAATTACAGACTAATATCTTTTTTTGCCTGACATTATCAAAATTATAAAAAATATATCAAAATTATATAACATATAACTTTTTAAAGTTTAATAATATTATTGACATAAACCAATTTGAATTTATAGAAGAAAAGGGCACAAACAACGTTCTAAAAAAATTTGCAAATAAAGTAAAGGTTACGGTATTAAAGAAATAATGTTAGATTGTTTTATTAGTTACGTAAGCTCAAGAAATTATAAACTAAAGTAAGAGACTGCTTTAATATTGCAAAAACAAGTATTGGGGTACCACAAGGCAGCGTACTGAGTACACTTCTCTATATATTACATGTACGGAGACAATACAATTATCATGACCACACTTAATAACTTAAATATAGCCTTATCAAGATTAAATAAAGAAATTTAAAAAAATCAAATGTGGGCGCATGACAAATAATTAAATATTTAAAATTTGATAAAACCAAGATTATGCACATTAAATCTTTGCAAAATACTATTACCAATCTTTATTTCTACTCACACGAATGTCTTAAAATCACTGAAATCACCTGCAAATACACAACAAAAAATGAATGGTTAATTCATATTAAATATTACTAGAAAACACCAAAGCCATAAAATGTAAAATTCTATTTATAAAATGGTAAAAATAGTAAATCCGGCCAAGAAATTTAAGAATATTGTTAAAAAAACCAAAATAAAAAGTGTAAATTTTATTTATAAAATGTCAAGAATAGTATAAACCGGCCATAAATTTTAAATATTGTCAGAATATAGTAAAATCAGGCCATAAATTGTTAAAAGTGCAAAATCCGGTCATTAGATATTAGAATATTGTTCTAAAATGTAAAATTCTACTTATAAAATGTCAAAAATAGCAACATCTGGCTTTGAAACATCTAAATATTGTTAAAAATACGCCCATAATTTGTTTGAAAAGTCCAAAATTTTACTCCTAAAAATCTAAGTAACTGCGGTTATAAAACATTAAAATATTTTTAGATAAATTTAAAATTTGCTTAACAACAAATTAAAAATGAAAAATTTTACTTGAAATGTCAAAAATAACAAAATCTGGTCTTGAAACATTAAATATTTTCTTAGAAAGCTCTATAATTAAGCCATAAGCTGCTAAAAAGTATAAATTTTTTTTAGAAATTAAAAAAAAAACTGCAAAATCTGGCTATGAACCTATAAAATATTGTTAGAAAGCATCAGAACTCGGTCATAAAACAATTAAAAATTTAAAATTCTACTCATAAAACGTCAATAATATCAGAATTTGGTCATAAAATATTAAATTATTGTGATTTTAAGTTAAATGATAAAATATTAAACTATTGTTAGGAAGCACCAAGCACCAAGCCATAAAACTGTTGATATTTATAAAATGTCAAAAATAGCAAAATTTGGTCATGAATAAAGCTGCACTCAAAAGGTTAATAATATGCGCGTATATATGCACGCAATTTTGCCAAAATATGCACTAAATATGCTAAATTTTGTAAAAAATGCACATAATAAAAAAATATGCAGACATATGATTAATATAATAAAGGGTGGGCCATGTTTCAGTTGAATGGTTAGATATTTTTGTAGACAGTAGATGCATCGTTTTACTTTGGAGCAACGTTTTAAAATATTAAAAATTTATTTTGAAAATATGTTTCATTTGTCTGTAACAGCGCAAAAACTGCGTACGTTGTTTGCATCCAAAGCGTTCTGCCAAAATTGTCGCTTCTGTGGCTCGAAGTGTACGCGAGCACTCAGGAACATCAACTTGGAGCAGAAGTCAGCAACTCGATATTTGGCAAACAACTTTGAAGCGGATTCTTAACAAAGACCTCGATATGTTTGCGTACAAATTACAACTCGTTTAAAAAATTAAAATAGCCAAAAGAAATTGAATGTTGACTTTAATTTTAACCAAAAAATCATCTTTTTGAGCAAAGCCCATTTCTATCTTGGAGCTATGGAAACAAACAAAGTTTCCGTATTTGGTAGAACAGAAAATCCACATGCTATAGTTGAGAAACCAATGCATTCTTCGCAAGTCACCGTTTTGTGCGGATTTTGGAGTGGTGGCGTCATTGGGCCATTTTTCTTCAAAAACGATGATAGATCCAACGTTACTGTTACCGGAGATCGTTACAGAGACATGATCAAATTGGAACAACTTGATCTACAGCAGCTCTGGTTTCAACAACATGAGGCAACATCTTACACTGCACATGCCACGATCAATCTTCTGCGCACCAAATTCAACAACCGCGTTATTAGCCGTTTTGGTGATGTAAACTAGCCACCTCGCATCTGCAATTTGAGACCGCTGGATTTTTTTGTGAGCGCATTGACAGAAAAGGTGAATGCTGACAATCCATAAACAATTGACCACTTACAGCAGAACATTTGCAAAGCTATCGCCGAAATACCGCTAGAAACAGTGGCGCAAATACTCGATAATTGTTCCTCGAAAATTGCCTACTGACAAGCCTGCCTCGGCGACAATCTAAATGAAAACATATTTCATACACTCTCTGAAATAAAATAAAAATAATCTAAAAATGAGCCTTTTGTTCTTTATCCTATATAATTAAAATTTCAACTTAAAGATGGCCCACCTTTTATGTGTAAATATGTGCTGTGTACAGTAAATTGTTATTAATTTATTTAATTTTGTATCAGAAAAAAAAAATTAGAACAAACAAGAAAAGGTTGAAAAAAGCTCAACTAAGTTGTATGATCAAAATTGCATTTGCAGGTGTTGTTTACATATAAAATCAATATATTTTTACAAAAATCTTGGCGCTCACTTTAAAATTTAAAATTATTGCAATTTGTATGGGAAAATTATACAAATATGCACCAAATATGCATTGAAATGCAACTTTATAGAAATATGCTTAGAATCTCAAAAATATGCTAAATATGTTATTTTCTTCTAATTCGTGTAGATACAAAATTATATAATATTTTCATATAAATTTGATAGAACATGCAAATGCATAAAATCCCAGCTTTACTCATGAAATATGAACGTATTGATAAAAGAACCAAAATCCAGCCAAACTGTTAAAAATTGTATTTTTTTAATAAAAGATCAAAATATTATTACAAAGAATAAAAATCTGGCCATAAACTGTCTAAAAGTGCAAAATTCTATTTATGGTATGTCAAAAATAGCTGAATCCGATCTTAAAACTCAAAATATTGTCAGAAACCACTAAAAATTGGCTATAAAATATTAAAATACTGTTAGATATATTTTAGTAATAACTGTTAAGAAGTGCAAAATTCTTTTTATAACAAGTCAAAAATTTGCCTATAAATAATCAAAATATGGTTACAAATATCAAATTCAAGCTATAATAAAGGTGCAAAATTCTATTTATAAAATGTCAAAAATAGCAAAAACGTATAAAAATATTGTAAGGAAGCACCAAATTTTGGTAAAAAAGTTTTTAAAAATGAAAAATTTATAACGTGTTAACGTTATTTAACTTTGGTTCTCTTTTTTTGTAATTTAAGGTTTTAATAAAAAAACGTCAGCTCTATTTCTAAAATTGGTGTATTGTGATTACAACTTATTTTTGGTCAGACTGCAGAGGATTACACTTTAGTTTAAACAACTTGTAGCTTTTCTAGCTACATTTCTTTTTTTCCGCAAGGAAAACGTTAGTAAATATATGTTGAATTTATAGTTGCCTACCATATATTCAAATCTGAAAACTGATTTTTTGAAATTGTTTTAAATATAAAATTTTTTATTTAGAATTAAAGAATTTTATTTATTTTCCATATCCATATATTCAATATTTATATTTACATAACAATTTCTACTTATAAATAGTCAAAAATTTCAAAATCTTTTTTAAAAAGGAAATTGAAAACTATTTTTTTTTTTTCATAAACTGTCAAAAACATCAAAAACCGTTCTTGAAGTTTTACAATTGCCAGAAAGCATTAAAATCTGGACAATGACATTTTGACATTTTATAAACGTTTTAACAGTTTATTAAAGGTTTATAAAATATCAAAAATAGCAAATTCAGGCAATAGGGTATAAAAATATTGTCAGAAAATTTGGTTATGAACTATTAAAAATGCAAGTTTCTATTTATGTAAAATCAAAAATAGCAAAATCTGGGCAGAAAATAATAAAATATTTTTAAAATAAAATTCGGCTCAAAATAATAAAAAACTACAAAATTCTGTATCTACAGATAATATTTAACCAAATATAGGCTAATACCTCCTGGTTGGCTTTAACATTTATACTTCTACCTAAAAAAAATAATGCCAAAAAATGTAGTAAATACGGGCATATCAGCTTAATATTTTTTAAATACTCTACTAGACTATTTAAAAAGTGCAAAGCTGGTATTGAGATGATACAATTTGCTTTTAGGGAAGGATAAGGGACCGGAGAACAATTTTGGATATAACTAAGTCGGCTTAGATCGACCTATTTTGACGTCAGGAGTCTGTCGTCAAACGTTGTACACGTATTTTCCGGACACCCTGTATATTGGAAATATATTAAATAGTTAAATTAAATTCAAAATTTAGGAGCTTTATATTTATGTAGTTAGTAAAAGTTTACACGCTTGGCAACAGTCTAAAATAAACTGTTCAGAAGGATTTAGCTGCTTATCTTTAATTGATGACTCATAATAATTATAAAGAAATTTGCTCTAAAATAGAAAAAAAAGTTATTGAATTTAATTTATCAACACAGGATTATATCAAAATTACAGATGTACAACTGTTTTACCAATTATAAAATATAATGATTTGGTATCAAATATTGACAATAATAAACTAAAAATAGTATTAATACACTGACTGTAAATTTTTAGTAACTTATTTTCGTAGACATTTTTTGTTTGCTTTAACTTTTTATTGGTAAATACTATTTAAGTTTTTTATAGAAAACATTGAAGAAGCAAAAACTTAGACAAAATCAAAAAATGTTTATGTTACTTTTTATTTTCAGTTCGTAGTATTTAAAATAATTTTTAAATTAAAATTAATGTAGTTATGAAGTTAATCTATATAGAATACAGCTTGCTTTTACTGTAATTGTTTTGTCTAGAATTGAGAACTTTTTTTTGAATGTTGTGAGTTTGAGACTTACTTTTGTTATTCACTTTTTTATTTGATTTGTAGTTCATTAAGTCTTTTTTTATTTTTGCATATTTTTATAACTTGGTTATTTGCGTATTTTACAAAAAGATTTTTGAAAGTTTTGCCTATACGTTGATTTTTTTTATAATGTTTTCTACCATTTTTTTTACAGTTTTAATTGCGTCTTTTTCCTACAGTTTTTAAAAATTGCTTGTTGGCTAGACTCTCTTCCTTGACTTTGTTTAGTAGTTTTTTATTTATGATCTATTTGTTGAGATTGTAGATTGCATTTAGTGGTTTATATTGTTCTTTTTGTCTTCTATAGTCTTTTGTTTTTTATTTGGTTAAAAATTCTTAATTTTTGTATTAGTACATTTAAATGATAATGTCTTGGTGTTTACTATATGTTTATTACTTCCAAAGGTTTGGTTTTGCTATTTTTTTGTTTAATTTGGTTTCCAGCTGCTGTAATCATTTTGCTGCAAATATTTTGTTTTTGAGAAGTGGTGCTTCTTATAAGAAAAAAACGTTGAACTGTGTGTCTGTTTAGGAAAAAATGTAGTACAGTTAAATCCTTGCACGGACAGGCAACCGCATTTGGTACGTTTATTTGAATCAGATGAACAAAACTTAATCATTTAAATTTAATAAATGTTGGCTTTATTTAGTATAGATAAAATCTATATTATTTATTGTGGTTTTATATAAGTTGTCTTTTTGACTAGTGAGTTGCTAGGTACACTGATGATGAGTGCATACTCTAAAACACTAGTGTATGTAACTCATACTGAGTGGAGAAGCAATTTATATAATATATATATATATATATAATTTATTCAATTTAAATATTTGAGTTTTGATTTATTTTATTTTTTACTGTATTTTAATAAAACGGGGTTAAAACATTGTTTTATTAAAAGCTTTCACAGCTTTTTCCGCTTTTTATCTTTTTTATGTATGCTTGAATTTTATGTTTTTTGAAGTATTTAAGACAGTTTTTAATTAAAACTAAAGTGAAGTTAAAAAGCTGTATAAAATACAGCTTACTTTTACTTTGTATTTTTGTGTGTTTTTATTCTTAGGGCTCGTTGATAATTGAGCCAACAACAGATTCCTGTAGGACTCTACAAATTATTAATATTTTTCAAATTTTTTGTAACTAGTATTGTCTGATTCTAAAGGTAATATTTATTTTTTTGTATATAAGTGGATATATTTCTTTTTATTTTTAGTTGCCATAATGTCTTTGCAGCAAACTTACGTCCAGAGTGAGGAGTGATGCGTATATAACTTGTTTTGTGTTGAGTTATGTTTTTACAATTCTTTTAAAAATTACATTTGCTGTTGACAGCGTTTTTAAAATTGTCTATTGCCAAGGCTTTGATAATTGCTTAGAAATTTTTTATTTATGATTTATTTGTTTGCTGATTAAATTTAGTGGTCTATTTTGATTTTTCATTTTTTTTTAATTTCTACTAAAAAAAGAATTTTTTGTTTTATACTTGGTAAAAGATAAAGATTATTACTTTTGAAATTATCCGACTTAATCCTGCTGTCTATTTGATCTTTTCACTAGTATAAGCTATTTGTAATTGTTACTAGTTGGCTAAACCTCATTTTTCTACTTTATGGCACATTTTTGTTTGTTTCTTATGTTTTTTTTTCAGTGTTTTCTTATCTGTGTACTTTTATATTGGTAGTATCTTCTGTTTTTGTTTTTTACCGTTTGATTGGTTTGTATTTCTTTTTGTTCTTAGACATGCTAGTTTTTTTTTCACATTTTTATTAGGGAACAAATTTTTGAGTTTTGTTTGTGCTTTATTTGTAGAGTAACGTTGCAATCTGCTTTAATAGTGGGTGGGTCTGTTAATTTACAGGTTACAGTAAAGCAATCGTAACTTGGCCGGTGGTAAGAAGTTAAAACGGAACCTACGGCCAGAATGAAGAAAGGTGGAAGGAAACTGTTACGATTGTAGAGGTTTTTACTACTTTGGTAGCGGTTTGCTTTTGATTAGTTCTGCAAGTCGTTGGCGGTGAGGTGACATTTTATTATTTTTTCTGTAAAAACGGGTATCGCTGCAAATGTAGCTGTCTGTTCCCGCTTTTCTAGACACAACCAAAAACAGAAACATTTCTACAATAGAAGCAAAATAGATAAACAATTCTTATTTTTTTCTTTCATGGTTTTTACAATGCGGTTAATGTTTTTGCGTTTTAGTCATGCTAGACTGACATTTTCTGGCATGTTGTGAAGTTTCTAGTGTCTCTAGAAGTTATGTTTGTTTAAAGTTATCAGCAAGTTTGCGTTTTTTTTTTAGGTTTATTGTATAAGTGTTGACTTTAAAACGTATACTTGTATGGTTACTCAGGTTTTTTATTATGTCCAATGAGCGCATGTTAACGTCAATGTATACTGTGCTTCACCCACACAAACTCTATTTCTCTTCAAGTTTTTTTACTTGGATTTTAGTTTTTTTATAACTTAATATTGTCCAGTTTTTGCTATCATTCTGCATTGTTATTTGCTATAATTTTGTTTGTTTTGTTGCATTAAAGCTGTAGTTATTTTACTTGCATTGCAGTTTATGTCAGAGTTTATTGCTTATTTTTTATTTCAAAAACTAGGGAGTTGCACACTTTTTAGCTTTTACTATCTCCTAATATTTTGGTCAAATCAGGAATTCAGTATACAATACGCCAAATATATCAAATTCAGTTACTTGGGCTTTACTTTAATTTTTTGAAATGATGAATTGATCATGATGATGTAGTTACAAAGAAAGTAAATGTCAGTCACTGATATTAACAACCAGTTATACAGTAGCTTTTGAAGTGTTTACTCAGTAGGCTGAATCCTAAACTAAAGTTATTCAAGAGTTCAAAATGTAAATGTAGTTTACTATTCAGAAATAAGAATACTATTGTTTAAATTTCAATTTCTGAATCATTTTTTCAAAAACTTTGTTGCTTAAAAATTAATGTTTCTTAGTTACCACATAAATTAACAACGAATTGCTCTTAAAGGTGTCGATTAAACGAAGGCGCCCGCCTAAAATGACGATTAAAATTTTCCGCGGTGCAAAAAGTCAGATAAGGATCACTGCATAATACACACATATATTTTTTTATTGCTTATAATTTGGTAGTAAAAAGTGGCAATAAACTTCGACTACATCTAATATCGATATATTTTACGAGCGGACTGTATACGCGGAGATTTTTATTGCGTCGAAATCGGATTAATGGTTGACGGACCGAGAAGAAACGGGTCAATTAGAAATAAGTGTCCACCAGTGTGTGGATATATAGAGTGCCGAAAGGTATCTCTCGTTTAATATGTTAATTAGCGATCAGAAACGACGCGATGTATACAATATTTTTTATGTAAGATTTTACTTCTCGCGGACAAGATATAATCGTTAAATGTTTTAATATGCAATTAATGTATAGTGATGATTAAACGAGGTTAAGTATTTTATATTGAAAGGGTGATAAATTTGTTGCTTATTAGTTATTAATTTAAAAAAACAATTTACTATCATAAAAGCTTTTATAACTTATTTTTCTAAATTAAATTGATTTTTTTTAATAACAAAATGTTAGTATCAGTTAATACATTTTATTAATATATTTTTTTTTAATTATCATTGTGGAACTACAGTTTTTAGAAATATATTTGTTAATTAAGACAAATAATTTAATATTTATTTTTTTATTATCAAATCACTATATTATTTTAAACAAGAAGGGGAAGTAATCCAATTAATTTACTTAACCTATTTTGCATCAATATAATTGATCCAAAAATTATTAATGTTTCAGTTATATTTTTAATTAAAATGTTGTAATGTTTGTTATTAAAAAAATAACTCGGGCAAATATTATACATATTATTAAAGCATCAGTAAACGTTCACTAGATTTAACCAGTAATTATACCGATTAAAGTTTCGTTAATTATCGCCCGTTGATCGATTAAAATTTTATGCTAATCTTATAATTAATTAATCAACATAATGGGCAGCCTGTCAATCATTTGATGTATCCTCCGTGGAATAAATTTTACGAAAAAACAAGATTAGAATCAATTGTTTTTAATATTATTAATACAAATGCAGTCATTCATTAATAATAACTCTTAAGAGAAATGTTAGTTAGTTATATTAAGTAATAATAAAATATAATTATGTTACAAATTATTACATAATAAATTTAGTACGATAAAACAATAAATCAATTTGTTATTAATAAATTTAACATTCAATTCATGAACTAACCAGTAGCTATTACAATAAATTTTCGCCACGTGGAAGCGATGATTAACAATTAATTCCAAAGAAAAACGCACAACGTTAACACAAATATTTATTTACTCATATTATGATTTTTCTTATGGTTAAAGGTGACACGTTTCATACCAAAGCATACGTAGTTTTGTAAAGGCAGTTATAACACGAGCGCATTCAACGTCTCTCTAATGATAATCGTCAGGATTTATAGAATAATAGTGTCTGACTCATGACATAGACACGATGCTTCCTACTCTCAATGTAACAACATTGCAGAGAATAAGAGACAGTAGGCGAATTGATGTAACGACCAGACCAACAAAGAACAAACTGGCCCGATTAGAATATTTCATAACATTGGGATATTGTGTGTTTCTCTCTATTTTTATTTCTTGTAGTGTTTATGTGTGTGTGAGTGTAAAATTAGCATTTTTACACCTGTGTTAAGTCTCATTTGCATATTTAAATTTTTAATGGTAGTAACATTTATATATTTTTTTGTTAAATATAAATATAGACTTTATTTGGAAATTATTTATAAGCATTGGATTTTGGAAAGTGGATATCTGTTATTTTCAACTAATATTGAAAACGAATATTATTAAATAGTTGATGGAAATATATGTTATGTTGTATGAACTGTAAAGTTATAAAATTATCAAATATAATAAGTCTTATTGAGGTTTGAATATTACATTATTATTAAATAAAATCAGCCTGAAAATTGTGTAGCCATTAATATTTCTTCTCAATCAGTAAAACAAAAAATGAATATCAACCTTTTTCAAAAGTTAACCTAATCAATTAAAATTGTGTAAATAATGATTTTAAATAAAGTTACATAATTCTTCTAAGTCATTTTACTAATTTAATTAATACGAGTATAGTTTCAATTTTTATTAGTCTTCTCTAAATGAAATAATGTATTTAATGACTCTTTCTTAAGATTCCAAATTGGCTTATAATTGCTAGCTTGTGGGTGAGTAAAACATACATATTTAGAAAAGCGTTTTAATATTGTCCAATTTAAAAATGCATAAGCCTGAGCTACATGTTTAATATCAGGATAGAATGGTATTTATTTTGGGGTGCAAAGAGTGCGTCTCAAAAATAGCATCATCTACTCAAATGTAAACCGCTCTTTCACGTAGTGTAACCTGTTACTACTAATGAGATAATGGCAACCAAACTATTTCCGGGATAAAAAGTCACTTTTTGGCACTAGGGCAGGCTGACCTGACATTCTTTTTTTGAATTTTGAATACTCTTTACTTTTTTTATTTAAAAATAGTAGAAAATATATTCTTTTCTCGGTTGAGCCATTTAACGCTTGCAGCGTAGAGAAACTTTTAATTTCTTGATAAGTAATACTTAGGCGAGTGACCTACATATAAAACGTTCCTAAACTGTCATAAAATGTTTAAGAGATATAAACGTCATCAAATGTTTCTGAGCAGTCATAAAATGTTTGTTGTGAACTGTCATGAACGTTATAAAATGTTTGTGAGCAGTCAATTATTATTTCTGAGCTGTCATAAATGTCATAAAATGTTCCTAAGATGTCATAAAATGTTTGTAAGCTGTTAGAAGCGTCATAAAATGTTTGTGAACTGTTAATAATTGAAAGATAACCTGAGATGATTTGGAGTCAGTGTAGGGAATAAAAAACCTTCATCCAAAAATTATAAAAAGAAAAGTTTATTCAGCAACCGGTTTCGATGCATGCATTATCTTCAGGCTTTTTAAAAAAGCATAAAAGCTTGAAGATGATGCATGCATGCAAATTTTTGGATGAAGGTTTTTTATTTCCTGTTAATAATTGTTTCTAAACTATCATAAACGCACTAATATATTCATAAGCTATTATAAACGTCATACAATATTCCCGAACTATCATCAAAAGTTGAAGAGATACCTAAAGTTTTTGAGCTGTTATAATCGTCATCAAATGTTCTTGAGCGGTCATAAAATCTTTATGAATTGTCATGAACGTTATAAAATGTTTATGAGCAGTCAATAATTGTTTCTAAACTGTCATAATTGTCATAAAATGTTCCCAAACTGTTATTAAAAGTTTAAGTGATTTCATAAACGTCGTAAGTCTGTGAACTGTCATAAACGTCATCAAATGTTCCTAATTGGTCATACAATGTATGTGAATTGCCATAAACGTTATAAAGCGTTTGAAAACTGTCAATAATTTTTTCTAAGCTGTCATAAACGTCATAAAATGTTTCTGATTATTAAATGTTCGTAAGCTGTCAGAAGCGTTATTAAATATTTGTGAACTGTCAATAATTGTTTCTAAACTATCATAAACGTCATAACATGATTCCGAACTTCCATTAAAAGTTTAAGAGATATCATAAACGTCATATAATGTCGGTGAGCTGTTATAAACGTCATCAAAGTTGTCATAAACTCTTATTAAAAGCTTAAAAAATATCAGAAACGTTATAAAACGTTATAAACTGTTAAAAACGTCATCAAATGTTCCTAAGCGGTTATACAAAGTTTATGAACTGTCATGAATGTTGTAAATGTTTATAAGCAGTCAATAATTGTTTCTGAGCTCTCATCAGTGTTATAAAATGTTCTTAACCTGTCATAAGACGTCCGTGAGCTGTCAGAAACGTCATAAAATGTTTGTGAACTGTCAACAATTGATTCTAAGCTGACATTAATGTCACAGAATGTTTTCAAACTGTCGTTGTCTAAGGGATATCAAAAACGTCATTATTTGTCTGTGAGCTATCATAAACGTTATCAAATGTTTTTGAGCTGTTGTTAAATGTTTGTGAACTGTCAATAATTGTTTCTAAGCTGTCATAAACGTCATAAAATGTTCCCACATTGTCAATAAAAATTTAATAGGTTTTATAAACGTCACAATATGTCTGTGAGCTATCATAAACGTCATTAAATGTTTTTGAGCTAATGTTAAATGTTTGTGAACTGTCAATAATTGTTTCTAAGCTGTCATAAACGTCATAAAATGTTCCCACATTGTCAATAAAAATTTAATAGGTTTTATAAACGTCATAATATGTCTGTGAGCTATCATGAACGTCATTAAATGTTTGTGAACTGTCAATAATTGTTTCTAAGCTGACATAAATGTCATAAAATGTTCCTACACTGTCAATACAAGTTTAAAAGATATCATAAATGTCTTAAAAAGTCTGTGAGCTGTTATAAACGTCATTAAATGTTCGTAAGCTCTTATAAACGTCATAAAATGTGTAAGCTTTATCATAAACGTCATAAATTGTTTGTAAACAGTCAATAATTGTTTTGAAGGTATCATAAATGTCATAAAATATTCTTAAGCTGTCATAAATTTTTTTCGAACTGTTATAAAATACTTGTGGGATATCATAAACCTCCATGAGTTGTTATAATTGTTATAAAATGTTTGTAAATGTTGTAAATTGACTCTTAGCTGTCATAATGTTTTTAAATGTTTATTAGTTGTCATAAACATCATAAAATGTTTTTGAATTATCATAAAATGTTTGTGAGATATAATGATTGTTATAAAATGTTTTTTAGTCATCATTTTTTTTTTTTTTTGGTATCGATATGTTGATGATATTTTAGCTTGCTTTAAAGGTACTTTACGCTTGTTAAGTCACTTTTTTAACTACAATACATCAATAGTATTTATAACAGTATTAAGGTTACAGTAGAAACCAATAATAAAATTAAGTTTTAAGACTTAACAATATGTCATGATAATAATAGTTTTATTTGATATTTTTCGTAAACCAACTTATACAGACTCAACTATTCCGTACAGATACAATTTTAACATCAGGAGTGTATAATTAAATAGTCACAAGTGGGACTATGCACATCATATAGGACAAACAGGAAGAAATTTTGAAACTAAATTTAAAGAACATTACCGCTTTTTTTGATTAAGCAATTCAGTAATTTTGAAAATCTTATTTTAGAACATTGTAATTTGTAATTTTTCTTTTATATTTAAATTTTTAAAATAATATAATTAAATAATGTATATAAGACAACAAGTAGCAATGAGGTTAAATGACAGAAGGATCGAGTGGTTTGAAATTGGAAATGAAACGAGACAGAGCTTTTGTTTATTACCAACGTTGTTTAAAATGTAAGGAGTAAGCGTAGAAGGAAAAAGAATAAAATTTATTTATTTTGCCAATGATTTGATCGTGTTTGCAGAAAGACTGAGTATAAATAAAAACAAGACAAAATGTATGAGAATTGAAGAGGCGGTAGAAATGGACGTGTACAAGAACTGAGATACATTAAAGCAAGTAGAAAATATAATTACTTTGGTACTGACCTTACAGAGAATTGGAAAGTGCGAGAGAAAGAAGATTTATATCTAATTTGCTACTCAATTTTTTTTTCTTTAAATGATGTATTTGTCATACATATGCGTATTATGAATAACAAATGAATCTTTTAGAAGAAAGAATAGCTTGAGTAGCAAGTTAGATACAAATTTGCAAAAAAATATTGTTTTGTATGGAATGTGTTCCTATACAGATGTAAAACTTATACGATAGAAAAAAAAAGATAAAAAAGAAATAGAAGCATTTGAAAAGAAGTTCTGAATGAAATTAAAGAGCATTAAGTGATTAGACAAAATATGTAATAAAGAAGTGTTGAGCAGAGGAGAGGTACAATCATAAAAAGAAAAAACGAATAGATATAGCATGCATTGAAAAGACATTGTGTATTGAAAAACATTATTAAAGAAATGGTGAATGCAAATCTAAAAAAAGGAAAGATAAGATGCAAAATGATAAATGTTCTAAAGAAAAGAGAAAAGTAGAGTAAAATAAAAAGAAAACCAAAGAAAACCGGAAAACATGCACGTAAGACTTGCAAAATGTAGTGGAAAATGAAATGTTAAAAATATTGAAACGGCGATTCCGGAATCGTAATCAGAGTCCAAATTACCCTAGAAACAAAAAAAAATTTAAACTTTGGTCCAAATTTGCAAATTTTAGTTAGTTAGTCGGCATGAGCATGTACATTTGGCAATAAAACCGAACTTTTCGTTGATTGCCAAAGGAAAACTTCTTGAGCCACGGACTTCCGGTTTGGCGGAGATTTAGATGGGTCTTAGAAACACTTGCGTCCTTCCCTTTCACCGTTTAGTGCCTTTTTTGCCCTTCAAAACGCTAAAGGTGTGATATCACATGATTTATGATGCGAGTTCACCGGTCCGTAGCGTGAATTTACTATTTACCAAATCGTTTTTGCAATGAAGCTATGTTTTTACGGGTTGTGTGGCAAGTGTTTTGTTGGAACCAAATGTTGTCAAGATTATGAGCTTTAATTTTAGGCAGAAAATAGTCCGTTATCAAGGCGCCATTCACAGTAACGTTTTGGCTGGTCTCATTTTTAGAAATATAGACCGATGATTCTACCAGCCCATAAACCACACCAAACCGTCTTTTTGTCTAAATGTAATAGCAGTTTTTGAACCTCTTCTGGTTGATCTTTAGCCCAAATACAGCAATTTTGCTTATTGACGTAGACATTAAGCCAGAAATGGGCATCATTGCTGATCAACATTTTGGTCAAAAACAATGGATCTTCTGCAAAGCTTTTCAAAAGCTCAAAAACTGAAACGGCGACAATTTGGAAGGTTGGCCGGTTTTAATTCTTGCGTAAAATACGCTAGGTTGTTTCATACGACAATCCAAGCTGTTGAGAACGGCGCTGAATTAATTCATCACGGTCATTGCGTACACTCTCCGTTATCGCCGCTATATTTTTTTTTACTACATAGTGCATGCTGTTTATTTGGTCGCGTATTATCCTATAATGAACATTGGGTTTCAAATGTTTTGATGGTACAGCTAATTGTGCGTTTTGTAGGCCGATTACATGGACCATAAGTTACTCTAAGCGCTCGAAACACATTCTTTGCTGAACGCTGATTTTTGTAATATAGTTGAATAATTTGTAGATGCTGGGCTAAGTCTTTCCATGATAAAATGTCAAACAATACTAAACAAAAATAACATGACAGTTTGACTCAGCGCACGCTTGATCAATCATAAAATCCTTATTGAAAAAAAATGAATCAACCAATATGTAGTAAAACCGTTTTCAATTAATTTTATTGACAACATTTATAAAAAAAAATTTACTCTACTGTCTAAATGTCTGGTAATATTAATAAACTTCTATTATTCTCTTGAGAAAAATGCAAAAAGCAGACAGTTTGTTATTTAGTTTACTAGACTTTTAATTTATGTTGGATTTTGTTTGACTAATTAAAAAACCCTTGTCTGAACTCTAAAGAGGATATTATAATACCTAGTATTCAATAAAGACAATTCTGAAAAAATAAGAAAACGGTTAAAAACAATGATGATTTGTTAAACTCAATTAAACTCAGAACACAAAGACAAAGTGGTACTAAAAATATTGAAAATGTAAAAGAATTAAAAAAATTATAAAAATTTTAAATTTGCAATGCTTTAAAAAAAAAAACGATACAAAAAGTTTTTTGCAAAGAAACTTACAAACTACACAAATTTTTGAACTAAAAAGTATTGAGCTAAAAATTTACTTTTTTTTAAGTTTTATAAAATGCATAAAACTTAAAAAAAAATTTAATTAAAAAAACTAAAATTCTCAAATTTGATAAAAAGTTAAAGAACGGAAATGTACATTCTTTAGACAAAGTGCATTTTTAAAAAAAAACTACATGTTTACTATATGGTCCTTAGATAGACTCTAGATTAATTTAAACTGTCTTACAATGTTTTTATGATTTTTTACCATTTTCATTTTTTTTTAGTATTGTAAATGTCTTAAATTTTCTCAGTGTTTTTTAATATTTTTTTTTTTCTATTTTTATCAGAATTTTTGTTTTTTTTTACAAATTAATTTGTTTTTACTACTACAAAAAACTATTCTATTATTAATTTTTATTCAACTGTCATCTAGTAAATTGTGATTTTTTTTGTGTGTAATTTTTTATATTATTTTACAAATAATTGATCTAGAAAGTTGAACAGAAACTAGCAAGAAAATCAGCAAAAAAAGTTAAAAAAATAATAAAATAAATGCTAGAAAACTCTAACAAAAAAATAAAATAAATAAATATAAATTATCTAAAGATTGTTCTCAAAAAAAGTTAAAAAAATGATAAAAAAAGCTTTAGAAGACATTTACAAAAGAACTCTAACAAACAAAAAACTTTTGCACAATATCAGATACGCAAACAACACAATTATCTTTACAAAGATTCTGAAACATCTACAAAATTACTAGTTGGACGGATAGCAAAAACCAGCTCTAACTGCTGATTTTACTATAAAGAATTCAACTTACATGCTCATTAGAAAAATCAAGAGTTATTATGATAACATTGGATAAAAAAGCAAGCATACTTATTTAAGTAAGTTAAGTATAAATGTGCAGTAAAACAACACAAAAAAATTATCAAGCAAATTAACTAGTGCAACGCAATCATTAAAAAACTTTAATGCTTTAAAATGTGTTTAGTTAATTAAGTCAAGTTATGTTAGGTTAGTTTAGGTTAATGTTTGTAATAGTGAAAATATCTTTGATATTAAGTCATGTTTCAAACAATGTAGTAAGTTAAATTAAGTAAACAATGCAACAAAAATGTCCGGAAAGGAGTTACAATTCTTTATTACAGAATCTTAAACACTAGTTTACTCTCTAGCCAGGAGAACAAAAATTTTTGCTACATCTGCTGAGCTATTTTGAAGCTTACAATGCGCAACGTAGTATCTTTTTTAGCAAGTACAAATTAATTAAAAAAATGCTCAAAACAGTCTTTGGTAAAAGTTTGTGGACTTAGAAAGACGGAATTACTAGAAAAATAACAACGAGATGTGCAGAAGTCACAATCTTTCAATAAATTGATTTTACAGATAAGTTACAGATTGTCCAGGTCACATCTTACCTTCGAAGATAATCTTAGTTCTGCTTTTGGGTCAGCTGGTTTGAAATATTGTGACTAACTAATAAGATTGCAATAACTTTCCGCGTCATAAGCGATACACAATACACATCCAGCAGTATATTGTTTTTAAACATTACTTACACTAGCAACTACTGCAAGTACATTAGTGTACTATCTAGTAGAAGTAAGCCAGCGTTGCAAATACAATTGGCAAAAAGGTGTAAGAGAATTAAAAAAGATTTTTAGAACCATCTTTAAGGATTAGCAATAATCTGAAAAGGGTACTTCGATTACTCTCTTCTTCTTCAGCCTTTAAATGTCCACTGCTGAACATAGGCCTCCTCCATTCTCTTCCATGTCGTTCTATTCTGTGCTGGATGCATCCAGTTTTTCCCTGTCAGTAGCTGCAGATCGTCACGCCATCTCGCCTGAGGTCTGCCAACACTTCTTTTTGTTCTTCTGGGTCGCCACTGCATTATAGCTTTTGTCCACTTGACGTCGTCTCGTGCTACGTGACCCGCCCATCGCCACTTTGATGTCGCTATTCGTTCTATGACATCAGTCACTTTGGTGCGCTTGCGGATATCGGTATTGCGGCATTTGTGTCTGAGGCTGATACCCAGCATTTCTCGCTCCATTGATCTTTGACAAACTCTCAAGCGTGCTGTGCTTTTTGCTGTAAGAGTTGCCGTTTGCATACCATAAGTTGCAACGGGCAGGATGCACGTGTCATAGACTTTCCTCTTGAGACAGATAGGAACTTTAGGGTCTTTTAAGATGTGTTTTATCTTGCCGAACGCTGCCCAAGTCAAGCCGATTCGTCTTGTAACTTCTGTTGTTTGGTTTTCCCGACCAAGCTTAATGTTGTGTCCAAGGTAGACATATTGCTCAACGTTCTCTAGTACGTGGTTATCTAGTGTAACTTGTACGTTATCAGGGGACATTATCTTGGTTTTTTTAAGATTCATCTTTAGGCCCACATCTTGGGAGACTTTCTTGAGCTTGTTTAGCATGCCTGCAAGTTCATTGGCATCTTCGCTGATGATTACAATGTCATCTGCAAATCGGAGGTGACTTAGATATTTGCCGTCTATGCAAACACCTTTTTGTTTCCACTTCATGTTCTTAAATACATCCTCCAACGCCAAAGTAAAAAGTTTTGGGGAAATAGTGTCGCCTTGACGAACACCTCGTTGAATATGTATCTTTTCGGTTTGCATATCTTCTGCAATTTTCACCGTAAGCGATGCGTTCTCGTAGATGTGCCTGATTAAATCGGTGTACCTTGAGTCGATTCTAGCATTGTGCATGGCTTGCAGCACGGCCCACATCTCAATGGAGTCGAATGCCTTTTGGTAATCTATGAATGCCAAGTGCAGGGGTACATTATATTCCGTACATTTTTTTATGAGCGTGCGGACTGCCTGGATATGGTCAACCGTGCTGTAACCTTTCCTAAAGCCGGCTTGTTCGATTGGCTGGTAAAAGTCGAATTTCCTACTTAGGCGGTTCGTTATTATTTTCGTCAGTAGCTTGTAGAATATAGAGAGCAAACTAATTGGTCGATAGTTTTTGATGTTTGTGCAGTCGCCTTTCTTAAATAGAAGGATTACCTCGGCGTTTTGCCAGGTTTCGGGAATGTTTCCCTCAGCTAAGCACTTGTTCAGTAAGGTAAGCAATGCTCTCTCTAATAATTCTACACCGGCCTTCAGCATTTCAGTTGTTACTTGATCTTCTCCAGGCGATTTTCGATTTTTCATTGCATTTTTCATTTTCTGAATCATCATCTTTCCCCTGGCTGTCTTAGAACGCAGTACCCGCATATTCATGTTGTTTTCGATGGCCTACAGGACTTGGTTTGTATTGTATGTCCGTATGTCCCTCCGCATGGCTTTTTTTACCAGTTTGTTTAATGGTTCATATCTTGGATCGTCTCTGTTGATGATTCTCCTCTCATCTATAAGTTTGGTCGTACTTGCGCTGAGCTTATCATTCCGTCGTCTTTTGATAGAGCAGACTTTCTTTGTGGCTTCGTGGATAGTTTTCGTTATTTTGGTAGCTGGTTCGTTTAAGTCAAGGTTATTCAAAGCTCCGATTGGTTGGAGTTTCCGTTCTACTTGGTTGTTATATTCGGTTTCCTTTTCTTTTAGTTCTTGCATAGAAGGTCTTACAATTTTCTCTATCAACTTTTTCCGTTCGAGGTAGATGTTAATTTGTAATTTTGCTCTAACTAACCGATGATCGCTGCCTGTATTGAAACGATTTAGGACTGTCACATCAGTGCATATGCCTCTCTCTGAAGTTAGTACGTAGTCAATTTCATTGTGGGTTATACCATCTGGGCTCTTCCATGTTCATTTTCTTTGAGCAGGTTTCTTAAAGAAGGTGTTCGTGCAGTAGATGTTTTCTTTGCATAAGAAATCGACCATCCATTTTCCAATGTTTAACGGATCGGAGGTTTCTCTAGAACCTATTTTTGCATTGAAATCGCCGGTGATGATCGTGTATTTAGTTATTTCATCATCTTTAGCTGTTGTAAGGTCCTCATAAAATTGTTCGGCTTCCTCGTCCGTCGATGCACTGGTAGGAGCATACCCGTGTATGATTTGCATACTGTACCTGCTGTTTAGTTTGACTATAACATATATTACGCGGTTTGAGATGGCTTTGATCTTTGTCACGAGGTGTTTCAGCTTTCTGTGAATCAGTATGGCCACGCCGCCAATGTGCGAGTTTGAGTCGCTGTTTTGCTGGAATAGCATGTGTCCTGACCTAAGGATTGTGGTGGCTTCTCCACCAAGTCTAGTCTCGCTCAAACCTACTATGTCCTACTTGATATTAGCCAGTTCATTCTCTAAGGCCTCTAGATGTTCCTCCTTTCGCATTGTACGAATGTTGAATGCAGCTATGTGTAGAGTTAGTTGTTTTTTTTTCTTGCATAAGGTTTGTTCATGGTTCTTCATCGAATTTTGAAAAAACTGATACTATCAAGACCAACATTCTTAGTAGGATTAATTTATAAAAAAAGATTTTTAAACATTTTGTAGGTACACAAGCCAATCAATTAACAATTTCTTAGTATATTGCTCAAAAAAAATCTATTGGAAAGCAGCAAACTTCAAATTATTTTGTATATAGATACGGGGCTACAATTGGAACCAAGCACCCTGATAAACAGGTTGGTGGTGCAAAACAATGTCTGAATCAAAATCTGCAAATTGTAAACTTTGAATCTTATCTTGGCAAACAAGAAACTGCATCAAACATGATGCACTAAACAGCGCAAAAAATGGTGCAAAAAAAAGAAAGTTAACCTAAGCAAAACGTTAATCAATGAAAAAAACAAAGAAACACCAAAGTTATAAATAATGAAGATGTTGAGGAAAAAATGTGACTACAATAGTTATTTGGACACAAATAATGGTTGAACACTCATTGGGAACTAAGAGTACTAGTAGCTAGGCAAAGTAAAGAGGTTAACATGTTTGTTGTTAACGAGATCAATGAGATCAACTCAGCAGCCATTTGACAGTACTCAGCAAGATTAGGTTGAAAGTTGTTGCATACTTAATCAAAGCGCTGCAACTTTAATCAATCAAAACACATGTTTATTATGGAACGCAGAAGCAATGCAAAAAGTTACTTAACATAATAAAAAAAATAATTTTGTAACCGGGCAGCGCTGGTTTGCATGATGCCCCGATGCAAAAATCAAATCTTTGTTTCCCATTTTAAAATACAAATAAAAAAATGAAACAGAAATAAATGTTAAATAACATTATAAATTGTAATACTGGCATTGATATTTTATAGAACTCACGTTTAATTTGGTTCAATGGATAAAAATTAGACACTGGTTGGGCTATTTTTATATTTTTGATCAGCACACAAAGTTCCAAAATAACTTGATCAGGAATCAAATATTAAAGCAAACAACAAATTTATATCAAAATTTGTTTCAATTTGTATTCTTAAAATGACAATCTCACATAATTTTTTTTTAATTGACTATGTTGTTGATATAGCTTTAAAACTATGTTTTTTAATAGTTTAATTTTTTTTATAAAAACAGATTAGATTAGGAAAAGTTTTAATTAAAAGCGTTTTGCAAGTCAGTGGCATATTTGACTGCAAGAGATAGTTTGCAGGTCAGGAATATATACTCATTTAGCCTACTTGTTAAATTTTCAAGCATCATCAACCATAATTGCTGCTATTTAGCAAGCTGTTTACATTTATTTTTGTTATATTTAGTGCAAAAACGCGCAGCATTAATTAATTTTGTGTTCAAGTTTATCTTGCCTAACAGCAGTATGCGATTGCACTGCTATACATCAAGTAAAATATTATATCTAGCAAAAATGATATTTGATGCAAAAACTCCGATTGCTTTTAATGTACTTGGCGACGCCTATGTTGCGCGACTGTCGCCACAGCGTATTTCTTTCTAGTGAGCAACAAGCTTAAGATTGTTTACTTACTTACAGTTTTCTGTATCGCAAGACTTTTTTAGTTAGTTTGGTTTTTATTGTTTTTACTTTTCTAATAAAAAAAGTTTATTATATAAATTAAGAAAAGATAAATATTACAATACTGGCAGAATTATTGTATAACTTTGTTTGACTACATTAACTTTGTGACTAAATCATTTTTTTTTATATAAGGGTTGATTAGTTTATTACAGATACTGTCAATTGTAAATAACTTTCCATAAATAATTGTAAAACGCTACTGGCTATGTAACTTAACATAATTATTAAAATTACATATGCATCTCACATTATATTTAAACATATTGTGTTAATTTATGTTTTCGCAGCAATAAAATTTTAATAATAAACACCACATACTAATTATATGAAAATACAATCTGACATTCAATATTTATACAATTTTGTTACCATATATTTTTAACCTCATGCTATTGAAATTAAAATAGACATAATTGTAAATTAAAATAAATAAATAAACATAATGATTAGTCAGGAATCCGATATATATTATTAATTTATTATAAATTATTCGCGAGGAATTCCATTTTAATAACATTAGAATAATATCGATTAATTTTTATTCATCTTGTCTAGTCGAGACAAATTGCCCTAGTTTTACGGATCCAATTTATTAACTTGTTATGAATTGTGCTGACTGACACCTCTGTTGTTTACCATTAATATAGTAATATTTTTTTATTATCTCATAAATCGATTTAATAAATATTTAATCGCATTATATAACTGGTAAATAAATAAACATTGCAACACGAAATACTTCTAGGTAAAAACAACCATTGGAATTGAAAAATGTTAAAAAAAAAACTCGTTTTATCGTTTCTATCGAGATTGTGAGTGGTAATTAGAAGGATTAATAATTATATAAAAAACGGAGCTATGGGTTTCATTTATTATTGCAAGCTCATTATAATTAATTGCTGTTTTGTTGCAGGGAAATACAAATAATGCAAACAAGGTTTCTTTCATGAGTTACTGATATAAATGTCACTTACTTAAGACTAAAATAAAAATTTGCAAATATTAGAGTTGGTATTTCATTAACAGCAAGAATGTGCACAACATTCAGCAATTAATTATAAGATTAAATAGTATTAATAATAAACGTCATATTATGATGAAATCGATTACCAAATAGGCCTCAACCAGGAAACATTTTTTATAGTATTTCTGTTCCAACAATTAAAAAAAAAATAACATAAGATAAGTGTGTGTGGAACGTGAAAAGTGACCCAGATCTAGATCATGAAGAAGTCCTACGCACACTGTCAACACTAATCCCATTAAAGTAATTTCGTAATCATTTTTTTCACATTTTTTACCCACTAAAACCGTTAAGTCGAAAAAAGACAGAGAAAAATATATTTGATAAAAAAAATTGTTGACTGCCTTGATCAGACCTTGGCACTCCCAGGCTTCAACATGTTGGCGTTTGTTTACTTCTCTATTGAAAAGTTATTGAGATAAAACTCGGAGCTGACGTTTATGAATAGTCTCTCTTGCCACATGGGAAAGTACAAAAAGTACTCTGCAGGATAAGCAAACGCGCGCGCCGGTGTACATGAGCGTTGTGTAAAAGTGCGCACGTGTAAATTACATAATTGCGTCTTGCTTAGATAGATATTTTTTTCAATTTCGAAAATGTAAAATGTACTGACTATAAATCAATATGTTCACTATTGGGGGTCATGCCAAAGAGTACACTTGTATTATGAATATCGAATTTAATAAATATTAAAGAACGGACATTTTAATTTAACATAAAGTTATCTAATTGTTTAATCATTAGCCATATTGTAAATTAAATATACTAAATTTTTAAATTTAATATATTTTCTAAATTTTAAATGGTTTAATTTTACACAGATGAGGAAAGGTAGCAAAAATTTTGCAAAAAATAAAAACGTATTAAAATTTTATTGATGTAAATATTTAACTCTAGACTCATTAACATTAACTTTCTTGATGTATGTATTTCATTAGTGTTAGTTGCGTTTTAAAACACTTGTAGTTGTCAACTCTTAAGTATAAAATATTGTTCAAAAAATTAAGTTATTTTTGTTCAGTCAGATTATTTTTTCTAGGTCATGCACTAGTATAATTCCAAAAATGATAAAGGTGAGTAGTCTTTTTTGGTATCAAGTGCTGTGTAGCCAAGTCAGTTTTTATTTAAAGCAGACAATAACGCTTGTCAAGGTAATATTTGCAAATAAATTAAGCTGTAAAATATGTTTGTTTGTGTAATGTTACTATCAATGATAAGATAATTTTCAATGTCGTCTCATAGCTTTATAAAACTTAGAACAACGTGGATTTGGGCTCTATGGACAGTGCGTAGTACATTTTTTTATTATTACTAAAGTAATGACTAATGAGACTATGAAAGATTAATAAAGCAAAATTTAAAGTATGATGTGTGTTATTTTGTAATAAAAATGAAAGATAAATGTTATTCTTTTCAACACAAAATTGATTAAAGGATTGTTTGCTTCTAATAAAATATGATAAAATAATACGCGCCTGTGCGTTTTTTGTAATATTAATGTCACAATGAGTGTACATTTTCTTCTTTTTATTTTTGTGCTTATTTGTTATTAGATATTGGCAATCTGCATGACAATTTTAAGAAAAGAGATAATATAAATTTGGAGAACTACAGACCAATCAGTCTACTATCCACCTTTTTAAGTTACTAACCAAAATAATAACAAAATCTACTAACTCAAAAACTCAACTATTAACCGGCTGAACAAGCAGGTTTCAGGCGAGGCTACATCACGACCGATCACATTCAAACATTGTGTATTTTGATCGACAATGTACAATATTCAACTCCACATGGCATTTTTGGACTATCAGAATGCTTTTGACTCCATCAAATCATGGCCAGTACTCCAGTCAATGGACAATGCCCAAATTGTTAAATACATCTACAAACACGCAACCCTACACGCCAAAATGAGAAAAGATTGGACGACGAGGAAAGTAATCAAAAAAGTCGTCCTGCAGAGCGACACCATCTTGCCAAAAAGTATTAAGCTCTGGAAAACGTGTTAATAAAACTATTGTGGAAGAGAAAGGGAGTAAGCATTGATGGTAACCGATTAAATTACTTTCGCTTTGCCGATGATTGTTTTTATTAGCCATGGCTCAGAAAAACTGAAAGAAATGCTACGCGAAATCGATAAAGCCTTACAAACTGTGGGCCTGCAAATAAACATGCACAAAACAAAAATTATGAGTTCGAGTAACAAAATGACCACCATCAAGTATCACACTCTAAAAAAAATCAAGGACTTGGGCATAGCATCAAATTAGAAAAAGCCATCCAAACAACAGAGATCACCATCGGATTGACATGAGCAGCTTTTGGCAAAATAAAAATACAATAAACCTAAAAAGGAAAGTGTATAATACATGTATCTTACTTGTTACTATATACGGACTAGAAACTATGGCTACTACAAGGAACAGCGCAAATAGGCTTTTAGTCTTTCAACAAGCAATGGAATCACAGATGTCATAAAACAAATGGCACATCTTAAACGGCAATGGGTGGAACACGTGGGAAGAGAAATAGGCAAATGGTCTAAGACAATATTACAGTGGAGACTTTGAGTATCTAGGAGAAGCGTTAGCCGCTCACAAATTAGATGGAAAGACAACATACAGGGGCACGCGGGCAGGAACTGGAGACAGACTGTCTAACAAAAATTGACATAAAAGCGTATAGAAGGGGCCTACGTTATGGAGTGGTCAAAATCAGACTAAAGAAGATGAAGAATACAAAATAGCATAGTATACTTTTTTATTGCCATTAAGTTTTTTCTATAAAATTTCTTATACTCATGTCTTACAGAAAATGCATGCTATCATGCTATTGGTTGCTACAGTGAATTGCAATTAAATTAGATTTTGCCGTAGTTTAGATTGGGCCATAGCGTAGCAAGGGAATTTTAAAAAATATTATTAATTGTACCTATTTTGCAAACAAGTGTAGAGTGGATTGTCTAGAATAATTAGTTTGCAAGCATGCCAAGAAAATTGCAAATGTTTTGATCATGTTAACAGTGGTTTGTGTTTTTATTAGTTAATGCACTAATTTACGTACAAGTATTGTTTGAGAATGTGTGAAAAAGTACATTGACAATGAGATCATTGAGGTGCATTACAACTGAATGCGGCTATTTACACATAGGCTGAGGAAGGTCCTGGAGGTGTGTAAAATAGAGTGTTTTGGCATTGGGGTCATTGAGGTACTTTTGTAATATCCTAAAGACTCTAAGAGAGTTGGAGTTGTACTAGGCTGTAAAAGATTGTTAGTTATACACTGGCATTCAAAGCTTTGTGGTTATGTGTCAACACCGTATTTAGCATTAAAGTTTTATATGTAACAGCCATTAAAAGCATGCGTTGTGCGCTGTTATTTAAAATCTTGTTGCACAACAACTGCAAAAGACTGACAAGGTTACACTAAGCGGTTGGAAATTGAAGTTGTTTGTACAGCACGTTACACACGTGAGTTGTAATGACGTTAAAGTACTTTTTGGATTTGTGTGTGTATTTTGGATTGTATTGATATAATTATAGGGATTATGGTTCATTTGTGTTAATCTTATGCCAGAAAAAAATTGTATATTTATTAATTGCACCAAATATATTAATAATTGTGTGCTGGTTTACTGTAGAGGGACACGCAAAAACAATAGCAAGTAGAGCAAGTGCACATCAAAGCGACAATATCGAGACCAAAAAAAAGAGTTTTAGTAACTTTTCCGCAGTAAAGCCATTAAGTCGAATGGTTTAACGTCAATAGCTGTTTTTAAAATAAATTTGTGTTACTTTAATTAACATATAACCTAAACGCACGGTGTGGTGGATGGGTGGATACGCGTTTTCAATAACAAAATTGAAAAGTTCTTGCCAAGATAGCATGGTTTTAGTAGGAAACTGGCATAGGTTGCTGTTGTTGATAATAATATCATTATCAATTACAAAACTACTCATGTTTCAATGCTGTAATCTAATCTTCTTATTTATTACTACTTACACTTTTACGAATTGGCACCAAACAAATGCTGTCTTAAGTATTTTAAAACTTTTCCAATCTGCATAACGTTTTAGCAGTTTTTTTTTTGGCATTTTTATGTCCATATGCAAATTGTTTTATTATTTTGTGGTTTCAAAACTTTTCAACCGTTCTATGCATTTTATTTTTGAGGTTTGTGGTGTTTGTAAGAACTTCTATAAACTTTGAAAGACTATTCAACGGCATTGAATGTTTATTTATTTTGCTAATGTTTTTCAAAATACAATATTTTTTAAGAGCTGTTCTAAGTACTGATAAAGTATACCAAATTTTTTTAATCTTTATTGTTTGAGCTTGTATTATTTTTCAATTTATTTCTTTTTGCTGTTGGATAACAAACCTAATTTTAATTAGTGTTCTTCTCCAAGGTCTAAATTATTAAAGTTTCTTTGACGTTTATTTTGTTTTAACTTGGTTTAGTCACTTGAATTGGTAAAAGATTATACCCGAATAAGTGTTATTTATTAAAAGATTAAATATCACTTATTTTTTCTGTTAATGGTATGAATTTTTCAAATGGTAACTTGTAATTTAACTGTATTGTATAATTTAGAATAAAATACCCACCAACCCAAATGTTAAGATTAATTATTTTTTTTGACTTTCTTACGTTTGCAAAAAAAAACTTTGTTGGGTGGTGACTTCAATTCAAACTACTTATTGGTAATTACAATCTGGACTAACCCATCTATGTGTAAAAGTGTTGGTTATGTTGGTTATCAAAACGTCGGATATCACCTTTTTTTATCAAAGAAACTACAATTTTTTTAATAACAAATCTTGGGTAAGTGGATGGGAGGCTTCAGTTCACTACTTGCTGTTAATTTTAATTTGGAGTACACCTACCCAAATTAGTTTTAGTTATTAAAAGATTAGATATTTTTTGTACAAAGATACTTCTAACGATCGCAAAAAGAATTTTTTTAAATTTCTTAATATTCTAATCAGTCTAGTTCAAATTACTTGTTGGTTTAGATTTATGGCATATCAGCCTAAAAATATTATTAATGTATTACTTGTTGGTAATCACAATCTGGGGTAACCCATCCACTTGTTCATCAAAATATTGGATATCATCTTCTTTATCTTGGACAAAGAAACTATCATTTTTATTTAATATCAATCTTTTGGGCGAGTGGCTAGTTGAAACTACTTGCTGGTTATTATAATTTAAAATGTTGGTCATTAAAAGATTAAATATTACTTTATATTTTTTGAACAAAGACTTATAACGCTTGCAAAAAGGAAAAACTTCTAACTTCTTGTTAATAAACTGTTGAGTGGGTGGGTGAAAGTTTAAAACTATTTGATGGTAACCGACCCAAACATTGGTCATTAAGAGATTAGATCTATGATTCTTTTGTTTAACATAGAGACTTCGAATACATGCAAAGAGGAGAAACTTTCAATTTCTGGGCAGGTGTTTGTTGTTTTGTTGTTTTGTTGTCTTACTAATTACTATGTTTAACTAGAGTTTACTTTTTCACAACTATAAATATGTTTATAAGAGGCATTGAAAAGTCAAAAACAAAAATACTAAATTCAACAAAAAGTATCTTGTAAAGGTTTAGAAATTTTTTAAAAAGCTAAAAATGATATAAGAAAAAAAGTTAATTTGATAAGCAAGTTAAAAACCAGTTTTTAACCTAGCTACCAAGGTTTTTTGTAGATTTAGTTGAAAACATCAAAAAGATTGCAAGAAAAAACTCAATTTAAAGGAGGCTTACGTCTATCAATGTACAACTACAGAATGAAGAAAAATAGAGAAAAAGGACAGAGGCAAATTGGTACTAATTTAGCTCAATATTTATTGTATTAATGTTTATAAAAATCTATTAACATTTTTGCACAACCTTAAATTAATGGGCTTAGTTAAACTAACTTTTGAGCGAGTGGGCATTCTAGCTTTAATTACTCACCAACAAACAATAATTTGTATATCTCTTCGCTCACTTACTCGACTGTTAGTTGTCTATTTTTTGAAGGTACAACATTGTGTTAGTGGGTGGACACTAGATAAAACTACTCACCAACAAGCAATGATTTTAGTCAACCAAGTACTTACTCCACTGTTTGTTGTCTAATTTTTAAATAGTATAATTGGAATGATGTTTGTTGTTTAATTTCAAGATGTTCAACACTTAGGTGGGTGTGTAGGCATTTAAACTATAACTACTCTGATAAGCAATGATCTGTGTGCCTTGTCCACCCACTAGACTGTTTAATGTTCAATTTTTAGATGACTAGTACTTGGGTGAGAAATCTTTTAAAGACTGACAAGTGTCGGATTTACTTTCTCAGGTTGAAGTGCCTACCGACCGCTTGATGGTAGAAATGTAAAGTTGAAATTTATTCCGAATTGACATGCCGCTGTTTTGTCGCAACATCGTAACAAGAAGGTTATTTGCCAATTTGGTTTTATTGAGAATGGACTGCACGTGCAATTTATACGTGAATCTCCTGTCTAAGGTAATCCCCAGATACCTAGCAGCATTAGACTACGGTATGGGAACGTTGTTAAGATTGTCGTTCTCATCGGGGGTGATTCGTCGCCGTGTAAAGAAAACAGTTTTGCTTTTCTCCGGATTCACTTTGACTCGCTACTTGTTCAACTATTTTGTTGGTTGTTTTCTGTTACCTCAAAGTGACCACTGCAAATGACTTTGAAGAGTAAAGATAAACTGTGTTGTCAATCCCGTAGGCATGTCGGCGACGTATAGGTTAAATAGCAGCGGAGATAAAATAGAGCTTTAAGACATCACTGCTTTTATTTGCCTGGAGGTAGATATGTGGTCAGAAATGTTGACTACCAGTATTCTGCGGTTTAAGTATAAAGCTATCAGCCTCACAAGACGCAGTTCTCCTATCCAACTGTTTGTTGTTCAATTTTTAGATGAACAGCACTTTGGTGGATGGATGGGCAATTTAGCTAAAACAACTCACTGACAAGCAATGATCTGTGTCCCCGACCACTTGTCAGATGGGGCACTTTAGCTGAAAATGTGTCATTTATGAAACGTTTAAATAATTAATTTTTTAAAATATTAATCAGAAATGATTTAAAAACTTGATATATTGAATTATTTGTAGTACATAAATTTCGATACTTTTGTTGGAAACTTTTATTTGTATTTTAAATTAATTTGAATAAAAAACTTAACGTTAATTTGAACTCGAAAAACTATTTGATTCAACATTTCAATTTAAAATCAAATTTTGGTTCACTTTTGTTTTATTTGTAAAACTAAATGTTTAAATAATTAATTTTATTAAAATTTAATCAAAAATTTAATTTGATAATTTAATCTCAGAATTAAAAATTCATAAGTTATTTCTGACAATTTATTACTCACGTAGAATGCTTGATAAATGAAGCTAGTACGCACTAAGCCATTGAAAAAGTAGCAAATAGTAAAGGTTACATCTATTAAATCGACAACTAATAAAGAATTTAATTTTTTTTATATTGAATATACTTATAAATGAGAAATTGGTACTCTTAGACCATTAGCGCGTGTGCTATTTTCCGTTCGTTGCTAAGTGAAGCCAACATAACAACATTCTATACCCACAACTGACGTTACGTCCTTATTGCAAATATATAACCTTTGAGTAGAGAAGTTTTTTTAGTAAACATTGATGAACACTATAAATTATTTATTATATTTTAATTTTAACTTTTAATACCATTTACAAAATGTTATTTAACTTTCATCCTTAATAAATAATAAAGATTTTAACTATAAAATTATTTGTGGTAATAAGTATTAATTAAAGGTAAATTTCTTTTTAATTATCAAATAACACTTGTGTTTGTATCACAAAGTATTTAAAATTTTTGTACATTAAGTGCGTAAAAATGTATTTTAATCATGTCCACAACTGACGTCACACTCACCAATTATATTTGTTTTAATGTCTTGACAAAAGGCGAATCTATAAGTGTGTATGATCTAAAATTATACCACGCACCAAGTCTTGTGTGCAATGTTCATACTCGTAAAAGAAGAATCATACCGTACTTGTTGCACAATCTCTTTAATTTACCTGGCAACTTTCTGTGGTTGTAAGCTTATTTATTGCTTATACAAGTTGTACAAAATAGTCCTTTTATGCAGTTTCCTAAATATATGTATAAGATAAATTGTATAGTTACAATTTTAAATCAAATAAAAGATTCTGAGTTATAATCCAAAATCCTAACAAAAAATGCTAATATAAATGAATCAATTACAATTAGAACACGATTAAATATAATTGTATCGGCGCCTGTCGAGTTAATTACAATAATATCCAAACGAAAAAGAAATGAAATCATGCTATAATTAATATCATTTACCATAACACAGGCAATTCAAGAATGTATAATTTTATTCATACCGTAATTAATAATATCGTGTTTTTTTATTATTATTATTTCAAGCATTCCCAACAACACACTGTAACATATTTATTATGCAATTATCAGCTTTTATATATCACTATCAATTATGATTAATTTTTATGCAATTAATTGATTGGCGATTTGTGTTCGTTCAGTTGTTCTGTTCGTAGAAAAAATGGTTAATGTTGTGGTTTATGATTTAGTTATTAAACTGACAATTAAATACCGTAATAATAATTAATCGTGCTGTTTTTTATCAATATTTTTGCAGTCTTTGTTATTGAAAGATTTGAAGTTGATTTGACCTTGAATTATCGTATAGGTGACTTTGTTGTTTAGGAATTTTGATATTAATCAATGCACTTGAAAAATATTTTTTACTATTAACAAAGAAAACAACTTGAAAAGGTGATAATAATCGTTTAAGGATCTCTTCGATTTGTTAAACGAAATGATTACACATTACAAGTGATGATAAACGTTGCGAAGACAATGGGCAATATATAATTTCGTCGGTATGAATGATGAATTGATTTGGTGGGGGACCCTAATTGCCGGTGTGTATCACATATTTATTACTCTTCTTATACTGCTTTTTTCCTGTTGTAAAAAAGCGCTTGTTGTATTTATTTGTTTCTTATTTGAACAAATCAGAAAATACTAACGTAACCGGACACCTACGCCAAGACATTTTTAACATCATCCAAAACGAAACGAACAATGATTTAGTGGCCATCTACAGCTATCTTTATGGCTTATAAAATACACACGATCCTAGCGGTGATTTCTACTTAAATAACAACATATAAATAAAACAGGTGGGGAAAGATAAAGATGAAACGGAAAAAAAGGTTCTAACTAAAAACAGGTGGATTAGATTTTGCTTAAGTGAAATATTTGGTAGCAAGCAGCAGGTGTATTGTAGCCACTGTATGTGGTATTTGCTCAAATAGAATTCCACGTATGGAAACTGAAGTCGGTGTTAATTTTCACACTTAGCGCGTTTGTTTGCCCCTCGACAACGGCGTCGACAAACAGCCGGACCTGTCACTTGTGTAAAACTACGCTTTATGTCCTTTTATTTAATACGTGTTTGCTCGTCTAATAAACGAAAACATGACAGCCTGTTTGTGTTCAGAGATGTTGGAATGCCTTGTCGATTTTTTATAGATTAGGTGGGTGGAATTCTCTCATTTTATTATTTCTATTGAACAACAAGTAATACACAACCCCAAAAAGAATAAATATTGCCTCAAAAATGAATTTTTTTAAAAAAGTACTAAAAATAAAATAATGATTAAACAATTATTGTGAGTATAATATTTGTCTTCAACTTGACCTAGGATTGCATAAGAAGATGACTGATGATTTAGGTGTAGCAGGTTTATTTACAGTCGTATATTATTATTTTCTATATAGTATTACTTTGATTTAAATATTTTATAATAAAATTGCGATGGATTTGTCTTTTTTAAAAATTTGTGTTTTTTTAGACGATTTCTATTTTATTTTTTATTAAATACCACTTATATTTTTTGTGTTTAATATGACCGGATTTATGTCTTATTAATTGGGTGTCTATAATTTTAATTTTATTTTTATAACCAGATTTCTGTAAGGAATTATGACTTTTATGATTGGATTTACATCTAATAGGTGAATAAAGTGAAAATAGTCATGCTCATCGCAAACATCCGAAATCGGATATGCACATGAAGAAGAAGAAGGTGAATACGTTTATAGGTTAATGGTGGGATTTATTTAATGTACATATTCTTATCCTAAACTGCAAGATTGGTGTCTTTTAAAGTCGAACTTTTGACTTGGTATTTCAAACCGCGTTATGATAGCCACATTAGTTTCTTAATGTTTAAATTTTTATAACCACTTTTTTGTTATAATGACTATATTGGTACTTATTTGTTGATATTCTAATCTAATATGAATAAGTTGATGTTTTTAGGGTGGAATAATATCTTTTTACCCAATTGGATTTAAAAATTCTTTTCTAGCTTTGCATAAGAAGGAGTCACTGTTCACTTCTCATTGGATAAGGCAAAGCTAGCACACTTAAACCAGGACTCCATAAGAAGAATTTTTGACGGAGAGGAATGTAGATTATAAAAACACAAAAAAGTAATATAATCCAACATAAAGACTATAAAAAAATAAGGATGCTTATAAAAATTAATCATTGAAGAACTATATCAACCTTAAAACCGTTAAGTCCGCTAGCGGACAAGCATATTAGCATAGTTAAACTGTGTTAAGAGAAACTATTAAAAAATATGAAAACACCAATAGAAAAAATAAAATAGAGGAAAAGCTTTATTAGGCACGTTTATAATAATTCTAGGGATCTATTAAGTTTTGAAGCAAAGGACCGACGGCTACAAGAAATTAGACTGCAAAATTTGAACGTTGTTACCCTAAGCACGGTGTAATTTAAAGAGTAAGGTTTAGCTTATCAGCCAAAAACAGCTGATCACAGTTACTTTGTCTTGTGATTAAATTGGTTCTAAATGAACCAATAAAACGGCAAGTTAGAACAACAATATACTCTCCATAGCCAAACAACCTGAAAAAATTGTGATCGATGTAAGTTTTTCAAACGTAATTCTAATTGACGTCAAGAGTGTCAAACTTGTTTTTTATTATAACTTGCATGTTTAAATATTTATCTAAAATGTCCAAATTTGTTCTGTTATTGCTGAATTTACGCTTTTTTAAAGTTTGATTTTATGAGTTTTATAAAAAACTTTTACTGGTAATGCTACAAGAAGAGAGAAAAACATTAATAAAGAAGTTAAGTAAGACAAGCTTGGTTGAGTAATAAAATAATGAAAGCATCAGACACTATTCTAAACTAGCTACATTTAACAGAACAAAATTTAAAACAGTTATGAGACTTGTACCAAAACAATTTAATTTGTGTATCAAAAACCAACTACACCACAATGTGTTTATTTTAATTACAATAACACTGGCACTGGTTTACATAATTCAAATGACAAAGCTCTAGTCTGAAAAAATAGTAAGAAAAAGCGTCAAGACAAAAAAATATATCTATTTTACTGACATTGCCGGTGAGGAGTGCGTTGACCTTGTCAGTCACTGGCAACATAGTGTTACGTTGATGAAGTAAGATTTTTTATAAACTGGTATTGTCCAATCCTGCAACTTCTACAAGGCCGGCCTGTGGTTTTCAAAGATCTATCAAAGATCAATTGTTTTTAAGACATTTTATTTAGATTACGTTTTGTTTATGGGTTGTAATTTAACTAGGTGTTTCTATATTATAACAGTCTCGGGTTTGTTATAGTTGGTTTGAAACTGGAATAAAGTTTACAAAAACTGTTACTGATTTTGGTTTAATGATCGGGGACTTCATAGATATTATTTTTGAAAAATATAAGATATATTTTTTGGTTGCATGCCTCAAGAGATGAAATACAGTTTGCGGAGGTTTCTTTTGTTGTTTATTGGTTTGTTGTTGTCCTAATTATATACTTTTAAGATACCATGTGTTTGTTCTGGTTTCAATTTTGTTATAGTTTGGATTTAGTTGACGTTTTTCACTTTTGCTCTGGTGAAAAATAAGGTTTGCAAAAGACCAAACTTTTTTTTGGTTATTTTTTTGCTTGTTGGTCAATGTTGCGTTTGTTCAAATGTTCATATTTTCATAAGCGTTTTAACTTGGTAATTATTTCAAAATTAGGCTATAGTGCTACCGCTGTATTTTTTTTTTCTTTTATGAAGTTTTCATTTTTTAGTATATATTTACCCTTTTTTTGCAGTTTTATAGATTGCAGTAGACTGATGCAGTTCTTATCGCATTTTTGTTGTTGTTACAGCATGAAACTTTGTTGTGTTTTTTTTAATTTGAACGAGGAAGAAAGCATTATGCACATAGAACTTGTTTCATAATTTAGCAGGAATTTTTTTTTTTAAATCTTTTCTAATTTTATGGCATTTGTTAATTGCATTTCTTGGTTTTGTTGTTATTGTGTGTCATTTTTAGTGATTGTCTTGTTTAGGCTGCTGTCTATTATTAGGAATAATGTTGTCACTTTGTTCTATGTAAAATGCAGCTTCTCCTTCTTTTCTTTTTGTTTTACGTTTTGTGCAGGCCAGCAGCCTGTTTTCCGTTGTGTCTACTTTTTTGCAGTAAACGCATTTGTTGCTTTCTTTTTTTAGATAAAAATCCGTGATTAGTTTACTAGGCATTGGGTGATGGAGTATTCTATTTGACCGTGTTTTTGATAAAATCCAAAACTTTTTTTATTAATGCATCTTTTTAGTTTTTGCGGTTAATTTCTTGATTTGAAATATTTGTCATTTATTATCCCCTGGTAAATAACTGCTTTTGGGTGTAATTATATTATTTTCCAGTTTAAAACTTAATTCTTTGCACTTTTGATAGCAAGGCGGTTATTGATTTAGGGATGTGTATCCTTAGTAAGTTTTTATGTTACAGATGCAGGGTATGCCCAGTATTGAGCCCTGTGGAATCCCGCCTGTTACCTTGTGTTTTTTTCTTTTTTGTTTACAATTGACTTATTTGTGAAATAGCTCTTTATAACTTTGATAAAAACATTTTCAAACATGTTTGATTGTGATTAGGTTGCATAGTCCTCTGGTTTTTAGTGTATTTTTCATTTCTTTGCCTGCGATGTTTTTTACGTTTTTCATAGATCCTAGAGTGGACTTTTTTTTCTAAAACTTTACTAAGAGTTTGACAGGTAATCTCTTTTTTTAGTTTTTTAGTAGTTTCTCTGATAATTTTTTTAATAATTTTTTTTTAACTTGAGATTTTCTGATTTCAGTAAGATCGGAACTCTCTTTTTGTCTATATTGCGTTTTAGGTTGCTAATATTTTTCTGGAATTTTTTTAGTTGATATTTTGACAATTTTAGCCGCGATTAAGTCTGGCTCAAGAAATTTATTTGCAGCAGTTTTGAGTTATTTTGCCGTTATTTTTGTAATAGGATCTTTTGTCTATTTGGTTTTGGATTTCTTAGTTTCTAGCAAATTTGGGTTTGTGCTATTGTTTATTAAGGTTTTTATTTCTGGATCTCCTTTCCGGTGATTGCGTTAAAGATGCTAAATTTCTAAATTTGCACTGGTTTTAATTCTACTATCTTTTTTGTATTTTGGGCTATGCTCTTTGCTTCAAGACCCTTTTTGTAAACATTAAAGTTGTACCATCCTTCTCGTGTTCATCTCCGTGCCTATGACCATTTTTTTCTGTCTGCTCCTTACAACCTAATCTAATCTAACCTAACCTAACTTAATTTAACATTACCTCACCTAACTTAACTTTTTTTATAGAAGGGGGAGTCTGTTCTTTTTTATTACTTCTTTCTTTTATTTATCTGACGATTGCAAACAACGTATGTTGTGCAGTGGCAGCCTCTTAGCAGTACATGCATATATCATCTGTTACCTTTTCTATCTATAAGGTAGTAATATATTTTTCCATGATCCCTGTCTATCAACTTTCTTATGTTCAGTATTAGCTTGTGGGTACATTACATCATTTGTCCACATCTCCTGCTATCTGTTTAATGTTTTGTTTCTTGCTTGTTTTTTTTTGTTTTTCTAACCTAAATGTTAAATGTTAGGTTAGGTTAGGTTTGATTAGGTTAACCTTTTTTTTTTTTTTTTTTTTTCTAAGGAGGTGTAAATCTTTCATAAGACACCCCGAAGGGTAGTGTCACATTCTTACTGACTAAAACCACCTCCCCCTCTTCTTGCGGGAATGACGATCTTTCTCCACCTCGGGATTGCATTTAAGTATTTCATCAAGGTGGAGAGTTCCGCGCGATCGATATCAGGTGCGCACACAGTTCAATAACATCACAACATTTTTTATGTAGCACCATCCAACCATCTCTCGCAATGGAACACGGTGTGCTCAACCGTATCCCTTTGCCCACAGTACAGACATTCATCACTTTCAATCAATTTCATCCAATGCAGGTACGCCCGGAAGCAACCATGTCCCGTTAGTACCTGCGTGAGGTAGTAGTTTACCTCACCATGGCCCCGACCCACCCAACGCCTCACGTCTGCGATGAGCCGTCTGGATCATGCCGGTTCACTACCACCCCCACTCGACACGCATTCCTCCCAACTCTTCTGCCATTCCCCCACATCCATTCTTCCGCTTCACACTTTGTAAGGCAACCCTCTCAGACCGCCGTCTTCACTTGCACCACAAGATCTAACGGCTTTGTGCTTGCCACAACCAAAAGGCCCGCCGTCGGCGCTGTCCTGTATGCGCTGCAGATCCTTTGGCAACACCTCCTCTGAGTCCGCAGAACTAACTCCTTATGCCTTCCGTTGTTGCACACGGCATCCCCCCATATTTCAGCCCCATAGAGCACTATAAAGGAGACTACCGAGCACAAAAGGCGCCTGGTGGAAGATCTCGCTCCCCCCAGGTTTGGCATTAGCCCTGCTAAGGACCGAGCCGCCTTCTCCGCTCTCTCACACATTTCTCTCACATGCATTCCCCACGCTAGGTTAGTACCTAGCATCACACCCAGGTACTTTAACTTACTTTGCGACTTGACGGTAATTCCCGATACGGTCATCTCCACTTGTGGCACTCTTCTTGAACAGGAGAGCACCACAAGTTCCGTTTTTTCTGGCGCCAATTCAAGGCCCAGCTCGTTAATTCTACGCTCTATGAGGGCAAGAGCGCGGTTTCCCGTTTCCTCCAGTTCCCCCCTAGAGCGTTTTGTAATTATTACCGTCAAGTCGTCAGCGTAAGCTACCCTTTCAACACCCAGGGGCAATTCCAGGCCTACCACGTCGTCGTAGAGGACGTTCCACAACGTGGGGCCTAGAACTGATCCCTGTGGCACCCCTCCCCCCCCCCCCCCCCCCCCCCTTAAAATTACTTCCTCCCTTTCCCGACCTTCTCTCACTAGCAAAACCCTGTCCCACAAATAGCTGCTAATGATATTTAGCCGTGTTGAAGGCGTTCTTTACGTCCAAGGCAACCAAGACGCATGCCTTCCGATGTGTGTAGCTGTATTTTTTAGCAGCTACCACAGCTATTTTCACCTCAGCAAGCGCACTCAGGGTTGACCGGCCTTTCCTAAACCCGTACTGGCGCTCACTGAGTGCTTGGTCACCCTGAAGTTCCTCCAGCAGCCTTCCCACTATTAGGTGCTCAAGAAGCTTTCCGGCTACGTCTAAAAGACATATGGGCCGAAAAACTCTTGCACCTACCCCACCTTTACCCTTGTCTAGAAGAACAAGGCTCGCCCTTTTCCATACTCCCGGGAAGTCTCCGTTTGTAATACATTTGTTGGCTGCCGTTAGCCACACCTGGGAATATTGTTTCACCAGAGCTTTGACGATTTCTGCGGAGATCCCGTCAGGCCCTGGTGCCTTCCCACAACGTATTTTTGCGAAGCTTCTCGGAGCTCGTTTTCCGAAAAAGGACAAACCTCATTCGCTTCTACTGGCCACTCTCTACGTACTCTTTTCTCCTGTTTTGGAAAGAGTTTCCCCACAACTGTTTTTTGCATTTTTGCCGATACTCTTGGCGGTGTTTTCTCAATTTTCCTTATTACTATTTTGTACCCTCTACCCCATATGTCCCCGTCTACCTCCTCCACCAAGAGGTTCCACTTACTCCTCTTGGCGGATTTGATTAGACCCCCTAACTTTTTTCGCAATCCCTTGTATTCTAATACTGTTTTTATATTTTCCCTCCCCGTGGTGTTGCCTCTGGTAACCGCCCTTCGAGCCCGGTTGCACCGCGCCTGCGCCCGCGTCTCTGCGATTTCGTCATTCCACCAGTACTTTGCGCGTTTGCTTTGCAAACGACCTTTCCTGGTAAGATGTACGTCGCAGAGACGGCCTATGCCTTTACACAGTGCTGTCGGGCTGTTTTCCGCCCCTATTGCCATAACCTCAAAATTCCTAATTATGCTTTCTAACCCTTCCCTTGAAACTACCCACCCTTTTTTATCAACTGCTGGCGCTGCCGTAGTCGTAACCCCAACTTGAAATTTAATAGTTCTGTGATCGCTAAGGTTTTCTTCCTCCAGCACCTGCCACCCTGCTACCAGACCCAACACCTTTGCACCACATAAGGTCACATCAATATATGATTGCGCTCCCCGCCTCCAAAACGTGGGTGTCACCCCATCGTTAAGTGGAGAAAGATCTTTGCAGGCGGCCCACTCGGCAAGCAGGCGGCCTCTCCCGTCTTCAACGCTACCACCCCATAAAGGGCATTTAGCGTTGAAGTCCCCCCCAATTACGGCGTCTTTGATATTCCCCCCCCCCCCCCAAGCTATTGCTCTAGGCCTTCCAACACAGCTTCTAGGTCCCGCAGCGTCTTGTTTGGTGAAGCGTAACAGGAAGCGTAGAACCTCCCGCCCAGTTGCAACCACACAAAACCCTCACCCTTTCCCCGCTTCCCTATCCCTAAATTACTATTTAATACAACCACCGCGGCGTCTTGCCTGTCATCCAGTGCCCAGGCGCTACCCCTTGCCGCTCGCAGGTTGGGCTCGGAGATCAAGGCAATGTCCGCCCCAATCTCCGCACCCAGTTGCATCGCAAGGTCAGTAGCCGCAGCCGACCTGTTGAGGTTTACCTAGATGACACTTATCATGCGGTGGTGTGTGAAGCCACCCTATTCCCGTTTTTTAAATTTTTGACCATTTCCCTGTATACAGGGCACGCCATGGACTCGATTCTGTGTCCTGTTTCTTTACAGGTGTTACAGTAGGCTTCAGCTTTGCAGTCCTTGACCAAGTGTCCTGATTGCCCACTTTTAAAGCAGCGTGAATCTACTCTTTCTTTGGAACACTTGGCCGCAATGTGTCCAAGTTCCTGACACCTGTAACACCGGTCTATGTCCGTATAGGCCTCTACCCGACAACGCGCTTAGCCTATCGTCACTCTGCCCATATCGAGCAATTGGGCACGGAAACCTTTTTCTAGAGAAACTACGGCAAACTGGTCCTGTCGATTTTGCCTGCCTCCCTGCTTTTTTTAAGCTGTCTACTTTGCAGCCATTTTCCTCTTGAGTCCCGACCAGTTTGTCTATAGCTTCCCTCAGTTCCTCTTCCGTGGTTGCCATATCTATTCCCCACAGCAATACTTTTTCAGGTCTTGACAAAGCCTTCACAGTAACCTTAGTGGTTTGGTTTTTATTTACGGCTTCCCTAAATGCATTTAGGGATTTTTCCCACCCGCCCTGTACTTTGAGCCTAATGCCCCCCTCTTTAGTTTCTCTGGCGTCTAGGACTTTTACCCCCCTTTACGCTCCTACTCTAGTTTTTAGCGTTTTTAGCCTCTCAGAGTAGCTACCTCCCAAACCTTGTCCCTCAACTAAGAGATCAATTGTCTTCCTCTGTGCCCTTCCCTTTTTGGCGACTTTAGCCCAACTATTTTCCCCCTGCGGCGCAGATACTACGACAGTTCCCTTAGACCTTGGAGTGTGAACCGTCAGCTGAAGGCTTGAGTTCTCCGAGGCCCATTCCACTATTTTCCTCACCCCTTCAGTGTCTCTACCAGAGGCCAACACTGATTAGGTTAACCTAACCTAACCTAACCTAACCTAGCTGGCAGGTCAGGAGAAGAGAAGCCAAATCGGCGTTAGGAGAAAGTTTAAGGGTGCATAGCCTAATAGCCTGATGGACCTGATGACGGAATCTGAGAGCAACTGGTCACATATCTACAACTTTGTGACAAAGACCATGAAATGTAAAAAAGCGGAAGAAAGAGCAAAACAAAAAGGAAAAATTGGAATTTAAATAACAAGAGAGTGTCCAACCGGTTGGGCAATGAAAAATCCTTTTCTAGGGTATTCCGTCTAACCGGTGCAAAAATCAAAAGTTTTTTAGTGGGTTTAAGTCCCACACTTACACACACCTCTTAAAAAGGTTAACCTAACCTAACCTAACCTAACATTTTAGGATGTAACATTGGAAGTTTGTTCTTATTGCAATAAAACGTGACTTTTGCCCAAATTTTGACATTTTTTTGTATCTCCAAAAAATATTCCGTACCGCTCAAACTTACTTTTTTTGGTAAAACTTCACAAAATTATCAGGAGACTTAGTTTGGAAATGTTCTAATATATCACATTTGTGACGTCACGTGTGAAACTAACATGTTATGTCAAAATTAACATGTTATTTATAACACATCGTTATTATACTGCCATTAAAATATTACTATTTATTTGTTTTATTATAATTTTATTTATGCAAATTGATATTGACAAGTATTGCAAACGTTTATAAAATAGCGCGTTTACATCAAAACAGACAAATGTAATGTCTAACGTGACAAAATAAGCTAGTTAGTATGTATGGTGTTATTAATAAACGGAATTTCTAAGCTGAATCATTTTTGAATTATTTCTATTTTTAATGTTAAAGATTATTAGTTTTTTTTAGTAGATGAGAATGATTTGCAGTAGGTGTTAATTAATGTAAAATTATTTAAGTAGTTGCTTTATGTACAAAGTACGCTTGCTTTAATTTTAGATTTTTGGTTTATAATCGTTTGTTTTTGCTTGGTTATTATATTTTGACAAAACATTTTTAGTTCTGCAGCAAATAAATTCTAGTACAGACTATGCCGGTACTTTGTTACAAGCTTTATGTAATAGCTGATTGAGCACAATTTCAAAATGCATACTCAAAATAGTTTTAAAACATGTAGCAAACTACATTTCTGATTTAAACTCAAACTTAATTTTTGATTACTGATCGTATAGTTAGCATTTTTAATACTAACATTTTTTAGAATAATTTAAAACACGTAAAAAACAAAATTTTTATTTTGTTTACTTATTTTTTTTTTAATGTAATATCTTTAATAAATATTTAAGTTTTCTGACAATAACTATTTATTAAAGACTTTATTTTAAGAGATTTTTATAATTTTTTTAATTGTTTTTAAGCTATTGACTTATTGAGAATATTACATTTTTTTTTTATTTGAAGCTGTCTAGGTTTGTATGGCATACATGTCTGTCTATACACTCAAAATATAATTTAGTTAGCTAAAATGAAATTATTTGTTATATTTTATAAATATTTAAGACTATATTAATGCTGCAAGTATTTAATAATTGTTAATATAGTTTTTAATGTCAGAATAATCTCCTTTTAATAAAGTGGAAAATTAAATATTAAAAACAAATTTGCTTAAATTGGTAATGTATATGCTATTAACTCTGAAGTAACATGATTGAATGGTATTGCATGAACTAAAATATCAAATTTCAACAACCATTACTTAAATGATGATGTTAAGTCGTTGCTAAATATATAAAAAAAACATCCCGAGGTAATATCCTGATTCATGTCTAAATGTCCGAAAACTTCTGGTAGATAATTAATTACAAATTACACACAAAAAAATGTTGCTAAAGTGGCACGGAGAAGAGTAGGAAGCGAAAATGCCTATTCCTTATTGGTAACCTTGTGACAGCCTTGACCTTTCCACTCGGCCGTTTGACCCACTGAACTATGCTCGACACCGAAACTCATCTTCACATATTTTATTATCACTTATTATCAACACAGTGCCCAAAAATCTATGCAAATAAAAAACAATAAAATTTCTAATTCTCTTAAAAAATATTTAACTGCTTTAACCTTTTGATGCGTCTTAATATGCAGAGCATTTATTATATTCACCAACGCAAACTACAATCAATCAAATGCCCAATTATTTTATAACCGGCCCAAGTCTTTAAGTGCCCATTCACGAAGCCGGCTACTGTAGAGAATGACTCTGGGAATATAATTAAATTAGATAAATAGTCCGGCTGTCTAGTCACACTTGAGTAATTATTAAACAGTTTTGTGGTGTGAGTGTGCGCTTTGGCTATGGGATAATTTGGACCGGCGCAAAAAATATTATTAAATAACTTTCTAACGGGAGCAGCTTTAGATCTGATAAATTGTTTGACTTGTTATTATTAATGTTTGTCGAAGAACGCGTGATTGTATCGACAGGTAATTGTGTGCGAATGGAAATTATTTAATTAATTTTATTATTTTGCTTCCTTATTGTCTTTTTTTATCTCTTTCTAACCAATTTACAACATTTAATTGAGGCTGGGCTGTTTATAATTATTATTATTAAATAGGAGTATTAGTATCTAGTCAAAACAAATTGTAAAAAGTTTAATTTAAAAATACATCAATATTTAATATTAAATTTGCCGAAAATTGAGTTGTTGGAAATATAATTACGTTTTTTTTATTAATTTGTTTCATAATCATTTATCATATCAATTGAAAATATTTATTAACTAACTGCAGATGCTAGAAATAACTTTTTTAACTTCAAGGCTAACTATAAGCTATATAAGTTGTATAATTACAATTGTTGTTTTGATTGTTACAGTTCTGCAACTAATAATTAAGTGTATTATGACGGAATAACTTATTAAATTTTTGTAAGCGATAGTGACTAGTATTTAAAATACATTTAACTTTTAGTAACTTATCTGTTATTTGCAATTAACTGTTTAAAGACTTATGACTAAGAGCCGTCTTATTGTAAAATTACATTTATCATTAAATGATGCGCTCGTCGAGTTAATGTAGGTTTGGATGCTAAAAAATAGAACATATTTTCACTATATTATTTAGAGTCACTTAAAACATTTTTTTTTTATAAAAATGTTAATTTAATGTTTTTTTTTGCGTAGGAAAGCAAAAAATCTTCAAGACTGTCTAGGAGTGTAAGGTTTTTACTGACTAAAAAACCCACTTTTTTCTTTTTTACCTTGAGGTGGTTTTTCTGGCGCCACTTGCAGTGCGCTCCTATTGGGCCTGTTGTACATTTCTGCTGTTCTATTCTTTTAGCAGCTCTGTCTCTTCAATAAAATTTATTATCTTTTGCCAATGAGTTGTTTTTAGCATATCTGCGGTTGGGTTGTGTTTGCCAAAAATGGCTGTGCGTTGTTGTTTGAAAGCTTCGCATTCAATCAGTAAGTGTATTGGAGTCTTGTCTTCTTCCAGACACCCGCGGCATAAAGAGTCTTTTTCTATTCCTATTTTATGCAAATGCTTGTTAAGTCCACAGTGTCCTCTTATTAGTCCTGTGAGCCTTTGCAGTCTGATGTCAAATGTGTCAACTTCTTACAGCTTTTCTACAGGTTGCTGTGTTTTGCCTCAAAATTGCTGCGGATTTTTTTTCCGGTCTTGTATGGTATCCCAAAAACGGGCTGAGAATTTCCTTTTGTCCCCTGGTCTTTTGGCATCCATACTAAGCAAACTTTGCAGGTTGTAGCTACTGTTTCCAGACTCCAGGTCATAACCAGTTTGGATTTTATTATTGGCAATTGCAGGGTCTGCAATGCGGCTTGATTGTTTGACATGACAGTTATCAGTCTGTCCGGTTTTAGTCTCTTCTTGATCAGGTTATTGAAGCACCTTTCAATGTCAGCCATTTCTGCTTGAAAAATTGAGGCATGTTTACTCTGACGTAGTAAAGTTTGCTTTCCTTGGTGTTTGTCCTCGTTGATTCCAGCCTCGGTTCCTATTGCTTTTTGGATCCATCTGTGTACCAAATAATTTTTTTGACTGTTACATCAAATTTCTTCTGCTTACTAATTTAAATTAGATTTACATTGTTTAGGGTAAGCAGATGTTGGAAACACAGCACAACATAATCAAAAACTTTTCTTTTGTTCTATCTATTTTGAAAAGCTTTTTACTCAGAGATTGTTTTTTTGTTTTTTTTGCTCGTAACGCGTTGTTTTACCCAGAAACATGAAAATTGTATTAAATAAAAATGCTGTGTTAGTTTAGATTCACACTGTATAGAGTTACTAGAAGTTATTAGCACAATATTTCTTTTGCTTTGTTCTGAAGGCATTCTTTTACACAGATTCATAAACTTTTTTGTGGACGATGTTAACTTAGTTTAAATTTACTCTATTTAGAGATAGCATAATACATGTATCTGTTTTACCCATAAGAAAGTTTGTCTGATGTAGCTGGTGAGTTTCTTTAAAAAGCCCAAAGTGATTCAGAAAAAACAACGTTATAAACGGCTCACAAACATCAAGTTCAGATGTTTGTGAGCCGTTTAGAGTTGCCAGGGTGCAATGATAACTTTTCTCAACTTTTGTAAGAGTGGATGAGCAAATTTTTTTAATTCTTTAAAGGTTTTTTGGTTTAACCAAAAAGATATTTTTTTTTTTTGGTAAAGATATTAGCTTAGTTTAGATTTATTTTGTTTAGGGTTAGCAGAAGTAACTAGCTTTTTTTTGCTTTCTTTGTTCTGAAAGCGTTTTTCTTACTCTGAAGTATAAAACTTTTTTTTGTGAGAAAGTTGAATTAGTTTAGACTCTGTTTAGAATTAATAAATGTTACCAATCTAGCACAACTCGTCTTGCCTGTAAAGGTGTTTGTACGTTGTTGGTAAGTATATTTACTTTTTTTAGTGAAAATGATGTAGAAGAAGATGTTATACAATAGTCAAACTTAATATAGGTGTTTGTGAGTCGTTTGGTGTGTCATGGTGCAATAGCAACTAGTTTTGTCTGTGCAGGAATTGTTGTAGGATGCAACAATAACAAACTTAATTTAAAAATATAAAAAATGTTACTAAAAGTGCATTTAATTATATTAACTACCGTTTTTGCACATTTTGCAAAGTTTTCTGAAATGACAAACAATTGTAAACTGATTGTTGTTAAAGTTTTCAGCCAATGTTCTAGTGGTAAAACTTTTTCTTCTTTTACAATCACCAAAAGGGTATGTCATCAAAACCTAAAAATTGACTTTTTTGTAACTTGACGTTTAAGTTGGTATCATCCATGGACACTCTACTACAGAGGACTGCCAAATTCCTATAAATTACTTTTTGATACATTGAGACGTAGCTTGGGGATGCAACAACTCAACTAATCATAGTTCAGCTTTTTGGGTCAGCTGGTTTGAAATAATGTGACTAACCAATGAGATTGCTATATCGTTTGCGCCACAGGCGTTCAACTAATCAGGCATACATTCAACTTAGCAAATTTATTTTATTTGTCATAAAAAGCTTGCTCTAAGTTTTCAAAACTTATAATGGTTGCAATGAATACGGCGTCTCAACATGTCAGGGTGCTTGATTGGATTGAAATTAAGGTTTTTTGGTGGCCAAAACAATACAGAACTGTGGATATTATTTAAGTAATCTTGTTCAATTTATGCAAAATATGAACGAACATTATTGCTAACAAAAAGCATGTTTTTCTAAACATTGTTGTATATATTGGTTGGCATTCATGTTGCCTCTACAAATTCATTTCATCATTCAAAATAAATTTTTGAAACAAACAACATTTGACAAATTGCTTTCCAACTCTTTTTAAAATCTTGTTTTGATTAACTGATTTGTATTGGTTAACGAGACTCATCAGTAAAAAATTTAACCAATTGTCAACATTTTAATTTGCATATGCTTTTGCAAATTAAAATTGATGTTGCCAATGATCTGCGGTTAAAATGACTTGTTGCAGGTCATTCTGATCTTAATTCTAATGCGCTTGATTTTGATCTTTTATTGATTACTTGTTTCTAATTTTATTCCTTAGCATCCTGAGAATTGGTTAATACTATGTTTTGTGAGGCTTATTGCTTTTAGTCCCTATAAGGCCACTGGCAGTATACAAGAGTCCCCTAATTTTTTTTTTAATTTTTGATATGTAAGTTTGGGGCTGATGTTATTTGAGTAAGGAATGTATACCGTTTGTTAGTCACAGTGGTTTTTGAAACAAGATAGCATTGTGTGTTTGCAGTTGTGGTATCTAAAATTGAGCAAATTTGTTATTGTTGTAGTGGCGTTTTTGCCAATCTTTTAATATTGGTCGTAACGGTTCAGTTCCGAAACGTAATACAATTAACAGATGTGAGCAGAAACTTTGAGGTTGTTCCCAGCTTTTGTAGAAAGGGTGAGACAAGCAGTAATGCAAAACTCAGAGCGCTCTATCTGAAAACACTAAGACCTTCACAATTACCACTATATGTAAATTTATGTTTGTCCAGCAATTGAGCATGAAATTTTTATTTGAACGTTTCGTTTAACAAACAGAACTATTGATACTGAGCAGCAAAAAAAATCCGTAAACTGCATCAATGTCCAGTTTACAGTGAGAAAATCACCGTTTGGTGCGCTGTGAGCCGTCTTGAAGTAACTGCACTTTTTCGTTATCTTAAAGGAAGGCAAATCTCACTGTAAACTCCGAGCAATATGTTTTTATGTTGGAAAAATTTTTGATCCTACAATTTCGACGATAAAGAATCAATACAAAAAATGTTAGGTTATAAAAAGATGATGACACAGCACATACAGCCTACTTATGGAAATTCTACTTTGGCAGTTTAGTTTGTCTTTCCTAACTTGATTTTGTGGCCTAAGTACGTATATTGCTTTACACATTTTATGGTTGAGCTATCTAAGGAGATGTAGGGATTCAACGGGCTAAGTATTGTCTTATCAATGTTTATTTTAAATTGGTTTGTAAGTTATTGTAGCATTTGTTCTAGCACTATGACGTCTTTTGCAATTAGTACAATCTCATCAGCAAAAAGGAGATTATTTAGGTAAACTTACTTGATATTAAGCTTTCTCCGTTCTTAATACAATATTTTGAAAACTTGTTTTATACTAAAAATAAACATCTTTGAATAAATTGGGTCTTCTTGTTGCATTTCTCCTCCTATCTTTACTTTGTTGGTTCTAAAATCTATTCTAACGCTTATTATGATCTTTAAAATGTACCATGATTTTACTAAACCAAACGCTTTGTAAAAACTTATGAAAGCCAGTTGTGTTCTCTATTGCGTTACCACTTTTGACACATTACTAAACATAAACTGCTTAATAGTTACTGTAATTTCATGTAAATTGTCTTTTTGACCAGTGAGATGCTAGACACACTGATGATGGGTGCATACCCTAAAACACGAGTGTATGTTTTTCTTAATGGGTAAGGAGGCAATTTACATAAAATACATCATTTATGTAGGCGCCAGCGTGGGTAATTTGCTTAGATGCTTGCCTCTCATGGTGGGAGTTTTGAGTTCAAATAATACTCTGCCGTATATTATTTGTGAATTTGTTTACCGCTTTAACCGTTTTGGCATTCATGGTTTTAGCGACAAACAAATTTATAAACAATAATCATCTTGCCTCATTTCATCACTCATACTCTGAAAAACTTTTGGCCTGCTAGAACCAGGCAGGATGGTGAGGTCGATAGAGTATAAAAACGATAATTTCATTTACATCTATTAATTTTATATTTCTTTTTCTTGCAGTCCTTCTTTCTACCGTTGGAGGTTGGAGGTTGGACACCACCATGACTATTCTTATTCTGTTCACCGCTGCTCTGAACAGCTCCGTGCTACTACAGCTGAACCATTCACGCAGGTTCTTCAGTCAGGAGACTCTACGCATACCAATATTCCTGGTTCTTTTAATGTTTCCTTGCATAATAAGTCTTAGAAGACTATATTTGGGGCTTCTCATGACATGGCCTAGATACTCCAGTTTCCTTTTCTTAATGGTCAGCACGACTTCACATTCTTTTTCTAGTACCTGTTTGTTGGTTATTTTATCTTTCCAGGATATTCTAAACATTCTGCGATAACACCACACCTCGAACGCATCCAACCGTTTTAGTTCTGGTTTCTTTAGGGTCCAGGCTTCACCTCCGTATAGCAGCGTGGAGAACACATAACAGCGTAGTATTCTAATTCGTAATTCTATACTAGTGTTTCTGTTACAAATAAACTTTTTTATTTTCATGAACGCTGCTCTTGCTATCTTTGCCCTTCTTCGTATCTCACCTGCCTGGTTGCTTGTTTTGTCTAGCACGGTTCCAAGATATTTTTAGGAATCTACTCTTTCAATTATGGTATTGATGATATTTAGTTGCACTTGTTGGTTATGTGCCTTAGAAACTACCATATACTTAGTTTTTGAAAGATTCATTGAAAGTCCATATGCTTCACATTGGTGGTTTACTCTTTCGAGTATGTGTTGTAGTTCTGCTTTGCTACTTGCCAATAATACCCTGTCGTCGGCATATCTGATATTATTTATTACCTCCTCGTTTATGTTTATTCCTATTGGTTCTCCTAACAAAGCTTCTTCAAATATAGCTTCACTGTATATGTTGAATAATTGCGGGGATAGGATGCAGCCTTGTCTAATTCCGCGGCGTATTTCTATTTCATCTGCCAGCTTATTCTCGACTTTTATAGCTGCATTTTGTCCCCAATATAGATTGGTAATTATCCTGACGTCTTTCCGGTCTAAATTCTTTTTAAGTATTAGTTGTTGTAATTTGTCATGCTGAACTTTATCAAAAGCTATTATAAATAATCAAAATACCGTGGTCGTACAAGGCATACTGACGAGGTTTGTAGAACCGAAACAATTGTCTATGCTTGACCCTTGGCTGCTGTGATTCGATTGACTGATTTTGAATAAATTATTAATTCATTTTTTATCAAAAGCCTCTTGGAAATCGATGAAGCACACAAACAGGTTTTGATTTATGTCTAGGCATCTTTGAAAAAGAATATTTATTCCGAAGAGTGCTTCTCTTGTTCCAAGCCCCTCTCTAAATCCAAATTGGCTATCACTTATGTCCTCTTCTAGTTTTTGATAAATTCTTTTATGGATGATTTTTAGGAAGATTTTTAGTACATGGCTCAGAAGTGCAATAGTACTAAATTCCGTGCACTCTCTAGCATTTGCTTTTTTGGGAATCAATACAAATGTCGATAGAAGCCATTGTTGCGGTATGATGCCTGTGTCATATATTGTGTTAAACAGGTCTAGAAGACTATCCATTAGGTGTTCATCAAATAATTTTAATATCTCAGCTGGTATTTGATCCGGCCGCGTAGCCTTTCTTAGCTTCATATTGTAGAGGGCATGTTCGAGTTCATGTTTTATTATTTTAGGTTCTTTGTCTTCTACTCTTATTGGTACTTGTGTTGGTTTTTCATCATTAAAGAGTTCCTGTACGTAGGTTTTCCTCGTTACTTTTTTTTCACATCTGTTATTATGTGGCCATCTGCGCTCTTGATCACATGATTAGCTTGAAGGGTTTTTCTAGCTCCTGTCATCTCTTGCTCGGCTCCTGGGTAAGTTCTCACTGCTTTTACGGCATTTTTTATATTTCTGATGAGCACATAATCTATTTGATTTTGTATGATTTTCTCCTTTGTATGGGCTGGAGATGTCCAGGTATACAGCCTTTTTTTAGGGAGTTGGAAGAGTGTGTTAATGACCAAATTTACCAGTACAGTAATTTACCTTTGTTTTTCCTACCTTGGCGTTAAAATCGCCCATCATTATGGTCACTTTGCAGGAATTTATACTTCTTAGTACTGCATTTAGTTGTGTATAGAATTCTTCAACTGCCACTTCTTTTTTATCTGCAGTTGGTGCGTATATTTGGATCACGTTTATAACTCCAATATTTGTCTTTAATTGTATCATTACTACTCTATCTGAAAAAAAGAAGTAAAGTTTGTAACTGACCTGTTAACTTCTTGTTTAGGATTATTCCTACTTCGTACTGATGTTTTGGGTCATTGTTTCCTGAGTAGTACAGCATTACATTATCTGTATTTATCGAGCCTGTTCCTGCCCATCTTACATTGCTTACCCCAAGTAAGTCCACTTTTAGTCTTCCCATCTCAAGTACTATGTTGTCTAGTCTTTCTGGCGAATATAGACTTCTTGCTTTCCATGTGCCTACTCTTAACGTGTCTGATTTCAATGACATTCTTTTTTCCACGACATCATTCAAAGCTGTCTCCCCTGGAGATTCGATTGTGAGACTTTTTACTCCGGAATAGTTTGCTGTGAATTTCGTCATCATAATGATGATTCTAGAGATATCCTTATGGATCTTTAATGCAGTAGTTTCCCGTTGTCTTCTGCATCCTCATGCCGTTGGTCGAATTTGTCTCATCCGCCTTTAGGTGCGATTTCTCACTCCTAGGACAAGAGGGTGCCCATTCTTCTGCTAATTCATAGGCCCGAAGCCGTTGATCAGCAGGAGGTGTTTGCTTATACCGGCAGATACTCGGTCGACAGAGCCTCGTTGGTTCTTTAGCAGAGTGGACCACGTGCAGGAGAGGTTGTCTTTTAGGTTTTGGTCTCGTTGCCGTCCCCCCTTACACCCCATTTTATATTTGTAAAAATGTAATAACAAACTTTTTAAAACTAAATAAAATTATGACCTTTGCATTTGCATACGTTTGTTTAGCAGGATTTGTATTGTTTTTTCAATTACGTTTTTACCTAACTTTAGTATCTCCGAAGAATTATTAAGTGTTTTAGATTAATATAGATTGGTATACAATTCTTTGACTAGTTTGGGGATTTATTCCAAGTTTAACATTATTATTTGCTTGTTTTTGAGCTTAGTTATTTTTGTTTTTGTAGAGACCATAGTTTTTTTATGTTGAAATTGTTTTAGATTGTGGTTTGAATCCATTTGATTTTGTGTTTTTGTCTATCTCTCCGGATGTTATTTTTAACTTGTCTGTTTACTACTTTGTGTTGTCCGTATCTCTTTTCAGCATATTTTTTCTATTATGTATTTAGTTGTTTCTGCACTTTAGATTTAGATCTTCCTTGTTGGTGTTTTAATGCCGGTTTTTAGTATATTCCTCAACTGATTTACTTCCATTTCTGTAAAGTGTGTTGATTGTAGGTGTTCTTCTACTTCTTTTTAGTAAGCTTTTTTACGGGTATTTAACACTTAGTTGGAAATCTGGGTTTTGATATTAATTTGTTTCTTTTAGTTCTCAGATCAAAGCAAAAGAATGCCTAGAAAATCTGATGGTTGCTCTTGGTGTCAAAACTAGTAAAAGTATCTCCTTAAGTTACTGCACATTTTCCGACTATTAGCTAGAATAATGTCAATCTTGTTTTTTGTAGAGTTGCCCGAGTTTTTCTATGTCCACTGGTGTAGGTGTGGTTTCTTGAAAAAAGGAGACTAAGGCAATACAATTTCTTTTTGTTGAGAAAGTTTGCAAGCATTTCTCCTCTGTTGTTTTTGAAGCCTACGCCTACGCCGTGCCGAATTTTGTAATTGACATTATTTATTATTACTTTGTAATAAACTTTGTATTATGATGTATACTAGCTAAACAAATTTTGCGGGCTAACAATATAAACTGTTATTACATCAAGAGGCGTGGCAGTTCTGACAGTTTTTTAGCATTATTAGTAGCAAAAATAACGTTTCTTATTAAATGTTGATCAATAACAATATTTCTATCTATCAATATGCATAGAAAATTGGCCAAAATGAAAAATACTTTATATAATCAATTTTGACTAAGTAAAGTTTGACTTACTAACGTTTTGTGAAGAAGTATGACTTACGCTTTAGTACGACTGCTTACAATTAAATACTTAATGAATTACCATGAATGTTGTAATATATTATCTAATTGTAACTACTTATAATTAAGTGCAACATTAATAATAATAATACTTTATTCACGGTATATACAAAAACCATTCACATCTACATCATTATATACATAAATAACGATGAATTACAAACAATATTACAATTACACAAAAATATATAAAAGAATATTGAAAAATAAAAGCATGGAAAAAAGTATACATAAATAAAAACAAAATATAAAATTATTCATCAACACATTTTAAATGACACTTAAAACTACATTTTGAAACACAAAATAAATCAATATTATTAGAGAAACTATTTGCAATTCTACACATTCTACCAATTGGATTATTAAATCCATAATTGGTAGAATGTATAGATTCTCTAAATAATGGAGACTGTCTGGTTCGGCGATTATTGTTGGGGACTTGAAATGGAAGAGTTACAAGTAGCTCTTGGCAATCAATCTCAGACATCATTAGTCCACGTAAAAATGATAAATCGGCTCTTTTGCGCCGAATTTTCAGCGGCGGAAGATTATATTGCAATGCAATGAGGTTAAAATCGTAATTTTCGGATGAAATGCCTAATTTGTACGATAATAAACGAAAAAATTTGTTTTGAATACGTTCTATATTGCATATATGAACGCTGTAGTATGGACACCAAACTGACGGAATAAATTAACGCAATTATCAACATCACAATTATAAAAAAGGGCGGACCAATCAACATTCAACAAAAAATTATTGATTGCGTTAAAGTCGGCATTATTTAACATTTAACATTATTTAAGCTTAAATGATATGAGTATAGTTTTGCAATATGTTGTCATTTATGATTGATTATGGCTCATATAACTTTAAATGGATGAATTATTGTAAATCTCAACCAATTAAAATTTATAGAATATTTTTTGCAAATAATTATAATTAATTGTTGTAATTTATTACTAATTTTTATTAGTTTTATAGCCAATTTAATTAAGTGCAGTAGCATCAAATATTGGGTAATAACTTGCTATGAATCCAAAACTAATTATTCTTTATGCATCATTCATCTTTCATTTGCACTTACTAAGTGGTATGACTAACTAAAGTGAATAGTAATTTATTAAAACCAATTATCACTAAACTAGTGATTTATTTTACCTTCCTTTTTTATGTTTAAAAATATTTGATTTTTGCTTTGTTTTTATGATTCCTTATAACTAAATTGCTAAAGCTCTCAAAATAACCAAAAATAATTTATGATGTATCTATTTTTATAAAGCTAATTATTTCTGTATGACCCTGTACATATTAGAAAACATTTTCAAGATTATCTCAATTTTATTCAAATGAATTTTACATGACTGTATAAAAAAAACATAATCGCAAACCAATAACCATAAATCAATCGCTTCTAAGCGGTATTATAAAAAAAAACTCGCTATAATAACAATATTAAAATCCATTAGACAACATTATATAAAGAGAACGACAAAACAAGGACATCAGCAAATATTTTTATTTATTTGTTTAGGGTTGAAAATATGAGTGCATTTCATAAATTATTAATTCGTATGAAAAAGTTTTTAATCGAATCTCAACAGTTTACATGCTTTTATCGTTTCGCCGTAGCGGCTGTCACATTTGGCAAAGTGCAATGTTTTACATTTTGGATTCATTAAAATTTTAATCCCGATACATATTTAGCGTTTTATTCAAATCACATGTCCGATTGCTAATAATGTAGATTATAAATGCATATTAGCGAGATGAAAATATCATGTTAGATGCAAAAATAGTAATTCAATCGGAAAAGTTTTGAGCAGGTGACCAGCTAATGCACCCCAGGTTTTTTTTTTTATATATCAGGCGTCGGATTGCAGCACGCGTTCAACTGATATTAAGTGAAATTTAACCCCAGACTTCCGTATTTTGACCCTCATGTTTTTACTTAATTTTGGAAACTTGCACAATGGTTATTGTTGCATAATTCCCCTAAAAATATTTGATTTGAAAATTAGTTACGTTATGTTGAAATTCTGCATATACCGTGCGAACGTTATCGTTCTCAGTATTATAGATTAATCAGTTTCCAGATCCTTGGATGGTTATTTCAATCAAAGTCCGTCGACTGCAATTAGCCGTTTGCTCGCCGACGCTGCCGGATTGATTGCTAATTAGTGCCACCGGCACAGATAGCGACCTCCTGATTTATCTATCCTGCGATAATAATAATATATCTATAAAAAAAGTGCAATACTGCATTGCAAAACTGGCTGGCAGCCTTGCGTGGAATAGAAATCGCCACATCAACATTTATTTACAAATGTCGGTGAGGTTGAGCCCTACTACGTGTGCTTAATAAATTTAGAACAAAATAATTGTATTAACAAAAAAAATGTCTACTATTATTTGATTCAAATTTGTGTAATTCTAAAAAATATATGTTTTTAAATAAATTTGATTTTTAATCCAAGAAAAACTTTTCAACATGTAATTTATAATTAATGTAACTGTTGTTCAAGATTTTAATATCACTTTTGCTTTAAGTAATTTTAAGTATAAGTATTAGCAATTTTGGGTACTAAACTGTTGTTCAAAATGCTAAACATTTTAACTAAATGTTTTTTGTTTAAAATCACTAAGAGCAACAGAATTAATCCATTTTCTTTCATTCTTTGAAATGCTATTGAAAACATTGGTTCCAATAAATAAGTAAAATACAATAAATTGGAAGCCAAATAAATGATTAAAGTTATGTGACAATAGGGAAATAACCAAATTTCATACACTTATTGCACACAATACACCCCTAAAACGACACTTTCCATCCCTTAAGCGTTAATCATTCGCTACAATCCCCGGGACAAGATTCCAATCACCGTTCCGCTTTCCCTATAATAGTTTTAATCGAACAGAAAATTGTGTACCATATGTGCACGAAAATTCCAAACCCCTTTTATTATATAAACGACCAACTGTCTACAGATTATCGCCACCGATTTTTACACGAAAACTAAACTAAATTACACGTGTTCTCTTGGTACATAAGTCATCAATCAGAAACGATTCGATACATCACTTAATCGCCCTTGTTTGTTCAAGAAGTAAAAGTTTGAAAAAATGATTTATTTACTCGATCTTGTCCAATATGTTCGGATAAGGCGGGACCGATTTGTCTATAGATTCTTATTTTGAGATTATTTAATAAAATTTATTTTACCTGCGAGTTAAATTATGCAGGGTGCAATACCCAAACCTCAAAATATACTAAAAACCGGAAGGCACGTGCCCCCAAAACCACAATATAAATAGAAATTTGAATTTCAATGGTCCTTTGGGTAATGAAACATAATATTTACATTTTCTATAGGTTTTAACACCTTTTGCAGTGGCATCAATCTGATAATATTTATTGTGCATTTAATTCGCTTTGCATATCGCGTTAATTTAATTAGGGACCATTAAGCGACGCCTGTAATTGTTTCAGCGCGCGATACATTTTTAATGTAGGCGTATCTGCGCTTTTAATAACTTAATATTTCATTTTTTTGTATAAAGTATGTGCTGTGTTTAATCGTATCGTTATACTTTAATCTTTAACTGTGAACATTTGCACGAATCTTATTTATTTACTAGATTATTAATATGACTCAGACTATAGGTCAGTAATAGAATTTCCAGATACCTCATCGAAATCATTTCCATTTTCCAATTGCAGAAAAACAACATCATATTTATGTAATGGAATTTTCTGTGTGTATAATATTTTATGATACAGCAGAAAAAATTAATGGTCAGATAAAACCAGGTAGCAATTACATCTAATTGCGACATTAATTATGTTGTGTAATGAATTATTCTTGGACGTTTCAATATTTTTTTTAAAAATAAAATGTGGGCGCATTTCAGGATCGCCCAGATGGGAGCAGCTTTATGGGAAAGTAAAAATATATTATGTGCAGTAATTTTGATTTATTACAAACTAAATGGAAATTTAATTTAATTAACTAATTTGAATACAAAATAACATGTAAAAATGTTGATGATAACGTTTTCTATCAAAACTTTTAATATTTTTAGAACATTGCCTTAGAGGACGTAGAGTGTATCAATATTTTTGTAATGTTTTCTAAAAGCAGATGCAGATTTACGTCACCAGCAATTCTAATAAACAATAAACAAAATTGAAAATCTTAAGGTAATCAACTTTGCTTGCTTTTTATATTCAACTTCTAATGCCAATACACGTTGGGCATACAGTTTATTGTTGAGATTTTGGAACAGACATAAATTACAATAAAATGTTATGAGTAGTCTTAGCATTTATATAATTGTGGAATCAGACTTGAATTTATTCTTTATGACATAGTTTGCAGTTGTTGCCTTGACAGCCCATTAATAAATATTAAAAGCCCTAGTTGATAAAATAGAATTCTTTGACCATTTCTATGGATTTGATTAAACTCTTTTTGTTATGAACATGGTTCATTTTCTTCTTTTTTATTGGCTTTTTTCAATAGAACTTTTTGTATGTTTTCTACAACTGGCAGTTTTGTGCTTTTTTTAACCAGGTTTTAACATTTGTTGTTTTTATATTGTCTAGCCACCTTTTTTGTGGCTTGCCTATGCCTCGTGTTGTTTTTCTTGGCCTCCATTAGCGTGACATGTCCTACTTAACTTTATTTTAGTCCTGTAATGCGCTCGATAATGTCAGTGAGAGTTAATCATTTTCTGGTTGACTACTTGTTAGTTTTATCTCTTAGCATTGAGCGTTCTATTGCTTTTTGTGCTGTTCTTAGGTTGGAGATATGATTTGTTAGACTTATTGTTTCTAGTTTATATGTAGCAACTGAGAGTATACAAGTCATATTTTTTTTTAGAGTGTCATTTCCAAAGATGTACTTGAGTTTGCCAAAAACCGCCCATGTGAGTCTTATCCTACTACTTCTGCAGTTTGGTTTGTTTTTTTTAACTTAATTGTTTAGTCTAGGTACGTATATTACTAGACACAATTTATGGTTAGATGGAACTTTTAAGAAGTGGGGATCACCGGGTTTATTAATTTTGTATCAATGATGTTTATTTTTATCTACTTTTTTGCTGCTTCAGTAATTTGTTATAGCATTTGCTCCAGCGCTATGACGTTTTTAGCAATTAATACGACGACAACAGTAAAACAAAAATAACTGAGGTATATACCGTCGACATTTAGGTTTCTTCATTTTCATTGCATTTTTTACATCGTACTCTAGACTAACAGTCAATAGCTTTGGAAAGATCAGTTTGTTTTTTTTTTACTTTTTTCTACTTATCTGTACTTTCTTGTGCCTTCTTCAATTTGAACGCAACACTACATTGCGTTTTTATTGATAGTTCTAATTATAGCAGTATACTTTGAATCTATTCTAGCGGTTTTTAGAATTGATCGTATTTCTAATCAAACAATTTATAAAATTCTATAAAAACCAGGTTTATTGATACATAGTACTCCGTGGTTTTTTCAATTAGTGTGCATTATGTTTGTAAGTGGTTTATGGTGTTGTATCCGCTGCGGAAGTTGGTCTGATCTGAAAGCTAGTAAAAATCTAGTTTTGCATAGGCGGTTGCAAACAGTTCTTGTTAATAATTTGTAGTGGTGTAATAACAACTTATTTGGAAAGTAGTTTTATATGTTTGATGTGTTGTCTTTTTTTAATAGAATCATGACAATTTATTAGGAGATTGTACTATCTTGCATACCGTTGTTAGTTCTGCAATATTTTGTATGTGTATAGAAAAACTTTTTTTATAGGATTTGTTTTAGTTTTTAAGGCTAGTACACACTAGTAGACCATGTTGCGCGATTTGTCTATAGACCGTCTATACACTGTCTAGAGACCCATCTAAAAACACCGTTCTTTGTCTCGTCTAGCGTCCACACTACAATGTGAATTACTCAGTCTCAACTTTACAGTCTACCATAGAGGACTTTGTTTTGTGTGAAATGAGTTTCTGCTTAATGCTAATTACAAGTAAAAGAAAGCAAAAACGTAAATGTTAGTAGACGCGTACAGTGCTCGCAAAAGGACCTGGGTTCTGTAATGTGTTATTAATAAATTAAGATTTAAAGACGCTAACAATAAGACGCATGGTAATCTTCAATTAATTTTAAAACTTTCCCGTTAAACCACAAGTTTTCAGAAAAACCTGTAAAACTTTAGAAAATAACTGTAAACAGCCAAACCACACCCCTCAGTAGGTGGAGAGAGAGACAACATGTCTAAAGTTGTATGCGGTTTCCCATTTTGATCGGGAGACTTTAGACCTGCGATTATTGGTCTTGCAATAGGCCCGTAGACGGGGTTTTGTCTATAGACATGTTTACGTAGACAACCTGAAACACATCTAAGAGACCAAAATTGCGCAACATGTCCACTAGTGAGTACTAGGCTTAACACTACCATTTTTGCTTGTTTTTGAGCTTAGTTATTTTTCTGGATCTGAATTAAAAGTTGGAGGGTTAACCAAAGTTCACTGCACGTAGTTTTATTGGGTCTTTTGTACCTCTTTCAGTGGTGACTTCACTCCGTTGTCCTGGCATTCAACCACCCTGTGTGGCTGATGTATACAAGTACAACGCTTGGAGGGATCTCCCTTATACTAGCCATGGCAAATCAGCAGCTCCCCAACATGGAATCTCTATTGTATGAGAGGGCATTGTACATAGCACGTGCTCGATCGTCTCGTCATCCATTTTACATTCTCTATACGTTGAATTGTCTCCAATACCAATCGTGTGCATGTCTTAGCGTTTGAAGCAGTCATTGCCTGTCTGCAGGTTGGAGTGTCATCCCAACGCAGTCTCAGTGCATTGTATGTGTTAATTTTTAATAGATTATTTAAGCTTTTGAGTGTTAAAGCGGTCTAAGGTTTAGGTCTACTCGCCATGAGGGTTGATTCTTTACGCGCCAGCTCATCCGCCACAATGTTAGCTTTGATGTGAATCTAAACTTTTTCATAGCAATTAGGGCCGCTTTACTATCCGTTAGAATTTGGGCGTTCTTGCTCCATAGGTTGTCCCAACTACTTCTGCTTGGAAGATTGTCGTGTGAGCTTTTAGTGGTAATGAAATTTTGATGTCCAAGTCTTGCAAGAAGATTCCCGCTCTAAAACGTTTATTGATTTTTGAGCCATCCGTGTAGAATCTAATCAATTTATTGACTTCGTTCTGATTCTCTAGTGCTTTTGAAATACAAATATAGGTAACATATTAATTGTTTATTAAGTGTTTTCTTAACAGCTTGTTTCAGAAGAGTACAGTGTTTGCCAGCTTTGCCTGCAGTGTATTAAAGTTCAGCTGCATTCGGACGCAAAGCTGTCATTGTTGCTATCTCCTTGACGTAAATGTTGAGGGGCGGCAGACACAACATTGCCTCTATAGCTGCAGTTGGTGTTGTTGGTTATTTTTGTTCGTTGTATAAAAATTTTTACTCTTAGCATTTTTATGTTGAAGTTGTTTTTGATTGTGTTCTCTAAATTTATTTAGTTTTGTATCTTTGTATATTTTACTTGATGTTTCTTAATTTGTCTGTACTATTTTGTGTTTATTCATATTTCCAGCTAGCATATTTTTTGTTTTGTGTCTTTAGTTGTTTACACACTTTTGGGCTATTTGGACGGTTTACTTTAGAACAGATTTTTGTTGTTGCTGCTTTGGTGCTAGTTTTTAGTATGTTTAGTAACTTATCTACATCTATTTTTGTAAATCATGTTGGTTTTAATTTTTTTTTTAGTTTATTAGTGAGTTTCTTTCCTAGCACTTAACACAAGTTTAATCTTTTCAGTTTTTAGGTCAAATTGTAAGCATGCCTATGATTGCTTGCAGTGTCAAATCTATTAAGAGTTTCTATACACTGCATATTTTTTACTATTTTGAACATGGTTAGTTAGACAATGCCAAATACTCGTTTCATTTTTTTAGAGTATTTGTAAGAAATTGCGACTCAGTTTTGTATTGGCTTGGCAATCAGTAGTCATCAGTTTTTCAGTCAAAATTAATTATTGAATATTATTATTTGAAATAGTTGAGATGATGACAGAAATAGATAACTACGGTCTAACGATATTGGTAGTTTGTTTTTTCTTCTCAAACTTGAAATCAATTAAAGAAGATTTTTTAAAATACATTGTAACTGTATTTTATCTTCTCAGGAGTAGTTCCAAAATCTTAAAAATAGTTGTTTTTAATAAGACTAACAAACTAATAATTTATGTTGATAAACTGTACAGCAGATTGACTTATACAAAAATTGTAGGATAATGTTTTATTAGCTTTGATTATAACTAATCTAGCATTTAATATGAGTGGCAATAGTGCATCTTACGTACAAAACAATTTGTAATGTGTATTATTTTCTGCATATTATACCAAACAAAATATATCTGTTCCATCCTTTACATATGGTGAATTTTGCTCTAAATAAGATGTAAAATAGGTGTAATTAGCTCAATAAAAAAGATATGTCTGCTTTGGCCATTTAAATGTGACTAGTTTGTTTACTAGTTTGATTTTAAATTGTTCTAGCAACTTTTTATTGCTTTTCTCTTTTATGGTGCTAAAAGCGGCGAGTTACTAAAGCACTATATACTATTTACACAACGAACACATTACTAAACATAAACTGTTTAATACCTACTGTGATTTTATGTAAATTGTCTCTTTGACCAATGAGATGCTAGGCATACTGAGGATGGGTGCATATCCTGAAACACGAGTGCATGAATCTTTTACTGGATGAAAAGGCAATTTACATAAAATTTATCATTTTTTAATTTTAAATGATAAATTTGTTTTGGTTATCTGATTCATATATAGTTTTTTAGTTTTTTGTTATTTTCAGGGCTATGTTAAGTTGGTTGTAAAATGCTTTAAATTTATGCTCTTTTTTATCAGCTGTTGAGACATAAACTTGAATGATATTTATTGTTTTATGTGTTTTTATTTTCAGTAGCATAACTCTATGCAATAATAAATTTGTTAACAAAAATAGCTACTTCATAATTATATGGTGAGTCATCGTTGTTTGAGTAGTATATAGTTTCATTTGCTGTTAGGCGCTTTTCTAAACTTTTTCATTTTACATTTCTGATTTTTAAAATGCTCATTTTTATTTCTTCCGTTTTATGTACAACATTTTTTATTTCACCTGCAACAATAAGACTTCTCACATTCTATGTTGCTAATTTTGTTTTGTTTTTTGCTTTATTTAAAATTTTATTAAAAAACTAAATTCTCCTAAACATTTTGTTTTTAGATTAACCATGGTTAGCCATGACAATATCGTTTTATCAATCCAATTGAACTTATTGTAGATTTTGCTTAACAAGACTCAGAGACAAATCCAACAAGTTTTGAAAATATTATTATGTAAACCAGTTGTAGCTATTTTTGCTTTTTATATTTGAGGTGTTTTTTAATCTTATTATACTTTTGACTGTTACTCTGTTACTCTACTGGAATTTTATTTTTTTAATAACATCTATAATTTTTTATCAGTACATTGTCTCTAATTCTTTGTTGGTTAGCTTGTTTTGCAATGCGTATTGTATGTCTTGTTATTTACAAGAATTCTAGAAAAAAAGACAAAAGACAAAAAAAGACAAATTAGAATCGATAATAGAGGACAGCTATTGTGGATTAAGAAAAAAAAAGCACACAACACCTAATATTTATAATAAGACAGCTAAGCGAGAAGATGATAAAAAAAATCGAGTAATGCACGCTTTGTTGACCATTTGATAGAATCAAGATAGTTGATATATGAAAAAAATTAGAAGAGAGAGGAATTGAGAAGGAAATGATAAACGTAATTAAAAACATGTACACAGAAAACAGAAACGTAATAAGAATGAACAACGAGGAATCGAACGAATTCCAAACGAAGAAAGGGGTTAAGCAAAAATGTGTGCTAAGCGCATTGCTCTTTTTAGTTGTGCTAGATAAGGCAATAAAACAAGCAACGAAAAAAATAAAAATGCTAAAAATAGGATATTGAAAGATGGAAATAATGAAAATAGCAGAATTGCTATTTGCAGACGATATGGCAGCGATTGCAGAGACAAAAGAAGAGCTTTAACAAAATAAGAATAAAATAAAAAAAATAATAGAACAGATTAAACAATACAGATACCTGGGTACAATAATACAAAGAAACGGAAAATTAGACAAAGAGATAGATAACAATAAAGAAAAAACAGCAAAAATATATAACATGTTAAAAAACACTTTCTTTAACAAAAAGAGAAATAGTTTACAAAATTATCTGTAATTGACTTTACAGTGTTGCACTCTACAACTTTAATATTGTATGTATGGGGTAACGATATTTAAAATATTTAAAAATTGAGAATCATACAGAAAGTGTAAAAACCTGCTCAGGGAACTTACAAGAAACATTTATATCCTAAAACCAAAAATAGTTCGAAAAATACTTTGAGAATTAAATGGTTTTTCTAGTTTTCTGTTAAAAAACGGTATTTTTTGCGTAATTGTTTATAATACAGAAACCAATTGGGCAATTTTAATCAAATTTGCTAATTAGTAGCAAAGGATGTTGTTTAGTATAATAAAATTACAAAAATTGTAATATTTTGGCAAATAAATAGTTTTTGCAAGTTTTTAGTTCAAAAATTGGTAATTTTTTCACGTAATTTGTTATAAAATCGAAACAAGCAGGAAGATTTAAAAAAAATTTGCTAATTAGTAGCACAATATGTTTGTAACAATTCTAAAATTACAAAAATTGTAATTAAATATTTTTTAAAAATGGTTTTGGTAATTTTTTTGTTAAAAACGGAAAATTGTTGCGTAATTAAATCAGAACCAGTTAAAAGATTTTAATAAAATTTGGTAATTGGTACAGGAAGCTGTTTAAGATAACAAAATTACAAAATTTGTTATATTTTAACAAATAAATAGTTTTGTAAATTTTGGTTTAAAAAATTGGTTTAAATCTTTCATAATCGGTTATTAATCAGAAACCAGTTGGAAAATTTTAATAAAATTTGCAAATTAGTAGCACAAGATGTTACTAAGATTTTAAAAATTGTAATATTTTGGTTTTTGTTAATTTTTATTTCAAAAAACGGTAAAATGCTTGCGTAATTCGATATGTAACGGAAACCAGTTGGACAACTTTAAAAAATGTTGTTAATTGTCAGCACAAAATGATGCTTAGTAAAAAGTTTTTCAGTTAACGCGGGTAGATTTTGGCAGCCCGTGGCGGTCATTTTGTTTTTGTGACATTTATTAAATTTTTACGTTCAACAAACGCAAGATCGGCGGAGAACATTGCCGCGGCCCGTGAAAGTTTACAGCAGAATCCAAGGCAGTCAATTCCTGGTAGTGAACAAGAACTTGGGCTTTCTCATACTTTAATTTGGCGAATTTTGCGTCAAGAATTAAGCCTACACCAATACAAGATCCAATTGACCCAAGAGCTCAAAGTTCATGACCATAAACAACGCTGTTTGTTTGCTGACTGGGCTTCAAATTGTTTGGAAGAAAACCCCAATTTTGGCGGAAAAATCATCTTTAGCGACTAGGAGGATTTTTGGATGAATGGCTGTGTTAACAAGCAAAATTGCCGTATATGGGACGACACCAACCCACACAAAGTTCACCAGGTGATAATGCATCAAAAAGTTACAGTGTGGTGTGGTGTGTGGTGATTTTAGGCCAGAGGCGTCATTCGACATTTTTGACAACGACGTTGGTGAGGCGATCACCGTCAACGGCGAGCGCTACAGAACAATGATAACCAATTTCTTATGGCTCAAATTAAACCATATGGACCTAGACGACATGTGGTTCCGGCAGAACGGCGCCACGTGCCACACAGCGGTTGCCACAATTGCATAAACGTTTTGAGGGTAAGGTTATCTCTTGCAGTGGTGATGTGAATTGGTCACCAAGGTCATGCAATTTGACCCTGCTAGACTTTTTTTGTGGGATTTCTTAAAGTCGCAGATCTATGCAAATAAACCACAATTGACTGATGCCTTAATGATGATCATAACAAAATCTATCGCTCAAATTCGGATCCGTGCCACCATAAAAAGCCGAGGCGGGCATTTGAACGATGTCATATTCCACAGTTAATAGCATATATAGGCCTTTCAAATAAAAAAAAAAGTTTTGTTAATACCTCACCCAGCTTGTTTTATTCCATTTTAACAACTATAAGCTCTTATTGAAAAACTCTTTATAATAAAATTATAAAAGTTGTAATACTTTAACAAATAAATGGTTTTTGCAAGTTTTTATTTCAAATAACGGTAAAATTTTAAAGTAATTGGTTATAAAACGGAAACCAGTTGGACGATTTCAATAAAATTTGCTAATTGGTAGCACAAGATGTTCCTAAAGATGATAAAATGACACAAATTATAATATTTTAACAAATGAACTGGTTTTTACAGTTTTTCCTGTTGGTCCGGTTGGTTATAAAACAGAAATCAGTCAGACAAATTTAATAAAATTTACAAATTGTTAGCATAAGATGTTGCTTATGATAATAAAATAACAAAAGTTGTAATATTTTGACAAATAAATGGTTTGTGCAAGCTTTTAATTAAAAAAACAGTAAAGTATTTGCGAAATTGGCTATAAAACGGAAACCAGTCAGAAAATTTTAATAAAATTAGCTAATTAGTAGCGAAAAATGTTGCAAAAACTATAATATTTTGACAAATCAATAGAAACCTTTCTAGTTTATTTACAATTTGTGCTTTTGTATGATAGGTACGCTACATATTTTCTTCCTTTCTTTTAGCAAAGATAGCTACTTTACACAATATTTTGGCAAGTTTCTTATTTAACAAAGTGCTGATGTTATTTTCTTCCAAGATTGAAAAGCAGGTAAGTTTTTTATTGCTTTTTTGATTCATTTTCTTCTGAAACGGAAAGGTTATGCTGCATATTACCCTATTTGGCTCAATACAACCGTTTGCAACTGAGCTTTTAGTTTAGGAATATTACTGATAGTTTTGTTGTATTTCACTTGACTTTTTTATCAACCTCTTTCAAACAAATGTGCAATTAAGAAGATATGCTTTTTTGGTCATTTAAATGTGACTAGGGCATAAAGTGTGTTTACTAGTTTGCCTATTTTTAGCTCTTGAAATACTATATACTATTTAGAAGATGTTTTATGACATTGCAAATGTTGAACGACTTTCCAACTTTGTTAAACAGTTTTTTAACTCAAATTTTATTTTGATTGTTTTTTTGTGCTCTCTTAACTTTTAAGAGTAACATTAGAACGTTTAGTTTCAAAAAAAGGTTAGTCTTAAACTAAACTAAAATAAGGTGCAAAAAATTTAAAGTATTTGTTGATAGATGAAGATGTTTTTTGGCAATCTTTTTTAATTTTTTTTTTTTTAATTTAATTATTTAATTTAAAGTTGGTCTATTTCTGCTGCCAAGGCTAATTTCAACCTAAATTATTGGGTTCTTTATCGTGCACGCAACATCAAGGCAGTACTTTTTATCCGAAAGAAGGCGTACTCATCACAACACATTATTTATTAACCAGAAAAACTGACCCTCCAGATAGGGGGCTTGAGGCTCGAACCCAAGACTCCTGGTATAGCAGTCAAATTCAAATTCAAATTCAAAATCTCTTTATTCATTTTAAAATAATTACATACATGTATAAAGACAGTTACATAAAACAAAGTTCCTTCCGCTAATAGCGGTCCACCTAAGTATTTTAGATTAATTCGTTAGAGTTAATTTATTTTATTGTTCCATGAGGGGGTGTGGAGCGTGTAATAATTAAGAAGGTAGGTAAGTATTATTAGTTATAGGAAAAATGCTAAAAAACCTATTAAAGATACATGATAAAATAAAAATATTTTGCAAACATTGTTACAGGTTATGGTATATGTGAAAGTTTCTGGACATTTCTAATACATAATAGGTATAGCAGTCGAGTACGTTAACCACTACACCACCCGGGCGGTGCGCCTTAGTTTTGTATTTTAATATTAGCGTCTTGGCGACTAGCCCGCAATCAGCAGTCAACAATTTTTTACTTAAAGTTAATTGAGTATTGTTGTTTGGAGACAGTTGAGATAATGAAAGAAATAGATAACTACATGGTCTAACAATATAGATCGTTTGATTTTTCGTTAAAGATTTATTAACGTGATAAAAAATGAGTAAAGTAGGATTGGAAGCAAATTACTATTAAGTTTTAATGACAGCAAGTTCAAGTTTTTAGTTTTATTATTTTAGTTGACATTTTTGTTAGCTTGAATATACTATTTTTTTAGTTACCTTCTCAAACATTAAATGAATTAAAAAAGGTTTTTTTAAATATATTTTAATTGTATTTTATTTTTTTTGGAGCAGTATTTTTGTTATAAAATTAACTGTTTGTTACAATATTGTTTTATCTAAAAAAGTTCCCTAATGGATTCATTTCTAAGTTCTAAACTTGTCAAATAAAAATTGTCTTTACTAAGACTAGCAATTAGTTTATTTACAGTTTTTTTATTCTTATTATATATACATTTTTGGTGTATTTATGATTTGCCTTCTTGTATTTTAGGCACTTCTTCAAAAGGTTAAAAGTTTTTTATCGTTTTTTGTGTCTCATTTTTTTCTGAAACTAGTCTAGGAGAGGCCGCGCTGCATATCACCCTCTGCAATGGGTTTTAGTTTAAGGTTTCAGGCAAGAATATCATTAAGCGCTAGTTTTGTAGTTTTTCACTTAATGTAAAATAGTTTTAAAATATGCAATAAGGAAAGTATTTCTCATTTGGCTATTTAAATGTGACTTGTTCTTTTTTTCTAAAACAATTTTAATTTTTAATTTTGTTTCAGGTTGCCCGCTTTCAACTTTTAAGAAAAACATTTACACGTTTAATTTAAAAAAGGTTTGTCTTAGACTAAACTAAGATAAAATGCAAAAACTTATGTATGTTTGGTGGATATAGATATTTTTTATGCAGATTTTTTAGTTTATTGCGCTTTGAAAAAAATATTTTTTGTGGCTTTGCGCCATCAAAACTGCATCCTATATCCTACTATATTTATGGTATATTTGAAAGCATTACACAAAATGAACCACGTTCTCTTTTTTAACTTGCCATCTTCTAGCAAAAGTTGGATATTATATTTTTACTTTATTGAAGCGTTTTTTAAGATTCAGCAGCCAAGATTTTTTTTAGGGTTTTTCCTATTATAATAAGTTTAAGCAGAACGTATTTCATTTTTTTGTAAAGTATTTGAACTTTTTACAAATGCTTATTATTCTGATGTTGTTTTTGTCAATGTGATATGATTCTATAATATTTATAAAAATTTTGTATCAAAATGTTTGTTGATATTAATTAAGCATGCATATACAGCGTAGTTCTTATCTAGACATTTTTGATTTGGTACATTTAACCTGAATAGTGCCTCTCTAGTACCTACTGCATAAACATTTTGTATTGCTGATTTCAACGTTTAGTTTTTTTGCGATTCAGCTATGAATTATTAATAAAATTATTGATATTGTTTTATATTTAGAACATTTGCTTTTTTACTTTAAACATTGTTATAAGGGTTGAGGTTAGCCACTCTTTTGGTATTTTACTTGTTTACAATACCTACTGTATTTAAAAAGTCACTCAATACTTCTATTGAATCGTCAGTCAGTTTCAAGAACTCTATAAGAACTCAATTTGAACCAGTGCTACTACGTTGGTTATTTAATGACTTGTTTAATTATACTGTAAAGTATTTCAAGGTCGTTGCAATTTAGATCTTCTTGATTTTTTATCTGCAAATCTATTGCTTACATATTTTATCTGTTTCTGTTTAATGTTTGTGGTAAGATTACTTAATGTTATAAAAGTTGAGGTTAGCTAATCTTTTGGTATTTTACCTGTTTTGCATACTGTATTTAATAGGTCACCCTATACTTCTATTGAATTGTCGTCAGTCAGTTTCAAGAGTTCTAAATGAACTCCATGTGAACCAGTAGCCTTACCACGGTTGTTTCATGGCCTGTTTAAATTTTGCTAATAAGTATTTTTAGTACGTTGTAATTTTAGTGATTTTGTGATAAATTGGGTTTTTATCTGCAAATGTGTTTTTTACATACTTTGTTGAAGCTGTTTCTGTTTAATGCTTGTGATAAGATTACTTTTTTGTCTTAAGGTCTTTTTCATTTTTAAAGACATTAAAGTTGTTGTATTTTTTTCGTAATTTTTCTATTTTCTTATTTAATCTTCTTTTGTTCATTAAGTGAAATGTTTTAAAAATTCATTTTTTTAAATTATTTTATAAATATATGATGTTTGTATTATCTTTAATTTATTATTTTGGAACTAATTCTTGACACGTTTTTCTGATTTTTGTCTGTATCTTTAGTTACTTCATATTGAGATGATGGGTCATTGTTGTTTGAGTAGTATATAGTACCATTTACTGTTTCACGCTTATTTAAACATCTCTATTTTACATTGCTTTTTAAAATGCCTATGTTTATTCTTTCCATTGTATGTACAAATTTTTTTATTTTATCTGCACCAATAAGGCTTTTCACATATTATGTTGTTACTTTTATTATGTTTTGTTTTTTCTTAAACCTTTGTCTTTTGCTTTACTTAAAACCGTCTGGAGATCCGAGCAAGAAACTAAATACTCAGAAACATTTAGTTTTGAGATTAACTTTGATTGACAATAACGATAACGTTCTATCAACCCAATTTAACTTATTGTAGATTTTGCGTTACGAAATTCAAAAACAAAATCAACAAGTTTTGCAATTATTATTATGTAAATCATTTGTAACTATTTTTGCTTTTTATATTTGAGGAAGTACGTCTGGCGTTCTTGCATTGTGAGTTTTTAATCTTATTGTGTACATTTGTTACTCTATTATTTTAGTGTATTTTAATTACTTTAATAAAAAAGAAAGTTAATGCGTTTGAATGTTCTGCACTTGTTTAGCAGCGGATGTTTTTTGTCTTTTAAATGTTTGTGGCATAGAAGATTCGTTTGGATTTTTATTCTAAGCTAGTAATAATTTGATGCGGTCGTCTCCTTTGCAAAGCAATGGCTAACCAGCAAAGTATTTGCCTAGTAAACCCCTCTAGTGGTGTGGTTTGGATTTCACGTTAAAACTGTAGGTCCCGTATGTTTGTGTGGAACTATTATCGCACACCACAAACATACGAAAGGGGTGCCAACGCTAATAGCAAGTATGGCACTATAAGAAGAAAAATAATTACTAGTTAGAGTATCGTTTGTAGTGCCGTTTAGCCATCAGTCTATTAAAATGTTGTTCTAAGATGACCATGTTTTAGCGTACTAATCAATGGCAGTTATCTCCTCTTGGAAAATTAAAATGAAATGCTTTTCTTACTATATTCAAAGATAAATCATTTTGATCGTTGGACAAATACGTTTTTATAAAGTTTGGTCTAATCTATAGTTTTTCTTTTTTATATATACATATTTGTCATTTCCGGTTTCTGAACATGTTATCTATAAACTGTTTGTCTTGCCTTCATCATTACAACTAGGTGCAGCTGCAATAAAAGCAGTGTTTACATGACTACTGTAGGAGTTGTTCTATGCCTGGTTTGGCTGCTCTACTACTTAAGTTTTTCAGTACTAAGATGGCAATATTTTTGGCAAAGGTTATGCACAAACCATTCAATAACTTTAATATCTATGACAAAGGTAGTAACACATTACTCTATAGACATTGTTTAGCAACTTTATTTTCTACAATATAATGTAAATTTTACAGTTACTTATACGTAAGGAAGTTACTTCTATTAACAATAATTGATTTATTCAAAATATATTTTTAAAATTTGTCACTTTTTGGGCTGACGTTGATGCTTCTTATGCAATGAATTTTAAACGTTTTTAATTAACTTCTGAATTTCTTCAAGTAGTAGAAGTCTTTGCTGATTGTGGGAAAAGTATCTGGATCAATAAATAAACTTTGTTTTAATTATTTTGTCTACTAGCGTCAATTTAGCTTGGCTTTATTCTGTTTTGTTTTAATACATATACGGAGATTGCATAAGAATTTTGCTAATAAAAACACTATTAGTGATCAATGAATTAGATATCACCTTTTTTTTCTCTAACTTGATAACTTTAAACATTTGCATAAAAAAGAAACATCCAATTCTTTAATTACAAACCATAATTTGGTGTGTTTTACGTATTAAGTATTAATTACCAAAAAATTAAATATTTTTATTTTCTTTGTTAACTAAAGACTTCTAACGTGTGCAAAGAAAAATTATCTTATAACTTTTTGATTACAAATACTTTGGCGCGTAGCCAAGATATTATTTTACTATCTGCCTAAGTGTTAGTAATCAAGGAATTTGATATCAGTCTTTTCTCCATTAACTTAATGATTCATAACGTTTCCATAAAAAAAAAACCTTCAATTCCTACCCAAATCTTGGTTTTTTATCTTTTTTATTACAAGCATTTGGACAAGTGATTGAGACACTCTAATTAAAACTACTTGCTTGTAATTATGATTTGGAGTGTTTCACCTACCCACTGAATTGTTGGTCATCTAACTTTTTTATTACAAAAAATCAGGCAAATGGGTGAGACATTCCAATTAAAACTACTTGCTTGTAATTATAATTTTGAGTCTCTCACCTACATGCCTAATTGTTGGTCCAACTTTTTGATTAGAAACAATTAAACGAGTGGGTGAAACTTCATTTTCTTTTTCAAACTTTAATTGTCTACTTCTGAAGGTAAGTCTTGCTGTTGCCATCTTTCCCCCACTACCTCTGTAATGTCATCCAGTCATCTTTTTTTGTGGTCTTTTCACGCTTCGTTTTGTTTTCCAAGGACTCGACGTTGTAATTCGGGTTGTCCACTTAGAGTCTTGTAACTTCTCCTACCTAGCTCCACTTGAGTTCAGATATTTGCTTCAAACACTTCTCTTTTAAGACTGTGTGGTACGTCTTTGTTCTAGAGAATTTGTTAGCTTTACAAATGCCGCCTAATTGTGTTGTATCCTTCGTAAGTGAAACACTATAATTAAAACGATTTGTTTGTAATAAAGATTTGCTCAACTGTAAAAAAATCAGAAATTATATATTAACTTTTTTTTCCAATTTATTGATATTAACGTTTGCATAGAAAAGAATTATTAAATTCTTTGATTACAAACACTGAAGTCTTAACTATTTAACTACTTGTTTATAATTATAAACGCTGCACGTTTCGTTTACCTGCTTAAGTGTTAGCGATTAAAAAATTAGATATCATTTGCAAGAAAGAGACACATCTAATTCATTAATGGCAAACAAATGGCCAATCACTTTAATCAAAACTACTTGTTTGTATTCATAACTTGGAGTAACCTACTCACTCAAGTGTTAGTAATCAAGAAGTTTGTTCAACTTATTAACTTATGAAAAAACAATAAATCCTTTGATTACTAGCAAACTACTTGCTTGTGATCATATTTTAAAGTGTACCTCTGTCAACTTAGAGTGGTCAAAAAACTTAATATTGTCTTTTTCTTTTACTACTTAATGACTTCTGACGTTTGGAAATGAGAATTATATTCAACTCGATTTAATTGTGATCATGATTGAGAGTGTCCCACTCTTCCGCCCAAGTAAAATTTTTTGCTTGTATTTATGATTTAGAGTATTTTACACACATCCATTGAGCGAGTGTTTAATAGTTACTGTGATTGTATGTAAATTGTTTCTTTGACCAAGTGAGATGCTAGGCACACTGATGATGGGTGCATACCCTAAAACAAGTCCAAAAGTTGCAACTTTAGTCATAAAAATTTGTTCAGCTAGCTTTAATTTTCTTGAATTATTTTGCATGTCTTAGACAAAACTGATTTAAATATCCAAACATTGCTTATGTAATTATGCACATTTGTCTATGTTGAACATGTTAACTTTTCCATGGTTAGCAGCTTCTTCATATATAGTACAAGATTTTTTACGCAAAACTGTAATAATACAGATAATTTTGTTATAAATAAAATTTTGCTTTTTGAAATTAAGAATAAAATTTGCAACTTTGTAAATATTATATGTATAAAATTTTTATTAATTATTAAAGATTTATTTTTTAATAAAATTGATTGATTCAATTTTCTAAAATATTAATTTATTTAATTAGAAACGTTAATTATTACAAAAAAGAATACAATAAAATTATAACAAAACTTTATAATCATTTGGAAGATCCATCATTTCCTATAACCTTTAAACGCATGTAATATTTTTTAATTTTATATTTTCCTTGAATCATCTTTTTATCGTTTTGATATATCGATTAATTTCTAAACATTTCACAATTCCCGTGTTTCTGTAAATAACACATGCGTTGCCCAATAAGAGAAACTAAGTTGGAAAGCTTTCAGTAGATTCTCGAAATGTGTGCGGATAGCCGGATTAATAACAAAAATAACATTATCGGATATTATTTATGTTCTGCTTGTCAATGATAAACAAAAATTAAATGCTAATGAGAATATCATTTTGCAAATTCTTTTGTAATTTGATTATTTATCTATAGTCGGTAAAATGCGGTTAAATCTATTGGCAATTTTTTAAGACAATTTAATTTTCTGATTTGGTAAAGAGTGGCGACGGCACTGAAACTGTTGCACTGATCCAAACCTGTCCTTTACGACACGCATAAAACCATATACGGTTTTAGAGCGGCGAAATGGGAAAGCGATAAATAGAAAATGAGGCAGGATGCGTGTTTTATGTCCAAATGAAAACGAAAAATGTGTTAGTATTACGCGCGTTGAGAGGAACTGCAAGAAGTGGTCGCACGATTTATATATTTTTTATTTTCATTTTCCATCTGTTCCAAATTTAATATTTACTTATTCAAAATGCCATCTCAGTTGATGGAGTATAAAACGATATGTCATGTGTTTATGCGTCTGTCTAAAGCTCAGCGTGTAAATATTTAACTTATTTTTTGTTTGTTAGCAATATGATGAGTTTGCGAAACGGTATTGGTATGCGAAATATTTAATTCGTAGGTGTCTTCGCGGGAGAAGCGCATCATCTTCCCAATGGGTGGCTCAATCTCGAGCACACCTAAATATCAATGTAATCGTTTACAATCTGATTTAATTTTAAAAATATATTTATCAAATTTTATTGGAATATTAAATATGCCAGGGAACATTGTCGGACCCCTTACTAGCCGCAGGCCAAATTAGCCATCACAATTGTCAGTGTTTACTGTGCCTTGTTAGCACGCTACGCTGACTCTATTCCCGAATTAATTTCTTCTATTCTAATACATCCATTGAGTGTTGCAGTTGTTAACAAATCTTGCAGCTATATATTTATCACGTGTTGCGTTATTTATTTCGCGCATTTTTCGCTGCACGTCCGAACTGCATGTAAGATTTTATTAATGGCCATGTGATGGTTATGTCGCAGGGCATGGACGAGATGTTGAAAATAAAATATAAAAAAATATAATGTTTCGATTGGAATCATGCATGTATGGCGATGTATGAAAATAACGTATGGGCGATTATGATAATTCCGCAGCGGCGTCTAATTTACGAGGTACAAATGCCTGCGCGCCGCGACAAATCCATTTTACAAGAACAAGGATCATATTATATGCAGAAGAAGGGCGATAAGTAGATCTGTCCTGTCCGTTGGGTCGTTACTGGCTAATTGATGATCGGCCTCGCCGTATGCTAATCCGTGGGATGATGGTACGTAACTGGGTAGCACTTGACCTGGTGGTTGTGGTACTGCTGCACTGAGCCTAATCGACCCGCGCACATTTTCAACTTTATTGAGCTCTTCATTTAAACTGTCTTGTTTGGCTGTATGCTCTCTCGCAACTATCGTACAATCTCTGTATCGACTCACCACAAACATCGAGCAATAACCAACCATTTATACGGCCAGCGACATGCAACGACGTTTCCATGTCTTCTCTCAATCTCATCTTCACGGCCAGTACTTACGCCACAATTTAACTCTAACTGTAATTAAAGCCATCGTAAACTAACAACACACATTCAACACTATTTTACGTTCATACTCCATTCGACACTCCATCGAAAGCTTTATAGTTATAATCCTTTCATCAAATAAGATCCAGACTTATAAGATATCATAAAACATATTCCCGATAGATTCAGAATCTAAAACAAAGATAGATTGTTTTTGAAGAAATATTGTAGAAAATTTGTATTAAAAGTTAAGCAATTCTGAGCCTTTGAATTATTATATACATTTTATAGGATATATTTGAGCACATAAGGTTATAGTGTACATAAATAAGAATTTAATTTAAAAATGTTTTGACTAAATGTTTTATAATTTCCAATTGTTTCAAAAACTGTTGGCCAGAGCCTGAAAAAGATTTTTATCTATAATAATATGTCTCTTAGATTAAGTTGTGGTACCATAAAATTACTTAAAAAATTAAGATCTAACAGAATAACTTTAAATTCTGACCAATCAGCACATGAAGTAAAAATAGCATTAGTCTAAAACATTTAAAAAAAAATTAGTTGTAAGCAAAATGTAGTTAAAATCATTTTTCTTTTTAAGTAAAGTGTAAACAAAATAACTTTATCTCAGATACTCAATATGGATCTTCTGACTTATGTTAATCACAAATGGAATTTTACTTTAGACAAATAAGAAGAAAATTTTGCAGTAGCTCTAGATATTTCCAAAACGTTTGATATAGGGTATGGCATCCTAACCTTGTCAACAAGCTCTATCGTTTAGGTCTTGATAAAAAATACTATAAATCTCATAATTTTCTTGACAATAAAAAAAATTGATGGTTTTTAACTCTGACCTTAAAATCATAAATGCTAGTGTTCCTCAAGGTTCTCTTCTTTTGCCAACTTTATTATTGATTTACATTAATGAACGTCTTATAATAACTAAAAGTTAAACAAATATGACAGAGCGTCTTGAAATTTCTAAGTTAGAATCCGTAGCATCTATGAACAAAGACCTCCAAACAATATCTGAATAGAGCAGTCCTAACATGGTCAATTTTAACTCTAAAAAAGTTTTTACTGTTTCAAAATCCAAATTTGAGGTATCATCAGTACCAAATATTAAACTAAACAACAAATCCATATCTAAATCTTCTTCAATTTGTCTTCTAGGTGTTACAATCTCACTTAATCTTTTCTGGAACTACCATGCTGTCGACATAGCTAAGTATCTAGAAAACTAAAATTTCTTAATAGATGTAAAAAGTTTTTTACTTCAGTTCAACTTTTGCATATTTTTAATACTTAATTTGTTTTCGTATTAAATGTTGTGTCCAAGTATAGTATATCTCTTCTAAACTCTATTCAAAAACGAACTATTCGGATCTTTGCCGATCCAAAATTGACTAATGACTTAAATACTTTACAACACAGGCGTAATGTTGCAGATTTTTGCATTTTCTATAGATATTTTAATGGACATTGTTCCAAACAAAATACAAAACATTTTGCCATCTAAACAAATATTTACTCGTAGTACAAGGCTTGCTAGGAATTCTAACAAATATTCACTGACAGTTCAGAGATGTAAGACTAATGTACAAAATCTATTTCAGAGACAATTTTAGTTATCCTAAATATAAGTTACTAAATTTTCTTTTGTACTTAAAATCTGTTTTCTCAGTATTGCAGCATTGTTGGATTGTTACTTTTTAAAATATTTATTATAATACATACAGAATACTGCACTGCATTGTAGCCCGCGCCAGCATACAAATTTTAAAGCGACTATGACAAGCGGTTACACTTCTCAAATAAACTCGTTACATATACGTTTTTTGTTTGGTACTTCGTTTTGTGCACTTAACTTTGTTTACGTTTGAAGTTACTTTGCGTTTTGTGACTAGTTCAAATTGAGTTACAAAAACAACGAAAACCTACTGAAGGTGTTGGTTTGTTTTGAGTTTTTTAAAACAACAACTTTGTTTGAGTAAAATCTAAGTAAAAAGCGAAAACTTAATTTTGTTTGTGTTTTTTAAGGAAGAAAACCATTTTTATGAAAAATTCAGCTTCTTCTAAGGCTTCGCGTGTAGGATCAGGGTTGCCCAGAGAGTTTGCCCAACTGCACTAAAAATTCTATTTTGTTTTTATTTGCCAACGTAACGGGACTTCTAAGCATTCCTTTAATACGCATACTTTGTGTTATTTTCTTTTTTGCTAGTTTTTGAGTTGCGTTGTTATGTTTATTGTTTTTTTTTTTTATATGTGTAACCAGATTGTTTATCTGGCTTCAGGAGTATTAGCTTTTCATCATTGCTTTAACCATTAATATTTTCTTTCCAACGTTATTCTTGGTTTCATCTTTAATGTGGATGAGACAGGAAATGGAATGGGCAAGGTATTACGAAAGTAAAATCTTTTAAATATTTGCGATAGGTTTTTTGCACAAATAATAGTGAGAGCGAGCACATTAAAGAGATGGCTTGAAAGGCAAATAAAGTAGTGGGGCAATTTTAGGGAAGTGAAAGAAAATTTGAGTGTATGAGAATAAATGGTTTAAGGTTTGATAGTTTAGTTAGGAGTATGATATTGTATGGATCAGAAATATGGGGATAAAAAGAACAAGAAAAATTAGAAGCAATGCAGGTTAAATATTGAAGATGGGTGCTAGGTTTAAACAAAGAAACTTCAGCATATATTGTGCTGGAAGAAGTCAAAATAGATAAGTTAAGAGTAGAAGCAGGAAAAAGAGTATGAAATATGAAGAAAGAATGAGACAAAGACACGAATGTAAAATCTTACAAGAATGCATGAAAGAGAAAATGAGAGCAAGAAATGGAAAGCTAGAAAAGATTAGGGAAAATTATTACAATAGAAATGGGTATGCTAGTCAAAAAATTGAAAGAATGACAGAATCTGGGAGAGTGACATGGCACGAAATTATGGAAAGAAACAGAAATATACAAAAGCAAGAAAGGAAAATACGAGTGAATGAGTCTAGGTACAACGCAAGTTATGAACATATTTTAAAAAGTAAACTGCCAACGTACCTAGAGAGTAATACATACAGTAAAAATGATAAAAAGATAATTGCAAGATTCAGATGTGGTAATAAAGAACGAGTGACAAGATGTTGGATGGAAGAAGATTTAAAAATGTGCAGAATGTGCAGAATGGAGAGTCTAAGGAAACTATAGAACACAAGTTAAAAAAGTGTAACAAAATGAGAGAAGAACAGATGGAAAAAAATGAGATATTGAAAGGCGACGGAAGAGGGATAGAATGGATGAGGGCAGTTAAAAAGTTGTAGTTAATTTTTATAAAGATTATGATTTTTTATTTTGGGTTATAAATATGTTTGTAAATGTAATTTTCAAGGCCAAAAGGCAGAAAATAAACGTATTAATAATAATAATAAATTAATAGCCTTTCAAGGCTTGTGTAATGCAGTTTACTTTTTTGTGCTCGTGATTAATATCTTATTTTTAATATTTTTATGAGTGATTTAGTACAGCTGGCTTTACTGTCGTGGTTTTTTATCTAATCTTCTATTTTTTATAAATTTTTTGCTTGTTTTGTTGCTTTTTTCATTGTTAGGTACATTTTTGTTTTTTCCTCTACAAGGATGTCAATGGGTATTAACCTGGCATTGTTTCTAGACAGGTGATTCAGCTTTTTTGTATTTTTGTACAAAATTTGCAGTCTTTTCTTTTCCTGGATTGTTTTACCACATATAGAGGCTGCGTTTTTATATGTTAGATTTAAGTTTATCTATGCTGGGCGTAAGCCTTGCCAGCACCATAAACAGTTGAGTTTGTCTTGCTTTAATTTCATACTCTGTAAGTTGCCTTCTGCCGTATATGTTGAATTGCCATTTGCGTTTTTTTGTTGGCTAGTTTGAATCTTTAGCTTCAGGTTAACCTAATTATATAGCCAACCGTATGCTTTATTTTGTTCTAATATTGTTTTCTATTTTCTTGGACCTATTTCTGAATTTTGCGGTACAACGCAGCTGAACTTTATTTTTTTATCGATTAGAACAGAAATTGATAAGGTAATTGCTTACATCTATTTTTATATATGTCGCTTTATCTGGTTGAGTTAAAAACGTATTTAATGTCAAGCAATACCAAGGTGTAAAATTCTTTGCGTTTGTACAATCTTTTTAATTTTGCTTATAGCATCTATAGCTGATTTGCTTTTTTTTTACCCATATTGGTAATCGGAACGCTTTTACTAGAATTTCTTGTTCATTCGGGAATTAGCAAGTTGGTCTGTATAGCATTGATAAAGAGGGTCTGTTTTGGGCGTTTTAAGTTTTTTAAAAATGTAAAGATAGTTATGCATTGGTTCATCAATTCTAGATTTTTTTTTGTACATGTTGCTATCAAGGTATAGATTAACTGGTAGAACTAAGTGTTATTTTGTTTTTTAGCATCTTTGTACTTTTTTTGCTTCCGTAAACAATGGTATGTCCTTCTTATCAACGCTGGTGGAAAGTTTTATAACTATGTTGTCAGCTCAGAAGCACAAACATTGTTGTCAATCTTTTGCAGAACTTGACGAAATTTGTTTTTTATCTTTTTTATGAGAGCGGTAAAGTTTTTTTTTATTAGAATTGATTCTGCACTTTTTTTTTTTCAATCTAACGACTTTGTACTTTTATTTATTTTGAAAAAAAAAAATTATTGGCTGCCGAGGAAGTTTTTTTTTAAGTAGTAAATCCTCCGGTTTACTTGTTCTTTTTTTCTCTTTTTTCCTCTTGATTTTTTTTAAGTTTGGTCTGCAGTTATCAGGCTTTGCTTTTAAACTATGCGTTTTTACTTGCGTCCATTTTCTATCCCGTTTGTTTGATAATTTATTTTTTGATGCTTGTGGATATTATCTCAAAATAAACGTTTTGCTGGGGGCTTAATTGATCTTGTTGCTTACCTTTCAGTTTTTGATTTAGTTAGTTATATAAGCAGATGTTATTGTGATGTCAATGACCAATTTGCTAGTTTCTCAAAAAAAAGTTTGGTTGGTGCTGGAGTTTTGGACGGTTAGATCCAGCTTTATTGTTTGTTTTAGCAAAAATATTTTATTTTTTTTTATATAGATCTTAGACCAGAGATTTGTTGTTAAAGTTTTTTCCCCCTTCTCCTAATTAGAATCTCCGTGTAATAGCTTAAAGTCCTTAATAGTTATGTTAAGAAAAACGTAGCAGGAGTAAATAAATTACTGTATGGTCTGGCGCTATAAAGGTAAAGTTTTTATTACTCGTATCCGATCCGTGGGTTTTAAATTTTTTTGTTGAAGGAAGACGTCATTATAGTTATAATGATGTTTTTCTCTAAGTTTGTGTAGTCAATCTAAAATATAGCCAAATAAGGTGTAGGATCCTAAATGTCATGTTTTGAAAATTTCAAGTATTGACGTCAGGATTGATGAAAGTAAAAGATACATTTGCGCTATGCAAAAAAAAAGTTAAATACGGATAACTTTTTTGATACAAACTTAAAAAATACTAATAAGCAAAAATATTAAATGACATTTATTTTATTTGTCAAACAATACAGGGGAAACGTGGCGCAGTAGTTTAAGCATCCGACTGCTGCACCAAAGATTATTGGTTTGAATCTCATACTGGAAACTATTTTAATTGTGTAAACGCTTTCCCACTTCCAACCCGCTTTGTTAGCATGGGCTTTGTTGGTTTTGGGTTTCTTGTTTTTTTTTTTTTTGTAAATCTTGCATTTTTTATTCTAGTCTTAACTTTTCTTTTACAATACACAATGTCTTGCAGTTCTTCTGCAGTTATTTTTGTTTTTTACCTTGTTTTGTAGTGTAAACACATACAATTTTTTCTTCATTTTACATTGTGTTGTTTGGAGTTTATTAACCAAAGATTGTTGGTTTGAATCTCATATTGGAACCAACCAAACAGCATGGGGTTTTAGGACTAAAATCTTTCTCTTGTCCGGAGTAGATTAATAATCTTTTTAGTGGTTTAGAATCCACTGAAAACTGTAGCTCAGTTGCCAGCAGTACGGACAGAGAAGAAGCTATAATGATGATGATGATAACAATAACTGCAAGATGTATAATTTGATACTTTGCTTATATAGATTTTATATAAATCTTCCATAACAAAGATTTTGCAAATAATAATTATACGTGTAACAGGTTTACTGATTTTTAAAACAATTCCAAAGAATTCTATATCAACATTGTTTTAGAAACAGTAGTTAAACTACATCTCTCTTTAACGCTAACTGTTTGTTTTATATTTAACTAAATATTAACTTGGCATTTTGCTTTTTGGTACAATTGCCTAAACAAGTCTCTTTTTCTAAGTTTGCTTATGGGTGATCCATAATATTATGTGGTTTATATGTTTTATTTGCTTTTGTTCTTAAAAAATTGTTCTTTGAGTATTGCAGCGTTGTTGGATTAAAACATATTAGAATATTTTTATAATATGAACAACTATTCTATAGTTTTTAGAATACCAAATTAAATTATAATTGTTGTTGTGTCAAAGCGACTATGACAAGCAATCAGCGGAAGTGTACAAATTTGGTGCAGAATACGTCTAAAATAAACCTGTCACAATTCTAATAAACATTGTCACCAAGAAACTTTTTTTAAACTTTGAGTAAATACGAAAAGAAATTATTTTTACGTAATTTTTGTGAATATAACTTTACTTAATTTAAGTTTGCCTAGTAATTACTGACAATATTGAGTTTTAGTTTAAAAATTTAGATGCAGCATAGTTAATTCTAATGAAAGTTACTTAAGTTGCCATTGGAAAGCTTTTAAACTTTGAGTAAATACGAAAAATAAAAACAATTTTCTGTAAATTTGTCAGTATGACGTCACTTAATTTAAGTTTGCGCAATAATTACTAAAAATATTAAGTTGCGGTTTGAAAGCTTGGATGCTGTATACTTGATTCTTTTAAAAATCATTTTAATTGCTATTTGAAACCTCTTAAGCTTTCAGTAAAACTAAAAAAAATCAGTTTTCCGTAAATTTTGAAAATATAAAGTAACTTAGTTTAAGTTTGTGCAATAATTATTAACAATATTGAGTTGCAGTTTAAAAATTTGGATGCAACATACTTAATTCTAATGAAAGTCACTTAAATTGCTACTGGAAAGCTTTTAAACTTTGAGTAAATACAAAAAGAAATCAATTTTCTTTAAATTTGTTAGTATGACCTCACTTAATTTAAGTGTGCGCAATAATTACTAAAAATATTAAGTTGCGGTTTGAAAATTTGAATGCTGCATACTTGATTTTACTTAAAATTATTTAAATTGCCATTTGAAAGCTTCTAAGCTTTCAGTAAAAATAAAAAAAATCAGTTTTCCGTAAATTTTGATAATATGAAGTAACTTAGTTTAAGTTTGTGCAATAATTATTAACAATATTGAGTTGCAGTTTAAAAATTTGGATGCAGCATACTTAATTCTAATGAGAGTCACTCAAATCGCTACTGAAAAGCTTTTAAACTTTGAGTAAATACAAAAAGAAATCAATTTTCCTTAAATTCGTTAGTATGACCTTACTTAATTTAAGTTTGCGCAATAATTACTGAAATTATTAAGTTGCGGTTTAAAAATTTAGATGCTACATACTTGATTCTATTAAAAATTACTTAAATTGTTATTTGAAAGCTTCTAAGCTTTCAGTAAATATGAAAGAAATCAATTTTCCGTAAATTTTTTTAATATGAAGTAACTTAATTTAAGTTTGCGCAGTAATTATTGACAATATTAAGTTGCAGTTTAAAAATTTAGATGCAGCATACTTAATTCTAGTAAACGTTATTTAAATCGCAACTGAAAAGCTCTTAAACTTTGAGTAAATACGAAAAAAAATCAATTTTTAGTAAATTTGTTTGAAAACTTTGATACAGCATACTTGATTATATTTTGACCGTTTCATGTGTTTTTAATTAAAAATCTTACATGTGAGTACACCGCGCAGCCGCAGACTATTCCGGATAAAACAAAAATGATGTGATTGCTCAATGATAGAAATTTTGCATATTATGCGAGCAGTCCGGGGTTTGATCCCCGAAAAATTACTAAAATAATAACTTGCTCTTTATCTACCAGGGTGGTTCGGAAGTCACCTAATAAGCTGTTGGTTCCATCAAACCTCTTTAAACAAGTTGTAGACTTACTGTGACAATGTAAAATAGCACAATAAATTAAAAAAAAAATAAAAAAATCTTAAATAACCGCACCAGTGGCTTTCTCCACGCAGTTCAGTTTATATTAAACAATATATGATTACGTTTGAAATTTTTTTTGCGTTTTATACCTACTAGTTCATTAATATATGCTTAACAAAAAACGAGTTTTAACAAATTCAATAAATGTATTGTTTTGATTACGTGAATTTTGAATTCATAATCTTTTTCATTAAGCTCTTTTCTGTCGTCTAATGTTGAACATAAGTCTTTTTTAAATGTTTTCATACTTCTCTGTCAATCAATTTATCAATAACAGTATTAACTGTACTTTACACTGAACTATAAATGATATTAAATTTCTTATAAAGTCTGTAATTTATTTCACAAGCAAAACCCATACTTCATATAATACTTTTTATAACTTAATTGAAATAAGAAAATTTTAATAAAATTATTCCTAATAGTCATTTATAATATCTATTATATGTATATTAAATTTTTTTTAACAACAATCATTCAATTGTAAGGTTGTGAATGTTTAGTTAATATCTAGGTATAATAGTTAATTGTAACCGAATAAATAAAATTATATTCTATTTCTATTAGCGTGTGAAATATGGCAAACTTAATTTCCAAGGCGAAGAGTTCCCGGTCATCTTACAAAAGTCGCTTTGATAAATAGATGTGAAAACAAGAGCTTTCGCTGCCGTTCCCGTCCGTTCATCAACGGCTCTTTAAAGAAGATGTACCCGGGCTGTTTCATTCATGCCCAGACCACTCATGCATATGTATTACCCGTCACTGTGTTGGTGTGCACGGTACACACACACACAGATATCCACATGTAAAAGATAGTAATGTATTCATATATTCACTAATACGCGATATTGATTTCATTATGGTAATCTCAGATCATTATCTTGACACTTGAGTTTGTCTTTATATCCGAATCCATTTACCCCGCGCCGATTTGATCGACAAGTTCAATTAATATTTTTGTCTGCCTTCCCATCGGTTGCACTTTTTCCCATTCAGACAATAATGCCTAATAAATATTTATATATTTACAAATCGTTCATTAAGGATTAATGATGCTCTAACATCTTGGACAACTTCATACAATGCGGACCGAAGCAGTCACGTCTCTCAACTCGCTAAGTCCTTACTTAAACACCGACCATTTATGTTAATAAAATGCAGATATGTATCTTTTTACTTACGGACGAATTATTAACATTTGTAATATTGAAGCAAAGGGTCAGTACCATAAAGCACAAACCGCTTCATTTTTTTTTTGTTACGTCCAGTAAATGTTATGTTCTTTCTGCGAAGAACAACCGCGGCTAATGCGACGGCTAAACAGGCATGCGTTCGGAACGATTTGATACGATTTTTAAAGTTTTCTAAACTATAGGAGACACAATGGGTCTCCCTGCACCATTGTGTATTATGTAGCGACCCCAATGGCACGTTCAGTTTACAGCGTGCTCATTCGCATCTCGCTTCTCCACATCCATACATGTTATTGAAATTATATTGTGGTAAGAATCAGTTGGCTTGCTACAGTGACGTTTCGGCCATCGGGAGCCTTACATAGAGATAGAATCCCGGTTTTTGTGGGATTATGAGATATTTTTATAAAGGGCGAAAAATAATGGTGTGTTTGGAGTGAAATGCTGTGGAAGAATGGAAAACGGTTTGCGTATTTGAGAAACTTATTACGATCATTCCTAATCGAGTCAGTTTTGTATGTTTTGTAATAAAGTTATTAATTTTTGTATTATATTATAAATTTACAAAATAGATAATTAATTTAATAATAAAATAATTTAATACAAACCTAATCTATTTGATTAAAATAAGTTGTATTACGATTTAAGTTTTAAATCTTAACACAATTTATTTTAGATGTGAAGCTATCAAAAAATATGCAGAATACACTTGAACAATAGATTTATCATCGAAAAGAATGTTTGTTAGCGTAATGATTTGTAGATTAAAAATTTGTGCATATAGTTTGAGTAGCACAGAACAATTTAAAGTAGGTACTAGTAGTAGACAAATTTGAATAAATATTTCTGTGCTATTATGCAATGCCGTGGTCATACAAAGTAGAAGAGGTTTGTAAAACCAAAACTTTTTTTGTGTTTAACTCTTGGTCGCTGCATTGTTAGATTGAGTTTCAGTTAAAATTATTAGTTCATTTTATAATTAATTGATTGAAGATTCAAAATTGTTACAAGCTTGCAAAATGACAACTGCAGACAGGCAATGGAGGCAATTGCTGCCCCAAACGCTAAGACAGCCGATAGTACTTGCAACTTTCCAGAAAGAATTTGCAAGTTATGACAGAAACCTTGAGAGGACACTGCCAACTAAGAAAACATAAGTACACGATTGATATTGAAGACAGAAATAGATGACAAAACAATTAAACATGTGCTATGTACATGCCCGGACCTCTCATACAATAAAGAGTCTATGTTGTGGAGCTTCTGGCTTCACACAGCCAGTATAAGGCTATATAAACATTGTACTTACATACATTAGCCATGAGAAGGTTGTGTTTTAACTTTTTAATAACTAACACTTGGGTAGGTGGGTGAGGCACTTCATTTTAAAGTATTGGCCCGTTACTAGGTTTTGGAGTGACCCACACACCCACCCTAGAGTGTTTGTTATTAAGGAATTGCAAACTTGTTTTTTATTTGGACGTTAGAAGTCATTTTGTTACAAGAGGAGGTTGTAATTCAACTTTTTTTATAACTAACACTTATGAAGGTGGGTGAGGCACTCTATTCTAAAGTATTGACCCGATACCGTGTTTTGGAGTGTCTCACCCACCCACCCTAGTAATTGTTATCAAGGAATTGAATGCATGTGATCTATTTGGATGTTAGAAGTTATTTTGTTACTAGAAAAAGTCGTTATCCAACCTCTTGATAACTAACACTTCATTCCAAAGTATTAGCTCGTTACTATGCTCTGGAGTGTCTCACCCACCTACCCTAGTGTTTGTTATCAATGAATTGAATGTTTGATTTCTATTTGGACGTTAAAAGTTATTTTGTCACAACACCCAACTTCTTGATAAATAACATTTGAGTGGGTAGGTGTAGTACACTCCATTCCAAAGTATTACCGTTATTATATATTGGAATGTCCCACCTACCCACCCTTGTATTTTGTTGTTAAGAAATTGTATGTTTGTTTTCTATTTCAACGTTAAAGTTATTTTGTCATAAGAAAAAGTAGTGATTTACCCTCTTGATAACTAACACTAAGTGGGTGGAGCACTCTATTTCAAAGAATTGGCTCGTTGCCATATTTGAAAGTGTTTCACTTACCCACCCTAGTGTTTGTTAACAAGGAATTGTATATTTGTCATCTATTTGAACGTTAGAAATCATTTTGTTACAAGAGAAGATTGTTATCTAACCTTTTGATAACTAACATTTGGTTGGGTGGTTGAGGCACTTGACTATTACCATGCTTTGGAGTGTCTTACCCACACAGTTCTGTGTTTGTTATCAATAAGTTGAAGTTTGTCTTCTAATTGGACTCCTAAAGTTATTATGTTGCAAGAAAAAGTTGTGATTCAACTTCTTGATAACTATTACTTGGGTGGGTGGATGAAGCACTCCATTCTAAAGTATTAGCCCGTTACTATGTTTTGGAGTGTTCTACCTACCCACCCTACTGTTTGCTCAAGGAATTGTATGTTTGTCTTCTATTTAAAAGTTAAGTTATTTTGTCACAAAAGAAGATCGTGATCCAACTTTTTAATAACTAACATTTGGGTAGGTGGTTGAGGCACTTGTTTATAAAGTAATGGCCCGTTACAATGTTTTGTAGTGTCTTACCCACCCAGCCTAGTGTTTGTTATCAAGGAATTGAATGCTTGTCTTCTATTTGGACGCTAGAAGTTATTTTGTTACAAGAGAAGGTCATGATCCAACCTCTTGATATCTAACACTTAATTTTATTTCAAAGTATTGGCCTGTTACCATGCATTGGAGTGTCTTACCCACCTACCCACTCTTGTGTTTGTTATCAAGGAATTAAATGTTTATTTTCTAATTGGACATTGAAAACTATTTTGTCACAAGAGAACGGTGTGATCCAACCTCTTGATAACAAACACTTGGGTGGGTGAGACACTTCATTTTAAAGAATTGACCCGTGAACATATTTTAGAAGGAATTACAGAACAATGGACTAAGGTTGCTACTGGAAGAGGTACAAAGAGCACCGAATCTGAAATCCAAAAATTCAAAATTCCGACAAATATTATAAACTATAATATAAGGAAGCATTCAGCACTATACCAATTTTGAAGATTACAGTCTATGATACATAAGACATTTGAACAATAAAAATTTTATAATTTAAAAAACTTTTTGCTTACTATCTGTAATGATAAGAAATACGTAATGTACTCAGTTTTAGCAACAACATAGGATGAGTAGTAGTACGCCAAAACCTTGCTTAATCTAATAAATAATTTTTTTCTAAAAACTTGAGCACAAGAAACGACAAACTACAAAACATAAAATAAAATTTTCTCATTTTGAAACTGAAATACATTACTTTTGCGCTACCAAAATGCCATTTTCTAAGAAAATATTATTTGATAGAATTCTTGGCAAAATTCAAAAATTATTTTTTTTAACCTAAACCTACAGTATAACTATTGTATTGTACTCAGAAACTATCATAGAACGTTGAAAATACCACTCTAATTGTTGACTTTTTTACATTGAACAACATTGGATTGTTCTTGAACTTTTATCTTTAAAAGCACGTTTCGGTACACAAATATTCAAAATTGACATTTTTTTTTTTAAGTTCCCAAACTTTGTTAAATTTATTTGCAGGCAGCTGCAGAAAGTATCAAAAAGTTTCTAACTTTTTTTTCTAAAAATTTTAATTATCTAATAAGTGAATATTAGACACATGCAAAATAGTCTTCGCAATGGGTTTGTTGAAATTTACGTTCTCAGATATTTGAGTAAGTATTGGCCACAACGTTTTTCTAAACAAGACCGGTAAGAAAATAATTTGGTACACTCTTAACCGTTCAGTACTTTAGCAAAAAGTAAACAATTATGTTGAAAAATTAGAAAGACAACCCTAGCATCGTCTGATTGAACATTCTATGCACTTTAACAAAAACCCACAAACCGAAACACAAGCCAAAGATCACCTAACAACATTTACACTAGGGAAACATTCTCTGATGGTAATTCACACATACAATTGCACACACCTAAAGATGGCTTATTCCGCTTATTTAACGCCTTCCATGCCACAACGTGGAGCTTTGAAGAACACAGAATTAAGTGCTATCTTAATTTACGATATTTTTGTAAAAGAACAAAATCCTAGGAAGAAAAATACAAAACTTCTGATAAACGACTACTGGATGAATTAACCAGATCAAAAACAGATGAAGACAAATTTAAACAGAGCTTAAAAAAGTACTTTACAAAATACTTTTTTATAGAGCCATTTTCAGAAATCTAATGATTTATAAAAAACAATTATTGTCAAAATAAACACCAATGATAAGAAACATTGTCACCTTGTTTTCTTACCGCCAGTTATTCAAAAACCTTCTCATGAAAAAACTAAGATGACAACCATATCAAAAGTTGTTGTAGATCTAAAAAACCAGCAAACACAAAGCTCTTTAAAGTCATTAACAACTTTAAAAAAATAATAGAAACAGTCACAAAAGTTTTTTTTATTTTCTTAATCAGATTGAATTGTGACATTTGTGTTGATTTTGCGTCTTCTTTTAACTAAAAATATGCAGTTTTTAATCTTGAGTTGGCATCGTCACCAAAAATTAATGTCAGTAATATTGACTACTAGAAAACGCGTGACCATTAAAATGACTTTGCAATGGGCCTTTTTTTTTGCACTTTTTTGCACTTTTTGTGTAAGTGTCCTTTTGTTTAGGATATCATCTTGTAAAACCAAAGTAAGGACTCAAACTTAATCAGTTTTTTTAATTTTTCTTAGTTTTTAAAAACAACTACGTCTGCAGCGATCAAATAAATTGGATAGTAACGCTTGTTTGCTTACGTTTTACACACTGGCAATTGAGAGCTTGGTTTTGTATGCTAACATTGTATCTGGTAACAGCCGTTGAAAGCATGCTGTGCACTGGCATTTGGAGTTGCAAAATAAATGCAAAAAATTGTCGAGCATACGCTTCATTCACTAACAATTGAGACCTTGTAGATAATGCTTACACAATGCTTGACGTTGAGACCCTATGCGTAACAAGCCGTTGAGTGCTTTGGGGTTGCACAATAACTGCAAAAGATTGTCAAGCTTACACAGGTTGGATTATCAAAATTAGTGTTTAATTAATTAATATTGAACGTGAATTCTTGATGTGTTGGTTGGGTTGTTAAAACTTTACTTTTTAATACACGACATCGAATTTTTTTAGTATCTACGCCTCTTCTTTCTTTGGATTGTTTTAAAATGTGAGCGTAAACACAGTTTAAAACCATCGGTCCAATTCTTCTGAACTGTATCCCCGCCCGCCCGCCCAAGTGTTTGTTATTAAAAAAATGTTTACGTCATCACTCTCTTGTATCTTAATGACTTCTGTCAGTCCTTCTGTTAGTTTTTTTAGCTGAAGGAACTGGGTAGGTGGTAGAATCTTTAATTTTTGTTATAACAAACTTATGGACGAGTAGTTGGGAACACAGTTTGAAACCACCGGTCCAATTCTTCTAAACTGTGTTCCCGCCCACCCACCCAAGTGTTTCTTATCAAAAACTGTTTACGTCATAATTCTCTTGTACCTTAATGACTTCTGTCAGTTTTTTTGTTAGGTTTTTTAGTTACAGTAATACGGCAAGCGGTGGTAACTTTAAATTTCTTTATAACAAACTTTTGGGTGGTTGGGCGGGAACACAGTTTGAAACCACCGGTCCAATTCTTCTAAGCTGTGTTTTTGCCCGCCTACTCAAATGTTTGTTATCAAGAAATTGTTTACGTCATCACTCTCTTGTACCTTAATGACTTCTCTCAGTCTTTTTGTTATTTTTTTAAGCTGCAGGAACACGGCAGGTGGTGTTAACTTCAAATTTTTTTATGGAAAACTTTTGAGCGGGTAGGCGGGAACAAAGCTTGAAATTACCGGTCCAATTCTTTTGAAGTATGTTCCCGCCAAAGTTTTTATTATTAATAAATTGTTTACGTCATTGGTTCTCTTGTACCTTAATGACTTCTGTCCGCCTTTCTGTTAAGTTTTTAAGCTGCAGGAACACGGCATGTGGTGGTAACTTAAAATTTTTGTATGACAAACATTTGGGCGGGTGGGCGGAAACACAGTTTGCAGCATTTCTTAAGAAGGGCGCTTATACGACCTGCTTAAATATCCGTAACTGACCATTTTTTTTTTTAAATGTTGCGTTAATATTCTTTCAGGCGTTTTCTAGAATATTTTTTTTGGCGTATTTTTGTATTGCTCTAATTGTGTTGCAATCAAAACCATGCAGTACTATATTACCGACATCAAAGCTACTAATTGTAAAAAGCAATCTAAAGTTGGTAGAAAAATATTGCGCAAAACAAGCATGCGCATACATTTACAAATTTCATCCAAAATTTGATCAGCACTTAAAAAAAAAGTAGTACTGTACTTATTACTTGAATGTTCTCTACATCTACATCAAAGTGTCTAGCTTTTATTAGAGTTTTTGATTCTACGTCAAAACTTCCAAACAAAATTTGCTGATGATAATTTTAAAGTATTACTTTTAAATGTATCAAATTTCATAGTTTATGCAATAATTTGTGTACTTTATCATTGCGTAAGTATTGCAGTACAAACAACACTTTGTATTATTTTGGCATATTTTTGTCGATATTTTGAACGGTTATTAAACAAGTTTTTGCTATAGTGATATGAGATGTGTTATTGTGCGTGTAAATATATGCGCTAAACCTAATCCTTTAAACATTACATGAAATTAATACAAATTAAAAGTGAATAAAAACGCAATGAGGTAAGCCATCTACCTGATGACCAGACGCCATTAACATTTTTGCGGTAATCTGGAAAAATGCAAACAAAAATTTAAAGAAAGTTTATAAAAAAAGCATCAGATAGTAGCACGAGTTGTTTAGTTAATTGTTTATTAACTAATTTGGAATTATAATAAGTTAACAGCAATCAAATTAAAATTTTGCAAATTAAACTAATAATTTTTATTTAAATGTTTTGCAATTTGTTGTTATATAATGAATTCAAAATATGTATAAAAACTGAGTACAACAACGTTTTATTTTTATTTTTAAAACTTGCAATTACTTATACCAAGTCATGATGGATATGACTTTTGCAACTGATACATGTCAAAATATAAAATTGTACTTATTTCCTTTGATAAATCTCTCCCCATTTTGATAACTTAATGGGCACAGCATAGAAATTCTAAGTAATGATTATCCTTTATAATAGCCACCAATTTATAAAAATATTGTTAGAAAAAATAATATAAATTGCTTCAAAATAAAACATACAAGATAGAAACGCGCGCGGTGACTTACCTGAACGTCTCACGTTCAGGTAACCATTTTTTTATGGGTTATTGGGTCAAAAAATTCGTTCTGATGTTTTAGAAGCTCTAAGGCGACCTCCTGGGGCGAAGTAAAGAAATAAATGCGGTTTGTAACGACTGCCAAATTTAAAGCGATGAGTATCGCAAATTTATTTTGAAATTTATTTATCACCTGACGAGGTCCCGCGAGGACCATAAATCTTATGTCACTTATGTATATGGGGAATATAACTTTTTTTTACTCTTTGAGAGATTTTTATTGACATTATATTCAAATTATTGGGATGTACGCGTGTGAATAAACTTTTATTGGATTTGTAATCATATAATATAAATATGGCTTGTAAATCAATTGATTTAATATTAAAAATTTTGGCTGCACTCAAAAAAATAAACTCCCACAAAAAAGTGTGATATAGGTCTGATGTTTTTTTGAAATAAAAAAAAATATATCCGTCGCCGGTGAATTTCTCGATGTGATGTGTCGGGGGCCCCATTGTGTCAGATAATGCGGGTCCAGACATGTGAAAGACACATACACACTCACAGGTATATATACGAAACTTCACGTGGATACACATGTGGCATGTTACAGAAAACGAAACGAAAATCCTCTCCGTCTGTCCGCGTCCTATCGGCCTACACCATCTCTCGCCTAAGAACTCCGAATCTCCGGACCATCTCGGTATGCACGTACGTTGCTTTTGTTGCTTTTTTATTATTATATTTCATACGAAAAAAACCCACCCAGGAAGTGTATAGCCATTCATGCGACACTTCAAAAGGTGGATGGAAATTGTACACATACTGCGGATGCGACGGCTTTCCGATTAGGACATACAAAAAGAAGGATCTTTAATAAGCTTATATGATAACATACATGGGATTTATAGAGGTAAGGGATCCTCTTAGAGACATAATATATAGCACGCAACAGAAGTCAAAAGAGCAATTTATCTCTTAAATCCAATAAGAAAAAATTTAAATTATGTTTGTTTCATTGCAATAAAATGTTTGCGGGTGTAACCGGAATCGTTGTAAAAAAGGGAAATGATTTCCCTGTAAATTTCGTCGTTCGATACGAAAACAAACAGGCTTTTGCCGCAGCTGTGTGGGCTCCATTCACCGATTACAATTACACGGAAAACGGAGCCAAAATATATTATTGAAAAGGGGCCACCCCACATTCGGAAATAATAAACTGTTATAAAAATACGATGCGACTTCTCCATTTGACCCTAATAGGGTAAAAACTGCCTCACATGTTACAACGATTTTGTGCAATTATTTGATTGATACTAATTGGAATCATTCATTCAATCATTCATGTATACACTTAAGCACATTAAAAACTATGTAATGCAAAGTTATTCTAACTATGATTAGCAGAATGTATCAACTTCGGAGAAATTAAAAAAAAATTATGCAGCTGAGGCAATAATAATTTTTCAGTTAAAGTTTAAATCTACATTTAGATATTTTTGCTGCAATTGTCAACTTAAAATTTGTCGTATTATCAAAATTAATTTAAAAATTATTAACATTTTTAGTTATATATTTATATAAGTATTTGTCCTTGAAACGTACTATAATAATTAATTAATAACTATGTTAGCTTAAATTATTTTTTTTTGTAATTTTTTAAACTATTTTCTTTAGTTACAAACTTCAAGTTTGTGTTATTTAAATAATAAATATTGTATTTTAGGGAACCTAGTATACATGAGAGCTAGTCATCAAGGATTGAATGGTTTATTGAACGGATTTGCCTCATTTATCAAATATTAAGTAGTAGTCTGCAATGGCAAGTAAAATAGTTTAGTTTTTTGCTTGTTGATATAGATCAGGAGTGCCCAAACAGTCGATCGCAAGAAGTTTTTAACTAAATATTTATTTTGTAAGTTTCAACTATATCTACTGACTAATAAGTCTACTAGGAACTAGTGAGCTAGTTGATCGTTTGCTGCCTAATGCTTTTATGGTAGATCGCCAATGATTTAAGTCTGAGCGACCATGTTATACATTAATTCAAGACTATAAATCAATTCAATCACCTTGACATGCCTAAACTCATTCAATTATGTACAAACACAAAATGAATGAATATTTTCATGTACTTCTATATTAAAATTATTATATAGTTCTGTTTCTGGTAGAGTTTGGTGATTATTTATGCTTTGGAGAGGCGACAACAGAGTAAAATGTCATGTGTCAGCAAAATGCAGATCTCAACCTAAGTATTATTTTTTTAGAGGTTGACCATCTAAAGCCAATCGCTGCTGGTGACTTTCGGTGTTGTAAAAGACTTGCTAAAAACCGCAATGTAGTAAACGCCAAGTAATTTTTAATGCATGCAGTGGTACATTAAGCTAAAAACCTGTGAATGAACAATCGAGGAGTGCGGTTTTTTGGTTAGTCAGGTTGAATTGTTTACACGCTTCAGTTTTTCCTGTTCTTCATAAACTGCATATGCAAGCACACACATTTAGTTGCATTTGAAATCAAATTTTGAAGGTGCGGGTTTGATATTTTGATGAAAATTGCGTAATTCAATATTTTCTTTAGTTTATTTAACGTGATTGTGGGGTAACTGTTGTTGTTTAAAGTTAACAACAAGTAGGTAGTTAGTATTTGATATAGATACAGGTTTACGCTAGTCGTTTCTTTGTCAGGTTTGATAAGAAAATCTTCTGTTTTTATGTCATTACTAAACTTTTCGATGCTTTTGTTATACGTTCTGTTGGTGTGCTAGTTGAATCTACTACCTTCCCGTAGTGCAAACTGGTAAACGCAAAAAGTGGTTTATTCATTGCGGGCGTATGGTTTAAATTAGTGCTCCTTCTACTAACTTAAGTGCTAGTTGTGTCTGCCAACAATAAGTAAATAGAAAGAAGAAAGAAATAAATTTAATTTCTGGATAATAAACAGTCGAATGGGTAAGCAGGGCACTCAGTTTACTAGTTGCAGGCGTGTAGTTCAAACTGCAGTGTTTTACTTACTTTCTTGAGTGTCAGTTATCTAGAAAATTGATACTTTTTACAGTCGGCTGCCAGCAACCGACAGTGACGCATTAAGCACTCAAAGCATAGAAGCCAGCATCTATTATATAATTATTATTATTAATTAATACCCAATTTTTTATTTTTAAAGTAAATATCTTGTAAAAATAAAGAATTTTTCTTACAGCGATAATCAGACGCTGCTGCAACTTTTATTCAATCTATTGAACGACGACTTTCAAAAGTTACAGGAGCCTTAGTTGAAGCACGGCAATTATAAGAAGAAAAAGAAGAACTGGTACAAATCTCTACTTTGGGGTCAACTCAATAGTGACTCAAGTACAAGATCTGAAGAATTAGATCTCAGCGAAAGCAGAAAACTTTGAAAAGAAGTTGAAACTTTAAGATATCATCATGGCTTTTACGGCCACTATCGCCGCAAAGGATACTTCTAACGTTAGCGTTCTCTTTTCACTATCCGCTGACAAGGAAGGTATGGAAACGGCCAACCCCGACAAAGATGAAAAAGCCAATGAAACCCCACCAGAAGCTAACACTGAGCTTTGCAGTCCCCCTCAGATAACGAGAGCAATCTTGCCAGCCACCTCCAGGGGATCGATGAGGTTGACCACAGCTAACTTTTTGGACTTCTCCGCTTCAAATAAACCCGCCATGCATAACAGCTACATTACCGCAAAAAACCCTGCATCCCTTGCCAACATTTATCGTCATCAAAAGGAAGCGGTTTTTCCGCTTAATTTAAATTAACAAACCATTAGCCAACCCCCAGTTGCTTTTAGTAGCTAATTTGCATTTGTGATTTTCCTGAAAGTTTGAGACCTTTTGGCTTATGTACCTTCCGTTTGGAGATGTGTATGTAGTAGGTTGCTTAGAAGTCGCCTTATAGGCCTTTGTTTTTGGATGTGGTTTTACCCACGTTACGTAAGAAGTAACTCGGCTACTATTAAATTTATTGGTCGTTTGTAGACAAATTCTTCTTGCCAGATCGGGATTGGAGTGAACCGCAAAGTTTTTATGTTGACGAAGTGGAGAAATCTCTAGGTTTGTCCGAATGTCCAGATTTCAAACATACCATGGAGCTCCTGTGAGCATCCGGAAAGTTTTGCTTTGGAAAGCTTCTAATCGATTTAGGTGGCTACTTGCCGCCGTTCACCAAATGGGAGAAGCGTATGTGATGTTGAGGTGTATAGCCGGATTTTAACGCAACATCGGGTAGAAAAAAAAATTTGGCCATTTTTGTTTGTCTAGTATAGATTGAACCTGAGGTTTGTAAAAAAGACTCTTGTTCAAGATTTCCACAGTGTTGGCAGTGTTGGACCACGATATGGAAACGTCATTAAAGGTGACGTTCTCATGCGGTTTGAATGATCACCATCGAGTGAAGAGTACGGTCTTGCTTTTCACCATCGAGTGAAGAGTACGGTCTTGCTTTTCTCTGCGTTTATTCCAAAGTGCCATTTATCTATTCAATCTCCCAGAGCGGAGGTGGCTTTTTGATGACGTATGGTGATCATTTTGATAGACCTTGAGAAGTAGATAAATGCTGTATTGTCAGCGTATTGAGCCATTTTAACCCAGTGCATGCTTCCTGAAGGCATGTCGGCTACGTACAAGTTAAAAAAGTGCGGCAGGAAAATAGAACCTTGAGGAACTACAGCTTTTATTCGCCGAGAAGTAGAGATGTAATCGAGTTTGACTGCCAGACTTCTGCGTTTTAGATTTGTGGCTAGCAGCTTTATAATACGCAAAGAAAATCGTTGTCTGATTAGCTTTAGAAGCAGTCCCTTGTGCCAGACTTTGCCAAAGGCTTTTTTGACGTCGAAAAAGACCACGCCCACGTGGCTTTTTTCTGTCTGAAACCTTCAACAATGTGGTCCGCCACTTGGTTGAGTTGGTGTACGCTTGAGTGTCCCCATCTGAACCCATGTTGGTGGGAGGGGAGAAGATTGTTCATATCCGTATGCTTTTAAATGATATCTAAGATTACTCCTTCTATGACTTTGCTTAACGTGCTTAGGCTTATAGACTGATAATTTTGGAAAAATAACTTGTTTTTCCCAATTTTAGCGATGTTTAACACTCGACTATTCCACGACACAACCCGTGCATTGAATTGAAGTATCCCGCAATTATTGTGAGATGTGGATTATCAAAAACTTTATCAAAATCCGTTGATTCGATAAGATTTTGCAGACGGATGTAACCGGAAGCGATCCTGACCGTGCCGATGCGGTCACCACTATCGCGTTCGATTTGAGGGATACTAGGTTGGAAGTATCCATTTTGGAGTAGTCTAATGTTCTCTTTACAAAGATCAAAGTTCCACGCTTTGTGGGCACCACCGACGGCCCCCGATAGAAAAACGTATTTGGAATCTTCAATGCCTGATTGGGTTTGTGGACCGACTTTGACACCATCAATGCCATTGGCATTCCAGAAGCAGACTCGGAGTAATACTACGTCTGGTGTATTATCCATTTTAGTCGATGAGCGTAGACAAGAGGTTGGCTATAAATCTCATTTGAGATTTGCCCATCTCTTTCAAGATATCAGCTATTTTTGCAGCTATTGGCTTTTGTTGCGTTGGAGTAGCAACAGCCGTTGCAAAAGATCTGCCGTTTTCTTCTGGATTGCGGAGACCTGTAGGCTAAGACAAAGAAGAAGAGACCTGAGCCGGCGCGGGCTTGGCTGTCGGTCTAAATTTAGCTACCTTTCCGTGAGCTTCCATTGCTTTCAGATATGCTTTGCATCCTTTGTAGTTGTGCGGGTGTGGGCCTGAACATAGAGCGCATTTTGGCACTGATTTGTCAGAGCAAGCCACCGATTGGTGGGGTTCCGAGCATATTCTGCAGACCTGGTCTGCGCTACATCTGTTGGCAGTGTGTCCGTGCTTCTGGCTAAGCTGACATTGTGAGATTCCACTAAATTTTTGTTTGTGCTCTACAGCAAGCCGGCTAGATCAGATAGGTTTAAGATTTCCGCGCTCTTAGCTCCTTTTCTGAGTTGCACGGATACTATGGAGAACCTGATGAATGGGTTCCTCATTCAATGTACGTTTGTGGGTTTGAAGCCCAGTTTCTCCAACGCTTTGACGACGTCTTTCTTGGTGAGGTAGGTTGGCACCTTGAGAATCACCACCTTTAGACTGCGTTTCTCGGAAGTTGCCCAAGTGTGATGCTTGGCTTTCTTTACTTTCATCAACGCTATTGCTGCCCGATGGCATTATTATTATTTGCTTGGGGGTGGTTCCGCCGTCCTCTTGGTTGGAGGCGGTATTGCCGCCCCTTTGTTTATCTGCTTTTGCAAGGACTTGAGGTCCTTAGCTCTCTGTTGCAAAAGCATGCGGTCTATTCCCAGAGACCAATCGCGGTGCTCGCTCTTCCTCCATTGGTCCTTCTCTACTTCTTCCTGAATGGTCGTGCCGCTCTCTTGGGCGACAGTTGGTGGTTCTTTTTGCCTGCCATTGCAGTTCAGAAGAGTTGTAAGAAATTTTTGTTTGTTTTTAAAACTGAGCTTGAAAAAGCGGAAAAACAAAAATCAGTATATAATATTAATAATTATTTCCACCTTTTGGTGTAATACTACGTTGGATAGCAATGAGAATTGTTAGGTGAGTTTGTAGTAGATAGCAGTGTCAGCTTGGCTCTCGCTCTGGCTCTGGCTCTCGAATCGATGCGTACTGGTCGGCTGCTTACAGTCATATGCCTCATACTTTAACCCCGTTGATGACAAAAACGGTTTCAACTCTACCTAACCTCCTAAGTCATCTAAGTCCCGCCTCTTAACATTTGTTTTGAATAACAAGGACACAATAGACCTGATTCAAAATACTTTAGCAATAACAATATTGCTATATTATTATCTCTAGATTATAGTAGTGAGTCAAACCGCCGCCCTAAACATGCGCTGAGAATTGCACACTCATATATATAATAGTGACCTTTGCAATAAAATTGCTGGACCAATCCGAAGTGGACACCTCAGACACTCTCACGCTAAAATCAAATGCGATCGTTGCAAAAGTGCTAGGGCTGGGCACCTTCAAGCTCACATCTGAGTACACCAACCTAACTAGTTTTTGACTCCCATTATTACCATAATAATTGAGGATTTCAATTCTAAACATTTCCAGTCGCACAACTAAAGTAAAAGGACAAGCATTACAAAACTACGTTCAACAAAAGTCATCAAATTTTGGGTCCAGACAACATTGCGGGTTACTGACGTCTTTGACGTAGCAATACTAAAGGACGTCAATTCGCAATACGAGATTAAAACAATTAATGACTTAAACTTCAACCACAACACAGTACTACTAAAATTCTTCTCTAAAAGAAAGGCAAAATAGCCCTAGTAAAAATAAATATAGAAAAAGCCGTTAAACTGTTACTGTTCAAATTTGTGGAAGATCTCTAAATCTTTGTGGAACAAAAAAATTTTCATCCCAGTTATCCATGGTGAGAATGGGCTTCAATACACTATTGAAGAAAAAACCGAACAATTTGCTGAAAATCTTAAACTCTAATACTCCTCTTCTATGACAGAGGACACTGATCTAGAACTTGTTGAAAGGGTACACCAAGAAGTTAACAACTTCTTGGAGCAGCGTTTGGCCTTATCAAACATTTACATCAAAGTATAAAGCTTGATCTGTATCAGGCCCTGACGGATTCCTAACAAGCAATAAATATTTTTTGCACAAAGCACCAATAGCACTAACCAACATTGCAAATGCAATATTATATAAAGTGCACTTTCCAAAAGCATTGAAAACCTGGCACGTAATTACTATCCTAAAACCTGGGTAGGGCTGTAAGTTTTTTCAAAACTACAAGCCAAGCAGTCTCTATCTACCTTAAGCAAAGTCATAGAAAGAGTAGTTCTGGATAGTATCCAAGAACAAGCAAAAATAAACTCTTTTCTACCCGCCCATCAACATAGGTTGTAGCGTGAGTACTCTGTTGTTTATCAGCTAAACTGCGTGACTAATCACATTATCAAAGATTTTAGACTTCAATAAAGTCTGGCACAAAAGTTTATTACTAAAACTGCACAGACTATTTTTTATTGCGTTTTATAAAGCTGATAGCTGATTAGCAGTGAAACTCCATGTCTATACTTCACGGCAGATTACCGCAGAAGTATATATATTTCTAAATAGAAGGTAGATGAGCCTTACAGTCTGAAACTTTTAGATATTCAAAACTGGTTTAGTTAGTAGGCATTTTCCTCTTTTTAGAAGATTCTTTTTTTAAACCACAAACAAGAAAGATCTTACTTCTTTATGCAAATATCAACTTTTATTAAATTGTGGACTGGGGTTTACAGATGCAATATTTTCTAGATTACGAGACCTGTGAGACTAGAAAAACTTGCATTTTAAAAGCAATACAAGTTGCTAGGTTAACACTTAGCGGCTGATTTGAGCATATCCTGATCCCAGCATAAAGCACTTTATTTATTTATTTAAGGTTGCGGACACAACAAGGATCCTTGCTTTGATCATAGCAATGTACCCTTGCTTATTGTTCAACATACACTAAAACACCATATACAATGGAACTATACTACTGGTTTTATTATCTTGACTTGCCCCAGCAGTAAAGACAATAAACGTCTGCTGTTCTGCAAAAATTTTTGATAAAACTACCAGAATTTTACAAAACCTTTCTTACACCACTACTAAATTTGGTTGCATTCTACTAACATTGTTTCTGTAAACATGAAATTTAAATTATTTTTTTAATATTATTTGATTTGACTTTGAGAAAAAATATTTATCAAAAATTGATTAATGAAAGAACCATACAGTTCATAGTCATAACAATTTGTTTCGATTTGTTTTTAAAATATTTTTTTTGCTAACATATATGGGTGCCCCTGGTCGCCTTTACAAGTTTATTAAGCCGGCTCACTACCACAGGGCACTGCAATAAATAAAATATCCCAATTCCGCTGTTGATTTACCGGTGAGTGGGTGGCATGCGGGTGTACATCTTCACGTGGGCAGCGCCGACAATTACTGAGGGCCCTTTCCGTCTTCTTCTTTATATTTATTTTTTCAACACTTCAATATTTTAGGGTGTGCTTGCTCTTACAGCGCAACTTAATTTATATATTGCTTTGTCAATGTACAAACAACACAACAGCGTGAAAGTGTTCGACTTAATCATAGTGGAATTGTACTTTATTATTATAACCTTTCCCTAGAGGGATACACCAAGGAGATGTAAACAAAAGTGATGTTAGATAATGTTTGAATTGTAAGAGATTGGGATCACACTTTTATTTAATTGATTTAATAGTGGGATGTTACAATTTTGCTATTATATTACTAAATATTCAACAAATGTTAAGCTTTCTACTTTAATGTTTTACGTCCACTTAATTGTAAATGAAAACGAGGCGAAACTATTAAAGACTTAATTACATTCCGCTTAAAACTAATCTAAAATCTGCGGCCGCGGTAATCTCCACCTCAGGCTCTTAATTTCCACTTTGGTAGCCGAAATTAATCGGCAACAAATCAATTTAATATATAGCCACGTGCCCTCTAAATATAATGCAAAAAAATAATATTAATCGATTAACGGTGTTTCTTTTTTTTTCATATAAAACAGCGCGTAATCTCTTCGGGATTATTACAAAAGCAAGAGATATATATTTTTTTTTATTATATGGTCCCCTTTTTTGGTCGAGACACACACACATGCATACCGGCAAAGAACAAAGGGCCCGGTGTCAACTTGTACGGTTAGAGCAGTTTCGGTGGACCGGTATATTTATCACAGCATCTAATGTCCGAACTGGACCCCTGGCCCGAGGTCACTTTAGCAGAAAATGGGAACTTTTTTAACATAAATAAAAGCAAGCAAGTTACAGCAGGACCATCTGGTCAAATATTGATAAACATATTTGTTTAACATCGATAAATAACAACAGATATTTATACCAATCTTATTTTTAACAATATGTTTACAACGTTTTTCTTAATAGGTTATTTGTTTTATGTTTTCAAACACACATCTGTTTTATTTTGTAACTAAAATTTGTATTAATGTTTATAAAAATCATTATTAAACAGAAAAATTTAAGTAATAATTTGTTTAGGAATTATTTTAAGAACACAATTATTTATTTTGTTATGCATTAGAAAATAATATTAATTGATTAAAAATATATTTTTTTTAATAAAATAGGTTTTAATGACTAAAACCAAATTATACTGACTAATTTTTTAAGTCAACGTAAAAGTGTAAAAAACAGCTCAAAAAGACATGGTTATTAAAATTTAAAAAAACAAACTAATAAATACTGCGAATAATAGTTTGTGACTTATTAAAGAAAACACAAACGGTTTTTAAAACTGTTTAAAAATTTCTTAAATAACCTTAAAATGATATAGTAGATTCAGTTTTGAATTGGCTTGTCAAATGCTATTAGAAATTTTAATCAGAAACCAATTGAAATATACAAAAGGCAATTAGATTGTGGTAAAAAACAGTTTATAAAACTTAAACAACTCTGACAAGATTCTTAATACCAGAATAAAATTTAAAATAAGATTTTTATAAAATTTTAAAAGATTATAAAGCATGAACCTGAGATGATTAAAGATATTTTAAGAGTTTGTGATGTGCTAGAAATTTAAGAATGTTTTACAAGACTTCAGAAAAAAATAAAACAAACAATAAAAGATTTTTAAAACATAAAATGCTCGCAAACAGTTTAAAAATAATTGGAAAATATTGTCCAAGCATATAAATTTTTTTCTGAAATATTTAAAAAGCATAGAGAAAACAATAATTTAAATTTGAAAACATTGAAAAAACAACTGCTAAAATTTTTTAAGTTTGATGAATATTTTTTTGATGAATAGTTAGACGTCCTTTTGTATAATGGTAGGTTGGATGGCATAAATTTTTTAAGCTTTATTTTAAAAACTTAAAGGGACAATCAATAAAGGTAAGTCAAATATTTTTTAACATTTATCTATCAAAATATTTAGTACAGTTATGCAGCTTTTAATTCTTTCCAAACGTTTAAAAGTTATCAGAAAATATCAAAGTTTAAGTTCAATTGTGGGTGCTCACCGTTTGTTCATTACAAAATTAGGTTGCTATTACCGTTCTTGGCAGCTGCAGCAATCAGTATTGCCAATAAACCAAATTGGTTCATTTTGCGCCGTTCTTCTAAAGAGGTCAACTTGGCAAATTTTGCAAACAAATTTTTTTCTTACAAAGTTTTATTGACTTAAGAGTTGAAACCAAACGTTCATGGATTTTATCAAAAATTGGTTGATTGGGCTACAGAATCATCAATCATCAACCAGCCCGTTTTGTCCACTGTTGGACATAAATTTCCTTTATAGCACTACATCGTCTTCTGTCTTAAGTTATGTGGATCCAGTTGCTTGCGATCCTTTTTAGGTTATTAATTCAACGCGTAGGTGGTCTTTCTTTGCTACGTTTATTGGCTCTTGGTCTCTACTCTAGTATTTTCTTTGTCCATTTTTTGTCCTTCATTCGATCCACGTAGTCAACCAATCTTTATTTGAGTTTAGTTATACGCTCGATTTTGTCTATTACTTTAGTTTTTCTCCGTAGGTCTTCATTGGTGGTATAATGGTGTAAGGTTACTCCGATCATTGATCTTTTCTTTTTTTAGGTTATTTTAAGTTTTCTTGCCGTATTGGCGGTTAGAGTTAAGATTTTCTCCTCATATCTAAGGACAAGCAGAAAACATTTGTCATGTACTTTCCTTTTTAGATATGGCTAAGTTTTTCATATGTTGCTCAAGCACGGTTGGTTCTTCTGTGCAATTTGCAGGTCTGGTTATCTCTAGATGTTCTGATTTCATGACCAAGGTATATGGATTTGTAGACTAAATCTACGTTTGTGTTTCCAATGTTAAAGTGTTCGTTTGGTACCAAATTAGTCATTACTTTTATTTTCGAAAAGTTAATCTCCAATCCAACTTCCAAGCATACAATATAAAATTCTTCCAGCATCTGCCTTAACTCTCCCAGGTTGTAGAATATGAGGACTATGTCAGATATTGTACCGTGCTGGTAGCTGTTATAGATTAGTTCTGAGTATCTGTAATCAATGCAACACTCTCTCAATGCGTCTATAATGGCGTTTAACTCTACAGTATCGAAAGCTTTATGGAAGTCCACAAATGCAAGAACTAGTGGTCTGTTGTACTTCACTGACTTTTCGATTAGGACTTTGTTTGTTCCAAACCCAGAGCAGAATCTAGTTTGTTTGTTAGGTTGGTAAAAATCTATTTTTTTCTCTAATTTTGATGTTACTATTTTTGTGAACAGTTTGTAGAGTTGGCTCAAATGTGTAGTTTTGCAAGTTGGTCTTATCCCCTTTTTTTGTGGAGTAAGGTGGTAATTGCGTTGAACCTCTTGTTGGAAATTGTGCTATCGTGTAGACAAAGGTTAAGTAGTGTTTGTATTTTCTTTACCAGAAACGTACCTTTTGCGTGTATTGCTTTTTAAACTATATTGTCTTTGATATCTAGAACCTTCTCGGATTTTTGGTTGACAATATTTTCTTGTGGTGTTTCTAGATTTTCTACTTGACAACTTTTATATAGTTCGTGGTAGAACTCTTCTACCGTGCGTAGTATTTTCTCTCTGTTTGTTGTGTTATTTCCTTGCATGTTCTTTAGTATTGTTAATTCTTTTCTTCCTTCTCCAAGGTTACTGCGTAACATTTTCATGTTTTTGTTCTGCTCTATTGTTTGTTGGATTTTTTTGCTACGATATCTTCTGATGTCCCGCTTGATGGTTTTGGAGTTTTTCTTATTTACTTCTTTTAGTTCCTTTTTTGTTGTAATTAAGTTGCTTTTCATTTTGCTTTGTTTAGCTATTAAGTTTTTAGCATCTTGGCTCATCCTTTTTTTTCCCTGGATTTAGGGCAAATGGCATCTTGGCTTTTTTGTTTAGCTTCCGTTATTGCGTCATTTAGATTTTCTATGTTTGTTTCTTAGTAATCGTTATTTGTTCATTTTAAATTTATCTATGTCTAGTAGGATTGCCCATGCTCGATTAGTTGTTGTTTTTGTAAGTTTGTACTTTTTTTTCTCAGGTCTATTCGGATTTCACTTTTTTCCATTCTGTGGTCACTTCCCGTTCTGCAATTGTTGAGTACTGTTACGTTTTTGACTATTTGTTTATTATTGAAAATTATAAAATTCATTTTGTTGCGAGTTCTACCGTCTGGGCTTTCCCAAGTCCATTTTCTATTAAGTTTTTTATTGAAGAAACTATTCATTTGGTAGAGAATGTTTTGTAAGGGAAACTCCACCATCATTTCACCTCTGAACCAAAGTTTTCTAGACATGTCTACGACTGGTTTGTTTTAATACCAATTTTAGCGTTAAAATTGCCGCATACTATGGTAAACTGGGTTTTTATGTCCTCCAGAGCCAGACATATATCTTTGTAGAATATGTCCACTTGTTTGTCTGTGTGGGATAACGTTGGTGCGTATACTTGTACTAATTTAATAGTGTATCTCTTGTTTTGTATTAAGAAAGCTGATTTTGTTGTTGTCTTGACTGAAAGAATGTCGTTACTCAAGCATTTGTAGATTAGAAAGAGGAGTACGGCAGGGAAACAACATCTTGCTCAAATTATTTACTACACTGCTTGAATACATCTTTAAGAAGATAGACTTTGAACATGTAGGGTTTAACATCGACAAAAAGAAACTAAGCGATCTGCACATTGCTGATGATATTGTGCTTCTAGCAGACTGTGTTGACTAAACTAGAATGCTCGAGAAACTAAACTCTGCCTAAAACCAAGTTGGCCTAAAGATCAATTACGCTAAAACACAAATTATGACCAACTTGGTGTTGAGTGAAACCATTTTAGTGGATAATGAAAAAATAGAACAGACAGTTTCATACAAATATCTTGGACACAAGATTTGAATCGGTAGAAATAACTAAACGAATGAACTCTACGGGCGAGTAGGACTAACCTGGGGTACTTTTGGTAAGCAGCAACACGTACTTAAAGCTGATATACCCATATGCTTAAAGAAAAAGGTGAAAGACAAATGCGTATTACCTGTCCTAACGTACGGAGCTAAAACGCTTACAGTGACAAAGAAATCTATATACAAGATCAAGATCACTCAGCGAGCTATGGAACGGTCCATGTTAGGAATAAAACTACGAGACAAAATTCTAAACATTATAATATGGTAGAAAACTGGAGTTGCAGAGAGAATCGCTAGCCTGAAGTGAAATTGGGCAGGCCACGTAGCACGAATGATGGATGACAGGTGGAAAAATTTATTATCGATTGGAAGCTTAGACAAGAGGCCTATAGAAGTAGAAGTTGACCTCCTACGAGATAGAGCGACAATTTAAATTGTATCACATCCAACTGGATACAAGCAGCGCAACAATGGGAAGAATTAAAAAATCTAAGTCCAGCAGTGGACGTTACAAGTTGATTAATGATGATGATGATGATGCTGCTTAAAACTTCAATTTTATTAAAATTATCAAAATTTGAGCAGAAAACAATTTGTCATTAAAAAAATAAAAAAAACCTATTTTACGCATTAAAACTAGATGAAAATAAAAATTTATTGATATAATTGTTATTTATGTTAAAAATGTACTAAACATTGTAATTTTGAGCTTAAAAAAACTTTTTGGTGAGACGTTTTTTTATAGCAAAAGCACAATTTCAGCAATGTTCAGTTATACAATCAATTAGAATTTGAAAAAATTAAGAAAAAGTGTTGTTTTTACAATTTTCTACGTAAAATATTAGTTTTGATTACGTTGATCTTTTGCTATTATTGATTGATTGATTGATTTAAACCCAGAATCTGTATTACCAAAATTAGTTTCTTTGCGCCCCCAAGGTAGGCTTAGATAGAGACAATTGAGAAAAATTGCAAATTCTATATAAAAACTTGTTATCAAAAATGCAAAAATTTACAAAAAACATTAATTTTTGTTTACGTATAGTTGTCTAATACTGGACATAAACCTCCTTTATCTATTTCCATGTTAATTTTGTTTTGTGCCGCCTGTTGATATTGTTTTTTGCAATGGTCTTAATATAATCTAATTATCTTTTATATGGTTTTTCTACACTTCTTTTAGTTGTTTTTGGGCGCCAATGAACTGTTTTGTTTGTTTATTTTGATAAGTCATGCTTTGCAACCTATCTCACCTAGTTTCACTTGAGATTAGCAACTGCTTGCGAATTTTTTTGTTTTTTTAGGTTTATATTTTACTTTGTAATTAGTAACACAGACCATTTATTGACTTTGGATTTTAATTATATTAAAGGTATTAAGGATATATCTCAATTTTTTAGTTTTGAATGTTTTTGTCCAGTTTAATAAGCTAACTCAGGTATATGTATTGTTGTACATTTTTTACTCGTTGAGGATTGTGATTGGTCTATTGTCTTTAAAGAATTTATCATAAAACAGTTTCTTTAAACTTTCTAACATATATTTTAAGTCATTTTTATTATAACTGATAAGGACTACATCATCAGCAAACTTTAGGTAGCTTCTAATTAATTTTCTTGAAAATGTTTTTTATTGTGAGAGTGAATACAACAATTTTGGTGATATAAAGCCATCCTGCCGTATATCTCTTAAAATTTAGATGATTTTAGTAATTATATATTCTTTAATTTTAATTTAAGATGTTGGTGGAATATATAGAATCAATCCTAAGTGCGTTTAGCGTTTTCATAATGACCTACATCTTTAGGGTATCAAAAGCTTTTTCATAGTCAATGAAAGCCAGATGCAAGAGAACGGCATTAATAGTCTTCTTAGGCTGATATGCCAAAAATCTAAAGTTCTTCTTCAGGTGCCTATCCGATTACCAAATGTTTGCGATTAATATAGCTATTTTTATTTTATTCACAGCAGCACGGAAGAGTTCGGTAGTTGTACTCTCGAACCACTGTCTTAGGTTCTTGAGCTAGGATATACGCCTGCTGCCAGGACCTCTTCTTCCGAACACTTTTCCTTGCAAAATCCGTTGTAATAATCTATATCTTTTTTTATTCCTCATAATGTGTCCGAAATAACACGTAAGAAAAGAAATATAAATTTTACATTAAAGATTAATAACATAAACATAGGAGAGGTAGCTAACACAAAATATCTAGGACTAACAATAAATAATAATTTAAAATGGGACAATCACATTCAAACTCTAATTAAGAAAAATACAAAGGCTATAGGCGCATTATATAAACTAAAAAATATAATCAATCTAACTACAAGAAATATGATTTATAATGCACTATTCAGCTCACAAACAAATTACCTAATGAACATATGGGCAAATACCAAACAAGGAAACATAAACAAATTGCAAAGACAACAAAACAAAGCTATAAAAACAATTTATCAACTGGAAAAACTAACACCTACTAAAGAGATACATGAACTATCTAAACAACTAACTATTAAAAACAAGATAAAACAACAAAATATAGTATTAATTCACAAGATCAAACTCGGACAAATAAAAACGGAATTTAAATTAAAAAGCAGAAAAGAATTTCACACCTACAACACTAGAAAAAAAAAATGACTTTAATATTGAACTTAATAGAACAACTACAAAAAATCAAAGCTTGGCTGTTAAAGGAATCCAAGAATACAATAAAATGCCTAATGAAATAAAAAACCTTACCAGCATTCAACAATTTAAAACAAAATTAAAACAACACCTAATGACAGAACAAACACAAAACTAAGACAAACAAAAAAAGAAAAAGAAGACAGCAGAAATTTATTTCCAATACCAGGCCCCTCGAGTCTTTAACAGATGGATGGCGGCACTGCTGGAATATTATATATTTAAATACAAATTGTAAATATGTAAATAATTATAATAAATAAAATAAAAAAAAAAAAAAAAAAATACTGCAACTTGTTTGCCTTAATAGTATTAACTACCTCCAGTTCTTTTCGGAAATGTTCAAAGACCCTTACGTTGGTAATATAGTCCTTCCACGAAATTCTTAAGATTCTTCGGTATATCCACATTTTGAAAGCTGATAGTTTTTTGCAAGTATCTTTGGACATGGTCCATGCTTCTATTCCATATAAGAGAACTGGGTACACGTAACATCTGACAAGTCTCATTTTTGTTTTTATATTTAAGTCATGACTACGGAACACATCTTTCATCTTTATGTAAGCTCCCCTGGTATTTTCCATGCGGCATTTTATTTCTACCGAATGGTCCCACTGATCGGTGATTGTGGTACCTAGGTAAGTATACTTTGAGACCCGTTGTATTGCCTGACCTTCTGCTTTGAGCTGGATGTTTTGAATTGGCACTTTGCTGATGACCATATACTTTGTTTTTTTTGGGATTCAGGGTCAATCCGTACTTTTTACTTACGTCTACAACATTGTTCATAAGTTCTTGTAGTCCCTCTATGCTATCCGCACACATCACAGTATCATCAGCATATCTGATATTATTGATATATTTACCGTTTAACCGAATGCCAGTATTTACTTCATGGAGCGCCTCCTTAAATATTTCCTCAGAGTATAGATTGAAGAGAATTGGCGATAGTATGCACCCCTGGCGTACACCACGTTGTATGTTAATGTACTCGGTATCCTGTTTGTTGCTTTTTAAGGACGCCAGCTGGTTTCAGTATAGGTTACTAATCACTCTAATATCTTTTTCGTCCAGTCCTATATTTTGTAGAATTTTGATAAGCTTTCGGTGTTGAACCTTATTAAACGCTTTCTGATAATCAATAAAGCATGCAAACACATTACAGTTTACGTCTCTACATCTTTGAAATAGGACCTGGACGCTAAACAAGGCTTCTTTGGTACTGAGTGCATTTTTAAAACTAAACTGCGTTGGGTTAATATTATCTTCACATCGTATATGTATTCTGTTATGGATAATCTTTAGGAATACCTTTAAAATATGACTCATTAAGCTACTCGTTCTATAATTGCTGCATGCTTTTGCATTCTGTGTCTTTGAAATTGTTACAAACGTGGAGTGGAGCCAATCTTGTGGTATGGTACCACTGTCATATATGAGGTTCAGAAATAATGTCATGATGACTATACCTTCCTTGCTTAGTACTTTTAACACCTCTGAATAAGCATTATCTGGGCTTACTGCTCTTTGGTTTGCTGGATGGCTTCTCTTACCTTCTCCTTAGTAATAGTGGGACCCGATTCTGCATTATTTGTGTTAGGTATGTTTGGTCTTTCATCGCTGAATAGTTCTGTAATGTACTCTTGCCAGGTTTTTAGTTTATCTTTTATCTCAATTATAAGCTGCTCTTGGTTGTTCATTAAGCGTCCCGTAGTTCTTCTCCTACTGCATCCAGCTGCCTCCTTTATCTTCCTATGTTGAAATTGTCATGTTTAAGCTGTAAGAGACTCTGTTTTTGCGCCGTAACTCTGTCTGTATTTTCTTACACCTTATTTTGTTGTTCTTAAATTGCCTTCTCTGGTTCATTAGCTTCAAGATCTCTTCGTTTATCCAAGGTTTTTGTCCTATTTTTGTTTCCTGTTTTAGATGTTTTTTGCTGCTATAGGTTATTGCTTCTTTTATTGTTTTCCATGTTGCTTAAACATCAGTATTGTTAGTTCTTGTTACTATCTGCATTTTTTCGTCTGGACATTCTTATACTTGCTTTTTTACCGACTCAGTTTTTAATTTAGTCATATCAAGCTTCTTTCTGCAAATTGTTTTCAAGCTTTTTCTCAGGCGAACTTTGATAGTAGCAACAACAGGTTTATGATCCGAATTAATGTCTGCCCTAGAATAGGTTTTGACCATATTAAAACTATTTCTGTATCTTTTGTTAACTAAAATATAATCAATTTGGTTTCTTACTATCTTTTCTGAGTTGTCGACTGGAGATTTTCAGGTATAGAGTCTTTGAGCTGAAAGTTTGAAAAATGTGTTCAGTATCACAAAATCCTCATTAGTATTAAACTTGCATAATTTGTCCCCTCTGTCATTTCTTTCATCTAGTCCAAATGGTCCCACACATTCCGCACTTCTGTTGGACTCAATTTTAGCATTAAAGTCGCCCATGATTATAGTAATTTCATTCTTTTTTGTGCTTTTTTGTACTAAAAAAAAGTCTCAATTTTGTTGTCGTCATTATCTGAAGTTGGTGCGTATACTTGTTTGAGATTTATATTGATTAGAGTTGCTGTTAGTTGTACAAGCATTACTCTGTCGGATACGGGTATGAAGTTGTTCACTCATTTTACGATATCCTTTGTGATAATCATTCCTACTCAATATTGATGTTGTTTGGTATCAATACCTGAGTGGAATATTGTGTGTCCTTCTAATACGCATTTACCGGCTCCCCTCCATCTCATTTTACTAATGCCCATTAAACCTATATTCATACGGTCTATTTCTTGGATTGTGTTGTTGATTTTTCTGCTTGGAACATACTTCTTACGTTCCAAGTGCTCATATTGATGGTTGAGCCATTTGTCTTTAGCCTCCTCTGTTTCTTTGCGGATTGCTTTACTGCGTTTTTTTGTTGCAATATTTTTGCTTCCTTCAATATCTTCCCTCTCCCCCCCCGGAAATTCGATTGGGGGAGTTACTCCAAAATTATTATTTATATTGAACATTTGAAGCCATATTGATTGTACTAGGGGTGTCCAGTGAACCTTTAATACAGTGGTTTTCCGTTGCCTTCTGTATTTGTATGCCGTTACCATCGTCGTGGTTTTTCCGCCTTTGAGGCAAATTTTTTAGCCCCAGGACGAAGAGTGTCCTACTCCCTGCTGGCTCATCTACCCGAAGCTGTTGGCTGTGCAGGAGGGGTCTGCTTATACCGGCCGATACTTGGTCGCTAGAGTCTCGTTTGTTATCTAGCAGATTGTACCACGTGCTGGTGAGATTGACATTTGAGTTCCTGATGATCAAACTCCTTACACTCTCCTCCATAGTCTCTGCCATTTTATCTTTCCATTGTCTTCTTTCTTGCTTTTATCAACTTTTTTACTGGTCTTGTTTTTACTATTTTTTCTTAATTTTGTAGTTGTTTTCTACTATTATATCAGCAGAAGGTGCTTTTTGTGACATTCTGTATGTATTGCTAATCTTCAACAAGTTTGCTTTTGTGGTTTCATTCTGTATTAGCTTTCTGGCTTTTTTTAGACTTTTTTTGTTTGACATAATTTGTTTTTTTTGCCGCTTCTTTAACTTGTTTGTTCTATCCCTTTGTTTGACTCTGAAGTTATTGATTTTTTTTATGGTTATCTCTTGATTTTCTACTTGTACCTTACTTGTTTTTTCTATTAGTTTTCTTAGTTAATAGCTATGCCGCCTCTGTTTGTTGTGATGCTTATTGTAAATCCTTACTTTTTATCCATACCTATTGCCAGCTCTAGTTTTTCTTTTAGTTCTTCTATATCTACCTATTTATCTACTAGTGCTACGTCGTCTACAAGTGCTGTTATTGTTACGCTTTTTGGAAACTTTAATTTAGGGTAGCTCATTAAAAGAACTAGGTTCTACAGGTGGAAACTGCAATAAAAAATATTAAAAATAAAAAAGCTCGAAGGTCAGACATGATACAACCGGAGATTATAAAAGTAGTAGCTACAAAAAACTTGGAGCACAGCATCAGCGTGATGAACTCATGCCTGGCTAGTAGACATTTTCCAAAAATCTGGAAAGTAGCAAACTTGGTGATTAACCAAAAACAAAAAAATGATCAAAACCAATATATGCCTACTTGACGTTACAAGAAAGATGTTAGAAAGCATAATTGAAACACGTCTAGAAAAAGAGTTAAACAAAGAACAAGCTATAAGCGACAACTAGCTCGACTGGTTGACCATAGATGCAATAAATAAAGTGCTTGAAACTCCGGAGCAAATCAAGCAAAAACACCACAAAAACCAAGAATTTGCCGCAATGATAACGCTAGACATCAAAAATGTCTTTAACACGGCGCAATAGCCAAAAATAATTTACATTCTAAAAAGGGCAAATATCAGCGCATATCTAATAAATATGATACAATCCTACTTATTAGAGAGATACATTTAAAAATCAGACAAAAACAAGTAAAAATAACATGAGACGTACCACAAGGCTCCGTGCTGGGATCCACGTTATAGAATGTTTTCTATAACGACATACTAAAACTAAAATTAGGAGACGGAGTAGCACTTATAGCATATGCGGATGACCTAGTAATAGCCGTAGCAGGAAGAATAAAAACATTGCTGGAAGTTTGCGCACAACACGCAGCGTCGAAAGTGGCCTCAACTCTAGAAGAGTTAGGGATTAAATTTGCAACAAATAAGACAGAACTGGTTATACTAGCCAAAAAAAGAAAACTTACCACAATGCACATTGAAGTTGTTATAGAAAGCCAGCCAGCACTTAAATATATGAGAGTCTCCATAGACCAAGACGCAAAAATGGTGACGCACATAAAAAATACATGCGTCAAAGCAAACAAAAGTTTTATGGCTTTGGTAAGAATAATAAGAGGTGGAGTCTCAGCAAAAAAGAGGAAAATTCTGGAAACAGCCGTGCAAAATATATGGGCAAGCGCGCTCCGCTATAAGCATTATGAGAACTTGATAGAAAAGACAAACAGAAGATTTGCGATAAGAATTACATTGGTTTACCGCACAGTCACTACTACAGCAATCTTAGAAATAGCCAAGTTTCCACCCATAAAGCTGCAAGTAGAAGAAAGATCAACCATCTTACCAGAAAGAAAAGGAATACAGAACGGAAGCAAAACAAAGGACTCTAATACAGTGGCAAGATATCAGGAGTAAATATCATGACATGAATGATTGGACAAAAACAACATGGACAAACGGCGACTTTTACTCAACTTAAGCTTTTACGGTCACGGAGTTTTTGGTACGTACTTAAAAAAAAAAAATAACGGTTGGAAAATGAAAAATGCTAGTATTGCAACAAAACATATACCCAAACACACTTTATTTTACTGTTCAAAATGGGAAGGCATACAAATCTTGGTAAACGCAAAATGCGGTGAAAAATGTATCAAAGAAACTATAAGACAAAAGTACATGGAACACTATAACAAACACGATCAGAACGGTAATAAAAACAAAAAAAAGTGACAAAAATCAACAAGAACACGTTTGATGTGACAAAAATAGAAATGCGTACTGGCAATTCCAAAGCGCAACAAGAAAGAGTTTTTTAGCCGGTAGAAACCCGGCACTACCTGCAACACAGAGTGCTGAGGATTTTGATTCTTCTTGCCAAAAAAAAAAGTTCTACACTTTTGGTCATAGTGTTGAGCCCTGTTGTACATCTCTAGTCAGTTTGAATCTTTAGTTTTTACCCTGTAAGTATCTCCATATTATCTTGGTTGTTTTTTTGTCTAGCTTCAGCTTTTCTTTGTCGTGTTTTCCATAACATGCTATTAAACGCGTTTTGTATGTACAACGCTATTATAATGCAGTGTTATCTTTTTCTCTCTATTTCGCTGTTTGTTTCTTTTGCTTCTATTTTTACTTTTTGCTATAGCTTTTAAGGTTGTTTTTTTTTTTTGGTAAATCCGTATTGTTCTTTTTTCATCTTTTTTTTTTATCTTCTGTTCTATGCACAAAGACTTTCTTTATTGTCACTCCAGAACATAAGTACAAACAAATAGTTTGAATTGGGGTTCCCGCCCACTCGCCCAAGTGTTACTTATCAAGAAATTTTAATTTTCTCTTCTCTTCAAGCGTTAAAAGTTTCTATGACAAAGGAAGTGATGGTGGTATAGAATCTCTTAATGACTAACATTTGCGCGGGTGGGTGGGTCACACCAAAACATGAGAACAAACAAATAGTTTGAACTGGGGATTCAGCTCACCCGCTCATGTGTTACTTATCAAGAAATTATAATTTTCTCTTCTCTGCAAGCGTTAAAAGTTTCTATGTCAAAGGAGGTGATGATGGTATTCAATCCTTTAATGACGAACACTTGGGCGGGTGGCTGGGTCACTTCAAAACATAAGTACAAACAAATAATATTAACTGGGGTTCCCGCCCATCCGTCCAAGTCTTACTTATCAAGAAATTAAAATATTCTCTTCTCTGCAAGCGTTAAAAGTTTCTATGTGAAAGGAGATGATGATGGTATTCAATCTCTTGATGACGAACACTTGGGCGGGTGGGTGGGTCGCTCCAGAACATAAATACAAACAAATAGTTTGAGCTGGGGATCCCGCCCACCCGCCCAAATGTTACTTATCAAGAAATTAGAATTTTCTCTTCTCTGCAAGCGTTAAAAGTTTTTTATGGCAAAAGAGGTAATGGTAGCATTGAATCCCTAGATGACAACACTTGGGCGGGTGGGTGGGTCACTTCAGAACATAAATACAAAAGGCCTGTATGACGTCCAGCATCTTGGCAAAGTTTCTTTTTTTTGCATCTGTTAACTATTTGAGTTATTTTTACTTTGTAGAAAATTTATTGTTGAATAAATTGAGGAAGGTTTTATGTATAATTTTTTTGACTTGTTAATAAATCTAAAAAAATTAGTAATCCAAACATAACTGTAAAAGTATTGGTGTAGTTTGGCTTATATTATATTTAAAGTCACATTATTTAGTAACAAGTCACTTACAAAATCTTAAATATATTTTAGAATAGTACTTTAGAAGATTTCCACCTTTAAACCGAATAATATACGGTGCGAAATATTATTTGGCCAACAAACTTGTCGATTTTCAAAAACAAAGGAGATGTATTATTTAGAACTTCTTGTCTAGTAGCGTCAGTAACACTAATTAGATAAGTAGTAATGTGAGCTGGAAATGGTATGGATAATACCAAAACAGATAAAGTTATTTTAAATTCTCTGCAATTGAATTGAATAAAATATTTCAAAAATTTAATGTAGTTGTTTTAATCCATAAAAATGTTTAATAAACTTTTTTCTTTTAATTTGTATTAGAGATTAAAAAATGTTTTTAAATTGAATATACAATCAGCTTAAATTAAAATTTATGATATCATATTAAATCATTAATTATTATTATTTAATTCATTAATCTTATAATCCAATTAAAATAAAATCATAATAGGGTTGAACTTTTACGCATTGTGAATGTATTATATAAAAAAAACAGCTGTGGGGTTGCTGCGGATTTGCCAGTAATGTATTCCGGCACACGTCCCGATCTTTCATCGATCCGTATTGACTATTTTGTATAGAGTCGACTTATAAATATCAATGCCGTTTTTAAGTGTACGCCGCTTTGTCATGCGGTCCTGTATACCTGTTCATGTAGATATGTTTATGTGTGTTGTAGTTGTGTGTACGATAAAGGGAAATGCTAATGACCCGGCCATTATTAAAACGTGATCATCTAGCACTTAATGTCCAATTGGGTAGGACAACAAAACAACTTGTTTGTATTTTTAAAATTACAATAAATCAATATGATCTTATTGAAACAATTTTAGCCTACAAATATAATTATTTCATCAAGAAAATATTTGTTATTTCTATGACATTCCATTGGTTTAAATTAACAGTAAAAATATAAAACTATGGAGATTCCACAGTATTGGAAATCTCTTCTAATTAAGCGCAGCATACAAAAATATTTGTCACCTAAAAAAATAAAACCAATAAAACACATTTGAGAGAAAAATGGTTAGAAGACTTCGGGTCCGCTTAATTGGCCCTGGCCAATTAAGACTTTTACGTAACCGTATCGACTGGTTTTCAATATAAATATAAATGAAATGTGTAGATGTTAAACGGGAAATAATTTACTACAGGTGTTTGATATCGGATAATAAAGAATATAAAGAAATAATTGAGTGGACGGATGTATTTCGTTATTTTATACAAACATTATAATGTTTTAGATTAAGACATTAAATTAAGTTTTTTATCCTCGAATAGTTGCAATTGTATAAATTATAACAAACATTGAGGATAATAATTATTTTTATGAACTAACGGTCTTGAACTTTTCCTGATTTATGATTTGTGTAATTATACTCTAATAAAAGAAATCGTTTGCTATAATTTAATCAAATATCAAACACCTGAAGTAATAGAGAATTACAGTGCTGAGATTTGTAGGTTCAATTAAATTCTACATTATTTATGTTGTGTTGTAAAAATAACAATTTGATTACATTTTTATATTGAATGTCATAAATTAATTAAATTATTTACAAGCTTAACAATCAACTCTTAAAATTTGATTAAGTTGTTTTTAAATTAATTGAGATGAATAGTTTAAGTATGAGCTAATTTTGGATGATTACAGTTTGACAACAAATTTTAATATTTAAACAATAAATAAATTATATTTACATGTAGAAAGAAGTCTACCTTTTGATTGTATTTTAAAAATTCCTTATCTAATCTAACTTTTATATGACTTTTAAATCTTTTATTTTTTAATAGAAATAAGCAATGAAAAAAAGAAAAGAAGAAAGCCAAATCGAAGAGAGCTGAAGAGTGGGATTGACGCAGAAATCAAAAACAAGATACCTGAAACCAGGAGCATGGGAAGATAAAGATATATGGAGGAGGGTATCAGAATGGCAACGGAGAATGCTGCATAACCGATTAAGTATAATAGAAACTGGAAACTTAAAGCAGATTTAGATCCAATAAACGTTTATGTGTTTTTTTTTTTGGTAAGTTAGTCTGCTTTCTTCTATACTCTGATCTTTGTTAAGCAGATTAGGTGTAACCTGTTGTATGTAGCCAATGCTTTTAGACCAGTTGTGCAGTCCATTACTAGTGTGGATTGAAGCGTATTACTTGTAGTACCGCTTGGCTATCAAACACGATGGTTGTCAAGCGCATAATTTTTCTCTTGAAAAACTAAAACATGCTTTTTAAAGATACCAAAATTAGTGTTGGCTTTTGCTTTTTTATACTCCAGCTCTAATGCTATTTTGGTTTTTAATCTCATCTGCATACTAATTTATTACATTGGATAAACCCGAGTATTTTTTATTTGTTTACTTGCTTGCCACAGTAATTGTTACCGGCTGAGTCCTGTGGTTGACGACAAAAACAGTTGGTCCGGGTCTAGGAGGTGTTCTGGTATTGGGTTCCGAAGCGTCGGAAACGTTTTGTGTTGTGTACATTTTGTACTTTGTTTTTAGTAAGGTTTTGAACTTAGGGGTTCCGATAGACGTGTCACGGAGACGCTATCAAACCCGGAGGTTCCAACAGACGCGACACACAGACAATCTTGGGGAAGTACCTACGGTCGCGATGTTGTAATGTTGTATTTGTTGGTGGCAACTGGGTTGAGGCCGTAGTCTAAGTGCTGACCAGGGATGGTTGACATCCGATCTATTTAGATTCTGAAGACTTGGTCCGTATATGTTTGTGGCTATGGCTCTGACTAAATTTTTTAATTTTTTTTTGTGGTTTAGGAGGAGAATCTTTAAATGACTTAAAGTGTCAGATTTGCTTTCTCGAGGAAAGTGCTTACCGACTAAACTCCCCCTCAATGAATTGCCTAAAAGTTTGAAACCGTTAGGCTTATGGATCTTCCATTAGAAAGATAAGAAAGACAAAACCCAGTGTTTAAGGACAGATGCGCACTGTAGGCTGAGAGAAGAGTAGTTCGGTAATTAGGTAATGTTAATCAGTTAATTACCTGGGCGATTATGTTGCAAAACTTCCTTGTCTGGCTTGGCAAGTTAGGCCAGATCAGGATTGGAGTCAACCGCAAGATTGTCGAAGTATTTTGCGATCAAAGCTTTTTAATGAGTCTGGGTAATATAAAAATTTTAAAATTGCTTTAAATTTTACGATTTTGGACAAACCATGGAGCTCCAAGAAACATTTGCAAAATCAAGCTTTAAGTTAGGTTAGGTTAGGTTTAAGTGGCAGCTAACGTTCAAATATGCCTCAGATGGGCCCGTTGTGCTACCACAGTACTTAAAAGTACAACCCTCCTCAGGGGATTTTGTCAAACCATTTCGAGCCGTGAATGAACATCATAAGAGTCTGCGCATAAAGTGATGCGAGGTCAAAGATGTAATTAAAGAAAGGTCGGCCTAAGAAGAGCAATTGTGTTGCCGACAGAGAGGGGCATTGGCATAAGTAATGCTGAACACTCTCCTCTTTTTCTTCGTCCAGGCAGTCACTGCAGTACTCCTGCTTTGCTATACCCAGACTCTCAGCGTGCTTGCCAATGGGACAGTGTCTCGTAATGACTCCCACTGCCAGTCTAATATTATTTTTTTTAGAGAGACGATGTTGGTGCTTATATTCCTGTTTTGGTGAGGCTATATTTGCCTGGTTACCTCGCAGGTGTCTTCATCTCTCTGCCTTTGCGACCCGATAGGGTAGTTTTATACTTACCACAGTCAGTCTTTTATTTGTCTACAAACCTAGGCTTTGTTTGTATCTGTATGTTTACCCTAAATTCTATATACTTATGATCAGAAAAGGAGTGTTCTTTTGACAATTTCCAATTGCTTACAAGGTTAGGCGTTTTATTGGAAACAAGTGTAATGTCAAGTACCTCTTCTCTCACGGCTGTAGTCAAGGTGGGAGTGTTACCTATATTACATATTTCTATGTTGGAGGTTAGTATAAATTCTAGTAAAGACTTACCTCTGTTATTTGTGTCCGAGCTGCCCCATGTGGTGTGGTGGGCCATTGGCATTGGCTTTAATGATCACATCCGCCTCTACTCGGAAGTATGCTGAGATCATCCATAACCTACGGTTAAAAAGTCCCATTGATACAGTGACAATGTCGCAATCGCTGTGATTAGGCATTATAAAAGCGTTGATATTTTTATCTGCCAGGATATACGAGCGTGGATTACCTGCGTTTTTTGGGTACAGTAACCTGTACTTATCAAAGCCCAGCCCACATATCTTGGTTCCCACGAAGTTCTTGGATTAGGGCGATGTCAACTCCTACCTTTGTCAGTTGGAAGAGCAGAGCAGCCAAGGCTGCTTTGGAGTGGTGAAGGTTTCGTTGTAGAACCCCCACCATCGCTGAAAAGTATGTCTGGCACCTTGACAATTGTTAGGTCGTTGTCGTCTTCGGTGTCAGAAATTAGCGCCTCTTCTCTGCTTTGCTTATCTCACCTAATTGGAGTGGTTCGAGCATGTTGCTGATCCCCAAGTCTAACATCTCACTGTTTAAATGTGACCAAAGCTCTCCTTCCCTCGAGAGGATTGGGGTTTTCTGGTCACTTTTGTAGACATTCAGGGTAGTGGAGCCGAAGCCGTAGCTGATCACTCCCTTACTTTTAGCCAGTGGCGCTAAAGATTTTTTGTTAAGGATGACAATCACTTGTCTTCCCGTTACCTCGCTTACTTTAATTAAGCTCCAATCCCCAGTTAGAAGCGTGGGGTTGCTGGTCTGAATTATCTTCAGTATTGTCCTTGGGTCAGAAAGTTCCGTCGGGATCCAGGCTCTCGATTTCGGTCTGCTCGGGATCTTGTCCCTTGAGACAGCCTCAATAGGTCCGCTGATCGTTGATCTGCACAAGCCACCAGCTTGATGTGTCCTTGGTGCCAACCTGCTTCTCTGCAGCAAAGAACTGGACCTGGATACTTCTGGAAAATGTCTAGGTATTAGTCAAGCTTTGGAACGACTCTAATTTATCAAGATCCGGGGTTGCCGCGGTTCCCCGGATGGGGCATGCGTATGTCATCATGGTAGACGTGTACAACCAAATTTTATTCCGAAGAGAGAGACCACTGTTTTGCCGCAGTCCGATGCTGCAGAACAGAAGATTTTTTGCCGTTTTGGCTTTATCAAAAATTGACTGTACGTTTAACTTGTACGTAAACCCCTTGTCAAAGGTAATTCCTAGATACTTGGTAGAATCAGACCACGGTATGGAGACTAGCTAGTCATCTAACCAGCATTTCTAATTGGTAGTAGCTTTTTGTAGCTTTACGGTGATTACCTTATGTGACCTTAAAAAATTGAGAAACGCTGTACTGTCGGCGTACTGAACCATCTTAACCCCGTGCTTTTATCTCAAAGGTATGTAAGGTTAAAAGGACCGAACCGAGAATGGCGCCTTGAAGGACCTCTGCCGTGAGATCTCTTGTGGAAGAGATGTGTTTTTGAATTTTAAAATCCAAAGTTCTACGAAATAAAGCTATCAGCCTTAAAAGTCGTAAAGAAAAGTTTTGCCTGTGAACTTTTTAAAGAAGACTTTTATAACAGACTTTGTCCGCTTTTTTCACATCAAAAATAACCATAATTGTGGCCTTTTTCAACCTAAAGCCTTCAACGATAAAATCAGTAACTTGATTTATCTGGTGGACCGCTGAATGTTTCTATCAAAATCGGTCCTAAATTATGTCTAATATAACCTTTTCTATGACCTTATTCAAGGTGCATAGTAAACTGATTAGCTGGTAATTTTGAGGAAACCGCTGGTCTTACTCAGGTATTGGTATGTTGATTACAATTGACCTTTTCTAAACCCTAGAAAAATGCCCGGTACAAAGAACCGCATTGGCAATATTGGTTAGAAACGTTATCGGAATGTGCGAAAACCATTTGAGCATACTATTAGGGATTCCGTTAAAGCTAGGACCAGACCGAGTTTTTGTCTGTTAATTATCTCTCAAATTTAAGAGTTTTCAAGGTTTTAAATTAAATTAGAAATTTTAACTAATAATTGAGTTTTAAGTTATCCCAAAACAATAAAAACCAATTGACAAAATGAAGCCTTGTAAATAAACAGTTTCCGCTCACCCACCCAAGTGTTTGTTATTTAAAAACTCGATCACTCTCTTTCAACTTTATTTCAACTAACACCAAAAAAGAAGAAATAATCCAACTTTTGAATCACCAACACTTGGGTGAGTGGGTAAGCAACACCAATTAATAGTAGACGTTCTCAAATTTAAACTTGATCATTCACTTTCTCTTTTAACTTGATTTCAACTTACACCAGCAACGGAAAGAATAATCCATCTTGTGTATCACCAACACTTGGGTGAGTGGGCGGGCAGAGCAAATAAAAAGTAGACTTCCAATAGTTTTAAACTTAGTTCCCGCCCACCTACCCATGAGTTTGTTATCATGAAATTTGATCTGTCACTCTCTCTTTTAACTTTATTTCAACTAACACAAAAAAAAAGAAATAATCTTCAATTTAGATCACCAACATTTGGCTGGGTGGGCGGGCAACGCAAATATTTGACTCCCAATAGTTTCAAACTTAGTTCCCGCCCACCCACCCACTTAAATGTTTGTTATCAAGAAACTTGATCTGTCAATATTTCGTTTAATTCATATTCACCAATTAATAGTAGGCGCTCACAAATTTTAAGTTTAGTTTTCACCCACCCATCTAAGTGTTTGTTATCAAGAAACTTAATCAATCACTTTTTTTTTCAACTTACACCAACAACGGAAGGAATAATTTTTTTTGTGAATCACCAACACTTGGGTAGGTGGGTGGGCAACGCTAATAAATGATAGACGCCCAATAGTTTTAAACTTGGTTTCCACCTACCCACCCAAAGATTTGTTATCAAAAAACTTGATCAGTTACTTTTTTTTTCAACTTTATTTTCAAATTACACCAGCAACGGAAAGAATAATCCATCTTGTGCATCACCAACACTTGGGTGGGTAGGCGGGCAACGCAAATAAATGGTAGACGCCCAATAGTTACAAACTTGGTTCCCGCCCACCTACTCAAGTGTTTGTTATCAAGAAAACTAAATCAGTCACTTTTTCTTTTAACTTTATTTCAACTTACACCAGCAACGCAAGAAATAATCCATCTTGTGCATCACCAACATTTGGAAGGGTAAGCGGGCAACGCAAATAAATAATAGACGCACAACAGTTTCAAACTTGGTTCTTGCCCACCCACCCACCCAGTTGTTATGAAAAAACTTGATTTGTCAGTTTCTTTCTTTGGATCACCAACACTTAGGTGGATAGAGGGCAACGCAAATAAATTGTATACGCCCAATAAATTTAAACTTGTTTCCCGCCGACCCGCCCAAGTGTTTGCTATCAAGAAATTTGATTTGTTACTCTTTTTTTGAACTTTATGACAGCATAGACCAAAGAAGATCAAACATAATTTAATTTTTGGTGGGCAACGCAATTGAATAGTAAATGCCCACAAATTTCAAATTTAATTACCGTTCATTTCTTTTGACGTGTCCCAAATCCGAGTCATTGCTCGGGAAGCATTAGAGGTCCAGGCTGTCCGTAAATGTTTTGTTTTTTTTTTTCAATTGTCTACTGTACTCCATTTTTGTCATGAATAGTTGGAATAGAAACCGGTTTGTTCTTTAAAGTTTGAGAAATCTTCCACATTAGATGGTCATCTTCCGTGAAAGATGTCAAAGTATTTTTTCAGCAAAAATTTTTGTGTGACTTTGTGATTTTCTTCACTTTACCATTAAGTGAGTTCAATGTCAGGCGATTTAAGTGGTTGCGGTGCCGCTGCCAAAGGTAACATGTTGTCTACGGATTAAGTATTTTACGTTCCAAGGTAACCCAAAAGTATTATCAACGCAAACTTAAAGTTTTAGAGGTCCTATTGATGTCCGCGGCCGTTCTTACTGGAGTCACGCGATTTATACTCTGTTCTAGAGATTGTGAGAAGAGAAGCCAATTTGTGCAAATGGCAAATTCATCTTTTTTCTTGGTAAACCCTTTTCAAAGAGCTCAAGTAAGACCGGTAGGTAGTCTGAGCTCATAACGTAGACTACTCGGATGATGTGGTCAAAGTTGACGTTCTTGAAAACAGCCTCATCAAGAACGTAACCTTAGTGCTTTTTGATATGAAAGAGGGTTTCTCTCGACGTAATCCATTTTGCTCTATATAATCGAGCAACGCCCGACCTTTGGCGTTTGTCTGTAAAATATTCTACGCCGGGTTTTTACAGTTAAGGTCCCCAGCAATGATTGTAGGGAGAGTGTTTGCAAGAACATCAGATGACATGAGATAGTCAAATGCTATTTTAAATGTTCTTAAACCAGGTACATTAACCACTATTGCATTATATTCAAGAAAGACTCAGAATGGTCTAATGATCTTTTTGCTAAAATGCCTTAGTTTAGCGCGCGACGACCCCAAATACTTATAGCTATTCGGTAGTCTTAACGATTGGGTGGGAGAGTAGTTTATTTTCCAAAATGCCGTTGGCATTCCAGACTGGTTTTCAAGGAAGACGGACATAATTTTCTTGTAAAAATCATTATAATCGTTCAACGATCCTCTTGTTGCTTATAGTCGTAAAAGAGACCGGCGGTGCCACTGCATTAGCAAACAATTTGTTTGCTTCTAGCACTGTAGGTTTGCGGGAGCCAGCGTCTTGAGGAGTAGACTAGGTCGGGGCCGAATCGACCCCGGTTGCCGGTTTTACCACTTTGTTGGCTTTGCCATGCAAAACCAACAATTTTTGTTATGTTTGTTGTGGCATTGCGGAATTTTGCCTCCACGTTTCTTAGATTTGGAATTTCTCAAAATTGATAGAACTTTTGCACTTCTTTAGAATGAAAAAAATAGCAGAACAGATTTTGGAACTTTTTGATAAAACGACACCTAGTAGCACGAGGAGATGTTCATTGCAATTAGGATATATGTGGAGCACTGTGAACAAAACTTGTCGTTATTTATATCATATACAAAACGAATTTGTTACCTAATAACCTGCCGCAAAAACGTTTTAATAGTTTGTTCAGCAAAAACAAATGTTTTTTTTTTCTTAGGCTTAGAGGTGATTTAGACCAACAAAACATGTTTTACTTGCGCTAGTATGTTTAATCAGCATAACGCTTTTATAGAAAAGCACAACAATCTTATATACATCACACTATTTTTTTTGCCTCCAAGCCTAAATGATCCAGCTTTCCTTTATCTGAAAAAATGATTTCAAACAGATGTATGTCTAATCTGCTACAGTACCAGTCCTGCAATAGTTACACAATAGTTGTAAGTGTTGTGATAAAGAAAAATGTTTATGCGAAACCCGTCAAGACTTGAAATGATTAATCAATCAATCGCACCAGCCGTGCAACTACTTAGACTGTTGTCCGTAGGTGTAAAGTTTGCTTTGAAAATAGTGGCACTTATTTTAAGCAATTTTTATGAATTTTCAAAACTATTGTTTTGTAATAAAAAAACGTTTTATTTTAAGCTAAAAAATCAACTTAATTATATTTTATTTGTTGCTAAATTACAGTTACAGATTTATTATTTATTAAATTAGATTTGTCGATTATCAACTTGAATTGCTACAACATATTCCCGCTTTACCCTACAACTCTACATGAAACACTTGCAAAAACATTTTGTTACATTTATGATATATACAGGGAGTTTATAAATGAATGGGATTATGTAATCACTTTAAATGTGCCGCTTTTTTAAATTTGTCCACTATATTATTTGTTTTGACAGATCAACTTTGACAGCTGTCAAGCAAACATATGAAAATATATGTAGTATAGTAAACAATTTTAAAAAGACAGCATATTTAAAGTGATTACATAATCCCATTCATTTATAAACTCCCTGTATAAGCAAAATTAAGAATATTTTAAAAAATTATTAAAAAATTTGATTTTTAAATTAAATTTAAGTAAAGCTTCATGATTGTGTAATTTATAGCAAATTTGAGATCACTAATTAATCATAAATTAAGATTTTTAGATTAAACCATTTTCAAAATCTTAAATTTAATTGTTGTTTCTTAAATGTTGCAATTTTATAATTTGATGCAATAATAGGTCTTAAACTATGTTATCTAATTTATACCCAGTTATTTATTTACGTATTACACTTTATTACTATTAGTATTATTATAATAATTTTTATATAATCGTGTAGAGTACCGGTTCTAAACCAGGCGCACAGTCCCAAAAAATAAAATAAAAAGAAAGAAAGAAAGAGAAACATCTCTTTGACGGCTCTCTTCTGGACATTTCGTGCGTTATTTATACGCACGTTGTGATGTAATTTTCTTAAATTATACTTTTATAGTGCACTTAATGGCTAATTGTCGGTCGTAAAGTAAGAGGCCGGGCGGAGCCCACTGAAAGATATACACATATTAATATTTTTTATTGTCCCGATTCGAAGATTTCCCGTGCGCAGTGAAATCATCACCTTTTTGGGTTTGCTCTTTAATTAAAGCAAGCTTTTTGTTTCTTTCTATTTATTTTTACCACTACTATAATTTACCAATGCTTGACTTTATGATAATTAAAAAGTGTATAGTTTATTTGAGCCTAAATTAATTCGTATGGGTGATTAAATCGAATGGAATGGTATCGTTAGCTCTTTTTTGTAATCAAATTTGTGTTTTAAAAATTAGGATATAAAAATATCAAAAACCATTTGATAAACATTATTTTATAAAAGGAAACTATTTTTAATTATACATTAGAAAATTTAAATGAAATTAATCAAATTCTATATATAAAACTTAAAGTTCTAAACTATTCTTATTTATTTAAAAAAATATGTTTTAAAATATGGTATTTTTATTCATTAACTCTGTATTCAATCTAATTGTTAATTTATTAATTTGTTTGTGAGTGTACGTTTTTTGCAATAATTGCATAAGAAGTACATGGAGACTCCAACATGCGATAGGAGCACAAACCCGTTTGCACCCTTGCACCAATTTAAGATATTCAACCCCTAATTGGACGATTTTGATAGACGTATGTCATTAATTGTATAGTGTATTGTATTTTAGCAGAAGTTTATTAAAGGGATTTAAGAAACATATTTTGTTAGTACAACTTTTAATATTTATTATAAAATGAATCAAAATGATACAGAGACAAAATTATTTATTTATTTTTAATAAGCAATAACTCTTGTATTACTTAACATTTAACGCATATATAATGCATAATAAAAAATTAACATAACCATTCCAAACGACAAATAAAATCAGTCATAACTCGATGAAGCAAATTCTGGAAAATAGCTTGAATTACTTGTTGAATGTTTTTTAAGTTATTTTGGATTTTTAAAAATACTTTGTTTTTTAAATAACCTTAAAGGAAGTTAGAGACAGAAACGTTAGAAAATCTTGTAGGACACTACAGTTTACCATTTTGAGAAATGTTTGGAAATGTTTGGAGCATGATCTCTATACTTTGCTTTTTATTGTAACAGATGATACAGTTAATAAAATGAAAAATGTCTAGAACATATATGCATACCATTTAGAATTGACTGTTAAAAAAATACTGGCATATGATTCTTAATATTGCCTGCACATCTAACAGTTACTTTTGGTAAATCTAATAGTCTTCTATTTCTGTAGCCTAATAACAAATACTTTTTTTATTGACTAAGTTACGTAAAGTAAAGTGATCTTCATCACTCATAAAAAGATGTTGTGTAACATCTAGTTAATCATTATTTATTGTCTCAACGATCAATTTGGTCTACAAAGAATTAATTGTCTTATTATGATAATTTTATTGTTATTCAATTTTATTGCAGTTGTATGTGTGGTAAGTAGATTTAAGTTAGGTCAGGTTGGGTTAGGTTAGGTTAGGTCTGTCTAAAAGAACAAACATACTGTAATAAGTAAACTAAACAAAAAACTTGTCATCAAAAAGGGACGCCATCATTAAGATAATCAATAAAAAAATTAAAATTGGACAAAAAATAAGTAAAAGAATCGTTTGGGTAGATATTAAAGACAACATAAATATGTCTTGCTACATTTTGCCCAACTGCTTGCAACATAGAATAAGAAGACGATTAAAGCCTAAGTCAATCAAAGTGATTAAAAAGTACGATGTAACAAGATGGGTACCACATGGTTTGCTACTAGGCCTCTATCTTTAGAATGTCTTGTTTAACAATCTACTAAAATTAAACTTTCCAAGACAAGTGACCTTTTTGGCGTACGCAGACGACCTGGCAATGCATTTGTAGAGAAAACCGCATACATAATAAAGGCCAAGACAAACAACAGCTTAGAAAAAATAACCAGTAGATGGATGACTATAAGCTTTAGCTGGCAACCGAAATTACAAAAGCAATTATGATCCTTGCCAGGAAAAAATAAGGTTTAAACAGAAAACAATATAATTACGCCCACATATAATTTAATTTACTTAGGAATAACAAGCGACAAATATTTCAAATTTGGAAATCACATCAATTGAGTAACCGCAAAAGCAAAAAAGGTTGCGGAGTCCGTGGGCAAAATAACGCCAAGATGCGAAGAAAAGTAGATTTCTAACTTCAGTGCTTACATTTTTCGTCATGTATGCAGTTCCGGTTTGGACCGAAGCCCGTCTGTGGTAATGCCGCTGTTTGTAAGTGACCTGACGCTGTCTTGCTTTTTGCAATCGTCTATTTCTGGCACCGATGTTGTTTTGTACTAGGGGTCGTGTTTCTATGCAAAACCTCACTTGTTGCGACGTTGGCAGATAGAGGTAGCTAGCTTGTATCATGACTTCCTAGGGTGACTTTAGGTCAGGGACCTCATGGCAATGGTTGTCTTGAAAGTGGTATGTGGCCGTAGTATGGTGGTTACATTATATATATATATATTCTCGGTTTTGTCCGATACCCGCTTTCCATTTTCTCCTATCTTCCCATTGTCCTGTCTCCAGATTTCTCTCGCTCATAGCTCTTGAAATTCCTTGCTCTTATTTTTTCTTCGGTCTTCCTCTTCTGTTGTTTTTTAGGGGTCTCTATTTTAGAGCTAGGTTTGGTACTCTTGTTGGCTGCATGCGCTGGACATGTCCATACCATATTAATTGTCGAGTTTGGATTTCCTCGATTATGTCTTTTTTGAGATCTATGTTTTTCCTTAGTTCATCGTTCCTGATTTTATCCAATCTGGATACCAGTAGTGACCTTCTTATAACGTCCATTTCCACTGCCTTAAGTTTATTTTCCCATACTTTAGTTGTTCTCCACGTTTCGCATCCGTATAGTAGGTTATAAAATATATAAAGAAGAGACGCAATGTCCTCTAATGAGACAGTTGTTAAGCAATAATTTCGAATAAAGCCTAGTTAAATAGGTAAATTTATACGAATGCCACAACGACATATGAAGCGCTCGTTACTATTTGTTCAATCGGACAACCCAATAATAACATTAAAAAATCAAATTCATGAAAAAATTATCCTAAACTAGAAATATCCATAGACGCGTTTTGAGGTTTACCTCTTATCAGTATGGCTTTATTAATTTAAATTTAATAATTGAATGTTTTCTAGTTTAGGATAATTTTTTCATGAATTTAATTTTTTAATGTATAGTAGGTTGCTCTTAATCATCGTGTTGTATATATTTAGCTTTCTCTTTGTGTTAATATCTTTACTCCACAACAGTCCGTTTAACGCGTTTATTAGCTTTTTTGCTTGTGCTATTTGTTGTCTTATTTCTTTGTTGTCCGTTCCTGACTTGTAGAACTATGCGCCCAAATATTTATACTTGTTAACCGGGCCAATATGGTTCTCCAAGTCTATGTCTTCTGCTTTCTCGCCAATGCACATATACTTGGTCTTCCTTATGTTCATGGTCATTCCCCATCTTTTGTATTTTTCTATGAGTTTACGGCTCATGTATTCCAGGTCCTCCTTATTCTGCGCTATTACAACCGTCGTCCGCAAATTGCAACGTGTTTCATCGGATAAGGGAATTCCCATATTTCTACATTTGTTGAACAGTGTGAGAGATAGGCAGCATCCTTGGCGGAGTTCCTTGCTGATATGAAAGCTTTCCGACAGTTTTCCGCCTATCTTTACCCTGCAAGTTGAGTTTTTGTATAGGTGTTTTATTGCGTTTATAATTGTGGTGTTAATGGATGATTGGTGTAGAACGTCCCATAATTTGTTGTGTGGTACGCTATCATATACCTTGGCTAGATCCACAAATAGCAGATGTACTTCTTCGTAGGTGTTAGTTTTCTTTTCTATGATTTGTTTCAGGGCAAATAGGTTGTCGTTGCATGATCTTCCTGCCCGAAAACCTGACTGTTCTTCTGATTAGTGGGGTTGCTCTTCTTCTATCAGGTCCCTTAGTATTCTGCCGTAGAGTCTGCTGAAGGTGCTGGTAACGGCTATGCCCCTGTAATTCGAACATCCTTTTTTTGATCCTTTCTTATAAATTGATGTTATATGCGACTCTTTAGCTTCTTCCAATATTGGTTTTGCGTTTATCCATTTTGTGAACGTTGTGGCTAGTTCGGTATACAGCTTTTCCGTCCCATTTTTTACAAGCTCGGCCTGCAGTCCTCCTGGTCCCGGTGATTTATTGTTTTTAAGTTGCTTGGCTGCTTTCATAACTCTCTCTTTTGTTATTGTTATTGGTTCACCGTCGACTCCTACTCTCCCCGAAGACATATTTTGTTTGAATTCTGTCCTTTCTTCTGTAAGAAGATTTTTGTAGTATTTCACCCATTCTTGCGTTGGAATAATTTGGATTAAAGCATGTTTGGTCTTGTTGGTTTTGAGTGTTTTTACAAATTTCCAGGCCTCGCTGTTCTTACTTCCTCCAATGTATGTATTTATTTCTCTGAACTTGTTGTCTCATAGCAGATTTTTGTTGAAGTTAATTAGGTTTCTTACTTCTCTTTTTAATTTTTTGTAAATCTCTCTGTTTCTTGTTTCTTTAGTCGAGATCTACCGTACATATTTATTTTTCTTGTCTTGTATTTCTGTTTCGATTTTTTTGGTCCACCACTGTTTATTACTTTTCTGCTTTTCTCTTTTTTCTACTGCCTCTGCCGCAGCTTCCTTTATGCATTATATTATATTCCTCTCTTTGTTTGTGTTGAGCTTTGTATTATCTAGCTTCTGATCCAGCCGCCTGTTATACAGATATTTTACACTATCTTGAGATAGGCTTCCAACGTTATACACTTCTTGTTTTGATGTTTCAGTTGTATTTTTCACCGTTTTTGGATTTCTTTGGTTACCCTTGTTTGCTGGGATGTATTATTCCTTTTAACAAATAGTGATGGGATTCACATGTCACTTCTCTGTGTACTCTTACATCGTTTACGTTTAAGTTGGATGTTTGTCTTACAATGAGATAATCAATTATTAATCTAAAATTCCTAGTGTGTTGGACCCATGTGTACTTATGTATGTCTTGGTGTTTGTAGAATCCGTTCATGATCCTTAGGTCATATGCTTTGCAAAGGTCGATATTTCTTTGTCCGTTGTGGTTAATGGTGTTTTCTCCAAATGGACCGATTATGTTGCTACTTTTCTGGGACCCTGTCCTGCTGTTGAGGTCTCCCAGCATAATTATTTCCCTATCTTGGCCCGTTTCCGAAATTAGTTGTTTGAGTGTGGTAAAGAATGCATCTTTTTCATTTACCAGGCTGTCGTTTGATGGTGAGTATACAGAGAAATTTTTTATTTTATGCCCCAGTATGTTCATATTGATTAATACTATGTTTTTGTTGTGTGCTGTCCAGTTAGTTATTTTCTGATTGAACTTTTTGCTGATTTAGATAGATACTCTTCTACTTGCTCTGGATTCCTTTAGGACTCCGCTAAAACTATGTACGTAGTTATTTAAGTTTTCACTCCGTTTCCTTACTTTTTTGTTTTTGTGAGCGTTGCGATGTCGATGTTTAGGTGCTCCAGCTTTTTTTCTAATTTTTCCGTCTTGTCCCTGATTGACTGAACATTATTACACGTTCTAAAATTCCTGTAGCGTTTTTGTTGCGTAGGTCGTTTTTTTTTTTCCGAAGCTAGTTGCGGACTTTTTAGTATTTTACGTTTTTCTACGAATGTTGAGGAACCAGTCCAACGCTCCAACCCCCAACCTGGAAGGCCAGTCCAGTTTTTGTTTCATGGTGAGTAATTTATTTCCTCATTATCTTTTGGGAATTTTCCGATAAACTTTCCCCAATTCCAAAGGGGACGCATCCGATGGAGGTAACTGGCAAATCCCCTAGGTGGTTACATTTCTACTTAATAATGGAGTTCTGGAATTGTTTGCTAACGAGTTGGAGTATTACCATTGAGTACCCATACCTGTAGAAAATCTGTTGCTCTAGGATGGTTTTGTTTGTTTTGTACGTGGCGTTGCTTGTGGCAAAAGTTTTAAACCAGAGTGTACAAGTGAGAATCAACCTGATTCTGTTGTGCTGTCCATTTAAATAAAAGAATTTTACCAAAATTGATCAGGTGATCTTTTGAAATTAGTTTTAGCTCGAGTAGTTGTTTATGATTCAGCGAGACAAAATTTGCTTCAAAAATGTTGTTTTTTAACAGTTTCTAGCATTATAAGCCAGGTTTACCACGTAAATGTACAAAGAATAAAGCATTTTTGCCAAATTGCCAAATTGCCACTTTCTAATAGTTTTTAGTATTTTAAAAACGTTGTACTGGACCTATATAACGTGAATCTACATTAAATTGCGCAACTTTTAAGACTAGTTTTAGGTTTATACGTAGTCATTTAATGATATAACAATGCAACAAATTGGTTGGTTGGTTATTTTCATTTATGGTTTGAGAGGGGAATTTGTTGTGCCGGATTTACCTTCTGCAAAAGAAAGCCTACTAACTAAACTTTTCCCGGATCATACCTGTAGGTTCAAAACCAATGAACTTTACATGTACTTTCCGTTTAGAAAATAGTAATTTGGGAGAAGTGTACAGTGTGGGTTAAGCTACTTTAATTAATTAAAATATTGATTTGTCTCTTATATGTAGATGGTATTTCTTTGTCTGGCTCAGCAAGTCTGACTAGATCAGGATTGGGTGAATCGCAAAAAGATCGACTTTTTGAGCAAAGGTTTGATGTGTTAGCACAAACGGGAAATACATAGGTCGTTACAAATGTTTTTGTTACAAACATACCATATGGTTTTGAGAAAACATTTTTTTGCCAACTTCCTGACTGAAAACGCAAAAGTAATTTTGGCTGATTTATAAAGTGTACATCCTGATTTTGTTCCGGAAAATTATGTCGCCGTTTTGCTATTTTGATACCAAGATATTTAGCAGCATAGCAAAATTGTTTAAAAAAACGTTATTGTTAGGGTTGGTTTGTCGCTGTGAATAGAAAACGGCTTTACTCATTTCTGGGTTCACTTTGCTCCGCTGGTCGGTTAACCAGTTTTGAAGATTACACTGATAGCGCTTTGTAGCTGTAGCAGTGAGCTGTAGATGGGCATGTCAGCAACAAACAGGTTAAACAGCAAAGGCGAGAGAAAGAAGCTTTGTGAGACTTCTGCCGTGGTCTGCCAAGAAAAATGGTTTAGTATCTTGACTGCCAGAATTCTGCGGTTTTGATATGAAACTTAACACATTCTCTGCGGCTACTGTTTTTTGTAACTTCTTATCTAGCGGTATGGGTCACATATGCCCTTTGCTTGTCTTTCGTAGATGGCAGTACGGGGCTCATGCGTGCCGTACCCTTACCGGGTTAGCATGTTGCAGAAAAAGTCGCCGCACACAAGAAAATTTTACGAAATTATGATCCGCTAAATACGAAAGTCTTGCATGGGACATATATGGGTCATAACGCAGTGAACGCGTTAAGACTCAAAAGGAATTTGAATCTGTGCAGATTTAAGAGTAACCTTGCCCCAGACCTTACAAAAAATACTACTTGCGTATTTTTTCTCAGCACAAAACAGTTGGTAATGTGGTAAGTTACGCAGTTAGTTGGTAAGCTACGAAATAATCAAGTCGGAACCCATATTGGTACGCAGAAAAAAGATTGTTAACTTTAATTCTTACTTAAGGCACATAGCCTAATTGGCAAGTAGTTTAAAAAAAAAATTTGGTGCGTTCCAGGTTTTAAAATATTAATGACATGAGCTTTTCCAAGATTTTGAAAAGATTAAATTGGTAAGAGCCATAATTGCTTTGTGTGAGAATGATTTGAGAATTTTATTAGAAATTTTATCAGTACCAGGAACGGATCAATTTAAAAAAAAAATCTGATTTGAGAAAAGCGGACTATGTGCTCTAAGAAGTTATTGACTTTTCAGTAAACTCTTTAGTCTTGCAACAAGTTTGAGAAAAAAAAAAGAAATTGGTTGTTTCCTTGATATAGTATTGCAGATTATTTTTGCCATAAATAACTGTGACGTAAGAATTTGGAGATTTTCTAAATTATACAAAGTATTTTGCTAACTTAAATTTATGAGCAACTTTATGGCAGTACTGACTTCATTGTGAAGTTTAAGATCTCGCAATCTCAGAGATGGTTTTGCCATTGATGTTTATCGGCATTTTTTCTACGGTTTTGGTTGCGTGAAATAATCTTAAAAGATTATAAGCACAAACCAGATGAAAGGTTTAGGAACGAACCAGGAAACAGATTCTCATCTCTTTCATTGGTGATTTTTTTCAAAATTATGTTATTTCAATGAAATCTAAGTAACATTTTGTCTTATTTCACTGACAAAGAGGTGCGCCTAGGACGGAAAGTATGTCGGCATACTAAACAGCCTGCAGAAAAACGTTGTCATTAGAGTCTGCCGTAAATACAGTACTGCAATGGTGCTTGAACGATACAAATGTTACTACTTATTTAAAATAATTGTTTAATAATTAAATATATAAATTTCTTTAATTTAAAGATGATTTACTAGACTAACTTGACAGTTTAAAGATCGATTAATTAATTGACAGCTGAAATATCACTTTAGTGCAATATGATGTTAATCATTGTGTATTTGTAAGATCAATTTGACAGTTTAAAAATCAAATGAACAGTTTGTTTGTAAATCAATGTAAATCAAAGGAAAGAATAATTAGTCGTCTAATGATTACAACATGTTAGTTGCAAGAATAGTAAGCTTAAAAATTAATTATTTTGAAAATCATTTTGACAGTTTGAAGATCAATAAATTCATTAATAATTTAAAGATAAGTGTTATATGTAGGAAAGTTTAAAGATCAGTTAGTTGTTTAATGATCAAAGCATGCAAACTAAAGATGCAAGACCATTTTGATAGTTTAAAGACCAATTAATTAACTAACAGTTGGAAGATTACTGCAGTGCAATAAAATGTTAATCGATGTGTTAGATGTAAGATCATTTGGTAGTATAAAAAATCAGTTTTTTTAGTAATAATAAATTTTTAAAGGAAAGATTAGTTAGTTGTTTAAAGGTCACAATATAATAGTTGCTACATTCTTCAGTTTCAAAATCATTTGTAAAATTATGAAAACCAAAAAATAAGTGTTAAATGTAAGATCAAGTTTTGGTTTGAAAATCATTTAGTTGTTCAATGATCACAACATGATAGCAGTAAAATTCTTCAGTTTAAAATTTACTTGCAAGATTAGATTGACAATTTATAGGTCAATTAATTAAATGATAAGTTTGACAGTTTAAAAACCATTTAGTCTTTGAATGATCACAATAAGATAACTGTAAGATTAATTAGTTTAAAGATCATTTATCAATTTGACAGACGTTTCTTTGTAGATTAATTTGTCAAATGTATAGTAAAGTACTTTAGTTTAAATATCATTGTCAGTTGTAATGTCAATTTAACAAAGTAAAGATCCACTTCTTAAAGTGTATTTGTTGATAACAAACTAGAAGCTGGTCTTTACAGCTAATAACATTAATGCTACTACCAAGATAATAATTGTTGAATCACAATTAAACATATTGTGCATCATTTAGAAGCTTTTTTGAACGCAGTTTTATTTGCGGTTTTATTTTATTTTAGTTTTGTTGAGAAAAAATGGCTTAAGAGCAGCAGTTGTCACATTTTAATACCTACACTACTGCCCTGTACAACGTATTTAGGCATCATCTCACAGAACAACTCATAAGCATTAGAAAAATCTTTCCGCAATTGACCAATAGTATTTTTTTCTAAACGCGCAACAATCTTTGCCAACATTACTAAAACCAACTTTGCATAGAACACTTGTTCTTGCATTATCTGGGCAAAAATAACGTCTACTCACAAAACTTTTTCAAGTTGCACTGTAGCCAATCTTTATACTATTTTTGGAGAAAAAATAACTTAAGTTTTTACGTTTTTTTTTAAATAAGAATTTACCAATTCTGTGCTACTTTCACCAAACATTGATTACTTTCAGAAACAAAAGAGATTATTATTGACCTATTTTTAGGTATTCTTATTAGAAAAAATTTTGCAACATCTATAACTTATATCCAATCACATAGTTAACTGCAGCAACCCTTCTTTAACGTTTATTTCAAAATTTGGAGGAGAAGGGTAACAAAATGAAGTTTGACGGTTTTTAAAATTTCTTTAATATTGTACGGTAGAGCCCAAAAATTATGATAAGTCCCCGATATCACCGATAGATATAGTATATTTAATTAATTGTACTTGTAATTATAATTTCTTATCTCTTGTTTGTGTTCTACATTTTTCTGATTTAGATATTAAACATAAAACATAGATAAGACAACTAATTTCTGGATAACAAACATTTGGGCAAATGGTCTGGTTACACAGATCATAATTGTAGACAAATAGTTTAAGATCAAAAGAATTAATGCAAAGCATAAGTAGGGCAACTAATTTCTGGATGACACTTGAAGATATGCGCGGGTTTCACAGGTTATGATTGTGAGTAAGTAGTTTTTATTGATATGCAACACACTGTTACTACCAAATTATTTACTGTTATAGAAACTTTAATAATAACTTATTCTGGTTCAAAACATTGAAGTTTGCCCAGAGAAAAAATTGTCCTTGGGTCAGTAACTTCCGGTACTCATTGTTCACACTTTTGCTGGCTACGACGTATTTAGGCATTTTGCTACAGAACAACTTGAAAGCATTAGCAAAATCTATTTATTAAAAATTAATACAGAGACAAAAACACTTTTAGCAAAATTAATTTCTGACTAAGTGCACATGTAAGGCAAAAACTAAGTCAACTCACTATAGTTTTTCAGATTGCACTAAAAATAGTACTTTGATCCATTTTTAAATTAACAAAATAACAAACGACAAATGTTTCTACAAAGATTTCTTCATGCCCAGATCACCTCAAACCTACAAATGAATGTCTTGGTAAAAAACCCATAACACGAAACTTACATAGCCGTCATATATACAATTCGATAATTGTACATTTGTTAGTACTAATACTAATTAATTTAAAAAAAATAATATAGCAAATTATATTTCTTGCCTCTTGTTTGTATTCTAAATGGTTTTGATTTAGACATGTTTGTAATAAATACAATTTGTGTTTTTTAGGTGAAAATTAATTAATAAATAATTAATTTAAATCATATTTCCAGAATTAAATAATTTCTTGCTTAACTGTATTTAAAAGAAAATAAGCACTAGAAACTGTTCAATTTTTTTTTTTAATCAATCTATCTATAATAAATATATATAGGTATATTTTATAGTTTATATTTTATCAAGTTCTCAATATCATAATGAATTTTTGATTAGAAATTTCTTAGAAGCTTTAAAACCAGTTGGTTCATTTATTAACAAAATTAAAAAATGTAAATATTTTTTTATAAATTATGTAAGAAATAAATAATTTAAATTATGTCAGGTTTATTTGAATTTTAATTAAGTTGCACTAAAAACTTCAATAAATATTTATTCATTTTCACATTAATTTCAAAATTAAATAATCTCAAAATTTTAACTATTATTTTTATTTTTGTAACAAATTCAATTTATACATCTGTTTTAATTACACAAAAGACCGTTTAAAAGTCAAAATGATTTCGGTTACAACTTAACAATTACTCGATTCTAATATCCAATTGAAGCAAAAATTTAATTGTTTTCAAACACAATTGCCCATTTAGGGGTTGCTTGTAAAAGGGGCAATTATATAAAAGTGTGGGAAGTGATTTTCTGATCGCAATTTAACCACCATTACTACATCTTTATTAAGTCAGGTAAAATAAAATCAAATGTGGAAAGATATCAGGGTCCGGCAATGATCTAACGGTCGGATTCATCAGAAAATAAAATACCTGACATACTGGTGCTGCAAGGACCACTGGACCAACGGTCATCCCGTCAGATGAGCCCATTGTCCACTCACCCTAAGATCTAGGTGGGATCCTGTAGGTCATCCAAACGAATTTTCATTTAACTATTCACGCTCTAAGATTAGGGTGAAACAAATACATGAACGGGGTCGGTCCATATGAAAACTGGAAAAATAACAGAAAAATCTCAACGGATAAATATTTGATTAACACGTCAACTTATTATTTTCGGATATAATCGGTCTACTTCACGCCTGTCGATCAGGTATTAAACTAGCCAGCTGTTCCTTTTTTCTGTCGCGAATGGGCACTAATGATTTTCACTTTTCTTTCTTTTTCAGGACGTGGCGAATCAGATTGAATGAATGCCGGGACGTGATTGAAATCACACGCCTAATTTTCGAATAGCTGGGAGGAGAAACTGTTTTTTTCTACTAATCGAATAGAAAAAACTAGTTGATTGATTGATGATGTTAGGATTAGTCAATAGGGGCTGGATTACAAGCAAATTAGGATTGAATCAAATTTGTCATTTACTTTAGTGGATGCTTTATTTCAAAGTTTTATTATTGAGGAAATTCGATTATTTTTGTTTCTGGTTGCGAGTATCGAACCAATAAATTCCGGGGCCCTTTACAGAGCACACAAATCATAGCTCAATTATCGGTGTACAAATATAGACACACGTCCCGAATAAATTAACGGACGTGCATACATATATATGTATATAACAGGACGGAGGTGCATATAATGTGAAATACAACTCCGGCTTTGTGGTATAAATATGGGCATCGCGGCGGGGGATCCGCCTCGAAATATTTGTATTGATAATATGAATGTGTGCGGAGGAATTTAACTGGAGCTGAACGCAGTAATTTATTAATTTAGTTATCATGTAACAATTTCACCATTTTATTGCTCTTCGTTCTGGCTGCAACAACAGCAACATTTCAATTTTAATACTTGTTTTTGTTTTGCGATCCAAGCGTAAATGATTTATCATCATCATCGCCTATTATTCCTATATATTTATTTATGCATTCAATTGGTTTGCTGAAATTGCATTTAATTCTTTTATTATTAAGCGCATTACTAAAGGGTGGGAAATTACTGGGTTAATTAGAACGCGTCTTCATTTAAATACACCACTTTCGGTTTTTAACGGGGCACGTAGAAAGTAAACGTTTTCCTTCTCGGATAAGCCACAAATTTATTGAATGTTCTTAGGGAACACGAGGCTCAGATAAGCTTAACATTCTTGCAAGTTTAATTAATCTAGTGAATAAATATTAAAATTATTATTTTATCTAATATATTAATAAATCCAATATTTGAGAGTAATATTTTATAGTTTAAAACTAATTTAAATAAATTGTGAGCAGGTATGCTTAAGTTTCATATAATCTAAAACAGTATTATTTTATAAATTATTAGTTTCAATAATACAATATAATAATTTTATGCAGACTAGATACATCGCGTGTTAAATATTGAATTGCTAGTTTGAAAATAGTGTTGGCTGTATTAATACAATCAAATATGATTTTACAATCAAAAATATTGATTGAGTGACTCATCACTTCACATATTGTTTAGGTTATTTTTCTAGTTTGTTAATTGTGTTCTAGAATAGGTTTAAACAATGTAATGAGTTGTTGTTTTGAAATTTATGACTTAGTCAATAATATAAACCTTAAAAAATTAAATTTATGAAAAAATATTTTAAACTAAAAAACATCCATAGACGCGTTTCGAGGTTTACCTCTCATCAGTATGGCTTTATTTATTTAAACTAATTGATTTTTAACTTACTTCGTCAACATTGTTCACCACCACAATTCAAAGTGAATATTTTAAAGGGTGTATTGACTATTTATACTAACTGACTTAATGACTTTATTTAATGGCTATGGTTAATAGCATTCTGAGAATGAACAAATAAACTAATTATTTCGGGATATTTGGCTGATGGCAATGACATGAAAAATAATTAAAAAGGAAATTTGAAAATTAAAAGTAGAATAAATTTTTTGCATAAATTATAATTACTATTATACAATTTCGTGTATATCAGAACATATATAAAATATATAAAGAAGAGACATTGTTGACGAAGTAAGTTAAAATCAATTATTAAGTTTAAATAAATAAAGCCATACTGATGAGAGGTAAACCTCGAAACGCGTCTATGGATGTTTTTTAGTTTAGAATATTTTTTCATAAATTTAATTTTTTAATGTTATTATTGGGTTGTCCGATTGAACAAATAGTAACGAGCGCTACATATGTCGTTGTGGCATTCGTATAAATTTACCTATTTAACTAGGCTTTATTCGAAATTATTGCTTTTACAACTGTCTCATTTGAGGACATTGCGTCTCTTCTTTATATATTTTATATATAAACCTTAGTTACGTTATAAAATATTTTTAGTATTATTAAAATTATATCTTAACTTAATGATGTTTAGTTTCAAAAATTTAAGTATATCTTAAATGTAATTTTAAATATACTCTGAGGTAAGTTTTGTCTTAACTGAAATATATTAAAATATGTGACTTCATAATAATAATACAAGATCATCATCTGACGGTAATTTAATCAAATATATTTATTAAGTTTTTTGTCAAATTCATAAATCATTCGCTACGAAAAATTTACTTTTTTTGATTATTTCTGTTTCAAAAAGTGTGATCTTGGTACCAATAACATCAATTATTTTGAAGGATTTTTTTTTAAATTTACATTTTAGTTAAATTTTATTTAAAGTATAGTCTGTAGCAATTTTTTTGTTTTGTGATAAACCGTAATAAATATAATTTAAAAAAAAAATGATTTACCGTATAAGTTTTTTAGCCAGAATCTATAGTTTCTAGAAGGTAAAATAACTTCTTCAACTGTTTTTTCTATTTTTTTATATCTACTGTTCTCTAGTTAGTATGGATTTTGAAGCCAATTTCTAATTATCTGACTATTAACTTGTACATTTTAACTAATTTCCTAGTTTTTTTAAACTTATTTTTATTTTTGAAACTGTACTACTAAATTATAAATGCTGCAGCCACATATCTTTGACTACTGTCAACCGAAGACATAACAAGGACGGTTTTGTTTCTAGTTAGATTTCTTAAACTTAACTCTTATCACAAATTCAAGAAAATCAAAAAAATATTAAAAAATAAGATGCAAGTAACACTTTTTTATATCAGTTTTATTATTATTTATACAACCAAATACACACTAGAGATTTTGGATTTGAGTCCTTTATGAGGAGAGTCAAAATATAACAGAATATATAAGAGAATTTACAACAAATTTAAAGAAAAAATCTCAGCAAACTAATTTGGCTTAACCAACGCTGCAGGCAGAAGAAAAGCACATTTCTCAGTACAGGTGCTCTTCCAAAGAAGCAGAAACGTAAACTGCAATAATTACGTATGCCTAATTGACTACTAAAAAGCTTTTGATTAGGTGCAACATCACAAGCTGATAGATTTAAAACAAGTAGGGATCGATGCCAAAGATCACTAAATCATTACCAACTTGTACTGGAACCAGACCGCATCCTTGAAAATTAAAAAAAAAAACAAGTAGTAAACATTAAAATGGCGAGAGGGGTAAAACAGGGGTGCATATTTTTGTCAATTCTGTTCAATTTATACTTCAAACAAAACTAACCCTAGAAGACAAAGAAGAAGACATTTTACTGAATGAAGCTAGGCGACGACGATATAATAATATTCGCTTACTCTCTTAAAGGTCTTCAAAGACTGTTAAACAAAATTGTAGAAACTAGTAAAAAATTTGGACTTAATATCAATAGCAACAAAACATGTTTACGGTCATAAGCAAAGAAAAGAAAAATACCCAATGTAAATCTATACGTTTACAATTAAATAGAGGCACAATTGTGAACAAAAACTAAAACAATAGTCAAGAGATAAATAATAAAATTGGAAAAGTTCAAGCCGTTTCCAATACAATGAATTGTATTTTCAAAAACCACTAACTCTATTTTGATATCAAAATACATATGTTGAAGTGCTACATTTTCTCAATACTACTATACGAAATCGAGTTTTGGACACTCAAGCAACAACAAAAAAACTAGAAACTTTTGAAATATGGCTATATTGACGCATCTTGCGGATACCTTGCAAGGACAGAGTAACAAACTAAGAAGTCCTTTGCAGGATTAAAAAAGACAAAGATTATAGACACCATCAAAACCAGCAAACTTCAATTACAAGCCATCACACAAGACAAGATACACGGCAAGCGAGGTTTAGGACGGAGAAAAATATTATAGTTGCAGAATCTTAGGGCGTTTTACAACGGCCTAGAAAAAATCCTACGAACAACAAAGGCACATCATACCACCATCATAATGGGTGATTTCAACGCCAAGATTGGAGAAGGTAAAGTAGAGGGACATGTAGAAGAATATGGACTAGGAGACCGTCTAGTAGAATTCTGTCAAAACAAAAATTTCGTGATAACCAACACCCTTTTCAAGCTCCCAAAGAGAAGGTTCTACACTTGGACATCCCCTAGTCATACTAAAAAAAGATTATACGAAACCAGATCGATTACATCTTGATAAAGCAGAGATATCGAAATGCTGTCTAACGCTCAAAGACTAACCCAGGAGCTGATATTGGTTCCGATCACAACCCTGTAATTCCTGTGATTTCAGTCAAACTAAAAAAAAATAAAAAGACCAAGTATAAAATCAATTGATGTGAATAATCTAAAGAACGAAGACATAAAAAGAAAAACAACAGAAAACATGAATGAAATTCTCAGGAAAACGCAGGAACAAATCAACAACACAACGAATGTAAACAAAAAATTGAGACACGTTGAAAAAATATTAAGAAAAGCTGCAGAAGAAAACCTAACCCCTTTGCCCAACAAGAACAAAGTCTGGATGACACAAGAAATTTTAAGTCTAATAGAAGAGAGACGAAAATGTAAAACTAACCATCAGAAGTACAAAGCGACAGACAAGATTATAAAAATAAAAATAAAAGAAACTAAAAAAAACTAGCTGAAAGAACAATGCATAGAAGTGGAGGAATATGAGAGAAGATATGATTCATTCAATGTACACAGAAAAATTAGAGAAACTACAGTTGACCGAATCAAAAAGCAGACGGGGATACTTAAAGATGCCCATGGAAACATACTGGTGGAGATAAAAGACAAGTTAAACAGATGGACTGAATACATAAAAGAGCTTTTTAAAGATGATAGACCAGATCATATGGAAGAACAGACTGATCAAACCGGACCAAGCATATTGAGAGACGAAGTGGAATACGCAATACGTAATTCTAAAAACAGAAAATCACCCAGACCCGACAAAATTCCAGCGGAATCAGTAAAACTAATGGACAAAAATTTCATTACAGTCTTATTAAACCTCTTTAATCTAATATATAGCACTGGCACAATACTTAAACAGTGGCTACTATCAACCTTCACTGCGCTTCCAAAAAAAAGCTAATGCAAGAGACTGTTCCGACCATCAAACAATATCCTTGATAAACCACCTGCTAAAAATGTTTCTCAAAATAATACATAACATAATCTACCAGAAGTTAGAGACTCATATCAGTGAAACGCAAATGGGGTTCCGGAAAGGATTAGGTACCAGAGAAGCACTATTTGCCCTTAACGTGCTAAATCAAAGATGCCTTGACATGAACCAAGATATTCATTTTGTTTTATAGATTTTGAGAAGGCATTTAACAAAGTGCAACACAAAAAACTTAGAGAAATCTTGAAGAACAGGGAATAGATGATAGAGATTTAAGGATAATCATTAATCTGTATTGGAACCAGAAAGCTAAAATAAAAATAAAAAATGAGCTTTCAGAGGAAATTAAAATCCGCAAAGGAGTTTGTCAAGGATGCATACTATCACCACTATTGTTTAATGATATAGCAAAACAATATGTTAAGAAGCCCTCTCAGAAAAAACGGAAGGAATGGTAATAAACGGAGAAACCATTAATAACCTCAGGTACGCAGATGATACTGTACACCTAGCAGAAAATGCAGTCGACTCACAACAACTAGTTGAAATGAACAACCACTGCAATAATGGTCTCATAATGAACGTCAGAAAAACCAAGTATATGGTTATCTCTAACTCACCGAACAACTTGTCTGATATACGCATTAATGGTGAGCGGATTGAAAAGGTTACGCAATACAGGTATCTTGGAGCATGGATCAATAGCTCTTCCGACTATGAACAAGAAATAAAATATCGTATTGAAAGTGCCCGGTTAACATTTAATAAATTGCAAAAAATATTATGCAACCGCGATATAAACCTTTCTCTCCGTAGACGAATTCTGAGATGCTAAGTCTTCAGATTTAAGACAAAGATGCACAAAAAACCTGTAATCCTACAAAACATTATTTACTATATGAAAAAAAATATTTGTCACACAAAAAGTATCAGAAGTTAATATTTTAAAATTATTTTATTAAATTCTAGAAAGTTTTAGGCAAATTTAGAAGTTTTTCAATTAACTAGAAACTCTAGAAATCTTCTATCAAATTTTAAAAACTTTTTAAAAGTTTTAAAATCTTGTAACTAGTTTTTGAAATTTTATGAAAATTTCAAAAACATTTGATTAATTTTTAGAAACTTTATAAGTGTTCTAGAAACCTTTGACCAATCTTAGAAGCTTTTGAGATATTTGCTTTATGGAGTAGAAGCATGGACACTTAAACAGAACAACATAAAATACATCAAAAGCTTTGAGATGTGGTGCTACCGCCGAATGCTTAGGATACCGTGGACCAATAAAATAACAAATGTGGAGGTCCTCCGGCGGATGAATCAAGAACGCGAAGTCCTTCTCAATATATAAAAGAGGAAGATGCAATATCTAGGACACGTAATGAGGGGGAAAAATACGCATTACTACGAAATATAATTCAAGGGAAAATCAAAAAACGGAGAAGCATAGGACAAAGACGAATATCATGGCTGCAAAATCTAAGAGAATGGTTTGGCTGTAGCTCCAACAAACTGTTTAGAAGTGCTATCAACAAAATTAAATTAGCTTTGATGATATCCAATCTCCGATAGGAGTGGCACCAGAAAAAGAAGAAGGGCGTTTTACGGAAAGGCCTTTGAAGGAACTCTTCAGAATAGCAACCAATAAAGTAAAGATAGTTATGCTCATTGCAAACATCTAAAATTGAATGTGCACCTGAAGAAGAAGAAGAGCAGGAGAGTCGGTTTTTTAGTTAGAAAAAAATGTGTTGTATTGAGTACAACTTCTTTAAGATAAGTAGAGAAACGTACGCAATAGGTCCGTCTACTACCTCAATGTTGTGTGCACGTTAAAAACCCAATAGTTTAGGTTGAAATTCTTAAATTAGTAGCAAAATTTTTTAGTTGCGGTAGTCTTAACCTTTAGCGTTGGTGATTAGCCTTGGCAGAATAAATATGCCAACGTTAAATAAATGTTAAATGATTGAGGCTGATAAATGTTTGAACTCCATTAACATTAATAATAAAACACAAATAGTGTAAAAGTTCAAAAAAAGTTTATTGTTTACAACAATTGTTTCGCCACACAGTGGCTTCATCAGGTATAATAAACAATGATAAAAAAAGGTTACACTAATTACTTATATACTAAAACAAATAAAAATACCATATAATAACAAGTGGGAAGGGATAACAGAGGGGTGGATTAATACAACAAACAAATATTAATTAGTATTACATTATACAATTGGAATGACAAATAATTATACAATATTTAATAATGGAGAATTATTTACATCTTTTTGATCATTTAACAGAAGTCCGCGTTTGTTATATTTGTTAATTTCCATAGTCTTTTTATGTAAAATTTGGAAGTTATTATCAAAAGAATGACCGTGTTCTAATAATTTCTAATAAATGTTCCGCAAATGTTGATTTTATCTCATTCACATAAGGCTAGTTTTTGTAACAACATACATTTATTTATTGCAATTTTATTCCGTGTTTTAGTAAATGCAAATCTTGATACTTGGTATTCTCTTTATTTTGGAGTTTATTTTAAAGTTAAAGCATTGTTATTGAGACAATAATCAAATGTTCTAATAGGAATAACGTAGGTAATGCAATAGTTTTTTTTTTTTTTTTTTAGCAGAGTTATTATACAGGCTATTTAAATGTAGTTGCTAATGTGTTTAGTAGTAAATTGGCAAACAAGATTTGACATTGTTTCTTCTTGCGCCGTTTCAGTTTGAAAATGTTTTTTTTTTATGATAGTTAGAGTAGACAACTAGTAGCAGTAGAAGCAAATTTCTTGTGCTGCTAGCATTTTCCTAAAAGTTTCTATTTTATAATTTTTTGGTTTGCTGTAAATTAACTTCTGAACCAGATATATTTCTTAAGATCTTTTTCTTTTTTTTTTTAATTTTAAACAATATCTTATTACGTTACTTACTTACACTCTTACATAGACACATATTATAGCAAATTTTTTATCTAGTTAATAAAAAAATATAAACATTTTTGGTTGTGCTCTCTAACAGTTAACAGTACAGTGTAAGTGTTTGTTCACGTATGCGTACACCTCAGTTCGTTAGTTTAACAAAGAAAGTGCCTGATAAATAGTGTAAAAACAATGAAAACTCTAATTAAGTGATTAGTGACAGTTAGTTAACACCCCTCCAATCTGCGGGCGGCAGCAAGCACCCGCAGAAAGGACAAAGACTTATAACCCAGTTCCCCGTCACTCAGCTCTCTTTGTTTGAAGCCACATCTCTCAAACAAAAAAACCAAGACTTTTAAAGTGCAAAGTGCTAATAAACATTTATGTGATTAGTGATCTTACATTTACCCCTCCAACTGTGCAGCCCAACAGACCTAGAGACCATTGCCATGAGGGAAAATTCCCAATTTACGCTAACCCAAGACAATGATGCAGACCAAAGTTTGGATGCTCTAAAGCAAAAATTGATGAAAATTCAATTAAATTTTTCACTAAAATTTCTGAAAACCGAGCAAACTTGGAAATTTTAAATGCTAACCTGAACATTACTAATAGTAACACGGAATCTACCAGGAATGACGTAACTGTTCTAAAATTCACTGTCAATCAAATGCAAATTAATTATAAAAACATCTAAACAGACATGAACATTGGTTTCAATCAACTATCCATACAGATCTCGGCACTAGTCAAAAAAATCAACAACGTGAATAAAGCCCAACCATCTCACTCCATAAATGATTAATCTGGAGATGTGTCGGACAGTTCAACCAACACGGTCACTCCAAAGAGCAGCTCTATGAAAAAGAAATAAAAAAATAAAAAGTCAATTACAAAAAGTTTTTCCTCATCTATTGACAAACAACCGAAAAAAATCAAATCGGCGACTCCAACTACTAAAATCTAAGTGGACACTTGGAGACGAGTCCCTTTTCCTCCCCTACTAATTATTAACTCTACCCAAGACATGGACGACTCCGAAACATTGCCAATTGAGAACGACTCTACACCAGGTTCTAGCAACCCCACCAACGAAACCGAATGGCAACTAGTAGACCGCAAAAACAAGGGGAAAAAGAGAGCCCATTCCTCGAGTAGCAGCAAGAATGACAATCTTGACATCGATGATACCACACCTGAACTACCGAAAGTCAAACTTCCTCCACAAATCACAATAAATGACAAAAAAAGATGGAGAGAAATCAAAAACGACATGGACAAATTAAATATCAATTTTGATATCAAATGTTTATGTAAGTGCATTAAAATAATTCCAAAAACGCCCTCAGACCACCGGAGGGCAAAAACATACCTTGATGGAAAAAGTCACAAGTCTTTCACTTACCAGCTGGAGAAATATAAAACCATCAAAGCGGTTATGCACAACGTCCCTGAAGATGTTTCCTGCGAGGAAATGAGTGAAGCGCTGAAGGCAAAAGGTTATGATGTTAACGCAATTTCAAGGTTGCATAACCTTACCAGAACTTATGATAATTTATATCTGCAGCTAAATAAAAATGATAGAAGCGACGAAATATTTAACGTTTCAAAAATTCTCGGCCTCAAAGTTAAAGTCGAGGTTAAATTTAAGTCTGGTGAACCGGCCCATTGCTATCGTTGCCAAGCCTTTGGCCACGCCGCATTGATGTGTACCAACGACTGGGTGTGCGTCAGGTGCGCCAAGAATCATCCTTCAGCACAATGTCAACTTACCTCTGCAGACAGGGAGAAAACTGTCAGCGCCAACTGCAGTGGTAACCACCCCGCTTCATACAAAGGTTGCCCGGTCTATCAAAAGATCAAAACTAAAACTAAACTTAAAGGGCAACCCCTTGTCAAAGTCAACTACAAAACCCCTAAACCACGCCCACAACTTACGACGTATGCAAAAGCTGTGCAGCGACAACAACAATCAGCTCCGCCAATGGAAGCAAAATCTAATTTAAAACTTGATCTAACTAATGCCATAAACAACAGCAGCAACGACCAAGATTTACTTAAATTAATTTTGGCAGTTCTTCTTAAAAATCAATAATGGCAGTTCACAATAATATATTATCAATAGGGCACTGGAACACCAACTGTAGTGCCAAATATCCAGAACAACTAAAACTTTTTATCTCGGAAAATGACATTGATATTATGCTATTGTCAGAAACTGGATTAAAACCTAGAGACAACACAAAATTCCCCAACTTTAACATATACAAAAATTACCGAATAAACCAAGGCGGAGGCACAGCCATAATCATAAAAAGAGCTATTGACCATTCAGAAATTGATATCCCAAACTTCACCGACCTGGAAGCGACCAGGGTTATTATCAACCTTCTCCCTGTCGGCAAAATAAAAAATTTCTCAGTATATCAACCTTCTCTTAAACTACTATTGGAAAACGACTTAAAAATGGCGTTCGAAGACAATATGCCTACCATTATTGGGGGTGACCTAAATTCTAAACACGTGGCATAGAACTGTCGCGCCACAAACACGAAAGGCAGAGTCTTAATCAAATTTATGGACCAGAACAATCTTTCCATACATAGTCCAACTTCCCCAACATTTTATAGCCACTCAGGTCACCCGCCCGATATACTCGATATCGCTATTTTAAAAGGAATACTCAACGCCACCACTTCCGTAGTGTTCAACAAAATGAACTCAGACATTATCCCGTTCTATTAACCATCCATGGCACTTCGGCAGGAAAACAGGATAAAACTAAAAAACAAACAAACTGGAAACAGTTTCATCTGTTTATGGAAAACGATCTCGGCCCTCTTCCAAAAATCTGTTCCCCTCAGGACTTAGACGCTGCTGTTGAACACCTAACTTTATCCATTCAATCTGCTCAAAACAAAGCTTCCAGCAACATTATCATCAGAGATAATGACCCACTCGGACTCTCCCCATTTCTAAAAAGACTCATAAGGGAGAAAAACACTGCCCGACAGAAATTTCAACGCTCTAGAACTGCCCAGGACAAACTTATAAATAACAGACTAGAAAACAAGGTTAAAGAGGAAATAAAAGTTTTCAAAAACCAGCAGTAGGACAACCTTTTCCACCAAACAGACGACAAATTGCCCAAATCATGGCACATTTCAAAATGTTTAAGGAAAAAACATGAGACCATCCCTACTATCCACGGGCAAAACGGGCTAGCATACACTACCCTAGAGAAAGCTGAAGCTATTGCATTGTCCCTTGTTAACCAATTTAGCCCGGCATATAACATTCTAGACGTCGACGTAATGGAAAATGTGGAAAAAGAAATTGAACACTACAAAAATATCGCCGAAGATAAAGCAATACCATTCACAAATCCTACGGAAGTGGCTAAAGCTATTAAACATACTAACCCTAAAAAAGCTCCAGAATACGACAACATATCTAATGCGGCTTTACAAAACCTTCTTAGGAAAGCCATTGTAGGCCTTACCAACATTATCAATGGAATTTTAAGACAAGGATATTTTCCCCATAAATGGAAACATGCCATTATTGTTGTTTTTCCTAAGCCAAATAAGCTTAAATCATTTCCACAGAACTACCGCCCGATAAGCTTACTACCTACATTAAGCAAAATAGCCAAAAAAATTATGAAACCAATTAAATATTTGCTAAACACCAGCACGGCTTTAGAAAACAACACTAAGTCCGTCCACCAACTGGCACGAGTGGCAGACCACATCTCCAAAGGGTTCAATAACAGAAAGTCAACTAAAGCAATCTTTTTTGACATAGAAAAAGCATTTGATAAGGTATGGCACGATGGCCTGATAGCCAAACTTTATTGTGTTAAATTCCTCCACCATCTGGGTAGACTTATCAAAAACTTTTTAAATGACAGAAGCTTTCAAGTAAAAATTGCTAATACGCTTTCCTCTGTCAAACCCATGACAGCTGAAGTTCTCCAAGGTTCGACTCTATCTCCAACACTTTATAACATCAATGACAAACGGATCCATTCTCGCCCAGTTTGCGGACGATACGGCAATTATTCACAGAGGCACATTGCTTAAATTTATAACCAAACACCCACAAAAAGCTGCAGACACAATAACCAAATGGACCGAAGAGTGGGGGATTAAAATAAATCCTTCCAAAAGTCAAGCTATATTATTCACAAAAAGACGAATAACTCCCTATCGAAACATCTTTCTCAATGGCATTCCTATACCCTGGGCTAACCAAGCTAATTATCTTGGCGTAACTCTAGATAAATCCTTAACATGGAGAGCCCATGTTAATAAAATCAAAGATAAATCCAAAGTTTCAATGATTAGTTTGGCACCACTACTAAGACACAAGAAAATGAAACTAAGAACAAAATTGACGCTTTATAAATCCACCATTAGAGCCCAGCTGTCTTATGCTGCACCGGTTTGGGGAACAGTTGCCAAAACTTACTTCAAAACCCTAGAAGCTTGCCAATCAAAAACCTTGAGGATGATTACCGGAGTTCCCTGGTATATTAGAAATAAAGATCTCAGAAAAGACTTAAAAATCTCCACTCTGCATGAATTCATCATGATGAACGCTGAAAAATTCTACTCCAAAGCGGAAACTCATGACAACACCGACATTCAATCCATAACGTACCATCACCCGAACTACACCACCGACAACAGACCTGTAAACGTAATCGGGCCCAGGCTGTAAACGTCATAAAACAGGAAGTAGATAACCTGTAAAAAAAATCCACAAGTCACAAGGCAAAGCATGATAGGTACATAATAGGATATTTTCCCGCAAACTACCATAAACACACAGAAGAAAACAACGGTTGTGCTCTGTTAATTAAAGATGTTTTTGCAATTACCTTTAGGAACTTAATAGAAACCTTGCACCAGTTACAAATCTAATATTTGAGTTTTCTGTAAATAAATTTTATTTAATTGTTTATTTTAATTAATTTTTTTAACTGATTAATTGGAATTGTTCTAGATGATTTTTGCAGTATTTTAAAATTAATCAGTTTATTGTATGCCAATAGCATTTCCTGCGTTGGTGTCAAATGGCCTGGCAAATGTGATCTATATTAAGTAGTGGTTGCTCTGCAGTAATTGATTTTTTCAAAAATTTTAATTATCAATTTTGCACGTTTTGAATTCAGCTAGAAGACATTTCATTAAAAACCAACTATAATTAAGAAAGTTTTGCAAGTTTTTGCTTAAAGCTTGATTTTATCAAAATTAAAAGAAATTTCATTAATCTATATTATCAAATTTTTTAAATTGTACAAAAATTTTTTTTGTACTGTGTAGGTTATGTGCAAAAAAACTTTTATTAAAATTTAACTTTAATTAAAAAAGGTTTTTTATAAAAGCCGGATTTTATCAAAATCTAAAAACGTGCATTACTTTGTAGTTTATCAAAACTTTCTAAATCTATCAATTGGATTATTTTTAGATTTTTCAACAAATCTGAAAACTATGAGCTATTTTGTTATACTTCAAAATTTGCATCTTTTAAGGATATGTGTGATTAACATTTCATTAAATTTTATTATGAACAGAGTTACACAAGATTTTCTGTTCAAACGAGATTTTATTAATATCTGAAAATGATAAACCAATTTGTTGTTTAAAAAAAAAAAAAGTTAGTTTTAATTTTTATAAATTAAATTGTAAATAAAATTTAATTACTGTGCAACATACATTAACAAAGTTATGCAATTTATTTTGTTAAACAGGATTTTAAATATATTTAAAAATGTCCGTTATTTAAAAAATATAATGTACTAATTAAATTATATTAGCACTTTTTCACTTTATGAATAAATAATATTTCATTAAATTTTAATATGAGTACTGAAACGAATACAATTTTTTTGTTTAAACTTTATTTTGCAAAAAAAAAATAATTTTTGTTGATTGAATTATATATTTTTTTATGATTTGAGATTAGTTAGATTGTAATAAGAATATCCTAATAAAATAGAATATCCTATTTCCAATCTAACAAATCTTAAATTAAAAAAAAATAATATGCAACATAAGTTAACAAAATTATGCAACTTTTTTTATTAAAACAAAATTATGTTAAAATCTGATTTGTTGTTTTTACAAAAATTATTTGCATTTTTTCTTGTTATATGCAAATAAAATTTTATTGCATTTCAATATGAATAAAGAAAGTTATGTTAAGTAGTAATATTTTTATAATTTCTTTGTAATAACATAATTTTAACTCAAATCAATCTTCTTTTGTGTTTTTGTAAATAAAAAGCTAATTTTATTTATTTATTTTCAATTATGAACTTGATATTTTGAGTTTTACTAAAAAAAAACTTCTTGATTTTTCAAATTTATTATGCTTAGTATTCCTATACGCATTCTACAGCAACTTTATAACTATAGTATAAAGAAAAAATTAAGAAATTACTTATCCAAAATTAACTATTATTATACATGTAGATGGAAAATTTAGTCCTACTTTAACATGCAAGCCATGCAGAAAAATTATTCAATAAAATATTTTTTTATAAATGTTAAAAATAATTAAATTATGAATCATATAGTTAAATTAGATTTAGTTATTATACTGCTTAATATAGATTCTCAAATTGATACCAATGTAATTAGCATATGTACGATAATGTACAAGCATGATATACTTTTTAAGTGAAATATAAGACTTAATTTAGAAAAAAATAGTATATTTCTCTAAATCTGTTGTGGCAATTTAAGATATAATGAACATATCACTATAATTTAATTTTAAGTATGATAACTTATTACAAATTACTATTGTAACCATCAATGGGCATTGGATTGATGTAATAAAGTTTTCAAGAGACCCAACAATGACTAAGGGATTTTAAATATACCTGGCATATGTAAATTCGTATCCGTACAGTATTACTCAACCAAATAAGAATCCAATTGGTATTCTAAATAATACAAAATTTATTAATACATATAATTTAATTATTTTAAATAAATAGAAATATAAATAGCAACAATAGTTTCAATAACATTTTCCAACGGCTACAAAAACCAACGCAACTTCTCTACACCTTTTACAAGGATTCCTTTCTAAAACATCCCTCACGTAAGTCACAAAGCATCCCTCCGCTCCCTATTCAAGGTGCAGCTGTACCAACTTTAAAATACAGCACATAACCAACCCATTAATTGAAAATAAAACAATCAACAATAAAATCAATCGAATTCAATCCAATACTAAACTATGAGTAAAATTATATTTTACCTACAATTTGATTGAAAATAATTTTACTATTAAAAATATCGAAGTTTGATAGGTTAAGTCGCACCCCTTTTACTGTAAATTCAATGTGTAACAGAATGAATAGAACGACATCAGATGTAAGAACTCATCTATCTTCGATCTTGTGTTTGTGTAGTGGACCACACTGGTATTGTGGGACAGGGTAGGGCACCGTTTCGCTTTTTTAAAGGGATGATGTTCCCTATACTGTGTCTTCAGTGTAACTTGAGAAATATCATTTTGAACACATGAGAAAAATTACATGTGAAGAGGCTCTATACAAACCATTTAATAAAATAGATATAGAAAATGTAACAGTAGTAATATAGGGTAAATTGTTAATGGGATTTAATATTAAGTCTCAATAACAAAATCATATTCAATTATTGTAAATATTATTTTCATTAATTTATTTTATTTTCAGAAAATGATTTATTATTATATTTAACTTCTTATTGTAATAATAGTAAATGGAAAAATGCATTTTCTCATGTCCAATTTATAATTTAAAAATCATAGCACATTAAAAAGATAAGATATTCTTAATCGCTCCACTTTAATATAAAAAATAATTAGATTTGCGATAAAGTCTGACCAATACACTTTACGGTCCCTATTATCCCTCCATAAAGAGATGCACGTTAGTGCCCCGTGGCAGCGATATCCAGTAGCAATAGCTCTTGGCAAATAAAAGCAGTGGACCGTGACGAATAGCCACTGCAATCGACACCGCCAACACACATCCAACTCAGCATGTCTTGTTGCAAATATTTAAAAAAATAATCGCACCAATAAGTGATCAATGCGTGTAATTTTCTCGAAATAATTAGCTAGCAATAATAACAGAATAGCCTAAGGCACTTTTAAAAAAATACCCATTAAGCGTATCAATCCTTTATTACTGATAATTATATATCCCACCCGATTATACTCTTACATTCAGGTCGCAATTTTAAGTTTTAGTTTTGCAAAAGGATTTCTAATAAAATTAGATGAAATCATTGCTTTAATTCATTGCATTCCGAGAAATTCCTGTTTGCATTGAGCGTTCTTGGAAACAACTATTAATTACATCTACTTGCCATGCATGATGAAAATATATTGGATAATTATTCATAATCGTATAGAATTGTTGTGCTTTGGATTTAATAACAGCATTGCGTTTGTTTTTCGATTTTTTTATTATTATTTGAAACATGCAATTATTTCTGCTTGCTAACATTTTTATTATTAGTTTTTCTAATAGATTTAGTTGCAAGTTTCAATAAATAATTGCAAAAAACGGTTTTTGTACTTATAAGCAATCGGTAAATAAAATATTTTTATAGTTTTGTTTGGCTTTTTAAGAGTTTTATTAAAACTGTTCAAAGTTTTATCAATAATTTTTTCTAATGATTTTGCATCTATTTCTTTTTATTGATGATGGTATCGGACGAAGGTTGTTAATGTGAATTGTTAATAGTTGTCTCGTATTGTGGTTCTATTTTATTTATTAGAATTGTTTTCTAGAAATTTCTAGCTACCTGGTGTATCAAAGGATTAGAAAGTGATTTAACTTGTTGATTGAATAAATGTTTTTTTTTTAATTTTTGAGATCAATCATTAACTGTTATTAATATACAATGCTTCCTAAAAACCAGAATGATCCAAGTACAAAGACTATAAGCCAATTTTGCTAAAAAATTTCTTGTGCATTTTACATACCAGATTATTCAAGAAACTTGATAGGCTGAGTGGAGATACCCAGTTTGGATTCAAGAATAGAACTGGCACACGTAAAGCAACATTATCTTTAAACAATTTAGTATAAAACTACTATGACCAAAATAAGGACATCTTTCTACGCTTCATTGACTACGAGAAGACATTTGACAGCATCAACCTTGTATGTCTCTTAGAATACTTGGAAAGGTCCGGTAAAGACAATAAAGATGGAAGAAGAATCTAGAATCTGTACTGGCAACAGACTGCCAATAGTAAAATTAATAACCAAATCATTACAAAAGAACTAAAAAATGTAAAAAAAGGTTACAGCAAGAGAGTATTTTGCACCAATGCTATTTAATTTCTAAATATATCGAACAAATATTCTCGCAAGTTTATAATGATCTGGAATTTGGCATAAAGTAAACAAAATCATATCAACAATATTAAATATGAAAACGACATTGTGATTATAGCAAACAATCAATAATATCTACAACTACTAGTGAACAACAAAAACAAACAAAAGAGTAAATCAAAATTTATAGTCAAAAGTCATAAAAGAAACGAAAACGATTAAAAGAACTGAAAGCACAAGATACCTAGTCACACTAGTAAATATCAGATAAAAATTTTAAAAAGAGATCAAGAGTAAGGTAGAACAAGTCTGAGAAGCACAAAAACCTGAACTTAGAAATTTGCCTCAGAATGGTCAGTCTTATTATATAGAGCCAAAACCTAGACAACGCAGGATCCATCAACAAGCCCTCGAAATATGAATCTTGAGAATAATGTCCAAATCTTGTGAGTTGACTACATTAGCAATAAAAAGGTGCTAATTGAACTAATCCCTATTTAACTACATAAAACAGCGTAAGATTAGCTACCTGGGCTATATAGTAAAAGAGCCGAAATACCAAATACCGCAGCTGATTCTTGAAAGAAAGATAGAAAGCAAAAAAAGTATTAGTTATAAAGTAGTTTGAGGCAACAAATAAAATTAAAGCAAATAAGCAACGAATCCAGATGAAATTCTTGTAAATGTAATTAATACGTTACAAAATAATGACCAAAATGATTTTTAAATGTTGAACTAGGTACTAAGCAGAAATTTTCAACAGAGTAAAAAGTCGCAGAAGTAGTATTATTTCCAAAAACTTCAAAAATCGATGTTTCTAACTTTGTCATCTTTACCCAGCCCAATTTGTTCACTGTTGGACTGTTGGTTTCCTTCATAGCTCTCCATCGTCTTTTGTCTTAAGTTTCCTGGGTCCAGTTATTTGCAACTCTGTTTAAGTAGTTGGTCTAGCGCGTAGGTCGTCTTCTTCTAATGCTTTTATCGGCTTTGAGTCTTTATTTAATGGTTTGTTGCTCTATTTTTTGTCATTAATTTGATCTACTTGGCTAGTCCATTTTCATTTTATTTCATTCATTCAGTTTTGTTATTTGTTCTATTTTACGTTAGATTGTATTAAGTTTCTTTACTAAATTTGCGGTTAGGGTTAAGGTTTACTTTCTATATGTAAGGAAAAGTAAAAAACATTAGACGTTTTTTATTTGTGCGCCGGGTGCATGGCATTAGAGGTCAAATGCGACTATTTTCGATGAACTTTTGAATTAAATTGTCCGCGCAGATATTTACGCGGGCAAGAGCGTCTTGAAAACGTACCAGACAATGTTTGGCATTTGTGGAACGCTCCCACCTCGACAAAAACATCCAAAATGTAAACTTATTTTGACAAATAGAGTCACACTTATTTAATTAGTAAACAGCTATTGCGGCATATATTTTTCAGTTTCAAGCATATCAAAACTTTAGCTTTCCATACGTTGCACAAGCAAGATTGATTCTATTGTGTAGTTCAGATATTTAGTTATTTTTAATAATCAATATTATGACAAAGGTATATGTATATGAATACTAGATACACGTTTGCATTTCCGAAAAATGCCAAATCTAAACAAACTAACTTAATTCTATAAGTAAACTACACAAAATTCTTATAGAAAAAAAACCTAATAAATAAAAAAAATACACAAAAACCAGTTTAAGCCATAAAAAATATCTATAAATTTGCTAATAGGAAGAAAGGTGTATACTAGTACTGATAGCGTCAAGAATGCATTTAATACTGCAATGCATATTTTATTAATAACGAAATTGAAACGCAAAAAAATATTGGCGCATTTAACCAATATAAAATCTTAATGACTATAAGTTAGAAACGAAATGTACAAAAATGAGCATAGAAACCGGTGTTCTACAATAATCTGTTCATGGATTCATCTTATGGAACACTTGTACAACAATGTTTTGAATGTAATACTAATGGAAATTGATATTTTGACTAGGGCCAAATCCGGCCTACAATTTTTTTTTTAATTTGGCTCACAAAGTCCCAGTTTTTAAAAGATTGCAGCGGATATATTTTTTTAACTTAAATTTCAGTTACAACAACGTTTTACGGATTTTGATGCAAGTGCAAAGAAAAATTTCATATAAAAAGCTTAAAATTTTTACGATTTGGCTTGATCTAACAAAAGTTTGCCGACCTCTGGTTTAGTGCAAGGACTGTTAAGCAAGCAGCCTGGGTTTAATTTTTAGCAACTGTAATATCTAATTTGTCAAATATATTTTAATGTAGTAGTCTCCTTTGCAAGGCGATTACAGATTTACTGATAACAGAACAAAAGAAATACACCAGTGCTTTAAAGAAGATAAGGGTACATTACTAGAATTACAAAGACCAGAAAAAGAGAAAATAGAGCAAAAGTAAATACCAAAAAAATCACAATAAACCAAAAAGCTACTACCAAATTTACAGGAGTGGGTAGAATATGATTACAAAAACCTAGATTTTTGGGAGTCTCTTTGCAAATTTGTAAAAACAACTCAAAATAGGCAGAGAAATCCATTACAATTTTACCCAAACTATTTACGCTTAGAAGATATTTTCAAAAACTTGAAATAGCAAAGGAAAGGAATAAACATAGACGGCAAACACTTTACCAGTCTGTAACATGTCTTGAGCTAGACCTCAAAAAACTAACAAATTTGCTCAAAGAACTAAACAAAGCATCCAAGTCAGTGAGTCTTCAAATGAACATAAAAAGACTAAGATCATGATTCCTTGAACAACAATAACATCGAAAAAGTAAACAAATATACGTATTTTGGACACCAAATAATACTAGGAAAAAAATCAAGAAGCCGAAATTACCAAAAGAATAACACGAAGTTGACCAGCATTTAGCAAACTGAGATACATACTTAACGACACAGACACTCAGACAAGCTGCCTTAAATAAAAAGTCTACAATTCTTACATATTGCCAGTCACAACATAAGAATGAGAGTAATAAAACGGGTAATACTTGGCATACGTCTAAATAAGAAAATCACAAACGAGGAAATATTTGTTCCAAATTAAAAGACGCAATAGAACAAATAACAGAGTTAAAATGGAGCTATGTAGGGCAAGTAGACCAAAAAGATACCAAAAAATGAGTCAACAGAAAAACACACTAAAAACCAAGAAGGTTGAAGAGAAAAAAAGAATCTGGGCAGCAAGATATAAGCAAAAGGGTTGGTAGAAGTCAAAAAAAAACTGAGAAATTTTTCAAAAAATTATTGCCAATATTATAATTTAAAAAAAGATTAGAGCAAAAAATTAACTAAAAACAGACTGCTTTTTCTATTAACACAAGGTGATTCTGAGGAGGTGCATAGTTTTGAAATAAGAAGTACTCAATTACTTCTACATTAATTGTTTATTTATTGACATTAAAATGTTTGTCAGAGAATGCCATTTTATTTAACTAAGTGCAGAAAATAACATTACTTGAACGACAACTTTCTTCTCGAATGCAAATTAGTTTAAAAGTTGCTCATAACATCTTCCAACAGTTCCCAATTAATTTTTTGAAGTTTATGGCAAATAGCATATTTGAACGCTTTCAACATTTAAGCTTTGTTTTTATAGACACGGGACTTCAAAAGAACCCACAAAAAAAAATTACAAGCCAGGAGAACAAGGTGGCTAAGGCAAATTACCAAAACGTAAAATGATTTGTTTCTCTTTCTTTGATGCTATTGCTGCATATGGGCTCTGACTCTATTCTGTTAATACGAAAGACACTGCCAAAGTTCGCAGAAAATGTAAAGCAAAACACAAATTACGTTATGTAAATTGCTTTATTGCTTCTCAAAATTATCTCCTTTAAAATCTATACACTTTTGCATCCGATGAAACCAATTTTTAAAACAATTTTGTCATTCTAAGCAAGTTATTTCTAAACCAAGTGATTTAAATAGTCCAAGCAATGAAAAACGCTCGCCACGCATTTTATTTTTGATATGTCAAAATAGGAAGAAGTCATTGGGCAATAAATCAGGCAAATATGGGCAATGAGTCATTAATTCGATGTTGTTACTGGTCAAAAACTCTACAGTGTGTTGGGCTGTGTGAGCGTTTGCATTGTCATGATGAACAATAATTTATGTTGTTCCTTCTGATTTCAGCGATAACTTTCGGCAAACAAATTGAAGTATACCTGTCAGCATTAACTGTCTTTTGATTCTCTAATGCAACAGTTGCAACATGACCCGACTCATACAGTCGATTGTTGTTTAGTTTAAGGCTCATATAAATATATTCAAGATTTGTCACCTGAAACGATGTTATATACTAAATTTAAATTTCTTTAGCATTTCCTTGCACCACTTGACACGTGCCTGTTTTTGTTCTTCTTTTAAATTGTGTGGGATCAAACGACTGCAAAGCTTCCTGTTATGCAAATAATTGTGCAAAATTGTATGTATTTATTTTGCTGCAACCCCTAAGGATGCTTTTATTTCATTATAGATCACATGCCAATTTGACAAAATCATTTCACGCACAGCATGAATATTTTTTGCAACAACAGAGGTGCATGGACGATCTTTGCAAAGATTGTCATCAAACGTTGGTCTTCCACGCTTGAATTCTGCGAACCATTTGTAAACCATAGTTTTGAATGGTGCTTTATCCCCAAATAACGAACTAAGTTTTTCCACACATTGCTGCGATGTTAAACCGTATCGAGAATTATAAAAAATTATCACTCGGAAGTCACGATTTGAAATTTCCATTTTTCACACAATTATTACTCTTGTTAAATTTTGTTGAAACAAAACCGAGCAGTTTAAAATTGAACTATCAACTGAATTATAGGTAAATAACGTCAAACTTTACTCATATGACAATTGCAGAACGCTGGCAATATAGGCAGTACTTGATTTTGCTAACTTTAGCAGTGCCTTTCGTACTATACATTCCAATAGTTTTGGCACCGAAAAGTTGGTAACTGTTTCTGTGTAGTAATATGAACCAATTACGCCAAATTTATCAAAAGCACACTAGACCGTCATTTGAGAGCTATGCAAAACCGTTGATACAACTGTTGTAGATTATCTATGGCCTAATATCAGCAGTATTTTTTATTTTTATATTGAAATGTTGTGGAATGAAACGTTGTGTTTGAATAACAGATTCCCTACTTTTAACATAGTTAATGTACACAATCGTACAATGCTTGTTATCCCATTGCGCCATAGTGACTAACGTGGCGTAGCTTACGGAGTTGACACTGTACCGGTTTTCTCCACTCTTCTGCTCGCTGTGTAGTATGAGTTTAGGTTAGGTTAGGTTTTTACTAGGATAACTCCGGCACTACTGATGCGCAAAAGCAAATGGATTACTTTTAAATGGTAGTGTAATTCAAGGTTTATGTATATTTTGCTTTAATTTAAGTGTTGCGGTAGCAGTGTGTAGCATCTTCAAGCAGTTGCTATTGGTTTTCTTGGAAAAAGGTACTGCTTAGGTGTTTGATAGTACAATTGTTGAAAAATTTGTTCAATTTTGTGTTGTTGCTGATAAATGATATGTTATTTTATTGTTTCTGTTTGCGGTACCGGCCAATTCAACAAAATTTGAAGCTACTTTTTAAAGACAAACAAGTAAATTAGAGTTTTAGTCAATGCGTTTGTCATAGTAGTTTTTGCAGAGCAGTCAATAAATAACAAACCGTAAACTAATATCCGGCCTGGCTAAAACGGGATTATGCCTTCCCTTAAACTTGAGTCGTTTTTTTTTATTGACATGTTGACGCAAAATTGATTAAAAACTTGTTGTCAAAGAAATCTTAGCAGTTTGGTTGATAAATTGATAGACTTTTGCTTGTCAGTTCATTAACCTTTATATTGTATATTTTGTTATCTTAGGTTAAAAAAATATTAAAATTGCGATAATAGCTAGAGTAAAAATTTGTTTGCTGTGAACCTTGTTTCTCATATAGAAAAAATAAAAATTATTTTAAGCAAAACTGATTATTTAAAGATCTAGAATCTAAAAACAAGCAATTAAAGTTTACTCAAAGCCAATTAATTAAAATAATGTTGTCTTCTTGTCTTATCATTTTCAGCTTAACATCAAAAACAGTGATTGGAGTGGTACAGGTTTAGATTAGATTAAAACTTCAAATGACGCACAATAACGTTCAGCAATAAATCCAGATTCTGTTTGAGAATAAATTTGTCAAAAGTTTAGTAAACGGCAAAATATTAAGTTATTGATTGCAAGACTTGTGCACCAAACTGTAAGCATTTTAGTATGAAATGCTATTGTTTGAAAGAAATGGGTCTTTTCTAGTCTTAAATCAAGAAAATTTAAAAAATGTTTTTTTTCAACTGTCCGTCCGCATATTGCTATATCTTCTCAAATTTTTTTTAAAGAGGTTTACATTAACTTGTTGTTGTGACCATGTAAATTTTTGAATCTTTTGCTCAATAATCATATAAATTGCTTAAAACAAAACAACACTAAATAAACCTAGACATACTGGAATCAATAAAGTGTTAAAAAAATTCATAAGCAATAAGGGTGGGGCAACGAATTAATTGTTTTTTTTTTCAAATTTTAATAGACAAATTTTTTTGTAGAGATTTAACGGTTTGGAAAATAACAGGAAAAAAATTATAACAAAACAGGAAATTTAAATAGTAACCAAGTATTTTATTTTAAAGTAATAAAAACAAAACATTTACTCTCTGGAAATTTGTCGGTGATTTACCGAAATATGGAGGGGAATCACCGGTGACTTTGCATAGCCGCGCGTCTCATTCTCTCTCCTGTTTATTACATGCATTTTTTAATCAAAACAATTTATAAATATTATTTGAAATATTTATATTTAATAATATAAATCAATTCTAGTAACTAAATTTTTTTTTTCTATTTTACAGAAAACAATTTTTCCCAAAATTTCCGTTTTTTTTTTTCAATTTTTCTATATAAAAATTGGGGTTTTTTTCGACACTTAATTTTTTCGGAAATATTTAATAATATAAATCAATTCTAGTAATTAATTTATTTTTTTCTATTTTACAGAAAACGATTTTTCCCAAAATTTCCGTTTTTTTTTTCAACTTTTCTATATAAAAATTGGGGTTTTTTTCGGCACTTAATTTTTTCGGAAATTTTCTAAATAGCAGGCAATACAAAATATTCCAGTTTGTTACTTTAAATATAATTCGTCCACATTCACACTTTAAACTATAATGTTTACTATTTTTTTGTCAACCGGGTTTTTTAGTAGGTTTTTTATTGTTGTCGTCTTCTTAGTACAAATTTGTATTTTAGAACTTTATTTGGTTTGGTTACTTTTACTTTAGATGCGCAAGAACATCAACAAAGACATGTTAAAAAGTAAAGTTTTTACAGTGGCTTAAATAGCTATAATTGCTAGGCAAAACATGCCTGCCACCTACGTCTTCGGAAGTTTTAGCACTGTTCTTTTCCAAAGAACCTCCAAAGATCCTAAATGTTTTTAACAGCAGCTTATCAAAATCTTGTACACACCGGTCAAAACCTTTTTCAAAAAGCCTGCTAGCCTGCTGACAGCTAATGATGGCTTCTGGTTTGGCGTACAATAAAGTAGAGTAGAGTTCTAACAGAATAAATGAATACTAACAGCAGTTACGTATTTATACTTACAACCGTTAATAAATTTGACAGTTTTTATAATACAATAAAGGTTTACTGAACCCGATATTCTCTATAGCTGTAACTATTTACAGACAAACAAACCACCAGATTTGATAAACATTGGAAACCAAATTGTAAATAGAAATGACTGTGTAAAAATTTTGGGAATGAACATTGACCAAAATCTAACCTGGAAATATCACTGCCAAGAAGAAAATAATAAACTAAAAAAGACTTGCTACATAATCAGAATAATAAGAAACCTTATCGACAAGAAAACATTAAAAACAATCTATTATGCCAACTTTGAAACTCACATAAAATATGGATTTATTTTTTATGGAATAGTTTGCATATTCAAGATCTCTTTATAACACAAAAACGTGCAATTAGATCCATGCTCCAACTCAAATATATTGAAACATGTAGAGGTCTCTTTAAACAGAATAACACACTCACAGTTACAGGTCTGTATATATACGAGCTACTTCTGTTTAACTTTTCTCTCAAAATCTAAATCATCATGAATATAACACCAGATTCGTAAGAAACTATACCTACCCAATACACACATTACGGGCAAGTGATAAAAAACCTCTATATGCAGCTTTGAAAGCTTATAATTGACTTCCAAAACATATTAAAGAAATTAACAACATCAATAAATTTAAAACTACACTATACAAACATATATGTAATATTGAACCCTATAACTTAGAAGATTTCTTCAATTAATATTTTTTTCTGACCCTATTTCTTATTTGTACTATTTACATGCTCTACTAGTCTTCTGTATAAGTATATGTATATATGTATAATTATTGAATAAAGTTATTATTATTATTATTCTTTCCTCCCTCAACTTTTTGCAGTTTTTCATTAGAGCATAATTCAAAAATAACATTTTGATGTACAAAATATTTGCCATGTCTATGAAGCATTCCTAAACAAAATCCTTTAATATTTTTTGGCCGGCTATTGCTTATATACACCCACTTTAGCAGCAGAGCACACTTTATTTTTGTGTATATTAAGTTGCCTATTACAGCGGCCAATTTATGTTTGGAATAGTATAGTATGTTTCTAGATATATTTTGTAACTGAAAGCAGGATTTTTATTGTAAAGCCAAAATTTAAAAAATGCAATGCAATCATGTTGGTTTTATTAATTTGTTACTGAGTTTAGAAATATAAAGCTAATATAAATATTTATAAAAATTGTAAAAAACATTTATATAATGTATAAAACAAAATTAAAAATGTAAGGTATTTGTGTCCATTTGAATTCTAAATCAAAATAAATGATCGAGTCAATCAGGCATGTTATTACATCCTATAAATCCATTTAATAACCAATTATCGATAACAGCACATGTCGATTGCATTTTTTTTTTTCTATTAACGTATACAGATAATTTCAATAAACAATAAAACGAACACGCGCACGCTTTAAACCATTAAGACTTTCCGCTATTAGAATGGCGTAATCCGGTGCTATAATTATTGAACGTATCTTATTAATCGATTAAAATTAATGGCATATTAGAGCAACAGTTTCATGCGAGGGTGGAGTGGACAATAAGTGTTAAAGACCTTGTTCCTGGGGGGCGATGTTTGGACACTTGAGGTTAACCCTGATCTAATGGTCTTTTTATTTGCGACCGCAGATGTTCGAGCGACATCTGCGTCTTGTTAGAATCTTTGGTCACTTATTGTCCTTTGCCTTAATGGGGCGTGAAAAAGCTGCACGTAAATTATTTATCGTGCAGCTTTTAACATCACGAAGCATTTTAATAATTTCGCCCCATGCCGAGGCCCAAATCGTAAGCTCTTCATTTTTACGGCCGTCCGCTTAATAAACCGATCGGACCATTCGCCCATAAACTTCGGCTTTAAAACCTTGCGGAACACATTTTCATAAAATATTAAGATAAAATAAACACGAGATGTGTGTAACTGTAAAAAAACGCTGGAAATCAATTAATGAATATTTCCCAATATTTATAAACTTTAGAATAAAACACTTTCTTATATTAACAAGGAAATCAACTAATAACATGTAATTTACAACGCATGAGGTATTATTAAATATGAATTAATAAATGTTTAATCACGTAAGGAAATAATAAAATTTTAATAAATATTATTGGGCTCGAGTCGTTATTAATTCCGTTTTACGAGCTACAATTATGATTTTAATATAATTTTATAGATGCTTTAACATCTCAATATGATTGAGAGGAATTTCAAGGCTTTAGAATAGAATTCTTGCAGAAATTCGCGTGAAATTTGGGTTTCCACGAAATGCTGCAAAGATCACAAGTGTTGTCCGGCTCATAAATCGCGCCTCACCTTTTTTTCCTATTTTACTTTTATATTTATTTCCTTGTTGGTTTCGCCGTCTAGATATCTTCTAACAGTATACCCGTTAGAGAAGACAAGGGGGGTCGGAGGAAGACGGCCCCGAATGACCAAAGGTACAGGTCACTGTGGGGGTCAGCGTGTCGAAGCGTTAGCGCGAATGAAAAATAAAAATAAATTACAGAAATGAAAAGAAAAAAATACGAATCTCTCTTCAAATGGAAAAAATAAACAATAATGAACAGCGACATAAAACCGCTTGACCCCTGCGAAGACAGGTCGCTTTATTATCGATTATTATTAACGGTTTGCGTGCCGTATTGTTTACGATCACGTAAGATTGTCGGCGGTACGGCTACCTCTTAGTTACAGCAATTTGTCTGCACGGCAATTTTCAGCAAAGGGAGGAGGCACGTGTTATTATCATTGAAATTGACGTTTGCTTTGCATAATTTTATGGGGTGGAGCGATTTATTTGTTCTATAGTTTACCATATCAAGGTTAATATATTAAAAAAATGCAGATATTGAACGAAAATCTTTATTTATAAAAACAAAGTTTGTTCAAAGCAAAGAATTCTATTTCTATAATGACTTAATACGTTTCATAATATTAAAAAAACTGGGTTTTATTTCATATTTAAATCTTAAAATCCCCAAATATGCTATTGAATAAATAATTTTATACAAATTTGTATTAAAGCAACTTTATATAATGTTTTGGTCATTTGCATGCATTAAAAGTGGGACTTTTCTTGACAAATTTAGCGGGAGGATACAATTAGTGAATGATCTAACTAATTCGGACATAATTTATAGAATGTTACATTGATAAAATTAATGGCATCAATAACAATGCAATAATTTAAAATTTGACTAATTAACAAAATAATATTTTACACAACATTATTTTGTCATTTAATCTACAAATTCATCGTGAATATGTTAAATCCGGCATACTAAATTAGGTATAATCCAACCAAGAACTAACAAATCATACATATTTATATTGATGGTTGAGGTACTATAATTAATTTTACTTTAACGTTTTTGGCAATAAATATTTAAGCAAAACTCGGTTAACCAATTTGATTGAAATTGCTTTTTAAAAACATTTTTGTTAAATTTTGCAAAAATCTCAAAAGTTGTGACAGTTAGAACAAAGGTTAGAAGACAGAATTTAGTTGTCTTGATAAAGTTTGCGTAATTTTGTTTTGGTATTTTGACAATTATGATGTAAAAATGCAGAAGAAATAGTTCAAATATTTCAAAGTTATAAAGGTTAGGGCAGGAGTTATAACATGAAAGTTGCTTAAAATTCAATTATTTTGATAAATTTCAAGTAACTCTTTTTAGTATTTTAACAATTGAGTTATCAAAGTGCAAAAAACATAAACTTAGAGCAAATTTAATTATCTTGATAATGCTCAAATATTTTTCTTTGTTATTTTAAAAATTATAACCCATCAAAACTGCAATAAATGTGGTTCTAGAAGCAATTTCTTTAAATATTTCAAAGTTGTAAACACGTGAGACTGTTAGAAGAATAAAAACAGAACACTTGGAGAAATTCTCAAAGAGTCTAGAACATGACTTTTACGGATCCCAGAAAACTATATGGCGCTTTATAAGACACCAAAAAAGCAAACTAAAAAAATTAGTTGAAACGAGGCATACCAATAAAAACACATGGATCGAGTATCTTAAAGCACTATATAACACAGATACTATAACAACGGATGATGAGATGACTACCAACAAGACCGAGATTACGGAGGCAATAAAGAAACTAAAAAACCTTAAAGCAACGGGACCAAATGAAATCAGTAATGAATTGCTGAAGTATGGAGGCCCGGCATTAACACAGCAAATTACCCAACTAATAAACAATATATTAACCAAACACACAATACCCAACAACTGGAGAGTAAACACTCTAATATTAATGTTCAAAAAGAGTGATAGAAAGGAGCCCAGCAATTACAGAGGTATAAATCTACTAAACACCGTACTTAAACTAACATCCAAATTAATCGCTGGCAAAACAATAAAAAACACCAACTTAACCGATAAACAACAGGGTTTCCGGAGTGGAAGATCCTGTACCGATGCAGTGTTCGTACTACGCCAGATCAAAGAAAAGGCCTTATAATGGAACCTACCGGCGTATATATGCGTTGTAGACTTAACCAAAAAGTTTGACAAAGTATATTTGCAAGACGTCTTAAATCTATTACAGAAGAGAAACATCGCACACAACATGATCAAGACAATCGAGGACATATATAACAACAACAAAATGCAAGTTGTAATCAACGGCGAAACCACAAAACCAATCAAAACAGGCAACGTCATTAAGCAAGGAATCACTAAGCTCTCTTCTACTCAACATTATCATAGATAAAATAATTTCTCAGGTAAGAAACCAAAGAGGATATCAAATGAGAGACAAAAACTGTTACATCAATTTAACCTAGTGGCAAAAAAATTTAACATGATAATCCCTGTCAAGAAGACAAAATGCATAGTCATAGCCCCATACACCACAAGATGCAAACTAAAAGTGGACGAAACTGTTATACAATAAGTGAGCAAATTTAACTATCTGGAAATCCTAATATCCAGCTATGGAGATCTAAAAGAAGAAGTAAGAGAACAGGCGGAGAAAACAAACAGAATAATCACGGGCTGTTTAAAAAACACGATATGGGCTAATGAGTACCTTTGCAAGGAAACGAAAAGTAAGATACACAAAGCCGTTATAAAACCTACCCTTACATACATAACTGAAACAAGACCAAAAACAACTTACACAAACAGACTCACTATCATGGGCGCCAACTTTTGAAAATGTCAATGGGGGCAGGATTACTTGTGCTCAAATATTCGGGCTGTATGGCCACATTTCTTCTTTCAGGGGTCTGTTTGGCAATAATTATGACAGTATCTTTGAATGTTGATCCTCACCTACACACCAGGTATACAACCCGGTAAAGTATTCTCCTGCCATCAATTGCTCTGACTATCTTACGCACGCCGGGTGCTCAATCTGATTATCTATTCCTCCTCTCTCACTTTCTCTATTGTATCTCTATATTATTTATATTTTTAATGATTGTACTTTACTCTCCTTGCAATCTGGATCTTCTGATGCAACTACTCTTTCACTTACTTTTTTAAGATTGTTTGCCAAGAGCGATGACGATGTTTTTACTGGGCTATCAGATGTTTGCATCAACCGGCTAAGGTTTGCTTCAGTTGTTGATTGAGACAAGCTCTCAGCAGTTCCAGTGATTTGTTGCACATATACTTTCTTTCTAACTGTATCTCTTTTTTTTTCTCTCTAATGCTTCTCTTTGGCAATCATTGATGACAGATTGATCACAGAATATTCCTATGTGCCTGACATCATCTGATTTTCCGACTATATTTGTCATAAAGGAATTGCAAAAGTGTATCTTTATATAATAGATGATGTGTAGAGCAGCCCTAGCATTGAGCTGCTCAGGATAAAGGACATTTCAACAAAGTAGGTAACATTAAGGCGGACGGGCTGGCGCGTAAAATTTCAACCCTCATGGCGTGTGAACTTAAATCCTGGACCGCTTTACCACTTAAAAGCTTAAATAATCTACTAAAAATTAACACACACAATGCACTGAGACGGAGTTGAAATGACACTCCGGGCTGCAAACAGGCAAAGGAAGCAATAACTGCTCTAAACGCTAAGACAGTCGATTAATACTTGCAACTGACCAGAAAGAACTTGCAAATTATGACAGAAATCTTACCAGAACACAGCCAACTAAAAAACACATGCACACGATTGATATTGGAGACAATCCAACGTGTAGATGATGTAAAATAGACAACGAAATAATCGAGCACATGCTATATGCATGCTCGGCTTTCTCATACAATAGAGAGTCCATGTTGGGAAACTGCTGTTGCATTAAACATGGACAGTACATGGACAGACTACTCTAAGCGTTGTACTTGCATACATCAGCTACATAGGGTGGTTGAATACTAGGACAACGGAATAATGTCACCAATGAAGAAGGTACAAAGAGCATAATTAGGCCTACGTGCGGTAGACTTTGGTTTACTCTCCAACTTTTAATTCAGAATCAAGATTGATAAGTGGTAAATGTACTAGAACTATCATCAATGATTATTGCATATGTTGAGATGTAGTTGGCTCTGAAAAGCAATGGGAGGATTTATACTAATAGCAATCTGGATCTTTATTGTTTACTTTAGTTTCTGTTAAAAAGAGAATATGGGGTTTCTTATGTTCAAATATTTGAGAAATTAACTTTTAAGCCACAAAATAAATCAATGTTAATGTTTGGATGATTAAATTAGTTAGTAGAACAGGCAAGGCCTTGTTCCGCCAAGCTTGCATTATTTCAATCAAGTCAGTATCACTAATAATGTTAACAATTTTTTTGTTGTAGGCCGGTATACCATTGCCCGTGTCACTAACACTAGGAGATAAGGCGATTCGCTGGAGAACCAAGACAAAATTGTTCCCATAGATGGATTTGATAATGATGTTTTCCGATACTAGTAATATTATTCCTATAAATGCGTCTGACTTTGATAGACAAGTTATTTCTACAAAATTTAAGATGGTGGTTGATGATGTTATATCGTCCGATTGTAGTGGCGAAGAAAAGAGTACTAAGTTGGAATCACAAAATAAAGTCAATTACATCTTTAAATTGCTGTGAAGGCGAACCTAAAGACCCAGAAGACGATATAATTGGAAAAATAAAAAATAAATACTTAAGGGAATTAATATCAAACAAACTGAGAGAAAAAACTGAACTTTTAAAAACCACCATAAAACTAATAGAAACGGCAAATTTGTTTTCTCATTATAATTACCAGCAAGCGCAATCCAAATATCCGAACGCAACTTCCAACGCAATTTCTATCACAAAAGCAACGTCAACGCAAAATCACTTGAACTACCTAAAATTACACGAAGTAGTTTGGCTGATTCCTATTCCGTAACTGTCAAATCAGTAAAATCTAACATTACAAATACCGATATCTGACAGGCAAAAGCAAATCAATATGAAAGTGGAAATATAAATATAAATAAAGAAGTTTTAACAAACAAAAATGATAAAGTAAATAAAAAGAGTGATAATAATATTGAAATAAATAAAAACAAAAACAATATACAAATAGAATGCGATTGAAAAAATTAATAGTAATAATGAAAGTGAATATAAATTAGTTACACATAAGAAAATGAAATATATATATATATATATATATATATATATGAAAATAAAAGAAGAAATAACAACAACATAATCGTAGGCAAAGCAACCAATTTGAGTATTAAAGGCGCAAGAGGTTTGGCGCACTTATACCTTGGCAATTTAAGTACAGAAGTAAAAAGCGCTGATATCCAAAAACATCTGGAAATAAATGGTTTAATTGGTGTGCAGTGTGAACAGCTAGAAACAACCACTGGAAGTATGTACATCCTACAAACATATGCACCAACGGCAGATAAAGAAGATGAGGAAATAGAAGAAAATTAGAAAAGATCACTAAAAACATCAAAAGTTCTGATATATTGATCATAATGGGTGATTTTAATGCAAAAGTTGGCAATGAACAAGTTGTAGGATGTACTGACGGTTTCGGTCTGGGAGAAAGAAATGATAGAGGTGACCGTTTAATAGAATTCTGCCAAGATAAAGACCTTACGATAGCAAACACACTTTTCAAACTACCAATGAGAAGACTGTACACGTGGAAATCTCCAGCGGATAAACCCAAAAAAATTGTAAGAAACCAGATAGACTACATTCTCATAAACAACCGATATAAGAACGCAATCAAATCTACAAAACATATCCGAGTGCTGACATTAATTCCGACCATAATCCGATGCTAAAATCAACATAAAGATGAAAAAGATAACAAAATATCAAAACAACTATATAGACACAAAACTCCTCAAAGACCCGTAAATTCTTCATAAGGTTAAAGGGATGGTAAACGAGTATATGAGAACCACCAATACAACAAGTGAAAACAGCATACAGGATAAGTGGAGATGTATCCAAACAGGATTGGAAACAATAACTAAAGATCAGCTAGTAAATAGGAGTGGCAAAAAGAAATAACGATAACGATAACGACAAACATCTTGGAAAGCATGGAGAAATAAAGGAAAAACAAAAATAACGTTAAAGAATATAAGAAAATACACAAACTAATACAAAAAGATATTAAAAGAGCTAGGGAACAATACCTGACCAAACAATGTACAGAAATAGAGGCAATGGAAAAGAGATTTGACTGGTTCCACATGCATAAAAAGATAAAAGAAATGACTGGATGCAAGAAATATAATAATACTGATAATGTACTCAAAGATACAAATGGACATATAATAGTTGATATAAAGGTTAAATAAAAGAGATGGAAGGAATATGTGATGGAACTATTTGATGACGTAAGATCTCCCAAGCCTACCATAGAAGTGGACAACACAAACCTTAAAATACTTAGAACAGAACTAGAACATGCCTTAAACTCCATAAAGTCTGGAAAATCTGTAGATCCCGATGAGATACCAATAGAACTTATCAAACTTTTTGATGAAGAAGCAATAGATATCCTCTTAGACCTTTTCAACATCATCTACGACAAAGGAGAAATCCCTAAACAATGGTTAACGTCGACCTTTATACTTATTTCCAAGAAAACGAACGCAAAAGAATGCTCAGAATACAGAACAATCGCACTCATGAGCCACACACTGAAATTGTTTTTCAAAATAATTCATAAGAGAATCTATAAGAAACTCGAGGAAGACATAAGCAACACATAGTTTGGATTTCGTGCGGGACTTGGAACAAGAGAAGCGCTTTTCGGGATCAACGTTCTATTCCAACGTTGCTTGGATATGAACCAAGATGTGCTGGCATGTTACATTGACTTTGAAAAAGCATTTGACAAAGTAAGACACGACAAACTACAACAGATATTAATTAATAAAAATATAGACTTGAGAGACGTAAGAATAATTAACAACTTATACTGGAGTCAAAACGCAAACATAAAGGTAGAAAATCAACTAACGGAGGAAATAGAGATTTGCAGAGGAGTAAGACAAAGAAGGATGTAATTTGTACAGTGAAGCTATTTCTACAAAAACCATGGAAAAGGAAATGACGGGAATTAATATAAATGGAGAAGCGATCAATAATATAAGATTTGCTGACGACACAGTCCTATTAGCCAGCAATATAACAGACGTGCAACAACTAGTCAATAAATTAAATGATCGTTGCAACGAATATGGACTAAAAATTAACTACAATATAACCAAAATAATGTTGGTCACAAAATCTTTACAAAACCAAAATCAGTTAAATCTAAGAATTGGAAACACCATAATAAAAAATGTACAGACATATAAATACCTAGGGGCTTGGATAGAACAAACGGGAGACATAACAAGAGAAATTAGATTGAGAATTGAGGTAGCAAGATCTTCCTTTACAAAAATGAGGAAGTTATTCATAAGCCGAGATATTAACATAGAGCTCAAAATAAGAATGCTGCAATGCTACGTTGGACGCATGGACGCTGAAAAAATGGCACATGGACAAACTGAAAGCTTTCAAAATGTGGTGTTACCGAAGAATGTGGAGGATCTCGTGGACTGGTTACCAACATCAAAGTCCTAAACAAAATGCAAATGGAATGTGAAATCATTCACACCATTAAAACGAGAAAACTACAATACTAAGGACATATAATGCGAGGCCCCAAGTACAAACTTCTGCAACTGATAATACAAGGGAAGATAAACGGGAAAAGAAACATCGGCAGGCGACAAACGTCTTGGCTCAAAAACTTAAGAGAATGGTTTGGCTGTACCAACATCCAACTGTTCAGAGCTGCCGTCAACAAAGTGTGCATTGCCATGATGATAGCAAATCTCCGATAGGAGGAGCACTAGAAGAAGAAGAGAAGTGAGCAGCTACATGCTATGTTTCCTACTCAATATTCATCATTCAAACTAACTTGCGACTTTGAAAAAATGGAGGACAGGACATTAAAAACCCAATGTTGTGGCCAGAGGGAGCAGGAATTGGACGTTTTTTTTTCAACAAAAATTGGAAAAGAACCCCGACTTAGCAAACACTGTTTTTGAAAACAAGATAAATACTAACAAATTTAACATTTTTTTTTTTAATGTTCAATGGTTAATAAGTCAAATAAATGAATTAGAAGCATTTCTCACAGACAGTTTTTTAAATTACGATCTACTGGGTTTTTCTGAACATTTCTTAAGTGTACTAGAGAGTGAGGAGCTGGTTATGGATAATTTTTATCTTTGTGATATTATGAATTGTTTTGGATTAAAAAAACTTGTTAATTTTCCAACTAGAAATGCAAATGGTTTAGACAATGTATTTACAAACTTGGTTGGAAATGTTACTGTCTATTCAGCTGATACAGGATGTTTGTCTGATCATTAACGGTGAGATAGCTCAGTTATAGAGCGTTATTGTAGCACGTTAACAGTTCCGGGTTCGATCTCCAAATATGACTAAAATAATAACTTTGCTTTTTATCCACCGGGGTGGTTCGGAATTCACCTAATAAGTTGGTCCCATCAACCCCCTTCAATCAAGTCGTAAGACTTCTGGGGCGATGTAAAATAGCTGTAAAACGCGAAATAAAAAAGAAAGAAGATATAGGAATAACGATGCAAATAGAATATCAGCCAATTATAAACGAGTCAATAAAATTTAAAAAAAACATAGATCTATAACCAAAGAAAAAATAAACTTGTTTTATCAATCGCTCAGTGATGTGGACTGGCATAACGACTGTTTAAACAAAAGTTATAACATGTTATTAAATTTGTTTTTAGATCGGTTCAACCAAACTTTTTCGGAAAAAAAAAATTAAGAATAGGAGCACTAGGATAAATAATATCCAATGGTTTACTGCTAAATTAAAACATAGCAGAGAAACTTTAAATCTCTATTAAAACTCTATCGAATCCGACTTACTATACAAAAACTATAGAAAAGAATATAAAGAAAATCTGAGAAAATCTAGAATTAGCTATGAGGCAAATAATAAATGCAAACAGAAAAGAAAAAAATTGTGATACCACTTGTGACATAAACTGTAATGAAGCCAATATATTTTTTGTAAATATTGTTCAAAATATCTTAAATGCAATCCCGTTAGAAAAATATACACCGATTGAACTCCTCGGCAAGCAAATTATAGTTGATTGCCGGTTTATAAGTTTTTACCGGTAACACAGATCGATGTAAAAGAAGCTATTGATGGTCTAGCAAACAAAGCAAGCAAAGATATATACGGAATCAACGTTGAAGTTATCAAAAGTATAAAGGACATTATTATTAAACTTTTTACAAAATTAATAAATACGTCCATTAGCACAAGTACGTATCCAGATGCTCTTAAAGTTGCAAAGGTAATTCCTATTTTTAAAAAGGGTGATAAACAAGATTTAAATAACTATCGCCCTATTTCACCTATTCCATTTTTTTCCAAAATTATAGAAAAGTTACTTAAAAAGCAAATTACCACTCATTTTATAAATAACAAGCCTTTTACGAATAATCAGTACGGATTTCGCAAAGAGCGATATTTAACTTTGGCTATACTTGTTTTTGTAGAAGAGACCATTTGCTCTGAAATCGGTATTTTTTCGTTGGCCAACGTTTCTTGACCTCAGCAAAGTCTTTGATTGTGTGTCACATGATATTTTAATTCAAAAACTCTGTCACTATAAATTTCATCGTGATAGTGTACAGATGATTAGTTCGTGTTTGTCGAATCGTGTCCAGGCAGTGTACAGCTCTGGAAATGTGTCACAAAGGCTTTTTATAAACCACGGGGTGCCCCAAGGGTCAGTTTTGGGCCATTGTTGTTTTTAATTTACATTACTGACCTTCCTAGTCAGGTGATGGATTCCAGCGTTGTATTATTTGCTGACGATACGACTTTGCCAAATACCAAACAACACTTAGAAGAAGTAATTCAAAAGAATCATGACACACAATTAAAGGCAGCAGAAGGGTTTGTTAGTAACAAGTTGTGTCTAAATAAAGCTAAGTCAGTAAACATGTTGTTTACTTTAAAACAATATGACAAAACCAAAATAAATTGCGCAAAAACAACTAAGTTTTTGGGATTTCATTTACATTCAACAATGCAATAGTACAAGCAAGAAGATGCTGTGGCAGTTAAGCTCAGTAAAAATATTTACTTGCTCCGAAGATTGCATGCATCTGTTTCCACTGATGTCTTACTTTCTGCATATTATGCTCTAGTGCAGTCTCACCTTACTTATGGTTTACTGGTTTGTGGTCACGCCTTATGTAGAAACAGACTGTTTGCATTGCAGCGCAGAGCTGTAAGAGTAGTAGCGGGTGTTGGCTACAGAGAAGACTGCAAACCCTTGTTTAAACATTTTAAGCTACTGACATTACCCTGCCTATATATTCTGGAGTGTCTGGAGTTTATTAAAAGCACTGAAGAGGGCTACACTACACACAGACAAGTTCATTCTTACGAAACACGTGGTAAGGAAAACTTGTGTATTGGGAAATTTAGACTTGCAACGGCTAAGAACGGCACGAGATATCTTGTTATTAAGTTTTTTAATGTTGTGTCACTTTCTTTTAGACATTTAAACAAAATAGAATTTAAAAAAAAATTAAAAGATTTCCTTGTCTCGCATGCATTTTTTTTCATTTGAATTTTTAAGCAGCAGTCTGACCGCCTTATACTAATATTTTTTTCTTTAAAATTATTTTATATTGTTGTAAAATTTTTAATAATTGTAATTGTGTACTTTATTGATTTTACTTAATTTATATTATTTTATTATTTATATGTGCAATTTTTTTAATTATTAGTGTTATTTAAAAGCAATATATATTTATCATAAAACATATTTATCCAAAACTTTCTAATTTAAATTATTTATTTATTGAAACTACAATAAATAAATAATTAGGTTCCATAAGGCTCGTTTCACACGTATACGGTTTCCATTCGGTTTGGTTGCAACTGAAAACAAATGAAACTTTTTCTCACATACACGGTTCGCATCAGGTTTTGTGTTTTTTTCGTACACTGACTCAGTAAGAATCATAATGAAGAGAAGTCAAGTTATTGCCATGTTGTTTCTCAATAAAAAAATTAAAAAAACGATGATGAATCTATTTGGAGTACCATCTTATCACTTTGCGAGAAAATATTCGGTGTTATACTGTTTCTAGGTACCAAATAGAAACTGAAAATAAACCGAAAACAAACCGAACCGAAAAGAAACCGTAGACGTGTGAAACAAGCCTAAGAATAATTTTGTGTTCTACTATTTAATGACAATTGAACTGATATTTGAAATTTTAAAACGTTTCAAAATATTTTAATTAATTTAATATACTATTCTTAAAATTACCACAAGTTTACTTAAAATTGTATCCCTACACTTGGATTAATTTGATTGTGTATAACATATGCATATTTTTTATTTTCTTAAAGAGTTTTAAACATTATTTTTAACTGACTAAATTCTTTGCCTAGAGCAATTATACCAACAATCGTTTAAGCATAAGTGACATTTTCATAGCTTGAGCAACATATATTCTGGTTTAATACCAGGTGTGTGTCGCCAATGTCCTCGTCTCTGTACATCCCATACACAGATTATTTGTCCTTTTTAATCCGAAGAAAAGAATTATATGATGATAATAAAATAAAAAAGCGTACAAGACAACCAAGAAAAGCGATAGATTATCCTGCACAATGTGACACACATTCAATTAAGAATTCGAAGAGAGCCCGTGCGTCTGGTTTTCCATTCATGCCGACGACAACGAGATTTGCAAATGAATGCCACCGTTCGGCTTTTCGGGGGCTTTGCGATAAATGAAGTGATCAATGGTTTCTGGTTTTATTATTATATAAGTTGAATGCGGGCCCTGCTTTCGACAACCGTGACTGTCATCGATGCAAAAAATAAATAATCACCACAATGAAATGAGTTATTGAAATTATTTAAAACTAAAAGAAATTAATATTAACTAATAATTTATGTAGCACATGACTATAAGCGTGTCGAAACATCAGGTGAATCTTTTTTTTTTGTAAGAGGGGAACTAAAAATTATGCGGAATTTATGGTAAAGGGTCCCAAAACTATGCAGAAGTCTGCACGGATTTACATAATTTGGGATAAAAGCAATGAGACGGAAAATTCACACAAAAACCAACAGGTTTTATAGAAAGCAACCCCTTGAATAGTTGCCTAAATATTGGTAAACTTACTTTTTTATATCTAAAAGGTGTTAATGTGGAACAAGTTATTTTGGATAAAAGCTACAGGTTTGTCATTATTTACATGTGTTAGATTTAGGTTTTTGTATAGAATTTATTTGCATTATAAATGGGATGCTGTGAAGTGCATTTACATAATGTTTTGTGGTGGATTATTTATTATAATGAACTAGTTATAATTTAACAAAATAAGAAACTTGATTATTACATTCAAGGAATCAAGTTTTATCTAAAAATGTTATAAAATAACAGAAGCACATTTATTTAGTATAATTTACTTTTAATTTTACTCTACAAGAAAATATTGTAGTAAATATATAATTATTATTAGTGTTCTTAGTGATGCAGTTTAAATTGTGATTCTGTTTCAATAACTATTATGTTATTAGGTATATTTTTTAAATTGATTTGTTATAAATAAATGTATATTTGACTTGTGTACATTTTATATATAATATTAACATATAACAATACATTTATTATTATATTACTACTCATTTATTTTATAGCAATAAATTTGTTTAATCTATCTCTATAAATCCCATGCATAGTAAATATTATTTTTTATTGTTGCTTTAGGTCTTCATCATTTACTGTTTGTTTGCTATAAGTAAAGTTTGAGGTAATCACAAATTGTATCAATAAAATAAACTATTTGGTACAAAAAGTATTTTACAAGTCTTTAAAGCCTCATTAAACATGGTTCAAATTCTTATGTATAATATGTATTGACAGAGTTTAAATAATATAGAATTGTTAATAGTTTTGTTAGAGCTTTGAAAACAACTTATCAAACTTCTCAAACAAAAATCTTAAATGTTAACCTGTTAAAACTATAATTAGTCATTGGAAGTAGATTGAATCACTTTTGAAGAACAAGTAAGCTATTTATTGGTTATCAAAATATATCGTCAAGAAGTAAACATTACATAAATGCAATTTTAAATTGATTGTATAAGCCAGATTGACCTGTTGTAGTGTTTAGTGGTTTTTTTGGACATATATTTTGCTGTCATACTTGCTGTTGCTGTTATACAAAAAATATCCAGTATATACAGTGATAAACATGTACTTACTACTCAGTAAAGTAAAGTGATGCGGAATTTTTTTCTGTTGGTAAATCGGTTGGCCCTAGAGATTCTAGATAAAAAGAAAATGATAAAAAGAACAAACCGGTAAGCTCTGGTGAGGAAGAAAAAAACATTGTTAAAAATGTAGAATCAAGCAACTCACTGACGCTTTAAGTAGAAAGGTAGTTAGAAGTACTCTTGTAAAGAAGAACAAAAATAAAAATATGGTTTCTTCAAACTATAGTGGGTAAAAAAAAGCAGCCATAGATCTATTCCATAAAACTCAAACAGACAATAAGATAAGCCTAGGTAGCATAGCTAAATTAAAAAAAAATATAATAATGGTATCGTAAAAAAGTGATACAATACAGCCATCCAAGTATACAATAAAAAAAAAACATTGCTGCCACTCGGCGTTCACTTATTGCTCAAGAGCATATTGGTGGAGGACGCCTGGCACGTGTATGGAAAGGACTCATAACGTGTAGGGGTTAGTGCAACTGAGTTAGGGACGAACCCGCAGCCCAAAGAATGCACGCCCCAGTGGTTGCCGGAGTGGTGCTCGTGGAGTTGCTGTGGAAGCGACGTATGGCTCCCGCAGGCAAACCTACAGGAGTTGTCCCCAGGGTTTGGGACGTGACCCACGGCAGGGTGTGCAATGCCGTAAGTCCGTTGTAGACTTGGTGCTAAAGTGCATGACCCCCAAGTCTGTCAATGGTATTAAGTGTATTTGTGGGTGGTATTCTTGGTGTGTAGCGAGAGTTGGCGTAAGGATTTACTAGTCAAGGGTCCCGGTTATTGGGTTTAGATCTCCAAAAGGCCGATAGATCTGGTGCAGCTCAGGAGTTATAAGGGGGACTCCTGAGGCAAACGTCGGTATATAGTTGGCAGTAGTCATGGATCCGTTGGCGTAAGCATTGCGGTGGTCGTGTAGGGAGCAGTATGGTAGCAGTTCTGGAGTTGCTTGGTGGCTTTGGTGTGCTTGATGAACACTGAAGTGTATTTAATCTTGAACACTGAAGTTGCGGCGTGAAAATTTTACCTTTATATGGAACACCATTTCCAACACTAGAAACTTGTTGATCTTTTTTCTAACACCGACCCCTGCTATGCCCATGGTACCTTCTGAATTCCCACACACACACCGACAAACGCGCTAGAAGTGATCCACCCAATTCTAGCCAACAACTGAACTCACGGCATTGCACTCTACGCCGTGGGACAAGTATTCCCAAATCCTGTGGAAATAAATATGACGTCCTGGAAGGTGCAATTCAGCTGCGTGTACGTCCCTAACTTACTAACCAGTTGCCCAGCGTGACCTTGACCCCTAAAAGCACGCACAACGTCACAACATGTCACCAGGTGTACTCAAAGTTGCACCCTACCGGCAACTCCCAGCTGAACATCGCCGCCTCTTACGGAAATACCTGCAGCGCTTATCAATGTGGAAAACCGAAGCCTATGGTTTTACAACCAAACCACAAGCACAAACATCCACGAGAAGGGCTACGCCGCTTTTTTCAACATTGCCAACTCCCACTTCTATCACCTCGGGGGCAGGGAGCCGGTAACAAGTGGATTTTTGCGGTATTTTAACCTGAGAATTCTTTTCCGTGGCTGCCATTCTTTACGTTCTTTTAGTTAAAGTAGAAAGTAATTGTTAGAGTTTCATTCTAGAGTTATTTGATTTTTTTCTTTAAGTTACTAATAGGCAGTTTTTGACGGTAGGGTTTGTATTGCAGGTCTGGGCCAAAAATTTTGAATTGGCTAGTTTATGCTATTTTTTCGCTAGCCATTAGTTTTGCAAACTAAGCGTAGGTTACACAGCGCTTTCTGGGGGCCGTTTCAGGCATGGCAAGATTTTGTTGAATTTAAGGTCACGTCTTTTGCGGATCACGTGCTTGCGTTAATCTTCTCTACTTTTGCACTTTTGTTTTTATTATTGAGGGTATAACGGAAGGGTTGTGCGCCTTTATGGCACGCACTATTATCTTGCACTTGTGGTAAAAAGTAAAAAGTAATAAAATCAGTTAATTTTCTTGAAAATTACGTACAAGTGAGTTTAATTTTGGTTTACATTAATGTCATGTTCAAGAATCTTTTTGGTATAGTCATTATTGGTTTTGTTTGTGGATTGACTTACTACAATCACTGGGTTTTGGGGGTCTGGTTTGCGTAATACGCTTGGATTTAAGTTTTGGGTGCTGTGTCGTTATTAAGTTTCCAGTTTTGAGTACGTAGTTCTCTCTACACGTATGCATTTAAAACTTGGGATAGGCAATGTTATTTGGTTTGCTGCGTTATTAGTAAAGGATCCATGTTGGCCAGTGGCAATGATTGATTTTTGATATGAAATATGAAATTGTTAAGTAAAGAGAAATTAAGATGCGGAATTCTCTTTAGGTGGTAAATCCACAGATTTTAGATAAAGGACAACAAAACGATACAGTATAATTAAGATGTATTACGTGGGCAAAAACCACGCTTCACCAATCAGAGCGCACCCGCTACTATAAAATTTGTGAATTTTGCCCTCACAGTCAATTGAGTCTAAAAATCTAGCAGGTAAACAGAATTTTAGGAGCGCCATTAGTAGCTGCTACAGGACTTCCACGTTGCTCTAAACAAAATACCATAGTCCTTAGTAAACTGGCACGCTATGTGTGTGTGTTAAGTTTTAGCGTTTTAAGTAAACGTGTGTGTAGGAACTTTAAGTGTTCTATAAAAAAAAAAACACAAGTAATAAACCTATACTAGCTGCTTCCATCAGCTCCGTCTGCAATCACAAAGTCCAGAAAGCAATAAATAGCGGCCAACGCAAGGCAAAAGAAAACATGGTGTCTTTACAATCTCGCAAACAACTCAATTGACTATAGAACCAAGGTCCCTAACTAGGTCAAGAAGTCCGTCGACTAAACAGCTGTGAATCTAGTCAGCAACCCCAACATTATTATAAAAACTGTTTTAGCATATTTTCTGAACAAACCCCAAACATGGTCAATGGTCAATAGCAAACTACGACAGACCAGACCAGAATTTACCAAATTGTCAACTATATTGACCCAAATAGATACTTGGCACTAAAACTGTCTATTACTACTAAAGCATACAGCCACCATAACCCATCACCCGGACAATTCATCCAATAGGATAGGTCACTTTAACTTCTTAACGCAAACAGAATAACACAAAGATACCATGCGGTATGATGTAATTACCATGCATTACAGGCAAGTTGCCGCAGAGATAACAACAATACTTAGAAATCTATACTACATCTGTGACGGGCTAACAAAATTATATGCTTTTTGCAGAATTTGGCAAACAAGTACAAATGGAAAACGTTAAGGTCATCACCAAGGAGACAAAAAAAAACAAAAATACGTGCTAGAATCGGTTGAAGATTAACGCATAATATTTATCAATGTAGAACAACCAAAGACCTAGACAACTTGCTTCTCAGAAAAAGTCAATTAAGAGTACTAAACAAATGTTACACTTTGATTTTATGCTTAAAACAGTCACAAACATTAGTTACCTTACCAGACACGACGAATTAGAAGAAAACTCCTTTAAGGCCGACTTTGACATTAAAAAAATTGTACCTTTATGAGTTAGGCGATTTACCCAACTGAGCCACTCAACTTTGGACACTCTTGCAACATCAAACCGGCTCAGCAGGTAAGTATACGACATCCTGGACCTGGTGAATAAACACGTAAAAAAGAAAAAGAAAAACAAAAATTACCTTGTAATGTTCAAAGACTCCGTGCCCAAAAAATTGAAAAAACTAAACTTGTGCTACCACAGTGCAAGATATTGCGGACAATTTGGATAAGCTTGTGCCGTAAGAGTTTAGATAAATTTTGCTCGCGTCCTCAGAACTCATAATAGAAAAGTGGACATTTTTTTAATATTTTACAAATTACTCCCGTCTCAATTCATAGTGCCCAAACCAAAACATTGATGACACCATTTCCACAAAAAAAGTTAAAGGTTAGTTAAAGAAATTGAGAGAAATTGTTATTGCAGAGCCAGGTTCTACCATCCTGAGCGCGTCCGTTACTATAAAGATCTGTGATTTTTGCCCCCACAGTAGTTAAGTCCAAAAATTCAAGCAGACAACAATAGAAAAAACATCATTTGGCCCACTACTGATCATCAATTTGTATTAGTGCTACCAAGTGGCCTAATCTTACCACATCCCCAAAACAGCATTTTGGTATTGTCAACTACTAAGTAGTAACTTCTACGGCATCTCCTAGACTACTACCACTACCGCAGTAATAAGTCCAAGGAAACTGCACAACAAATACACCTCGTGCTTGCACACCTTGCCAGGGTATTAAGACGGTCACTGTTAAACTCTTGCAGCACTTTCACGTTGTTCCAAACAATATATTATAGACTTTATGACTATCTTAGTTTTCTTAGCGTTCTGAGTAAACGTGTGTGTGTGTGTAGAAACTTTTAGTTTGCAATAAAAATGCAAGCACGCAACCCCATTGTTCTCTTGAACCTGGACTAGCTGACTCCGTCTGCAATTACTGAGCCCAGTTATTAACAGATGACAAAAAAAACCGCCGGTAAAAAAAAGTTAAAATTGTAAAGTTGAGTTTTGAGAAATAATTCTAAACAATTCATATATTTTTAGAGTAAAAAAGTAGCTAGATGCAAAAAGTAGTAGAGTCAAAAAAAACTACACATAGAGCATTAAAAATAGTAATTTCTGCCTTCTTATAGTAGTAGTAAAAAAACTAATTTTGTACCATATACATTGTTTAAGATAAAACAATTTTGTTATGCAAATTTGACCACATTTAGAAAGAATCTTTATTGCATACGATAGTTGAATGAAATTCAACACAGTGTTCACAGTACTAATCGCTGATTGTCTTAAGACATATTATGAAATATCGTAACGTGATTGTGAACCCGACATTAATCGCCAGATGAACCGGACAGCGGCGGCACCACGTGCGAGATTAATTCGCCAACTTGATATGGCGATTAAATACCGAAAAGAAATACATTATTTTTTTGAAAAAAGTAAGTGTGGAATTCTATTCAACCGTTGGCAGGCGATATGGTGGAAGAGAAGAAAAAAGGTAAGTAGCTTTGTCACAGGTGCAGGCGCGGGACATTCTCGGTGAATACAGGAAGTGGGCCCACAATGGTGGCTACGTGCACTTGCATTATAGCCACCCCCTCTAGCCGACCGGTTACGTGCCCGTGCATATCTTACGCCCAATTATCCGCAATTGTTGGTTTTTCTTTATGCCATTACGTAGAATAAATCAATAAAATTAATAGCGGGGCCATGGGAAATATTCGACGCACTTTCAAATAATAATCGTTAAAAATGAGTGTTGCCACATGTCAGGTGCTTCAAACGGATGCGAAAATCATTTTATTACTTCAACAAAAATATCTTCAGAACATTTCCAACAAATATAATATTTTGCTTCCAATTGAAATTATTCATCAACCTTCCTTCTTATTTTCTTAACGACGTGCTGAAACGTATTCAGCCTAATGCATTATTAACTTTCCTCACTAAATTTATTGTTTTCCGCTATCTGCATCATTAATCAAACATTCGCTTGATTAAATAATGAATTTTTCACAGTGCGTGAGTGTTGTCCGGGGAGGCGTTTTCATTCGACCCGAAGGTCGCGCCGGAATTTATTTATTTACTTTGTTACTGTGTTGGTCGTTAGTTGTTACACATTTCGTGACGCAGCTTCCGCCTTCTGTCTAATTGTTTATTAATTTATTATAATCCCAATACAATAAAGCATTCCGTGTTTAATCATGCAAATGTATATTTCATTCATCAGATTAGATTTCTATAAATGATTGATTTCATTGATGATTAATTTATATAATGTGACTACCAAGTTTTTCCATAATATCAATATGGTTTCTTAATAATTGTTAAATAATGCATTGTAAACGTTTTCTCTCTTTCATTCCTGTCTTTGTTTTGTTGTTGGTAATTCGCGTTTCGTTCCAGGCGGCTAATAATTGTTATAATTGGCAATACGCGCGGCGCAATTCCGAAATAAATATATAATTCGAAAACAAGGTAGAGGAGAGTATGCGAGAGTGTCCCCCGGGGGGCCTCGGCGGCAGAAATGAAGGGGTGTAATGACACGGAGCCCCCCCGGCCAACCCGATCTCGTGACGCGATCTCGGCACTAGATTGTTAATGATTTCCTACGACTGGGTAAATCTAGATTATGAGCCGATACGGTTGGCGGTATACCGTGTACACCCGCCCGCTTCCCCCCTTTTTGTAAAATATTAAATTGGATTATCTCCCGAATTTTGCCACGCAGATAGAGATGTATGGGGGTGGTAGGAAGGGGGTGGCCATCAAAAGTTTTGCGTTTTATATGCAAATTAAATATGACTTTTGTTTTATTAAATCTAATTCCCCGTAACACTTTCGCGGGACCCCCCACCATCGCCAACCACCGACACCGCAAAATTTCCATTTAAAACTTATACATTCTACATTTGCATAAAAAGAATAAAATTTAACAGAAAAATAATTATTGCTGTTAACAACAGTTATAACTAGAAACCAAATAAAATGCTTAGTTTCATATACTCATCTTACTCCACATTATTTTAGTACTTTTTCTTCATTGCAAAGAAAATATTTAAGAACTATTTTAAGGTATTTAAGGTCTTGTACTTTTGTTAATTGCTTTTTTAACCGCTGTTTCTACATGAGCATTAATTGATTTATTTATATATAACTTTCAAGTAGTAAGTAAGTTTTTTTATTTGTATTTGCTCTTATTATAGAATTAGTTGTTCTAGGTTTAACTTGCTTTTTGTTTAGACACCTGTGCCACTGCAGCGCTTATTGTAATTTGTAGTCCAAATCCATTCCGCCATTGTTTTGTTCCTAAAGCAGCTTTAATGTTGTTTTTATTTTTAGTTTTTGCGCTTTTACCAGTATTTCAAAGTTCAGGGCAAACTTAACGATTTGGACTCTTTCCAATAATTTGATACAAAAAATTCTGATTGCATTAGAGCAGTCCAAGAATAGTCCTTGCGGTACGTCTACAAAAATGTTACAACATGTTGTTTTTTTCTTAACTTTTAGACTGCTCCCAGTTGTTTTTTAGGTTGGCAATCATTCGTTGCAGATATTTAAAGATTATTTTCAATAATACGCCATGCTACCAAGTTAAGAGTATATAACACATCTACTGTCACAATGAAAGAATAATTTCTTTATATGAGAAGACCGTAATTCCAGTCTTTGCTATTTCGTTTACTGATCTAATAACTAAATTCAGTTGTTAAGCTACCGGTGCAAAATTCGTATTGTAATTTCTTTTATCTTTAGTTTTTCACCTAGTCTGTTTAACAATAATCTTTTAAAGACGTTACTTACCACGTCTAGTAGGCTAATGGGCAAAATAGAATTGGTTTGCGGTTTTTCTTGCTTGGGTATCAAGACTAGTCTGGCAGTTACTTATGGCGTTGAGAAAGACTATTACCCAGGTTTTGATAAACTTTTTGAGAACTGCTTTAATAACTATATTAGATTGTTTGATAAGAATGATTCAAACCCTGGTGCCTTTCTATTTGAAAAACCTATAACTGCAGCAGCAAGAGAACTTTGTTTGTAGAAAAAAAGGAATTTTTTTTGCCGTATCTACTAAGTAATTACAGAATCAACATGCTTTACCATTACTTATTTTTGTTGCGTTTTACTTCTGTTGTATCTCTTTTTTTTACATGATAGACACAATCATTTCTTTTATTACCTAACACTTTTCCGGGCTTTTCAAAATGGTTTCGATAATATTTATGCTCTGTAAGTTTGTTAGTAGTCTCAATTTGGCAGATTCCCTTATTGTTGACCACCTGTTGCAAAAAATACTGTGTGCTCCGTGGTAAGAGGCAAAGCATCCGTGACCTGTTAGAAACTGAGACTCTTGTCCCCGTGCTTCCGTGTGACCTACGGCGTTACTCTCCCGATTAGGTGACGACTCCAACCTGCTGTGTTTCCTTGGAGACTCCATTTTTCTTCAGAACTTTTCATGGTTTTTAGCATTGAAATTCTCTTTTTTGTAGCGGCTCTTTTTTTTTGCTAGAAGGTGTACTAGAATAACTTTGGCCACTACCTAGATAGCTCTAGTAGAAGTTGTTCTATAGGCGCTTGCAATTTTTAACGCTGTCTTTTGTTGAACTTTGTGCAGCAGTCTGTGGTTTGCTTTCTCTATTTGCTCTTTTCATATTGGAACCTTGTAGAGCATAATGAACACTACCACAGAGCTTATCAGTTTTTTTTTGTTTTTCTCCTGGTCCTTCCACATTTAGCATAAACCGACTTAAAGCGTCAGCTATTTTATTCGCTTTATATGAAGTTTGTTGGAGATGATTCCATATGTTCAAGTTTTTTCTAATGTGTAGTCGGAGGTATTTCACGCTATTTAATTTTGGATTTTGTTCAGACCTACCATTACAACCACCTGCTATAACAACGGCTTCTGTTTTTTGGTGTTCTAAGGTTATTTTAGTTATTCTCTAGCCATTGGTTAATTTTCCATATGGCCCATTCCGCCACTTCTTCTATAGTTTCTCTGTTTTTACCGCGGACTATGACCTCCAGGTAGTCAGTGAAGCCAATCAGGATTACGTACTAACCCAAGTCCAGTCTCAGCACGTCATTGTAATACAGGTTCTACAGCGCAGAGCCGAGAATTGGGCCCTGTAAAACCCCACACTTTATTTCCATAACACTTTGTTCTCCTACCGTTACCAACCAGTTCTCCAGGTAAAAACGGATAATATTTGTTAAGTAGGGCGAGATCTTTTTCTTTATAAGTAGTTTTACTATACCTTTTCTTATTTTTCTTCTTCAGGTGCCTATCCAATTACCGAATGTAGGCGATCAATATAGCTATTTTTACTTTGTTCACAGCAGCGCGGAAAAGTTTGATAGTTGTACTCTCAAACCACTGCCTTAGGTTCTTGAGCCAGGATATACGCCTTCTGCTAGGACCTCTTCTTCCGAACACTTTTCTTTGCAGAATCAGTTGTAATAATCCATACCATTCTTCATTTCTCATAATGTGTCCGAAATACTGCAACTTGCACGCCTTAATAGTATTAACTACTTCCAGTTCTTTTCCGAAACGTTCATAGACCCTTGCGTTGGTGATATGGTCCTTCCACAAAATTCTTAGAATTCTCCGGTATATCCACATTTCAAAGGTTGATAGTTTTTGCAGGTATCTTCGGACATGGTCCATGCTTCCATTCCATATAAGAGAACCAGGTACACGTAACATCTGACAAGTCTCATTTTTGTTTTTATATTTAAGTCATGACTACGGAAACACATCTTTCATCTTTATATAAGCTCCCTGGCTTTTTCAATGCGGCATTTTATTTCTACCGAATGATCTCACTGATCGTTAATTGTAGTATCTAGGGAAGTATACTTTGAAACCCGTTGTATTGCCTGACCTCCTGTTTTGAGCTTGATGTTTTGAATTGGCACTTTGCTGATGACCATATACTTTGTTTTTTTTTTGGAATTCAGGGTCAATCCGTAGTTTTTACTTGCGTCCACGACATTGTTCATAAGTTCTTGCAGTCTCTCTATGCTATCCGCACACATCACAGTATCATCAGCATATCTGATAATATTGATATAGTCACCTTGTAACCAAATGCCAGTATTTACCTCATGGATGCACCCCTGGCGTACACCACGTTGTATGTTAATGTACTCGGTATCCTGTTCGTCGACGCCAGCTGGTTCCAGTATAGGTTACTAATCACTCTAATATCTTTCTCGTCCAGTCCTTTATTTTGTATAATTTTGATAAGTTTTGGGTGTTGAACCTTATCAAACGCTTTCTGATAATCAATAAAGCATGCGAACACATCACAGTTTACGTCTCTACATCTTTGAAATAGGTCTTGTACGCTAAACAAGGCTTTTCTGGTACCGAGTGCATTTCTAAAACTAAACTGCGTTGAGCTAATATTATCTTCTCATCGTCTATATATTCTGTTATGGATGATTTTTAGGAATACCTTCAAAATATGACTCATTAGGCTGATCGTTCTATAATTGCTGCATGCTTTTGCATTCTGCGTCTTTGGAATTGTCACAAACGTGGAGTGGAGCCAATCTTGTGGTATGATACCACTATCATATATGAGGTTCAGAAATCACGTCATAATGTCTACACTTTCCTCGCTTAGTACTTTTAACACCTTTGAGTGAGTATTATTTGGGCCTACTGCTTTCCCGTCTCTGGTTTGCTGGATGGCTTTTCTTACCTCCTCCTTAGTGATAGTGGGACCCAATTCTGCATTTTTTGTGTTAGGTATTTCCGGTCTTTTATCGCTAAATAGTTCTGTAATGTACTCTTGCCAGGTTTTTAGTTTATCTTCTATCTCAATTATAAGCTGCCCTTGGTTGTTTATTAAGCGTAGTTCTTTTCCTGCTGCACCCAGCTGCCTCCTTTATCTTCCTATGCATGTTGAAAGCGTCATGCTTAAGCTGTAAAGCTTTAATCTCTTCACATTGACTAGTTAGATGGATGTCTTTAGCGACTCTGATTTTGCGCTATAACTCTGTCTGTATTTTCTTATACCTTATTTTGTTGTTCTTAAATTGCCTTCTCTGGTCCATTAGCTTCAAGATCTCTTTGTTCATCCAAGGTTTTTGTCCTACTCTTGTTTCCTGTTTTAGATGTCTTTCGCTGCTATAGGTTATTGCTTCTTTTATTGTTTGCCATGTCGCTTGAACATTAGTATTATCAATTCTTGTTATTATCTGCATTTTCTCGTCTAGACATCCTCGTACTTGCTCTTTTACCGACTCGATTTTTAATTTAGTCATGTCAAGCTTCTTTCTGCAGGTTGCTTTCAGGCTTTTTCTTAGGCAAATTTTAACAGTAGCAACAACAGGATTATGATTCAAATTAATGTCTGCCCCAGGATAGGTTTTGACCATATTAAAACTGTTTCTGTATACTTTGTTAAGTAGGATATAATCAATTTGATTTCTTACTATCTTTTCTGAGCTGTCGGCTGGAGATTTCCAAGTATAGAGTCTTTAAGCTAGAAGTTTGAAAAATGTGTTCAGTATCACAAAATCGTCATTAGTACTAAACTCTGTCATTTCTTTCACCCAGTCCAAATGGTCCCACACAATCCGCACTTCTGTTGGACTCAATTTTGGCATTAAAGTCGCCCATGATTATAGTTATTTTATGCTCTTTTGTGCTTTTCAGTACTTCTAAGATCTCGCTGTAAAAAATCTCAATTTTGTTGTCGTCTTTATCTGAAGTTGGTATGAGATTTATATTGACTGGAATTGCTGTTAGTTGTACAAGCATTACTCTGTTGGATACGGGTATACACATTTTGCGATATTCTTTGTAATAATGTTGTTTGGTATCATCACCTGAGTGGTATATTGTGTGTCTTTCTATTACGCATTTACTGGCTCCCTTGTATCTCATTTCACTAATGCCTATTAAACTTATATTTATACAGTCCATTTCTTGGATTGCGTTGTTGATTTCTGCTTGGAACATACTTCTTACGTTCCAAGTGCCCATCTTGATGGTTGAGCCATTTGTCATTAACCTCCTCTGTTTCTTTGCGGGTTGCTTTACTTTGGTTTTCCGTTGCACTATCTTTGCTTCCTTCAATATCTTTCCCCCAAAGATCCGATTGGAGGAATTACTTCGGAATTGTTATTTATATTGAACATTTGAAGCCATATTGATTGTACTAAGGATGTCCAGTGGACCTAATACAGTGGATTTTTGTTGCCTTCTGTATTCCTATGCCGTTGACCATCGTCGTGGTATTTCCACCTTTGTGGCTAATTTCTTAGCCCCAGGACAAAGAGTGCCTTACCCCTTGCTGGCTCATTCACCCGCAGCTGTTGGCTGTGCAGAAAGGGTCTGTTTATACCGGCAGATACTCGGTCGCTAGAGCCTCGTTTGTTATCTAGCAGAGTATACCACGTGCAGGTGAGGTTGACATTTGAGTTCCTGATGATTGAACTCTTTACACTCTTATATATACCTTTTCACTGAACGAAACTAAAAACGTTTTTTTTACGTCTAGAAGCAAAGGTTTTATTGGCTGTCAGCGAATCTACCATTTCTTTTGAATTTGTCTTGCAGTCTCTGGTTTATAACGTGCTTGAGTAATTTTTCTATAGTATTGAAAAGGCAAAAAGGTCTGTATAAAGTCTCCTATCATTGTTACAAGGTTTTTCCAGCAAAACAAGCTTAGCCGTCTTCCAGAAGAACGGAAAAGTGTTTTTTCTACAAAGTTTGTTAAATACGTCTACTACTATCTGCGTGCTCTGTTCTTCTACAGGTTTTGTGATCTTCGGAGAAATTCAGTCCGGGCCGGCGGCTTTTTCTGGTCTGATTTTTTACCAGCTGTTTTTTTGTTCTTGACCGTGCAGATAGGAATGTTTTCAATTGCGGATACAAAATTTACCTGTAACCAGTTTATATCCTGTACTTCAAACATCTTGTTTCACTTCTTTACATAGTTTTTAACAGCAATTCCTTTTTGAAGCTTTGATAACTTGCCTAAGTTCTTTCTTTTTTGCTAGGGCAAACAGAGTAGCGCTAAACAAACAACTCACAACCAAACTTGACACATAATACAAAGCAAAAAAAGTAAACATTAATTTTATCTAATGTAACACATTTAATTTTATTAATAAAGTCTTTTTAGGCTAATAAGCTTTTTTAGTGTTTTGTATTATTTTCAAAGTATTAATACGAGAAGTATTACACGGTTTAATATTGGTTTCTTACAGTTTACGTTACGTTTTTCCACTATATTCAGTTTAAACACTCTATCAAAGCCTGCTTAGCGTCATTCCTTCCTCGTCTTCGATAAAGTTTACAATCTTTTGCTAATAGATTACTTTTCTTTGGTCTGCTTTGGTCAAGTTGAGTTTTTCAAAAAAACTGTAATAAACTTAACAGTTTGTAGAAAAACTGTCAAGGAACACAAACTTTAGTAATGCAGATAAGCAAAACAAAACTGCATAACCTTACAAAACTTTTAACTTGGCAAGTCCAAGCCAACCAAAAAAAAACCCAAAACAGTAATTTGGCAAATATTTTTGGATTTCATTAAAGAAACAAACCTAACCTAACCTAACCTAACCTAACCAAAAAAATCCCAAAACAGTAATTTGGCAAATATTTTTGGATTTTATTAAAGAAACAAAACTACTAAAGGAGTAGGAACTAGATAAACACAATATATCCAAGAGATAACAGTGCAGGGACGCTAAAGTTAAGTTAGAAGTTACTGGTCTTGGTTGGTGTTGTTAAAAATGCACTGATTGTTGCCAAAATAAAGTATTCTTTCTGCTGCAAGATTCCAAAATAGTGTAAAGTTTTGTTTGTGAGTTTTAGAAAGTTGATAACAATTTTAAAACTTGGTTTGGCATCTTGGTTTTTTTGACTGGAGTTATTTTGCTGCTTTTAGCTGCATTTCTTGTCTGTTATCTTTTGCATATAGCCGGCGAATTCTTTTTAGGACTGTGTTTTGCGCAAAGTTTGCCTATGATTTACCTTTTGAGCAACGATTGAATACGTTAGCAGTAGAATATTTAGTAACTTTTATTTACAATTCAACTGTAAGCAAAATATTTGTAAACCTTGTCTTAGAATTATTAATTTATTTTGTCAAAGTGTGGTCTAGCGCTCCACGGTAGAACTAAAATGTTAATTATTAATACAAGATAAACTTAGTAAACTTATAAAACTTAGTTTTCTGACTATGCAATTACAGAAGATAAGAAAGCAGTTGGCTAAATCTAAGTTGTATGGAAAAGAAGAACTGATTAAAATTAATAACAACAACATAATTTTGATTAAAAATTAAAAGCATTTTGATTTCATTTGTTCAAATAGTTCAATTTGATGCTTGCTGTTTAGCACTACACAAATTGTTTTAAATAAATCAGTTTAGTTTGCTAAATTACATTACAACATTTTGATCAAAAATTAGCGCTAATATAGTATTTTCTTGCAAATCTTTAATTAAAAAAAACAATTTTAAAATAATTTGTTCAACCAAATCTGTTTTAGATTTAAAATTAATAAAAATAAATGAAAACACTAAGATTTTGATTGAAAACTAGCACAAGAACAACATTTTTAAGTATTTTCTAAAATAAATTGTCCCAAACAGTTTAATTGTGTGCGATTTTAAACTAATGAAAACTAATGCCAAAGGGTACTGACGCGGGGGGATTGAGTACCTCGCGGAAGGCCTTTTTGCCGGTCTCAATCCCGGGTAAAAGAGAAGAGTTTCGAGGTAAGGCTAGCTACCTGCCTCGAGTAAAAAAAAACACAAGGGCTCATAGGACAAAATAACAAGTCTCATACCGGACAGATACATGTTGTCAAACTATGCAAGAAACAGGATTAGCGCTCAAAAAACAAGACGAATACAACAACAAAACCAGCTGAGAATTGGTTGTTGGAACGTCAGATCACTTAACAGCAAAGACTAAGAAATACAACTAGAACTAAAAGAACGCAAGATGGACACATGTGCTATCTCTGAAACTAAAAAACCAGGTAAGGGCACAACCCAGTATCCTGACTACACACTCATTTTCTCAGGAAAAGGAAACGAGCAGCATCTGGCACAGGAATATTTATTTCCAACAAACTAGTATATCTAATAAGCAATATAACATACCATAGCAACAGGATCCTCCACATAACAATGAAGACCAACAAACCACAAAAGTTGCACTTAATTGCGGTGTATGCACCTGATGCAAGTAAACCGGACAAAGAAGCAGTATTGTTCTATGAAGAATTGCAGGAAATGGTTAACGTCATAAGACTTAAACGCCAGAGTAGAAAACTCCATCATACCAGGGGTCAAGAACCAATTTAATAAACCAACACAAAACAGCAGAGGTGAAACACTAACTGACTATTATGCACACAATAAAATACATATTTTGTACACAAACCACAACATAAGATTACTTTTACACAAAAAAACAGGAACATCAGTAATAGACTATACAGGGTGTCCGGAAAATACGTGTACAACGTTTGACGACAGACTCCTGACGTCAAAATAGGTCGATCTAAGCCGACTTATATCCAAAATTGTCTCGTTTAGCCGGTAGAGGGCGTCAAAAATTTGTAAATATTAAAAAGAAATTACCTGTAACAATAATTTTTTAAGTGACCTTGTTGCTATGGCGTTTAATAATTTGACAATTACTGACAAATTGTCACCAGTCTATGAAATTTACTCAAGTATACGATCAACATTCTTGAATTACAAGTTCATTTTACCATTAAAAATGGAAAATTATACAAACTCTCAGAAAGTTGACATGCTCCTGGTATACGGGTTTTGTCAAGGAAATGGGCGTCAGACTGTTAGGGTTTACATGGAGAGGTTTCCTAACCGTCGAATACCAAACCACCAAACATTTGCGAATATTGAGCGTCATCTTCGGGAAACGGGCAGTTTTGAGAAAAAGTTTGAAGGCAGGGGTCGTATGCGAACAACTCGAACTGTGGAAACAGAAGAGATGATTCTGGAAAGAGTTGAAGAAGAACCAAGTACCAGTACCCGTCTCTTAGAACGTGAGTTAAATGTTCCTAAAACGATTGTCAATGAGGTTTTAAGAGAACAGTTGTTACATCTTTACCACATACAAAAAGTCCAGGAACTTTTACCGACTGATCCCCCCATGCGGCTTACATTTTGTCAATTTATTAGAAACAAAAGAATCCTTGTTCCAAATTTTTGTAGAAAAATTATGTTTGCTGACGAGGCATGCTTTACAAGATCTGGGGTAACCAATCTGCACAACAAACATATTTATTCCGATGAAAATCCACATGCCATTAAAGTTGCACATCATCAGCATCAATTTAAAATTAATATTTGGGCAGGTATTATTGATCACTACCTTATTGGTCCTAGTGTTATTCCAGACAGGTTAGATGGAAATATTTATTTAAATTTTTTGCAAGACACATTACCAATTCTTCTGGAGAATTTGCCCCTTTTACTTCGGAGGGAAATGTGGTATATGCATGATGGTGCCCCGCCCCATTTTTCCGTTGCCGTTTGGCAATACTTACATCATCAATATCCCAACCGATGGATTGGAAGAGGCAATGATGCACCAGTAAAATGGCCACCACGTTCTCCTGAGTTAAATATGTGTGACTTCTTTTTGTGGGGCGCTATTAAAACAGAAGTTTACAAGACTCCGGTAAACACACGCGATGATTTATTGCAGCGGATTTTAAATGCAGGCAACCATTTTAATAATCCCGAGACATTAGATAGGGTCCAATATCATTTTTTAAAGAGTGTTAATAAGTGGATTCAGCAAGATGGCGGTCATTTTACACATTTGCTTAAGTAATGTTTTTGTTTTACTTAGTTTCTTACAATAGATACTTTCAACTTTGTTATACTTTTGTTTTTTTTTGACGCCCTCTACCGGCTAAACGAGACAATTTTGGATATAACTAAGTCGGCTTAGATCGACCTATTTTGACGTCAGGAGTCTGTCGTCAAACGTTGTACACGTATTTTCCGGACACCCTGTATAATTACAAACAAAAACATGAGATCTGAGCTAGTTCTTGATATCCAAACTCTAACATCCCCTAACATAGGGTCAGACCACAACTTAGTCCTAGGTAAGATACTGCTGGATTTTCCACAACGCATAAGATCTAAACAATGCGGGAAGATAAAATAAATTAACATTGAATCGCTCAGAAACCCATCACACAAAATGACACAATTAATAATGCATGGAAAAAACTGAAACAACATATAAACAAAGCTGCAAAAGAAACTTTTGGGACAAGAACCATTAACAAAACATCGACTTGTGAAAGCAGTCCAAAACCATGGTTTACAAATGAAGTCAACATCCTATCAAGAAAAAAGAAGCAAGCTCACCTGCAATACAAATCTACAAAAGCGCCACACGATTATGAACAATACATAGCTATAAGGAACAGAACAACAAATCGAATCTAAAACATTAAAAGAAACCATTGGGATGAATTTAGTAGAGAGATGGAGAATAACATGTATGGTACACAAAAAAGAATTTGGAAGCTCCTGAGAGGATTCAGAAAGGAGGTCAATAAATCAGCGCAGATAAGTACGATTGAATTGCAAAAACTGGTAAAATTCTTAAAGCAATTGTATTCACAAGAAGACAGTGAATTGAGCAAAATGTCAACATCTACGGATGGCACTCGTGAGCTATAAAAAGTTTAAAAAACGGAAAAGCACAAGGCCCAAACAACATCAGAAAGGAACTCTTAAAATATGAAGGGCAATCACTAGCAGAACAATTAGCAAAGCTGTTCAATAAGTTCCTTTCTACCACACATGTGCCACAAGACTGAAAACAGAGCACAAGCATTGCATTACACAAGAAAGATAGATTAGACGACCCAAATAACTAGAGATGCATCACCCTGCTAGACACTTCAATGAAGATATTCACAAAACTCTTGGCAAACAATATCGAAATAAATGCAACAATGAAGGAAGAACAACAAGGGTTTAGGAAGAATCGTTCCACAACAGACGTTATCTACATAATTTGTCAAATCGCTGAAAAAGCAATCGAATTCAACAAACCTGCCTATCTCTGCTTTGTCGACCTCGAAAAGGCATTTGATAAAGTGCGTCTCTGAGACGTGTTAAAAACCCTAGAGGCAAAAAACATCCATTCAAATATAATAGAGACGGTGAAACAACTGAACACAGACAATAAGACAAAACTAAGATCTGCAAATGTGGAAGAAATAGAGATTAAAATCAAGACAGGTATACGACAGGGCGACAGTCTTAGCTCACAACTTTTCAACATGCTATTGAACAAATTAATAAAAAGCCTAGACAGAACAACTCACGGATAGGCAGGCTTGTCATAAAGATCGTGTGCTACGCTGATGATGCCATTATTATTGCAGATGCAGAAGAAGCACTACAACGGTTGCTAAACACATTCAAAGCAGCATGCAATAGAGTCAATATAAAAATTGCTACAAAAAAAAACCAAAATTAGATGCAAAGTGATAGCACAAGATCAAATTATCAAACAATTGTCCGCATTCGAATATTTTGGGATAAGAATATCTGGCGCCCTGTGCAATCCAATATGGAAGAATAAACACATATCAGTAGAAAGTAAGTCCAGGATATACAAATTATGTGTCAGACCAATACTTACATATGCAGCGGAAACAAGAGCTGACATCGCAGAGACAAAGAGGCAATTGATAACTATAGAAATGAAAACCCTACAAACGATAACTGATCACACGTTAAAGGACTGCAAACCTAACAAAGAAATTAGAAGCGAATGTAACACACCGGACATTGCAAGGTGGGTACAAAGCAGACGACGTGGGTGGAACAAGCACATCTCACGAATGGATGATGATCGCCTAGCAAAAACTGTAAAAGATGGCAAAACAAACACAAATAGACCTCTTGGCAGACCACCAAAGAGATGAAGAGACAGCTGGACATCGATATCTCAGGAACAGCGGAACCATGATTGACAAAGCGTCACCACAAGCCAAACGGCTATCGATAAAAAGAAGAGAACTAATAAAAAAAAAACAAATTAATTTAGAATTTTTTCCATGGAACCCGAACCGACCAGATCATAAATTGATGTATGTCTAACTGTCAAGAAACTGAAAGTCCTAAATAATCAAAACAAGGTAAACAATGGAATCCATAAGTTTACTGTAAATCAATCTTAAACAGATTTGGCTAGACCATAAAAAGATCCTTTTCAAGATGCAAAGAACATTTTGCAAGAAATCAAAAAAAGTAAAGCTGCCTTCTATCATCGCCAGGCAGACCACCTTTTAGCCACGTTACTGAAAATTTTGGCGCTGATCTTCTAAAAAGATCCTAAAGATTTCAGTGTCTTTTCCAGCAGTTACAACCAAGCCCCAGCTCAACAAAACTTTGGACGCTCCGGTCCAGGCATTATTCAAGAGACCTGCCAAAAACTAAGTTTGCCACCTCCAAAAAGACCAGATAAAGGTCCACGTAGTGGACAATAAAAAAAGTTCAAAAAACAAAAGTGCAAGAAATGTAATAAAGTACCTACCAACAAAATATTTTATGTTTGTTTGGTATAAAATTTAGGACAACAATAATAATAATTCTTTAAATGTGTTTTAGTTGGGTAAAACACTTAACTGGAATCTTGGCGCATAATTTGTTGCAAGTTCAAACCACAGTTCTAGTAGAACATTTTAAGAAATAATGGCATTTATTAATTTAGTACATTAGTCTAATAGTTAACGTTCGTGTAACCATATTTAATATTAATAGACCTAATACTAAGGCCTAGTCAGTATCTACAGCGGAATTCCATGCTCACAAATAACGGATTTGAAAACATACATAGTAATCCCAATTTAGTTTAGACTATAGAATTTGTGATATATGAGAATATTAAATTTCCTATTACAGCGGCCAATTTATGTTTGAAGTATAGTAACACAAAAACAGATTGGCCGGTATGATAGGCAACTTAATATACACAAAAAATATGTTTGCTCTGTTGCATTGTCTTTGCCCGTTTTAGCATCCTTTGCGCTTACATTCCACACATTTTATGGGCTACGATGTTCTGGGATTACTGTAGTATAATTGTTTGCAAGTACATATTCAATGGCAGCTATCAAGTAGCAATAAATGCATCTATGGAAACAAGTAAAATGTGTAAGATTGCTGTCAACACAAAGTAAAGGTTACTGAAGACGCTTTGATGCTAGATTAATGTAAAACAAATAAATAAAAAAAAATGTTTATTTAGAGAAATATATAAGTATAAAATTCTAAATTCATAATTTATACATCACTTGCCTTTTAAAAAATAAATGCACGTGAGATTAATAGTATAGTAGATTACAATCTGCTTATTAATTTTGTAGAGTTCAAATTAACACATCATGTGCGGTTTAGAAAATAAATGTGGCATATCAGACAAAAACTTAGCGATAGTAAAGAATAATTGACTATCAATCAACAAATTGCAAATTCATATATTATAATATAACCGCATTTTTCTAAAAATTGTCCCAGATTTTAAATGTAAGCAAATATTTAACCATAATTGAGCTACAAAGTAATTAAATTAGCAATCCAATCAATTTTTCTTTTCAAAAAAATAAATATTTTTAAACTGTATACAAAGCTTGTGCAAAAACTATTCAATATTAAGTTTTTTGACAACATTTGTAAGCTTCAAGCTATTTTTTAATGTAGCACTTTAATATCCAAAAATTCAGATAGGCAGAGAATTTATATAGCGTGATACAATTTAACAAATAAAAAACTTTTGTGACTGCGGCCCCTAAATTTCATATAATTATCCAAGCTCGAGGCAACGCAAGAATCCGCGAATAATTCGCTAATTATTTACCCATCAATAATTTCTTTTCACCCTCAAGGCAATCACCGATTAAATAAGAATTCACAATTATATGCACGTGCATATATTCGTGTGTGATTGTTGAAATAGGGGATGATATTAATGAGTAAAATTTTTTTAACTAAAATCATTGCAGGTCACGCTTGCCCCTAGGTTAGAGGCAGATGGCGCAGTATAAAACAATAAAACGATTTACTCCAATTTGAGGTCAGGATTGGTGAATTTATCCCTCGCGGCTTTCCCCCCATTTCATTCCACAGCGACCACACACTCAATTAAAGTTATTTATTATTACTTACATGAAAGAAGAGTAAAAAATGATTGGATTTAAATTGCACATCAGGTTGTTTTCTAGCACGCCGCTTGAACACTTAATGCTCTTCATTTCCATGGTCAGATTTGTTGTAAATTTATAGCTTGATTTGTTTCAGAAGAACCTCGCGCATCAATCAATCAGAAATGATTATAGTGTTTTGATTTTTATAATTTGAAATGATAATATTTTGCAATGAATGAAGATATTGGTAAATTCAGTAAAATGAACAATTTGCCATTTCCTCAGGTCAATTACAATACAAATTTATGTATTAGCCGTAAGCCACATGTCGCAACATATATTCCCATACAGTTAGCCAGTGAGGATTGTTTTTTTATAAATCGATTTTACGAGTTTTCGTCGGGACCTGAGAAGAATAAGGATCGGCCATGCCGTTTTCGGTGAGATTAATGCGCGATTTGTTTAATATCGCATCAATGAATCGCTTATTGATAAGTGTGTGCGCGCATATCTGTGCTGGCAATAAAAAGGCCATTAAAGTAAACGAGATTAAATCATTGTTGCACACCGGCAATGAGGTTTTATTCAGCGCCAGGCCATTTCTATGACCGTAAATCACAATCACAAAACGAAAATTTATAGCGTCTTTAATCAATGTTATACCGGTGCTGGAGATTTTCTTTGACTTCTCTTCCCCACCATCACTGTTTACAACTATCGATTATTGTACTTGTGTAACTGTTAATACTAAAGAGTGTCAATAATATATTTTATGGCGCTATCAAATCGCAAATTGAATATAGCATAGATGGATTCCTGCAGTTGTAAACCGCATAACATGGATCCGGGGCCTGCAAATTTATGGCTGTGTGTGCGCAATCACGAGCTCAACTAACTATTTTATTTTTTATTATTGAGAAACACCAGTACTTCTCTCATTTTTCTGAATAACTCAGACTTTTTTATACCTACTTACAGCGACTGTTCAATAAAACTAGAAAAAAAGCTATAAAATTGCAATAAATTCTTGACTTGATTGCATTTAAATTTGACTCCGGAATCGATAATAATAATTACATAATCACAATATTTTTTTTGTTATCTTCTTCTACAGAATAACATATAAATATAATCAATTCACAACTTTTTTTAGCAATTAAATTTTTAATTATTTTTTTGTTTGTAATGTATATATACAATTTACCATATAATTATTTTAGTTAAATTTTTTTTTTTATTTAAATTTTTTTTTTAATTTAAATTTTTTTTTTAATTTTTAGAAATTATCTTTTTTAACTTGCAACAGGTTTATATTGAAAAAAATATAAAACAATATTAAAACATCTGTAACTATTGTGTTGTATCTTATTAAAAATGATTTTTTTATTGTTTATTAATTAAAATGACAAAAAAACAATGATATAGAAGTTTTTTGATTCACACTTTAATTATTTTTGTTCAATGAACTTGCTATTGTTTTGGAAAAAAGTTCTTCATTTAATAGCAAATAGAACAAATAAAATAGTTAATATGTAAACATTTTAATTATTTTTTTGCTTTTTAATAACTAACAAAAAACAATTTTTAAAGTATAATTTTTCATAGATATTTATCTAAGATTAGAAAGTAGAAAACAACAAAACCGTACTACAAAAAACTTATAAATTTAGCCTTTAATAATGGGATGAAATCAAAAACCAACTTAGTGTTTGTATGACCAACACTTTAACTGCACTTCGGTTTATACAGCAACTGTTAAGGTTTTTTGTTAGTTTAACAGAGTTTTATGGGAAGCAATTATAGAGGCAGCAAAGAAAAGAGAACTGAAGAAGATAACAATCAAGATCATATGGAGCTACTTAAAGGGTAGAAACCTAGTTACCAAGAACGGAAGATTCAAACTTACGAGAGGGGTACCACAGGGCTCAACACTAGGACCAAAACTATGGAACCTTGTTTATAATGAATTACTATGAATGAGGTTGCCGGAAGGCGTGACAATAACGGCATTTGCGGATGACGTAGCACTAGTAGGTAGCGACGTAGAAATGGATTAACTGAAAGGAAGACTAGAGCTGGCAAAATATATGGTACAGTTATGAATGAAAAATAAGTGTTTAAAATTAACAACACAAAAAATAGAAGCGGCTATCGACTTAGAGGACTAATAGAGGAACAGGTATGAAACAGGTAGGAGACCAAGTAATAACCATAGGGAAAAAAATCAATGACCTCGGGGTGACACTTGAAGCAAAGGGATGGAAAAAACAGGTTAAGGAAGCAGTCATGAGAACAAAGGAAATGGAGAGAAAGCTCGGTAGACTCATGCCAAACAAGGGAGGTCCAGGAGAAAAAAACAGAAAGTTAATAGCAACAGCAGCAAGAAGCAAATTGTTTTACGCCGCAGAAACATGGGGAGAAGCCATGAAGACAAAACAAAACAGAAATGAAATTAGAAGAGCTACAAGAGCAAATTCGTTAAGGATCTGCAGGGCTTTCAGAACAGTGTCACAAGAAGCAGTAGAGGTGATTGCGGCAACACCTCCCGCGGATATGATGGTGGAAGAAAGAATAGAAATAAATAAACTAATAAAAGAAGAAACCAGTTAAAAGGATGCTAAGTTAAGAGCAAGAGAAAAGACAATGGAAAGATAGCAGAGACAGTGGAATAGAAGAGAAAAGGGTGAATGGACAAGAGAACTAACCCCGGAGATAAAAGAGTGGGTAGAGAACAAACTCGAGACGTGCTATTATACGACATAAATACTGACCGGAAAGTTCTTGCAAAAAATTAAAAAAATCAAGGAAGAGGAAAGATGTATATTCTGTCAGGAAGAAACACACGATAATGCAGAACACACTCTAGTAGAATGCGAAGCGTAGGAGGAAGATAGAAAAGAACTAGAAAAAATACTGGAAAGCAAAGTCAATAAAACAACAATCATTAAAAAATGCCTAAGAAATGAAAATAAATAGAAAACGCTAAGAAACTTTGCAGCAAGAGTACTAAAAAAAAATGAGGAGTTTGACAATAGAAGAAAATAGAAAAAAAAAAACAAACAAACAATGAAAACAAACACACAAAATAAAAGCAATAGAAGAAAAAGGAGAGAAACGAAAGAAGCAAAATGGAGACAACAAAACAGAGAAAAAGATCAAACAGAAAGAAATAAGGAAGGTCAGGACAATTATGCATACCAAGAAATAGAAGAAAATAGAAAAACATTTACAGAAACTGCGATACCAAACAAAATTGCAGAGATAAGGAAAAAGAGAAAAGAAATGCTGAAGGAGTAACAGAAATAACGAGGCAAATACTAAGTGGAAGGTACGCTATCTCGAGGTTGACGGATAACGCAACTTTTGAAATGGTCAGAAATTACCTGGCAACGAGAGGACACAAAGAAGTAATCCCAGATAGAAATACAAGGATATCACTGGAGGTAAAACTAACAAATTTAGGACTGCCAAAAGGAATACAGCTTATGGAACTTCATAAACTATTCATGATGAAAAGAAGATACAATAAAGAAGAAGTTAACGAAGACCTAGAAAACTAAGAACGCATCTGAGGACAAACCAAATAATTAGAATAAATAACACACGGAATGGAAAAAGAAGAAAATGTAAAGCTGGATGTCAGTGCAGATAAAAAAGTTTAAAGAAAAAAAGACAAAAAAACAAAAAAGACAGAAAAAAGGTAGTGGCTATAGGGAGAGAGAAAGGCCGGATACAGCATGCGTGCCACAAATTCTGTGTAAAAATCCGCAAGGCAATAACCAGCCTACCTCGAACTACTACCAAATTTAGACTAGTTTGACAAGGACATATAACAACAGGATTTACGCAGAGAAGAAAACCGGAAGGTATTGCACTTGTTAATTCTAACACCTTACTACGTCCAAAAAAAAAAAAAAAAGTTTTTTGTTAGCCAACAAGGTGAAGATTAATCAGATACAGAAATAATTTCAATAAAAAAGTAAATAAATTAAAAAGCTCACTCTACGTAGAATACTTAACTCTGAAATAAAACAATAAGTTTTTTATTTTTTCAAAAACGTCAACACTATATTCTTCAAACTCTTCAACTAGTTCAAGTTTTTGCAAAAAAAAATATTAGGGTTAAACTACAAAATAGCTCTAAAGCACTTCAAAAATTCTACTCTGCAATAGTAAGTAAAAACATTAATATAAGTAACTGAAATTAAGCTTTTTCCAAAAAACTATAAGAAAAAAAGATTACATTTGTTGATTCGTTTGTTCCACAACTTTTTTCATCAAAAATATTTAAATGTGCTGCTAAAAAATACCTGGAAGAGGTATTTAAAAATGAATTTTGTTTAATTATAAAAAAATCTAAGTTTGATCTCTTACAAATACAAGTTATTATATTACGCAGTGTTGACTTAATGCAATAAGCAAGCCTATGACATAAATAGAACATAAAAAATATTTTTCAAAAAAATTTAGGCAGTCCAGACCTTGTCAATTACTATCTACAGGCCAACAAAAAATGAACAAATTTTCCAAGCAATACTTCTGTAAACAATAGATTTTTTTTGTTGGTTTTATCTAAAATTAGCACAACATTATTGCGCCCACACATGCTTGCCTATTTAAAATTAAAACTACCTACAAAATACTATGTTTTTTTTCAGAATTTTAGGCGTTAATGTTGACGCTTTTGTGTTTTAATTTGTAATAAATACTGTAGCTAATAGCAGTCGTTAAAAAACTTAGTTGTTATTATAGTGGACATAGTGCTACAAAAAAACATGGCAATAGACGCAAAGAAAAAAAAATGGAAAATAAGTGAAAAAAAAAAAACAAACTTGATTGTATAGGGTTTTCTAATAAGAGGTTTCATTTTGTAATTTAAAAAAAACAAGTATTTTTTAAGAAAAATCGATAAATGTTTATTTTATTGTAATGAAAAAAGTATGCTATTATTATTTGAAAACGATATCAGTCAAATGGCCGCCACGGTTACTGTTGCAGTACCACATTATTTTCATAAAATTTTCAATTTGCACATTTGCGGTTGTTCTTGATAACTTCACGAATGTCATCTTTAAGGTTTTGAATCGATTGTAGAGCATTGGCATAGACCTTCCAACAATCTAGAGATGCTAAAGATTTCGGTGGCCATTTAGATAAATTTGGTTCAAAAACATGTTTATTTGTACTTATTTTTTTGCAAAACTTAAAGAGTAAGTAAACATTCTGATCTTTACTAAGTATATTACCGTAAGAACGTTGTTTCTACAAAAATTTATAAAAATTTAATTCAATATTATTCACAAAAACCAACCGTTCAGGATTGTTTTAGATATTTATAAAAAAGTTTTCTAAAAGTTTGGAAGTACTGTGTAGCTTAGATTCAATATTATTCTCAAGAACCACATTCTCAGGGAATTTTAGGTATTTATGAAAAACGATTACTAAAAATTTTAACAAATAATATTTATACAGAAACAATTTACAACAACTTTACTGTATACAAAAATAAGCGTATTTGACCAAAGCAACATTCTTTGAAAAGTGGTAATTTATGATTTATATGTTTGATCAAAAAAATCTTTGCAAAATTTTAAAGAATAACTCAAAAATTTATGTTAAATTAGACTTAATTTGTTTGAAATTTGACACTATGACGGCATTTTTAATGTGAGGTTGTTTTTGTAATATTAGACTGTTTTCTAAACAGGATAAATAAAAAAAAGTAAGTTAAAGTACAAAAAATTACAAACAAAAAATATGTACAAGACCTTTTTCCAATGTGCTTTTGCTGAGAAAAAAATGTTAAAAATAATCTAAAAAAGTTAAAAGCTCTGAAAAATTGAGACCAAAGACCAGAAAATTTGTAAATTTGACTTACTAGTACATATTTAATTTTGAGCCAATTTTAAGTTTAGTTTGATATTTTAAAAGTTGAATTACATCGTAAAAATTAACTGTTTGACTTTGTCATGAGACAAAGTGTATAATTATAAATCACAGATAATTTGATGCATTTTAAAGATGCTAATGCATTTTTTTTTTCAGGTCCAAAAACCGATATTTTAGGGCTTACTAACTCACAAGCTAAAATATATACCTATAAATTATTTATATAAATTATACTACCAAACCCGTTAATTGAAAACTTGGAGGCGCTGTAGATACTGACAAGGCTTAGTATCTGATTCACTCACACTCTCATATCAAATGTAATTATGGTTAAATGGACACTAATCATGTATTAGACTAATGTCCTGAATTATTGAATGACCCAACTTCTTAAAAATGCTCTGGGGCTTGAACCTGCGATAATTTATGAACCGAGTTAGGCGCTTCGCCCAACTGAGCCACTCTCTAGATATTAATTATTAGTTTATCATGCCAGGTATGCATGATAGTTACTAAAAAAATCGTTTTAAACAACATTGACTTCAATTTTTTTGGTTATCTACAACAAAAATTGGAATTGCGCTTCTATTGCCACTTACTATCTATATTGCTTCTAAAGAAAAAACAATTTTGCAACAACCAGCAACAAACGTAAGCAACTTCTAAAACAATTATAGATAGTTTGCTACTTTATTACTCAAATCAAAGTAAGTTCTATGCATACCTTCCTGTGATAGCTTTACTTCATTGTCCCAACACACAACCTGTCTGTGCTAGATGTGCACAAGATATTGTTTGTAAGTGTTTCTCTTATGCTGTATTATTAAGTCATCAATCTTCTAATGTGGATAATACATGTTAGGCAGTTTTGTTGTCTATTTCAAATTTCCAAATATTAAGTTGTTTATAACTAATTTTGTATGCATGTGATTTCTAACATGAGTGCACTCTGTTTGATGCTGCACATAAAATATTCCCCATTGGTTATCACAGTTGACCAAAGAGATAAGAGGCGTTTATGCTATGCTATAAAAAACGCATTTCTTTACCACCAGTCAGTAGAATCAGTAGTTAAGATCAGTCAAGATCAGAGTTGAGACTAAGTTACCACGACAGTCAAGCATGTATTATTAACAGGCCCGGCCCCATCTCCTATGTAATGAAGTTCATTTTGAAACAAATCTGGTTTGACATGGCCAACATAAAAAAACTTTTTCAACCAGTGCCCTGGCGTACATCAACTATATAGTTGGTTAGTGCGTCAGAGTTACCACTGAAGGCTTGTTGTACTTTCGGTCTATTGGCATCTGTATTATATTATATAATAATAATAATAATAATAATTTATTTGGTATTAGGCCATTTTAAAAATGGATATACATGTCATAGATACATAATGTTTAAAATTTACAAAATACATAATACAAAAGTTACAAAAAATGTCACAAGATAAAAACAGCTAAAAGAGAACACAAGAATATATATTATTAATCATTAAAATAGTCCTGAACAGAATAAAAACATTTTTTTAGTAAAAAAGATTTTATAAAAGTCTTAAAATCCTTGAGATTCATATGTTGTGCCTGAAGAGGTAGTTTGTTGAACAGTAGAACTCCCATGTAATATGGCGATTTTTCAAATTTTGAAGAGTTATGAGGTACTATTAGCAGTGACGTAGCATGGCGTGTATGATACTTGTGAAAATCGGAATTTTTGGAGAATGTTGAGATATTTTGCTTATATAGTAAATTTATTTTACACTCTACTGAAAATCCAAAATCCAGAAGCCACCTTAACGCACATATATGTGGCCTGTAAACAAAACTCATTGCTGAATTATGTCATAAATTTTTAATTATTTTTGCGGGAGCTGAGGCTCAAACCTTCACCCAACTAAAAGACTCACTTATTACATTTATTGAAATATTTGTATATGTTCGCTTTTAGTAACATTTTCATTCATAGTGCATGCCAGAGTTTAAGGCTGTACATAGTGACGGTTGACTTTTAATTCGTCTAGTAGTGATCTTTATTTGAGTGTCTGCTTACCTAATAGAACTAATTTACACAAACTGTTGCTATGAGGATACAATAACATTTTAATACAGTGAGGACTACAGGAATAAGAATATTTAAAAATAATGTTATTTTATAATTATGCATAGGTTGCTGTAGGTTTATTTACATTATCTTTCCTTGTAAGCCATATAGTAATCATTAAACAAAGTTTGTTTGTAATTAAATCTTACAACAAAAATAATGATTATGTGGTCGGAACGTAGATAAATTTTAAGTAAATTGGTAGAAACTAAATCAACTAACACTGTCATACCTAAAAGATCAAAAATAAATATCATAAACTTCAAAAACATTGATTGCGTTATAACAGCTATAGAGCGTAGTCCCAAACAATGAAGTCAACAACACAACTAGGTTTCGAGTTTTTATAAAGCTACGTTTTTTTTTTTTTAATTTTGAACAAGGATTTCCATTATTATCTTTACAAAGTTTAAATTCACTAAAACCGACAAGTAACTATGTTTTCCTGCATTTTGCTAAAACAATGTATGAACATGAAATTGATGTAAGTACACAACTTATAGATATCTGGGAAAGCACATTTCTATTTATCTGGCTTTACCAACCAGCAGAACTGTCGTTATTAGACTTTGAAAAATCTACATGAATTATTGACCAATTTCTGACATTACAATTACTATTTTACATACTGCAAGAACGTCAATAAATTTGTTGCAAAAATTGTTTCCAAGCTGCGTTATTTAAAAATACTGGAACATTAGTGGCTTCCAAGATTTATAGATCTCACGGCATGCAAATATGTTTTGTGAAGTTAACTGAAAAGCAAGAATTTTATTAACGAGATATTTTATTAAAAACAAATTGCATATTCTATTGGATGTGTTGCGCAAATTTTAACGTTTGTCTTCAAAAATTTATAGAAAAAAAAAGGACTTCATCTGCTTGGCATAATTTGTAACAAATAAAAATAGCTTATTATTATTATCGTTACATTTTGTTTTAATTAATTACAGTTTATTTTTAAATTGCATTATTTTAAAATCTTGCCATTTCTATGGTCCATCTTATGTTAGCCTTTCAGCAATCTTGAGTCTTTTATAGGTAGAATTGCTGTTATGCCCTCTTTTACATTTTATTTTGGGTCGACTGCAAGCAGCCGACACAGCAGCACCTAGATCCGAGACGCCAGCTACCAGCCAGCCACAACGATCCACACTTCAATTAACTGCAATTAATATTGCAACTTCGTGTTGATAGTTATTAATGCCAATCGGTATTAATACTTAATTAATATTTAATTTTCTGTTTTTTCAAGCGCAAGTTTGGAAAAACAGAAAATAATTTTTTCTAGCACCGCCACCGTCGCAATGGGCGATAGAAAAACGTCTGACTACGCCGCGTCCCAGCAGCTGGAGCTGGACCGGCAGAAAAGGTCCAGGTCCAAGGACGGACACCGCTCCAGGGAAGGGTCGCTCGAGCGGAGCTACTCCAAGTCCAGGGCCGAGGTCAGGCACCTGGAGGGCCAGATGACGGAACTCCAGCAGCAGCTGAAGACCATGGCGGAGAGCTTCGAAAGGAAGTTTGAAGCGCTCCAGGCGACAATCGCGTCGCTAACCGCGACCAACGCTTAACAGGCCGCCACCATCAAGGCGCTAAGGCCACCAAAAACGCCGCCCCCGCAAAAAAAAGGGAACGTCAGAAAAGGCTACACCGAGGTGAGAATCAAGCCTGCCGCCTCGAATGTCGACCTCGCCGGTATCGTGGAAGCAGACGAGGAACCTAACTCTAAAGCCGCCGCCAACTCTAAAGCTCGTCCTCCGGCAATCGTCCTGGACGACAAAGAACTCTACCCTGAATTCTCCAAGGCGTTCAGGGAGAAAAATATTCTTATTTTAATGGCGCGGAACACCCACGAGGGCATTTGCATGATGCCATCCATCATTGCCGACTACAGGAAGGCAACAGATCCTCTTCAAGCTTGCAAGGCGAACTTTCATACGTGGGCACGAGCCGACGAAAAATGCTTAGAGGTAGTTATTAGGCATGTACCAGAATTCCTCTCTGAAGATGACGTGGGGCGGGCGCTAGAATCTCTAGGGTTCTGCTCGTCGTCAAATGTCTACCGCATGAGGAATCAATTTATCCGATTCCACATAATATCTGTTCAACTTCCAAAGGGACAGAAGAGCTCAGAGATCATGGATCTCGATGTGCTCTGCGGCTTCAAGGTATTGGTCGAGCGGAAAAAGCGCAGTGGCGGCATCCCCCAATGCCAAAAGTGCCAGAGGCACGGCCACACAGCAAATCGCTGTTTCACCACGACATACGTTTGTCGCAATTGCGCGGGGTCCCACCAGTCGCGGTTCTGCGCCAGAGGCTTTCCTGCCAAATGCGCCCTATGCAACGGGCCTCATCCCGCGAACGACAGGGGATGTAAAGTCTATATTTGAATGTTGGCCTCAAACGGCAAAAAACTTAGACCGGCGGCCCAACCCGCCCCGGCCTAAGCTCCGACAGCCCCTCAGGCTTCCTCTCTGCTTTCAGGTTCCCGCAGACCTACAACATCATCAGCGAACACTACGTTTGCTAACACAGTTGCCTATAAGGCTATAAGGTTGCACAAAAATTTGTGTTGGCAAACCATCCTGGAATCGACCACAGACGATGATAATTTGATGTGAAAGATTTCCAAAGCGTTACGGAACAGACGAACCTCCATTCCAGCCATCCACGACAAAAATGGGCTTCAATTCGATATCGTGGGAAAGGCCGAGGCATTTGCCGACAGCCTGGAACACCAATGCTCCACGTCGGAGACGGCGGACACAAAGCACGTCGAAAGGGTCAAACAAGTGGTTGAGAACTTGTTGGATGACTCTGACGACGACGAGCCGCTGGAAAACGTGCGACCTTCTCGCATCAGAGAAATCATCAAACGTTTTAAATCTTGTACGGCCCCCGGCCCTGACAATATCTCTAACAAAGCTGTTAAAGCGTTCTCGCATAAAGCAATAATGGCGCTCACCAACATTGCTAATGCGATTCTTTGAACTGGGCATTTTCTTTCAGATTGGAAAAGCTCTTTGGTAATTAATATTCTAAAGTCAGGTAAAGACCGTACGTTTCCTCAAAACTATTGGCTCATCAGTCTTTCAGCACAATAAGCAAGGTTATTGAGAGGGTGGTCTTGGAGAGACTCCAGGATCACACTGAATCGATCAACATTCTCCCCCGTGTCACCAGCACGGGTTCAGATGGGGGCACTCGTCAGTTCACCAACTAAACCGCGTGACGGACCTTATAGTTGAGGGTTTTAGAGTCAAAAAGGTCACAGGGGTGGTCTTTTTCGACGTCGACAAAGCTTTCGACAAGGTCTGGCACGAGGGACTTATCTTTAAATTGCATAGAGCTAATTATCCTCCTCGACTTGTAAGGTTGATAGCCTCATTTCTAGACAGCAGAACTTTAAAAGTTAAGCTGGGTAATCACATATCTACCCCTCGGGAGATAACAGCAGAAGTTTCCCAAGGCTCCATTCTTTCTACGCTGTTGTTTAACCTATACGTGGCCGACATGCCGTCGGGATGCAGACACGGGGTCAAAATGGCACAATTCGCCAATGATACAGCTCTTCTATACACTTTGAGGCTTCAAAGGGCCACCAACGACCTCAAAGAATGGTTGGACAAGTGGCAAGTCACTATTAACCCAGAAAAAAGCAAAGCTGTACTCTTCACAAAGCGGCGAATCGAACCCGACAAAAACGTCTTTCTTAACGGCGTTCCTATACCGTGGTCTAATTCTGCCAAGTATCTGGGGGTTAATCTTGACAAGGGACTCACGTACAATCTCCACGTGCAGTCCGTTCTCGATAAAGCCAAAATGGCTAAAAACGCTCTTACTTTGATGACGCGTCGAAATAGCGGTCTGTCGACCCGGAATTAAACCCGGCTCTACACGTCTATCATTAGACCCATCCTAACTTACGCGTCTCTTGTATGGGGAACAGCAGCTAACTGTCATTTCAATAAGTTAGAAAATTTCCAAAAAAATACTCTGAGGTCGTTCCACAGGGCTCCGTGGTTTGTTCGAAACAGAGAGATTCGGGCAGACCTAGGACTACCCCCGATACGTCAACACATCAAAGCTTTGGTCGCAAAGTACTTCAAAAATCTCGCAAATCATTCCAACTCTGATCTGGCCCGACTCGCCGAGCCGGACAGGGAGAACTTTTTTATAAGAGACCGGTAAACCAAGTAGCCGCACCCTAACTTTACTAACCCACTAACAATCCTAAACCAATACCGCACAAGCCTATAAGGCGTAACCTAACCATCTCCACACTAATAATCTCTAAAAGGAAGGTACATGAGCCGTAAGGTCTCGAACTTCCGTAGGAACTAATTATTGGGCGGTTTTTAGTCGGTTGGCATTTCAAGCTGAGAGAAAATGAATCCGACACTTTGCCAGTCTTTAGAAGATTTTACCGTCTAGCTTTTTTTATTGCTTTTTAGGTTATTTTATAAAACAATATGGACACTGCCAGCTTATAAAATTGGTTTAAGATTAAAATTTCTAAAACTGCAGTACTAAGGTTTAATCTTTACAGGAAAAACATATATAAATTTTCATTTAATGTAATACAGTGAATACCAATAATCAGATAAATACAAAATTTTAAAACGGCGCGTAAAACTATTAAAACATCTGCATCTTGCAAATATACTTTTGCTTTAGATCCTCTAATGTTTTTTAACTCCAGGTTTAAAGAAATTTGTTAGCATGATTGAATCTTTGTTTTTTATGTCTAAAGTTAGCGGAAACTACCACCTTATTGTGTTTATAACTCTAATCGTGCTTTCTTTTGTCTTTTGACTTTAACATCACAAAGTTTGTCTCTGAGCAATAAAGTGTTCAAAAATAACGCTAATGGAGTATTTAAAGATATGGATCATTTAACCAACAATTTTTTGTTAAAGTATTTTTTTTTTAATTTTTATTGTTGCCGTTGAGAATGAATTTGGTTTTTTAAATTTTTGATTTGCTATAAATCCGCCTGCTAATGTAAGGACGTTGAAAAATTGTATGTTATAGCTACCAAAGATGTATAAATTCCAAAAAGTTAGTTGTATAAGAATTAGAATTACATTAACTATGTTATTTGCTCCATTTTCTTTAATTACTTAGTAGTTTTGAATGACACATCTACTTGATCTAAATAGATTAGTTTCAAAAACTTTTTTAAGCAAATTAGAAAATTGCCAGGTTCTCAAATACGTCTTTAGAAATAACTCCAAGCTACCAAGTTTCTTTTGCTTACACGTATCAATAGACAATCAGTTTCAACAAAATCTATTGCAAAAAAACCATTTATTTAAATGATGCTAGCAAGATGCAAATGTAGCGTGCTGTGCTTCATTGGACTTTGAACTTAAATTTAACAAAATTTATGACAAATATGGTAGCAAACCAACATATTTCAATGGGGGAGTTTAAATTTAACAAATGACATATATAGGCCATAAAGTACTGTTAATCTGAAATAACCAAACAAACAAGTTTTAAAAAAAAATAGGCTTTTTGTAGGTGTAGTTTAGAAACTTAAAAGGTATCTTTAATCAACAATGCCAATATATCTAAAGCAAAATTACTAAAGCGTGCTATTTGTTATGACATGCAGAGCAAATACCTTAACCACAAAAAAATTTAAATAAACTACGCATGATTAGCGAGAAGTCTATAGGTATATTGCTTAGAGAAAAAAATTTAAACAAAACCATATTCCAAAGAACAGGTATAGTATAACAGGTTAATAGACAAAAAAATTTGCGTGAATTACAGGAACAACTTTTATGTTGTTTACCTTAAGAAACTGGATAAAAGTGGCTTAAAATTGTGGCAAATGATAGGCAATATTAATTGCTAACTTTAAAACCAACTAGACTCTGGACACATTTGAGACCCAAAACAAGCAACACAAAACAAAGTGGCAGAAAAGTTTATAAACAAAAGAAAAATTCTAGAGTTTCTAGAAGATACTATTTCCTAAAAAGACTATATGAAATGGTAAATATATCTGCAAAAGATTCTAAATATTTCTTCACCAGAGTTTAATTTAAGTATAATTGTATAATGTTACAAATAATTAATAAACTTTTCAACTATAATTATATATATATATGGGTAATTCCATTACTTTTCGACCAATTTGAAAAAGTGAAACTCTTTGATTTTGCTCAAATTTTCAGGGATCAAAATATAGATGAAAAAAATGAGATTTTCCAAAATTTTGGACCTTAGAATATTGCCTGTTCAAAATGACCCACATTTGAAGGTCAGAAATTTTACAATAAAACGTAATTTTTAGCTTAATTTGTATCTCAATTTTTGGACTTCTGGAAAATGATAAAAAGTTCTACGATAGCTCAAATTATTCCTTATTACATGTACTTTAAAACCCATATTATTATGTTTAATATCGTGGCAGTCATTTTGATATATTAAGCTTTAAACATTATTCAAAAAAAAAAACCGTAAATTTAGCAAAATCGCAAAACTTTGCTTTCTTTAAACCGTTCTAACTTTGTCAAATCTTAACAAAAATTGATTCGCAAGGTCTAGATTTTCTCGTGTTTAATCTCTTTTTGAAGTGATCACACAATACTTATAGAATCAATACGTATACACCATTATTTTGATGCAGAAAGTTGCACATGTTTTCGCGATCTTCAAAACTTGTAATTTTCAGGTCCCGAAAAAGCGCTGTCACCCTATGTCGATTTTAGTCAAAATTTCAGTAAATACTCTTTAGAACACAAGAAAAAAGGTTATTCATATGAGAAATGGTATATCGGGCATTATCAAGAAATTTTTAATTTTCAAAAATTGTCAAAATCGGCAAACCGCACATTTTTGTATCTCAATTTTTGGGCCTCTGGAAAAAGATAAGAAGGTCTACGTTGGCTTAAAATATTCCTTATTGCATGTACTTTAAAACCCATATTCGAATATTTAATGTTGGGGCAGTCATTTTGATATATTAAGCTTTAACTATTAATTAAAAAAAAAAAAGTAAATTTTGAAAAATTGCTAAATTATGCTTTGTTTAAACCGTTCTAACTTTGTCAAATCTTAAAGAAAATTGATCCACGAGGTCTAGATTTCTTTGTGTTCAATCTTTCTTTAAAGTAATTACACTAGACTTATAGAATCAATACGTATACACCATTATTTTGATGCAGAAAGTTGCACATGTTTTCCCGATCTTCAAAACTTGTAATTTTCAGGTCCCGAAAAAACGCTGTCACCCTATGTCGATTTTAGTCAATTTCAGTAAATACTCTTCAAACTACAAGAAAAAAGGTTTTTTATATGAAAAATGGTATATTGGAAATTATCAAGAAGCCATTGAGAAAATGCAAGTTGTTGTGCTACATTGCCTGGTTGTAGGTGTTTTACTTTTGATAATAATATGGGTGAACATTTTCACTAAAAAACGTGTCAAAAAAGTTGTTTTCTGTTAGGAAATCTTAATTGCTAGGGCATTACCATTACAGAGTCCGCAAACAAAAATGATATTTGCGTATTGTCTATGTTGAACAGCATTTTTATCAAATTTCACTAACCGAACCAAAAAAACTGTTTTAACAAGTATCAAAAGCTTGCATCAATGCACACTTGTTAAAGTAATGTTGTTTTGTTTGTTTTTTTTTGCTTAATAAAGTTTTTTTTAAATATTTTGTATTTGTTGACTGTTTCAAAAACAAAGCAAGATAGACAAAAAGTGATTTAGATTTTCTAAATTTTGACGATTTTTGAATATAAAAAAACTCTTGATAATGCCCAATATATCATTTTTCATATAAATAACCTTTTATTTGTGGTCTTAAGAGTATTTACTGAAATTTTGACTGAAATCGACATAAGGTGACAGCAGTTTTTTGATACCTAAAAATTACAAGTTTTGAAGATCGCAAAAACATGTGCAACTTCCTGCATCAAATTAGTGGTAAATATGTATAGATTTTATAAGTCTTATGTAATCATTATAAAGATAGATTGAACATAAAGAAATATAGACCTGGTGGATCAAATTTCTTTAAAATTTAACAAAGTTAGAACGGTTTAAACAAAGCATAATTTTGCTGTTTTGCTGAATTTACGGTTTTTTTTGGAATAATGTTTGAAGCTTGATGTATCAAAATGACTGCCCTAACATTAAATAGACAAATATGGGTTTTAAAGCACATGTAATAAGGAATATTTTGAGCCATCGTAGACCTTCTTATCTTTTTCTAAAGGCCCAAAAACTGAGATACAAAAATGTGCGGTTTGCCAATTTTGACAATTTTTGAATATTAAAAAATTCTTGATAATGCCCGATATACCATTTCTAATATAGATACCCTTTTTTCTTTTGCTCCAAAAAGTATTTACTGAAATTTTGAATAAAATTGATATAGGGTGACAGCGCTTTTTTGGGACCTGAAAATTACAAGTTTTGAAGATCGCGAAAATATGTGCAACTTCCAGCATCAAAATAGTGGTGTATACGTATTGATTCTATAAGTCTTGTGTGATCACTTTAAAAAGAGATTAAACACGAAGAAATCTAGACCTTGTGGATTAAATTTTGTAAAGATTTGACAAAGTTAGAACGGTTTAAAGATAGCAAAGTTTTGCGATTCTGCTAAATTTACGGGTTTTTTTAGAATAACGTTTGAAGCTTAATATATCAAAATGACTGCCACGATATTAAACATAAAAATATGGGTTTTGAAATACATGTAATAAGGAATAATTTGAGCTATCGTGAACCTTTTTATCTTTTTCCAGAAGCCCAAAAATTGAGATACAAAATAAGCTAAAAAAGACGTTTTATTGTAAAATTTCTGACCTTCAAATGTGTGTCATTTTGAACAGGCATTATTCTAAGGTCCAAAATTTTGGGAATCTCATATTTTTCATCTATAATTTGATCCCTGAAAATTTGAGCAAAATCAAAGAGGTCGACTTTTTCAAATTGGTCGAAAAGTAATGGAATTACCCATATATATATGGGTAATTCCAATACTTTTCGACCAAACTTAAAAACTGAGTATCTCCAAACTGGCTCAAAATTAAATATGTGATAGTAGAAACCAAAAAAACATATTTCCCAAATTTTCAACTTTTTAAGTCATGATCTTGATTTTTGGGAGTCTCTCAAAGTTCAGAAAAACGCCTAAAAATCACATTTTTTTGCTAATTTTCAACATTTTTTTTCTCAGCGTAGAAACATTGGAAAAATCTCTGCAAAATCTGATTAATTTTGTAATTTCTTGTACTTTTACTTTTTTTTTAATTTAGCCTATTCACTATTTCCTTTAGCGTAGGCCGTTGTGAAAATAGCGTAAAATTACAAAACCAGCCCCACATTGAAAATGCTGTAACAAAGTCAAATTTTATTCAAAGTAGGTCTAGTTTAGCTTAATTTGTTTGTTTTGAATTGCTCTTCAAAATTTTGCAAAGTTTTTTTCGAGCGTACCAGTAAATCGTGAGATACCATTTTTTAAAGATTAGTAATTTGGTCAAAAATGCTCATTTTTGTGTACATTGAAACCGTTGTAACTTTTTTCTACCTAAATTTTTTTTGCTGAAATTTTCAGTAAACCTTTCTCATATATAGCTAAAACATCTCTTAAAGTTTAGTTCTTGGGAATGAAAATGGGCCCAAGCTACAGAACTTTCAAAATTTGTAAAAAACAACGTTTTATACGTTAATAACCTGGTAATAATTTTTACTTACACTTTTATTTTTGCAAAAAACTACATTTTATTGCATTTGTTTAAATATATCATAGATTAAAAATGTGTTTTTAATAGAAAATATATATTTATATATATATATATATATAGATATATTTTTATTTTTATTTTTATTGTACTTGGAAGACAAATACATAATTTTTACTAAAATCACCTTAATTCTAAATTTTATGAGAAAGCACGCCAAAAAATACACAGGGTGTTTCCTAACTGTAGGCAAAAATAAAACTTTAAGTCTTTTTTTTCAATTTCATACAGAAATTCTAAATATCTTTTTTTTTGTCTATCTCGCTTCGTTTTCGAGATAATTGAAAAATACACATTAAAAAAAAACATTTGTAATATGGTAACAAACAGAACAATATTACATATTTTAATAAGTGGACGAATGATGTCTGAGATTGATTGCCGCCAAGAGCTACTTGTAACTCTTCCGTTTCAGATATCCAACAATAATCGCCAAACTAGACAGTTTCAATTATTTAGAGACCAACTATGGATTCAATCATCTATTGGCAGAATGTGTAGAATTGCAAATAGCTTTTCTAATAACATCGATTTGTTTTGCGTTTTTAAATGTACATTTAAGAACCAATTAAATTGTGTTAATAAATAATTTTATTATTTGTTTTTATATGTATACATTTTATGTGTTTATTTTGTATTTTTCATGTTCATTGTCTAGTTTTAAATATTACACATTGTTTGTATTATTTATCATTATTTATGTGCAGGATATTGTAGATGTAAATAGTTTTTTTTATATTCCGTTAGTAAAGAATTATTAAAGTTCTCAAAATGACTACCATGAGCGTTGATGCAAGCTTGTTTTTCTAGCAAAAAAAACAAACAAAACAGCATTACTTTAACAATTGTGCGTTGTTGCAAGCTTTTGATACTTGTCAAAATTGTTTTATTTGGTTCGGTTAGTAAAAAATGCTGTTCAACAACGGAGAATACACATGTCATTTTTTATAAGCATAATTTCTTGAAAACCAGATGGAAATTTTGTTGGATAACAATGTCCCTCTTGCCTAACGTAACAGAGTGAGGTACCAGTACGATGGAGCACCGCCCCCCCCATGTTGGGTGATATGTAGTTTGGTGGCATAACGATAATTTTAAGGATAGATGGATTAGTAGAAGAGATCCAGTGAACATACCTGCAAGATCTTCTGATCTAAATCTATTGAACGTTTAGGTGACACATGAAACAATTGGTTTATGGAAAGCCAATAATCAACGTAGAGCAGCTACAATAGAGAATTGCAAATGCTGCATTGCAAATTCAAAACATAACAGGTTTTGAAACAATTTATCATTTTTTTTTAGTGTGTTGTCAAGCTTCCATCAACGCTCATGGCAGTCATTTTGAGAACTTATTAAAATATGTAATATTGTTTTGTTTGTTGATAACATTGTTAAAAATGTTTTTTTTTTACTTAATTTTTTTTAAATAAAAAGTTTTCTCAATAATGTGTATTTTTAAATTATCTCGAAAACAAAGCGAGATAGACAAAAAAGATATTTAGATTTTCTATTTGAAATTAAAAAAAAAACCTCCAGTTAGAAAACGCCCTGTGTATTTTTTGGCGTGCTTTGTCATAAAATTTAGAATTAAGGCGTCCATGATATGATTTTAGCAAAAATTTTGTGTTTGTTTTACAGGTACAATAAAAATAAAAATAAAAATATATCTATATTTATAAAAATAAACATTTTCTATTAAAAACACATTTTTAATCTAAGATATGTTCAAACCAATGCAATAATATGTAATTTTTTTGCAAAAATAAAAGCGTAACTAAAAATCATTAACGTATAAAACGTTGTTTTTTACAAATTTTGAAAGTTCTGTAGCTTGGGCCCATTTTTATTCCCAAGAACCAAACTTTAAGAGATGTTTTAGCTACATATAAGGAAGGTTTACTGAAAATTTTAGCAAAAAAAATTTAGGTAGAAAAAAGTTACAACGGTTTCAATGTATACAAAAATGAGCATTTTTGACCAAATTACTAATCTTTGAAAAGTGGTATCTCACGATTTACTAGTTCGATAAAAAAAAACTTTGCAAAAATTTGAAGAACAATTCAAAACAAACAAATTATGCTAAACAAGACCTAATTTGATAAAAATTTGACTTTGTTACGGCATTTTCAATGTGGAGTTGGTTTTGTAATTTTAGGTTATTTTCACAACGGCCTACGCTAAAGATAATAAATTATGGCTACATTAAAAAAAAAACAAGTTAAAGTACAAGAAATTACAAAAAAAATCAGACCATGCAGAGCTTTTTCCATTGTTTCTACGCTGAGAAAAAAAATGTTGAAAATTAGCGAAAAAATGTGATTTTTAGGCGTTTTTCAGAACTTTGAGAGACTCCCAAAAATCAAGATCATGACTTAAAAAGTTGAAAATTTGGGAAATATGTATTTTTGGTACCTACTATCACATATTTAATTTTGAGCCAGTTTGGAGATACTCAGTTTTTAAGTTTGGTCGAAAAGTAATGGAATTACCCATATATATATATATATATATATATATATATATCATTAAAGGTAATAAGAAATGTGCTATGCCGGGCTTTAAAAAAGAGGTAAAACATCCGCATTGTATTTATGTATATGTGTGTGTATATATAGCCAAAAGAATGAACCCATTGAAGCCCCCGATAGGGATATATCGGAGGGTGTGAGCAAGGGTAGATTGCGAGTCTGAAAGATCTCGTTAGTATTTATCTGTCCCAGAGGAGGTCGGCGTCACACCCGCGCTTTAGCTATTACACCGCAGCACGATAGCGCGGCGCTCTCCGGCCCCGAGAGCGCCGCAACTATTCCACTCCATCATTTACTGTTATCAGCCAGGTTCTTGATTAATTTTAATTATTTTCGGTAGCCCCCACCACCCCTGCAGCAGCAGTGAGAGAAACGAGGCAGCGCGTGCTGCTACGAGGAAGGGGTTAATAAATATTAAGATAACAGATGAAAGATCATAACATGGAAATTAAATAAAATATTTTTTAATTTAATAATTATGTATGTCACTGATACTTATTTTTCAGTTCTGTACCTCAACCGCAATTTTGAAACGCAATACTTATTACAATGTTAAATCGGGAAAGTGCAACGACGGCTGGTGAACAGGTGAGGAGTATCCGATGTCAATTACTTTCACCAAATATTTATCATCTGGGCTGTATCAGGTGTAAAATGATTCCCATTGATTATTCATAAAGTGATATTTATGCCTCCTTCTAGACATAATAATAAAGCTTACGAAAATTTAAATTTCTTAAGTTACAAATGTAAATGGCTTCACTTTATGTAGATTACAGAATCTGACATTAATTATAGAATAAAAGTATTAATGAAAGTAAATCAACAAATAATATTAAATATTAATTAATGTAGGTCGGACTTTTTATTAAATTGAGTTATTTTTACGGCGCGATTAATATTTCCAACGCATTCGAAGCATTCGCTCAAAAAAGTGTGATAATAAAATATTTGCATATTTATCGGCGTGACATTCAGTCGAAAAAATATATCGGCCGCAATTTTAGAGCAGCATTTCTAGCTAATTGCAAATTATGTAACAAGCAATTATAACCAAATTATTTATAAAAATGGAATGTTTGAAGCAAAATTAAATCAATAATCTTCTTTATTGCAAGGTTAACAAAATAGCTTAAATCTATAAAATATTATTATCAATTTTAAGTTTGTATGGGATTGAAAGTGTCTGGTTTAATAACTATATGGGGGTGGTTTGCTAGTCTATTTCATACTTAGTGTCTTCGGGTCACCGCAACAAAACCCTTACAAGACCGTGAGCACGCACTCTAAAGGGGTTATCACAGCATCCGAGATGCTCCAATCTCAAGATATCACATGAGATTATGACGTCATTAGGCGGTTATTAAGAGGGCTCGCACCTCCTAAGGGTAGCACATTTGCATCTACTGTCTTCTCCAAAGCACCGCTTCACATTGTTCTATGCATAGGACACGAGACTTCAATTATGATTTTTATTATTATTGTAAGTCAATTGGTTTTATAATTTACTATTTATAATGGTTAATTGGGCATTTTTACATTTAGTAAACTTGTTAAACCCATTATTAATTAAATTAATTAAATAATTAAAACTATTTAAATATAAATAAATGTTCCGAATACAGCATCAAATAAAAAATTATTAATTGAAATTAAATTAAAGCAAAAACGTTGTCTGTAGTACGGTCATTAATATGTTTTTTTTTTAATTTGTTAGTTGCAATTTGTTTAGTAGAAAAACTACACTGGCAAAAAAATGAGGTCACTTTAAAGTTATGACAAATTTTTTGAAACTTGATAAGCGACTTCTATTTGGCGGTGGGTTGGTTATGATTTGGGCAGGAATTTCTACTAAAGCACGCACAGAGCTGGTCTTTTTATAAAATAGCTTCCTGACAGCTCATAGATACATTATGGAGCTTCTCGAAGATCATGTTATTCCCTTCAAGCGCGGCATTTTCATGCAAGATAATGCTAGACCTAACGTAGCTAGAGTTGTCAGAGAATATCTGAATATGGTGGAAATTTTGCGGTTCAAAACCTGCTTCAAGAACTGCTCAAGAAACAATATCGATCAAACTGTAATCTTTAATTTAATTCAAAGTGTTCCTTGTCGACTTTAAGCAGTCATTAATGCAAGAGGGTGTAATACTTGTTGTTAGTAATAAGTTTTTTTTTCATATTTTTTGTACAATATTAGCCTTAGGAACAAAAACTCGAACTTTGTCTAAACTGTAAAGTTGTGATATTTCCAAAATACGCAATAAAAACAATAACTATGCTTTACAATTTAACATTAAATTTTTAATTTAGTATGCAAAATACAGTACAATTGTTTACAATTTGCTAACATAAAGTTAAAACAAAAAATTCCAAAACTAAGTCATAATATTAAAGTGACCTCTATTTTTTTGGCTGTGTATGGTTTGTAAGCACTGCTAAGTAAGTTGCATTTTATAGACATAAAAACGTAAAAAAATAATAAATAATAAAATAAAACAGCAAAAATGGAGCTAAATTTAAAAATTCTGCAAAATTTTGTCCTCTCATTGTGTTGTCGTTTAATTAAATTTTTGAGTATGACCGATTGATTAATAAGAACTTTTTTCTAAATTATTTGTATTTCCTATCTAATTCTTGTTCATACATAACAATTTTCTAACCTCTCATCTGCGTTTACCGCGGAATTATACGTTATTTATAAGGCTCTGTTTTTGACTAATAATTGGGCAAAAACTATAGTATTTTTTGATTCCCAAAGTTTCTCTGATGCTATATGTTCTTATGGATCTAGCAACAAAAACAACATTTGGATCAAGCACATTAAGAACATGATCCTTGATTTGCTAAGCAAAAGTTTGGTAACTCAATTTTGTTGGGTTCAAAATTATAAAGACATACGTGACAATAAACAATCAAATTAGGTGGCTGGACTGAGACAGGCAGTGTAATGATATCACTATACACCAACCTCTATGCCAGCTTTCTGCAAAATAACTTAAATTGTTGGCAACAACACTTTAATATCATTATCAAATCAAAGGCACTACCTACTTTAACCAGATAAATAAAGTGGTAAACCAAAAGCTCTGGTTTCAAATTTTTTTATTTTACTTTAAGATAAATGTATGTTGACATGGAAATAACCCACTCCGCGTCTGTAGTGAAGTAGGTACTACCAATAATGTATTTTTTGAATGCTTTTGATTTATTATGGCTCAATTTATGTTATGGCAAAACCTGATCTCGTTAGATATCCTGTTACCAACTAGTAAGTTTCTACTTATTTTCTCAAAAAACGCCAAAGTATATTATTGTCTACTTCAGTACATTAAATACTCAAATATAGTTTTGTAATATTTGACGTTTTTCATACTCTACTAACTAACTTGTCATTCATCTTAAATTTTAATAACTATTAACTCTTTTTCACCAAGGCACCTCCTGTTTTGTAACAGAATCGCCTAAGTTTCGTTTTGAGAAGACTACTCATTCTATGTTTTTTCTTTCCTTGTTATTAATCTAATCACTGGGACTTACACACTTGCACATGTACGTTATTGTAAAGGGTAGGCCATCACAAGAAATCTTTTTAAAATGTTAATAAAACAGAAACGGCTAGATGGAATTTCATGATCTTGAATTTATTTTGTAGCCAAGACGAACGAAGTCACTACTTTCCATTCCGGCCAAAAACGGTTGCAAAGTGCAGAATTCTGGTTATAAGATATCAAAAATAGCAAAATTTTGTCATAAATTGTTAAAAAGTGTACAAATTAATAAAAATTAGTTAAAAAAACTCTGCCCTAGATACGTTAAAACATTGTCAGCATGCACCAAAATACGGCCATAAACCGTTAAAAAATGCAAAATATATTTAATAAATTGACAAAAATAACAAAATCCAGTCATAAAACATTAAAATATTGTTAGATAGAATTAAACTTTGGCTAAAAACAAATTAATTCTCCAAAATTTATTCACAAAATGTCAAAAATGGCAAATTACAGTTATAAAATATTAAAATATTTTTAGATAGAATCAAAATCCGCTTAAAAACGGATAAAATATTCAAAATTTATTAATAATGTATCAAAAATAGCAAATTCCGCTTATAAAATAGTGAAATAATTTCAGATAGAATTAAATTTTGGCCAAAAACAGATAAAAAGTCTCAAATTTTTTCATAAAAAGTAAAATAGCCATATAAAAATTATAATTTATTTTATGGAATTCTAAAAACAACAAAAATTGGCCATTAAATATTGTCAAAAAGATTAAAAATCACACAAAAGTCACAAACTGTCAAAAAGTGCAAAATTCTATTCATAAAATTACAAAATCTGGTCATAAAGTATAAAAATATTGTCAGTAAGTACCAAAACTCATCATAAACTGTTCAAAGTTGAAACATTCTATTTATGAATAATCAAAATTGCAAAATTTAGCCATAAAATATTGTCAAAAAACTAAAATCCAGCCTAAAACGGTTGCAATGTGCAGAATTCTGATTATAAGATGTCAAAAAATTGGTCATTAACTTTTAAAAAATCTACAAATTAATAAAATTAGCTAAAAAAAACTTTTCTCTTACTAAAAACATCAAAACATTGTCAGAAAGCATTAAAATCCGTCTATAAACTGTTGAAAAATGCAAAATTTATTTTAAGATATGCTTGAAACATCAAAATAATGTCAAAAAGCATTAAAATACGTCTATAAACTGTTAAAAAATGCAACATTTATTTAATAAAATGTAAAAAATAACAAAATCCAGTCATAAAACATTAAAATATTTTTAGATAAAATCAAAGTTTAGCAAAGATAGCATCAAGATTTGGCTAAAAACAGAATAAAAGTTTAAAACTTATTCATAAAATATCAAAATAGGAAATTACGGTCATAAAAAATTTACATATTTTTAGATAGAATCGAAATCTAGCCAAAAACGTATAAAAAATCTAAAATTATTCATAAAAAGTCAATAATAGCAATATTCGGCTTTAAAATATTGAAATACTATTACAAAGCACCAACATTTAGCTATAAACTGTTAAATTTTTTTATTTATTTTAAGGAATTTTAAAAATATTCAAATATTGTTCGAATGATTAAAAATCTGGTCAAAAATACAAAATTTTATTCATAAAATATCCAAAAAACAAAATCTGATTATAATCTTATAAAAATATTGTCAGTAAGTACCAAAACTCACCATAAACTGTTAAAAATTAAAACATTCTTTTTATGAATAGGCAAAAAATGCAAAATTTAGTCAAAAAATAACCAAAATCCGCCCTGCATCTACTAGAAACATCAAAATATTGTCAGAAAGCACCAAAATCCATCTATAAACTGTTGAAAAATGCAAAATTTATTTTAAGGTATGCTTGAAACATCAAAATATTTACATAAAGCACTAAAATCCGGATATAAACTGTTGAAAAGTGCAAAATTTATTTAATAAAATGTAAAAAACAGCAAAATCCAGTCATAAACATTAAAGTATTTTAAGATTAAAATCAAAATCTGCCAAATATTAAAAAATTGCATATTTCCCTTACAAAATATTGAAATATTTTCAGATAGCATGAAGACTTAGCAAAAAACGGATTAAAAAATTAAAATGTATTCATAAAATGTCAAAAATAGCAAATTATGGTCATAAAACATTAAAATATTTTTAGTTAGCATCAAAATCCGACCAAATTAGATAAAATGTCCAAAATTTATTTATAAAATGTCAAAAATAGCAAATTCTGTTCATAAAGTATTGAAATATTTTCAGATAACAACAAGATTTAGCCAAAAACAGATGAAAAGTCTAAAATTGATTTAAAAATAGCAAATTACCGTCATAAACATTAAAATATTCTTAGATAAAATCAAAATTTGGCCAAGAACGGATAAAACGTTCTAAATTTATCAATAAGATATCAAAAATATCAAATTTTGCTTATAAAATAATAAAATATTTTTAGATAGCATCAAGGTTTGGCCAAAAACGGATAAAAAGTCTAAAATTTATTTATAATAAAAAATCAATAATAGCAAATGCCGACTTTAAAATATTAAAATACTATTAAAAAGCACAAAAATTTAGGTATGAATTATTAAAAAATGTAATTTATTGTATAGAATTCCAAAAATAGCAAAATTTGGCTAGAAAATATTAAAATATTGCTAGAAAGATTAAAAATCTAGTCATAAACTGTCAAAAAGTGCAACATTTTATTTATAAAATGTCAAAAATAACAAAATAAAGTATAAAAATATTGTCAGTAAAAATCAAACCTCACCATAAACTGTTAAAAAATAAAATAATCTATTTATGAAAAGTCAAAAATAGCAAAAATTTGTTCAAAAATTTAAAAAAAAAACCCGTCTAATATTGTTAAAAATTGCAAAATCTGTCAAAAACTGTTGAAAACTGTACAAAAATTTAGCAATGAGCAGTTAACTAAAATTTTTTGGAGAATGCAAAAGTTGGCTTAGGTTTTGAAGTCTATTCAAAAGCCCACAAGCATACATAAGCCCGCTTGTAAGCCCTTTTGCATTGCCTACAGATAGCTGCGCCACTGAGTGCTCGTTATTTTTATTTCAAATATTTTCTGTATTATTATTTTTATTTATTTATAGTTTTTTAGTCTAAAGAATGGTGAAATGAGTGAAAAGATAATTTAGTATAAAATATTATTTGACTAAAATTATTTGAATTTGAATGAAATGTCAATATTTTGTTTGTAATTTTTATGTAATAATGACTTTTTTTCACAAGTGTTAAACTAGATTTTAAAAGTATTGATTTTTGAGTAAAAAATATCATTTTTACTCTTTTTCAGTACTAGGGAATTAAAATATGTATTTTGAGTAAAAAAAAATACTTTTTTATACATTTCAATATTAGTCAATTATGACTTTAATCAAATTAATAATTTTGTAATTTGGGATTTTTTCTTAGAAATCAAAAATTTTGTATGCAATTTGTTCTACAACAAATGTTTTATTTTGTAAAATATTGCGACTATTTTAGTTTGGTATCTTTCCAGACAATGTCTGAACGATGTTTAGTATATAGTTTAAACTGATTATTGTGCCAAATTTAAACAATAGTCCATTCTCTTGACCCAAATTTTCAGAACTTTTTCCAACGTCTGCGGTTCTATCTCAGCAATGGCATTTTGAATACTGACTTTAAGATTGTCAATCGTTGCTGGATCGTTGTTATAACAACGTTCTTTAACGGCACCTCAGAGATAAAAGTCCATGGGCGTCAAATTGAAGCTCCTTGCTGGCTAATTCACATCTCCACGACGGCTGATTACACAATTTTTAAACTTTGACCGCAGTAAGTCGATAGTTTTGTTGCTAGTGTGGCATGTCGTCTTATCTTGTTGGAACCAGATGTTGCCCACATCCAAACCATCAATTTGCTATTATAGTCCTATAGCGGTTTCCGTTGAACGTTTTGCCAGATTTAAAGAAAAATGGGCCTATAATGCGCACCAGACAGTTACTCGTTTGAGATGCATTGGCTGCTCAACAATCACGTGTAGGTTTTTCAATGCCCAAATCCTGCAGTTTTGCTTATTTATATAGCCCCCGAGGTAAAAATGCGCTTCATCAGAAATGATAATTTTTTGCCAAAATTTACCATCGGCTTCCAGATGCTCTAATTGTAAAGTTGTATCTAAATGAATGGTCAACTTTCTTTAACTGCTGTGTTATTTGGACCTTATAGGCAAATAAACAGATATCTTTATGCAAAATACGCCTTAAGGTAGTGCGACTAATGTTCAATTGCTGAGAGCAATGACGAATTGATGTTCTCGGGTTGGCTTGCACACTACGGGTTACAGCAGCAATATATTCAGGTGTACAAACCGGACGAGCGTGTGGAACTTTATTACGGTTTAGCATACCAGTTTTACAAACTTTTTGCACAAATTTCTTCAGAACACTTGCATTTGGTGCATATTTGCGACCGAATTTTGTACGCAATTTTCGCACTGATTCTGCAATACACAAATTACATTCAAAGTAAATTTTTAACATTTTTCAACGTTCATTGAGCATATAGCGTGCCATTTTGTTAACCGGGTGTTGTATACTAAAGAACTGTCATACATCAGATGTCAAATATCATGACAGTAAAAATAAAGAAGTAGTTCAAAAAGATTCCAAGAGATGGCCCACTCTTTATATGAGGCAGTAACATGTAATCTTTAGTTTTTTAGTAAATAGTAAAATTTATTTTTGGCAACTATGTACAAAAAACGTGAAACAATACAAGCCAAAATTAGTAAGAGCTCACTTCACAACTTCATTATTATTTTTGTTTATTGTTAATTATCCTAATTAACTCTGACGTAAACTAAGTTTGCTATTCAGTTTTTTTTAAGAATATTATGTAACTCAAACTTTAATGTTTTGCATAGTTAGGACTTTCTAATTTTATATTATAGCTTTTAAAAATTTGTTCAGTCTCATAGTTTTAATGTTATTATGTTGTTATAAATAGTTTTGTTGGCGTTTGATATTTTGTGTTTATCAATAACATGCCTTTCTTAAAATCTACAGGATTTACTGCTTTTACAATGTAAAACTTTAGATTTTTATCTTTATTTATTTATTTGTTTGTTAGCGGAAGGACTACAAACTACAACTTTATAAACAACTTATAAAATTTAGTTATTTTTTTAGTAAATTAGAGTAATGCGCAAATCAAGACAATTACACAACATTTTTTGAAAGTTAGTTACAGATCCAAGTTTAAGCGCCTTTTCTAAGGAACTAAGAAGGTTGAATTTTTTTGAATTTGTTTAACTTTTTTCACAAATGGCGGTGTACGTAAACCACATTTTTGAGCAATATACAGGGTGTCCGGAAAATACGTGTACAACGTTTGACGACAGACTTCTGACGTCAAAATAGGTCGATCTAAGCCGACTTAGTTATATCCAAAATTGTCTCGTTTAGCCGGTAGAGGGCGTCAAAAATTTGTTAATATTAAAAAGAAATTACCTGTAACAATAATTTTTTAAATGACCTTGTTGCTATGGCGTTTAATAATTTGACAATTATTGACAAATTGTCACCAGTCTATAAAATTTACTCAAGTATACGATCAACATTCTTGAATTACAAGTTCATTTTACCATTAAAAATGGGCGTCAGAGTGTTAGGGTTTACATGGAGAGGTTTCCTAACCGTCGAATACCAAACCACCAAACATTTGCCAATATTGAGCGTCATCTTCGGGAAACGGGCAGTTTTGAGAAAAAGTTTGAAGGCAGGGGTCGTATGCGAACAACTCGAACTGTGGAAACAGAAGAGATGATTCTGGAAAGAGTTGAAGAAAAACCAAGTACCAGTACCCGTCTCTTAGAACGTGAGTTAAATGTTCCTAAAACGATTGTCAATGAGGTTTTAAGAGAATAGTTGTTACATCCTTACCACATACAAAAAGTCCAGGAACTTTTACCGACTGATCCCCCCATGCGGCTTACATTTTGTCAATTTATTAGAAACAAAAGAATCCTTGTTTCAAATTTTTGTAGAAAAATTATGTTTACTGACGAGGCATGCTTTACAAGATCTGGGGTAACCAATCTGCACAACAAACATATTTATTCCGATGAAAATCCACATGCCATTAAAGTTGCACATTATCAGCATCAATTTAAAATTAATATTTGGGCAGGTATTATTGATCACTACCTTATTGGTCCCATTGTTATTCCAGACAGGTTAGATGGAAATATTTATTTAAATTTTTTGCAAGACACATTACCAATTCTTCTGGAGAATTTGCCCCTTTTACTTAGGAGGGAAATGTGGTATATGCATGATGGTGCCCGGCCCCATTTTTTCGTTGCCGTTCGGCAATACTTACATCATCAATTTTTTTTGACGCCCTCTACCGGCTAAACGAGACAATTTTGGATATAACTAAGTCGGCTTAGATCGACCTATTTTGACGTCAGGAGTCTGTCGTCAAACGTTGTACACGTATTTTCCGGACACCCTGTATAATATTTTTGTGTTTAGAATTGACGTTTAATTACAATAAACATTAAAAGTCGTTAGTTGGAGCTATCCATCTCAATGCAATCACTATTTTATGCTTTTGTACTGTTCTTTAAAGCACGATTGCCACTTCTATCAAATTTGGCGTACCATTTTTTTTTGTATTCTGGTTTTTGTCCGATGTCATTAATATAAAAAACATTATACGCCTATATGCTGAGTCCTAAGTAAAACTAACTTAACCATCAACGTAACAGAATTCAATTACAATACATAGAGCGTTGCCGGGCGGGTTTACCTTTGTTAAGTTTTACCAAGCAAGTTAAAAACAAGTCTCTAATTTCTTTTAGGGCGGGTATAAACTAAAATTCCCCAAGCAGCAATTTTTTCAGTACTATTGAGCAATTTTTAATCAGTTCTAAGCTGGTTTAACCTACACACCTAGCAACTACAATTGCTCTCGGATTACTTACACCGTTGACGGTGATTGCATTCCCAGCAATATCTTTTAAAAAATTACTCTGCCAGCCCTAAATGCGCACCAAATAGTGGGTCATGGTGAATGCATGGAACGTTGAATCCAAGAGTAATCTGGACTTTTAGCTTCCCAAATGCAACAATTTTGTTTGTTGACATAACCAATAAGTTTGAAATGAGCATTTAGCGCTGCTCATAATCTGCTGATTTTAAAAGTTGTATTAACTAAATCTTGTAAGCTTGTAAACGCAGATCTTTAATCAAAATTTGCTGTTTGTAAAAATCTCAATTGCTGAGAATGATGTCGAATCAAGGTGAAAGAATTGTAGTTAACAGTTTTACTAACTGCTACAATGTTTTCATAACATAAAGCTGCATGAATACGGACAGGTCTTGTTTAAATTTGAACTGACTCAATTGCCTACAATTTCTTGATTATATATTGGTTATAGTGACCAAAAAAATGTACGATATTTGTGATCCACCATTCTCATCATTTGTCAGTAGAATTTTACAATTTCTATGCTGTGCTTCCTTGTAATTTTTCAAAACTAAACTTCAACCAATTAGACGTTGCGATTTTTTTGCCAGTTGTTATTCTAAAATATATCAATAATATTTGTTTTTTTTTTGGTTGCACAACATAAAGATACAATCACTTCAATGTTCATAAATAACAACTGCAAAAAACGCTGTATTACCAAAACAAACAAAAATTACGTTTAATTCAAAATAGGCGCTTTTAATGCTGTACCCCATAGTTGCAAAAACATAAAATAGAATATGACTGCCTTAATTTATAAGAAAATTGTAATGTTTAAACTCCAACCTTTAAAAACGTGCAACACTGTTTCTAAAAATTGTCTCTAAACCAACTAAATTATTTGTAATGGTAATGCAAACATGCGGCGTTGTAGAACTAAACAGCAAGCTTAAAAGAGACAAACAAATCATCAATTTTAACTTGATAATAACTGTGACATGAAAAGTAAACAACTAAACAAATTTAATCAAAATTGACAAACAATGTCTTCAAGAAAATGCAATTCAAAGACTCAGTATTACGTTGAAGTAATTAGTGATCCACCAATGCGTGCATTTTACGTTTAAAGTTTAGTTTTTTGTGAAAAATGCTACAAGTAGACAGGTTACCAATAAAACTTTACCAAAGTCCAAAGCTTAAGAATTTTAAAAAACATGCGATTACAAATACAAGTATACAAAAACTACATTGCAATAGTTACTAAACATTCATTAAACTTCTTATTATTGTTCTATTTTTTTTTTCTTAAAAATCTCAAGAGATAACTACAATTTTTCTTCTTCTTCCTCTTATCGAAAGCCAATTTGGCTTGTTGTAAGGATTTCCATTAGTCTGGTCTGTCCTGGGACACTGAACTCCAGCTGTCTTTCCATCGTTTCGGTGATCGTCCTGTTGGTCTCTTCGATTCGGGCTTCTGGTTTCCTACCGCTTTAGGCAGTCGATGGTTCTCCATTTGAGTTATGTGCTCGTTCCAAACTCTTCTTTTTGCACCCGCCCATCTGACGATGTCTGGCGTGTTGCACTCGTTGCGTATGTCGTCATTGCGTCGTCGATCTCTTAGTGTGTTACCAGATATTGTGCGCAGAATTCTCATTTCCGCAGTTCGCAGTATTCTTTTGGATTTGGAGTTGTCGGTTCTTGTTTCTGCCGCATATGTCATCACCGGTCTGACACAAGTCTTGTAGATCCGGACCGGTTGCTGTTTGATATGTATTGGTTTTTCCATATCGTGTTTTTTAAGGCTCCCGCGATCCTCGAGGTGTTGTTTGTTTGTTTACTGACTGCCGTTTTCAGTTCACCGTAGGTTGATATTTGCATGTCTAGGTATTGGAAGGAGGATACTTGCTCAATGATGTTGTCATTAATAACCAGTTTGCACCTTACTGGAGTTTTTGCAATTACTACGGTCTTTGTCTTATTGCTAGAAATCTCCATGTTCATCGCCTCGGCTTCTGTTTTGAATGCGAATAATAATCGCTGTATGGAATTTTCTGTTTCGGCAAAGAGCACGGCGTCATCAGCATAGCATACAATCTTGATTTTTGCGTTTCCCATTCTGTATCCCTCGTTTACTTCTCTGGTTCTGTCTATTATGCGGTCCATAATCAAGTTGAATAACAATGGACTCAAGCTGTCTTCTTGTCTTATTCTTATGTTCTGTGTTATGGTCCTGGTGCACATCGTTTTGGTTACGATTTTTGTGGTGTTCGAGGTGTTAAAGTCTTCGACTAATTTAATGATATTTAGGAGGATGTTCTCTCGCTTTAATTCATTAATCACGTCCGACAGTAGCACTTTATTGAAGGCCTTGGTTAAATCGACAAAACACAAATAAGCCGGCTTGTTATATTCTAATGACTTTTCTACGATTTGTCGTACAATTAATATTGCATCTATCGTTGATCGGTTCTTCCTGAAACCTTGCTGTTCTTCTTGGATTTCTTTTTGCTCCGATATACGGCTTGTTAGAAGACGCGTAAAGAGCTTTATGCTTGTGTCTAACAGGCTTATTCCTCGATAGTTTGCCGGGTCTGATGCTTTGCCCTTTTTGAACAGGGGTATGGTGATACTGTTTTTCCATGCGTGTGGTATCGCCGCTTTGTTCAATATGATGTTGAAAAGCTCTGAAACTTCCTTTGCTAATTTTGTTCCTCCATATTTGATTACTTCGTTAGGGATTCCGTTAAGACCTGCCGCCTTTCTGTTCTTTAGTTTACTCATTTCGGTCAGTACTTCTTCCGATGTTGTGAGTTGAAGGTCTTCATTGGTTTGTGTATTTGTCGACTGGATGTTTTCTCTTATTTCCTGGTTTTGTTGGTGGTCTTGCAGGTATATTTGTTCAAAGTGTTTTAGCCAAGTTTCTTCACTAATGTTTATTTGCACTGTCTCATTGGTTTCCCGTTTTATTGCTCTCAGATGTTTCCATATTTTCTTTTGTGTGCCGAACATGTCGTTGTCCATTTCTCTGCTCCCAGAACTCTCTTTTTATTTTCCGGATTGCGTTGTTGACGTTGTTTCTTGTCGGTATGTATGCTATGTAGTCCCTTGGTGTGTTTGTTGACTTCTATTTTAGATGGGCTTTCTTCTTTTGTTCTGCCAGTGCTTTTACTTCTGGTGTGAACCATGGTCTATGCTTGGTATGTGTAGTAGCGCCTATTATCTTCCTTTTCCCTACTGCCTCTTCAGCTGCGCTTAATATGTTGTTTTCTAGTTTTGTCCATGCTTCATCTGGTGTGTCCCATCTTGTTATCGGTTGGGTGCTGATCTTCTGCGATAGGCGCCTTTGGTATAGATCTCGGGTGCTCGCGGTGTTGAGTCCTTCAATGTTGAGTTTCTCTGTTGGTTTTTTGGGTTTGATGTTGTTTGTGTGTTTAGTTATATTTAGTTTACCTAAGACTAGGTTGTGGTCCGACCCGATATTTGCTGATGTTATGCTTCTTATACCAAGGACTTGTGTTGGTTTAATAGATCAGTTTGTTAGTATATATGTAGTCTATTGTGGATTGTGCTCTTTGGTTTGAGCGGAATGTTGTTTTATGTTGGGGTTTATGTTCAAAGAATGTGTTGTTTATTCTTAGTTCATTGAGCGTACAAAGCTCTATCATCAACTGCCCTCGTTCATTAACTGTTTCTTCATTGAATCTGTTTTTTATCCCAGGAATAATGTGGTTTCCAATGCGGGCGTTCATATCGCCTAAAACTATCATCTGGTCTTGTGGTGGTACATTGTTTATTATTGTTTGGAGGTTATCGTAGAATTCTTAGGCTTCTTGAATTGGTTTCCCCGCGTCTGGGGCATACACTGAAATTATGTTTAGTGTCCGGTTATTTAATTTTAGTTTTAAGCTCACCACTCGGTCATTGTGATATTCGATTGTCTGTATTGCTGGTATGAGTCGTTGGTGTAATAGTATTCCTACACCTGAAGCTGCTCTTTCGTTTTTGCCCTTGCCAGAATATATGAGTGCATAGTTGGCATATTGTGTTGTTCCTTTGCCCTGCTTATTTGTTTCAGATATTGCACATATGTCCACTTTATGTTGTTGCAGTTCTAATATTATTTCTTGATCCTTGTTGTTAAAAGATTTAACATTCCATGTGCCCACTCTTAAAAGGTTTTCCTTTATCCTCCTCCTCGTCTCCTTTGATGTCCGTGTTCTTGCTTGTGTCGTCGTTGTGTTTCCATTGTTGTCCGAGGCTAATGTTTTCCTTCTGTGAGCCCTTAATTTGTTTTACTCTTGGCAGGTAGCTAGCCTAACCTCGAAACCAGTTTTTGTTTCACGGCGGGTATTTTATTTTCCTACTACCCTTTGGATATGCTGGATTGCATACCCGACGAGCTTTCTCTAATTCCAATGGGGACGCACCCGATAGAGGTAACTGGCAATTTTCCTCACAATTTTTAAAACATTAATTTTAAATTTGAATCTAACAAAATGTATGTATAAATGCTTAATACAAGAGCGGGTTAATTTGTCCGTGTTTTTTTGAATTTCCTGCTTCTTAACTGAAATAGCAACACTGCTCCTATCAAGAGGCATCTGTCAGCTGACTCCTGTCAAAATTTTAATAAGCTGCGTCATTTAGTTTGTATTTATTTGACAGCCATTGATAGTAGACTACCTCGAGCTTGATAAATACTATGAGACTCTGCACCATCAATTTCAATAGTAAAGAAATGGTTTACTGAATTTTGTTGTAGCCGTACAAGCACGGAAGATACCGAACGTCTTGGACATTGAGGTGTCTACACCCAAAACAATTAAAAAAAATTACAATATGGTGTTAGCCTATTGAAGATTGAAAGTGCAAGAGATTGAGGAAGCTTTAGGCATCTCACATGGTTTAGTAATTTTAATTTTGATTGATCACTTGGGTATGAGAAAGCTTTCCGCAATATGGGTGCTGCGTTTGCTTACAATCGACCACAAACGCAACCGTGTGACAACTTCGCTAGAGTGTTTTATGGACAAAACGTGGATCCACCACAACACACCAGAGACCGAACAGTGAGTTTCTCGGGGTAAAACGGCGTCAAAGAAGCCCAATGTGTTTGTCAACCAATAAAGTCATGGGGACCGTTTTTTGGGATGCACGTGGTATAATCCACAATGACTATCTTCAAAAGAATAAAACAATCAATGGCAAATATTATGCCAACTTATAAGGTCGATTTAATAAGGATTTGAAAAAAAAATCGACCGCATTTGGCTAAGAAAAAAGTTCTTTTCTACCAGGACAATGTAAGACTACGATTTTTTGCCTCATCCGAATTTAGCTTTGAGTGATTTTTTTTTTAAACCTAAAAAAATAGCTCGAAGGAAAAAGGTTTCACTCCAACAATGAAATTATCTCAGAAACCTATTTTGATAACCTCATTAAATCTTATTTTTTGTAATAGATAAAAAAATAAATAAACGTTGGACAAAGTGTGTAGAAATCAAAGGAGACTACAGTAAAAAAATAAAATGATTTTTTTAACCAAAAACCTGTGTTTTATTTAAAAAGTCACAGACTTATTGACTCCTCGTACTTAACTTGGTTCAAAGTTAAATTTATAAAAATTGTTTACATTTTGATAAAACTTTAGACGCAACAGTAATAAAACAAAAATTTTAAAATGTATAATTTTTGATACTATAAGTTGAATTTCAAAGTTATGAAAAGTTGTTGAAAAACACCAAAATTTTTTTAAACAGAGCCTAAAAATCAAATAATATTAGTTGATTCCAAATTTCTTTAGCAAGACCACAGTTCAGGCCAAACCCATAAACAACGCAACTAAAATAACCAAAAATGAACAGCATATTTTGTTTTATGTGAAAAATTGACTGCAAATTTATTCTTATACATCTAAAATCGACAACAACTAGACAAAAAGACAACGCACAAAAGTACCGCATTTTTAAATGTTTTCTCCACTGTAAGATGTATAGTTTGACACCTTATGTTACCTGCACATCTTTTATTATTAGTTCTGCTTCTATCAAAAATTAAAACTTATCAAGCCTATTCTAACTGCTTTCCTAAATAGTTTTGTTATATTGCAATCAAACTAGTCACGCAGAATACGCATGCATGCCGATACTACGCTTTTTTAAATATCTTTTTTATGATAATTTGAAGGAATGAAGGTTTTGTTCCTCTTACCACATTTGCAAAATATTAAAGTTTTCTGGCTGAATTAAAAAATAATAGTTCAAATTTTTTATCTGTCCAGAAAATCTTATATATTCTTTGGTAACACATTTTAAAACCTAAACTTTGTTTATGCGGGTTTGTTTTATAGTTTAGTTTCTTATTTCATAAAAAAATATTGAAAAAACGTTCTTGCATTTTGACTTTAAGTTGTAAAAAGAAATTTTTGTTGTTGAAATATATGTACATCTTTTTTTTGTGTCAATTCTCTTATTTGGTCTAATCAGCGTTGTCAATATATTTGTATGTGTTAACCTTTTCTATGTTATTGTTAGAGAGTTCTAATTTAGCCGCAATATTATCACTTTTTCAAACTACTATAAACTAAGTTTTCTTTACGTTTATTTAGACCCAATTTGATACAGGCGGTATTTGTACATTAAACCAGTTGTTGAATATCTTCTATGTTAGTTGCAAAAATGACTGTGTCGTATTGTATGTTATTTAGTACATAATCGTTTATATGCCGGCATTTTATGTTTCTAAGATTTTTTTAAAGATCTTTTTGCTATATACGTTAAATGGTAGTGGCAATAGGATACATTTATGCCTCATCCTTTTGCATATTTTGATGTTATTACTAATTTTGTTTTCTACTTTAATATTTGCAGTTTGGTTTCAGTATACATTTCTGATAATGCGCAAATCTCTGGTGTCTATATTTGGTTTTAAAAGGATGTTTAGCAGTTTTTTACAGATTTGGACAAACGTTTCTGCAAAGTTTATAAAAAATATAGATCTACATTCATATCTAATTATTTTTGAAGTTATACATTTAGTCCGTATAAAGCTTTCCTTGTTCCAAAGCCAAAGTGGGTGTTGCTTATTTATATGTTTAGATGTGAATAGTTTTTAAAAATATTTTTAACGCTTAGTTCTTAAAACTGATTGTTCTATATTTTGAAAACTAATATCATTTTTTTCGTTAAAATAATTATAAAAGTTAAAAAATAGCCATTTTTGATAAATCAAATTTGTCATGTTAAGTACTTTTAACAAAACATTAAGTGTTTTGTTGTCCAAAAGTTTTAACACTACCACACATGAATTTTTGAGATATAGCAAATACTACCAGAACGTACCTTATGTTTGGCAGAAACACTGGAGGTATTGTACTACTTGTCAAAAGTTTACCATTGATAGTCTTGCGTTTACCACGTTATACCACACAATAAATGATTAATTGTTAAACAAAATTTGTTATTAAATGCCTACAAAACTATATACAAACACCGCTTTAACTCTAGGAATCTCTTACCGCAAACAACTACACGTTTCTGAATTTGTTACAATTACATTGAAACAAAATTGTGCTCCAAAACCAAAATCAGGTATCAACAATCCCAAAAATAAAAATTGCAAAATAATTTGTAAAAACTTTATGATTTCCAAGACAGTTGCAACAGCCAAAAATGTATTTGAATTGAATATTATTAAGATTGTATATTCTAAAATCAGCAAAACTTATAAAACTGCAAATTTTGTAAATTTTGGAACAATTTTCAAAGTAAAGTAAAAAAAACTTTTTTTTAAAACCCAATTTGAGAAGGTCTTCTTAATAATTTGCGGTAGTACTCAAAAATCTTAGCTACGATTTCAACATACGTTCTTCAAGTTTTCCTAGATTATAGTTCATTTAATTCCGCTTTGGACAGTGATAAGGAAAAAAAGTTTGGCCAAATATCAGCTGAAGCCAGTGTTGCATCCTGGTGTCTTTGATGACTTTAATTTCTTTGAAAGAAATTTTGTTGACAATCAAGATTCTAAAGTTTTTGCTTTATTGTGGCTTTCAGAGTTCAGAAAATAATCTTGGCATTTTCAACCAAAGCTGCCTACAAAATCTCTTGTTTCCAGTCAACACTCCTAAAGGCTGATAAAGTTGCGTCGTTGATGAAATGGTGTAATATGTATCTGTAACTAGTTTATGTACGTCATTAATCTTGTGACATAGATAGTCGCTTCATAAAAATATTGCATATGCCATTTTTGGTTTGCTATGTCTTTTTGGCTCCATAGTATCAGCATTTTAGAATGATTTAACTTAATGGTGGTTAGAGATTGTAGTTAGTTTCTTGATTGATGTTAAAAGTTGCAGTCAAACATTGAGAGGTACCTCGAAGTTTTGCAGCTATTTAAAATAAACTTTTTTTTTTCAAGTAAAAAAAAAATTTCGAACAAAGTAATTTTAAATATATAAAGAATAACAATTTTTTTTCTACTGCTCTCTCCTCAAACTTTGCTTCTTTTATTAATTTAATGCAACATTTTTAAATATTGTATTTTAAAACTCATTTTTTGTCGGAAAACGACAGATAAAACAACAAATCAATTACAATCTTAAGCAACGTAATAAAGACTTGCAAAAAGCTTTTAATGGCATTTGTAACTTAGACTGACTACAAATTCCCAACGTTTGCACATTTTATCTAAGCATCATGCAAGTAATTTGAACCTCAAACTTACCACCAGTTTAACACCATTGCTAGTTTAAGTAAATTTTTAAAAATTACATTTAATCTTCAAAAAAAGACTAGGACTGTCCTAATACTTTTTAAAAAAATTGCAAAAATGTAGTTTTTTTGCATAAACTAGAAGCATTTTTAGCTACTCTACTTTACATTTTTGGTATTTTTTAAAAACTGCATCCAAAAACAAAGCATTGTCTTGTTTCTGATTTTAAACAACTATTTTTTACTGCCAAATTTTTTTAGGACAATCTAGATTTTTTAACCATAAATCATATTTTTTCATTTTTAATTTTGTTAATAAACCAAAACAATAAAACTTATATACTGATGATCAACCTCACAAACATCTATAAAACAAAAAAAATTTTGTAAAGTAGTTTTGCAAACCAATTTGCATTCAAGTCTACCACTTCAAATCTTACTGTTGTGCCTAAAAGATTTTTTTTCCAAAATTAAATACCAGAAAAAATGAGGTATAGATGATATTTCAAAATTGTTTAAAAATTTCAATTATTGTATTTAAAACACAATAGCTTTTTCTCAAATGCTGAATATATATATATCGATCAAAACGTTTGACAACAGATCTTCCGACTTATATTATCCAAAATCAGATTTTAGAATATTTTAGAACGATAATGAAAAATGTATAGCTTCAATCTAAGTTTAACCTGTTTTAATGTCTAAAAAAGACACTTTACAAATGTTATTTTTACTAATCAAGGTAATTAGTAAAAATGTAGTTTAGAGTGATTAAAATATATAATAGAGCTTAAGTAGGTGTTTACTTATATAATTCTACTTGTTTATTTATTATTTTGTAAATTTATTTTGAAATAACGAATTGCTTTATAAAATTATTTTAATAACTTACTTTTTATAATACAATATAAATAATAATAAAACTATATTAATGCTTGTAATTAAAATTATACCTCATACAATAAACATATTGAGTTAGTTTAGTCGAATTGTACTTTTTGCATTTATTCTTGCTTGTTACTGAACATAAGTACGTGACTAATCGATCAACTATTTATAGTGTTGAAAACGTTATTCAATAAATAATTGCCATCGATTTAAAGAGCGTTAAATCGCGCATACATTAAGTTATTTTTTCATATAAAATGCGATAGATATAAAGAGCCGCAATAAATAAATTGACGAAACGCAAGCAATAATATTTACAAGTAACCGGTCACCAGCCAGCCAGCCAGCATGCCAAGCCTATAGAAAAGAATTATGACACCATATTTTAACAGTTACACATTAACCATGAACATGAACCTTACATATATCAAATTTATTTATTATTTTATTACAAATATAATGATCTAATTTTGTTTAAATAAAATTAAAATGTTATTCAGAAAATATATATTTATATATTTGAGGGTGGTTTGAAAATGCAATGGCGATATAAATCCGAGATTAAACGAGATATTTTTGAACGCATTCGAAATATATCCCCCACTTTGAATCGTACGTGCGTGATCGCAGAATTCCAGGCTTCCGGAATACTCCGGGGAAGGACTATCATGCAGGCGCGCCCGGAATTGCGAATGCACACACACATATACACATACACTCTCTCACACCGTAATCTCTGTTTTATTGTAGCCGCGATAATTATTCGCGGGACACCTCCAGAGACATTTTAGTATGAGAGAGAGAATGGGAAAGCATAGCAAACCCAAAAGTTAACTACTGGGATTCTAAAATTAAAGGTTGAAATTGGAATGAAAATAAAAATACACTCAAAAATTTATATACTGAATTTACTTTTGATTACATTTCAGTAAGTTTTTTAATCCCATTAAGTCAATAAAAACCGTAACATGTTTGAATCTTTACAAAGCCATCATCAGACGGTGATACAACAAGTATTAAGTTTGTAACTTTAACTTTAGCAATTTTTTTTAAATTAATTTACTAGATTTTCTATAATTAAAATAGTGCCAAAAATTGTTTAAGACTGCATGTAGATATATTTGTCAATAATATTGATAAAAAAATTGCTCTATATGCATGCTCATTGCTCATATGCAACATAATCAAACAAAGTTTTCGGACTGCTTAACTAGGTTTGATAAAATGTCCTAATTTTATTTTTATTTTTATTAAAAAAAACTAATAATATCGGCCATTACTAATTGTCTCATAACTAAGACCAAACATATTTTATCAAATATATAAATCAAGATCTTTATTTAGTATTATTATTTTTTTTTCTAAAAGGAGGTTAGTATTCAGTTTTCGTGGCAGATAAATCACTGCTATTTATGTTTCTGGTGCTTATTGTAAGCCGATTAAAATTAAGGTCGATTCACGATATTTTCTTGAAAACCGAGTCGCGGCTTATTGTTATTCCGAGGTCCCCGCGTCCCATGGGGGACCACATACGTGCATGACCGGCTACCGAATACCACCATCACGCGATAAGCCACTTTCATTCGCCAAAAAAATAAATACAAATAAAATAATCTAAATAAAGAATAGTTAGTATTAGTATTATTAAAAATAGTGATGATGAGGTAGGTAATATGACCTTCGTCGTGCAGTTTGGTAAATAGCCGGGTGCGTGACATGTTTAACATGCAAAACCTAATCCTGAAACTCCCCGCAATGTCACCACATACGTGATGGACACTCCTTACATACTTCATTCGTGATATATAACTTTGAATTGGCACAATAATACGAGAAAATAAGACGTGTTGCTTGTGTGAGCGGTGTACACAAGTTTAATTTAATGTATTGGGTGCAGTCAGTTTAGATTTTCATTTTGCACTAATATTTTTTGCTCACAATGAATTTGCAAAAATTCCGACAATTAATTTAAAAAATAATTCTTCTTAATATTTATTTATATAATTTTTTATTGTTCACAGAAGGAGTGCTCACCCATCTATGTTATATGCAGATATGTAGGCTCTCCTTCATCATGTTTATTACCACATGAGCCCCACGACACACCTTGTCACATATCACAAGCCTCGACGCAGCCAGTTATTAGCATCGAAATATGTGTGAAGGCTGCTTATTAGGACAAACTACTAATCAAAAGGAGTACGCATTAAAAAAAAAATAACATTGTCTAACACTGCATAGAAAAAACTATTTAGCCAAAGGGTTTTATGAAGAACTGGTGGAACAAGTCAGGGTTAACGTTTTAATATTCCCTTGGCTTGCCCGATAATTAATATTATTATTGCTCACTAAAAATTGTAATTAAAAACTGTTTGTAATAATAACATATCATTTCATACTATGCTTGAGGTGATGGAATTTTTTTACATTTTTCTAAATCATCTTAATAAAACAGGAAATTCCAGCTGATATTACTGCGGTGGTGCTTTTTAATACCATTATCTTCGAACATTATACCAAAGTACAAGATAACGTAAAGGCAATGCGCGTTTCGAACGAAAGGCCCATTGAGGAGCAAATATTCTCTCGTTCCCATTGGAAATGCACGTGAAGTCTCGGGCACTACTATCGCTGGGAACGTATCGCATTCTTTACGGCCATAATTGGACGCTTTCGCTTATCAGTTAATAAATTCAACGGAAATATGACCCGGATTAATGGGGCGATTGCTTCTTTCGTTTTTCTATACTTGAAGGGAAAACATAGTTTATTATATTTATCAAAAATAAATTAAATTGAATTTCTCTAACGTTGTTTCTTATTATTATTACTTTAAAATATCTATATGATATTAGAGTTTAATGTAAACAACTTTTAGTGCTGATTTAGAATAGAATAAACTTATTTAATAATTGTTCAGTAAAATCTGGAAAAATTTAATTATTAATTTTGTTAAAGTTAAGACAATCAAGCAATAAATTCATTATAAAATTATTTTTTAGATGTGATACAAAATTTACTTCTCCGTGAATAAAGGAGCCAGCCAGTGGCAATAATCCACCCACAATATTAAATACGCTTTAGGATACAATCAAATTAGCGGAACAAGATCTTGTCTGTTCCACAAACCAATTGACCTAACTCTGACGATTTCAGTGCAGCGTACTATAGAGTTTGTAAATGATTTAAATAAATTTGTTTGAATTTTATAACGCAACTGTTGGTAGTAGTGATTATTATGTTTCTTCCAAGTTGTATTAGGTTTAAAACTGTAAGTAAGGTTTGTACTAGGTTGGTTCTTGAATTATGTTTAAATTGATGTTACAGATCCGAGCTAGTTTTGGTTCTATCTACATAGATAAAGTAGTTGAGTAGATGTAATTAAAATTGTATAAATCTACAACAAAGAATACATAAAAACTATAAACTAAACATGAGAAAACAAACCAAAAACAACATTAAAGAGTCTAGAAAAGTATCTCATTCTTAGTTTAAAATCTTCTGAAGAAGATCAAACAAAACTATACAACTGTTAAAGCCTTAGTCTACCGCCAAGAGCTTAAAAAAAATTTAGGCACTGACCTCTTTGATAAAATTAAACAAAGCCAAGCCTAATCCTATTAATTATATTTCTTATGTGTTTTAGCATTTTGTGATAATATCGACCGGCCTCCTTTTTGTGGCAAAATTTTAGATCAGAAATAGCACCTTGGTGTGCAGTAAACTGTACAAACTGAGATAAGTCAAGCTAAACATCAGGATAACCAATTTTTTTTAAAGCAAATTTTAAATAGTTTATAAAAACTTAGTTATTTATTAAGAAATGGCAAAAAAAAAAAAATTTTTTTAAATCTGTTTCTTGCTAAAACTAAAATTTTACTAAAACCCACAACATAAAACTTACAAAATTAAAATTTGACCAATGCCAACAAACCTAATATAAGCAGCTGCACAATTATTTGCAAAAGATGTACATCACAACGTCTATTTTTTAAGCTACAAAAATAGAAGTTTACAAGCTAAAGCACAACATTGAAAGTTAATAATTGCTACTTCAGAAAGCAGGCAAAATCTAAATTACATTCTAAAGCAAAGTGTTCTAACCTAAGATTAAATCTGGCAGCTTTGCCAAGCCAAAAACGGACCAAAAACTGAATTAAAAATCATTATGAACCCTCATCAAACAACAACTGCTAATGCTGATCTATTACTAAAAAAAGCAAACGTAGCCCAACACAAAATTACTCTACTGACTCAAACTCTAACTTGGTCAAGTGTGCTTCTATTGTCTAACTACAATTTGTATTACAGAGCCCAAAATTGAATCTAAACGTTGATTACATTACCCATAACGCAAACCTAAAAATCCGTAAGTAGATATTACTTAATAAATAAATATTTTAACTTGATTGCCTATGTTTGCAGAGATTAGCAACAAAATATCAAAACCTAACTGTTCCAGAAGTTGCTTAGTATTTGTTAAAAAGTTCAAGTTTGCTGAAAATGTGCAAACAAAAACACCAATCTAAACTATTGATTTGTCAATTTGCTATGGAGAGTCCTACCCATCCACCCAAGTGTTCGTCATCAAGAGATTTAATATTTGACTTTGCTGCAAGCGTCAGAAGTAATTTTGTCACAAAAAATATTGTAATCTCTAATCCAAACAACTAATTCGTTATTATGCTATGAAGTGACATAGTTGGAGATTTTGGATTAGGCCAGAAAAATGCTCGTGGAGACAGACTGCTGCAGTACTGCAAAAAAAACAATGATTAGTAACACCTGGTTCCAGCACTCAGCAAGACGCCTATACACGTAGAAGTCACCACAAGACACGGAAGATCACCTGGTAAAAAACTAGATCAATTAAGTTATAGTAAACAAACGATTTTGCAAAACAATAAAAACGTAAGGACATACCCGGGGGCAAACATTGGTTTTGACCATTCAACTCTCTCTGAAAACTCTGCATGCAAGAATAACATCAAAAAAGTTAGACTTCACCAAACTTAAAGATTCCGATATCTTAAAAACCTATGCTGACAAGCTAAATATTAAAATGAAGAATACAATACCTAACAACATGACAGCTAGTAGTACAATGATGACTAATGCAGAACAAACCTTAGGCTAGTGCCAACGACAAAGAAAACAAGAATGGATGAGCGATAACATCTTACTGTTAATGAAAGAACGAAGAAAACATAAATACCATCCTAGGGAATATAAAATGCTGAATACACAAATCAAAAAAGAAATCCGAATAGCGAGAGAAGCATGGTTTGGAGAAAAGTGTTTGAAAATAGAAAAATGTCACGCTAAACACGACTCCTATAACATGCACAAACTTATTAAGAAAATAATACATACATATAAGAAAAATCAGTACGGAAAACTAGCAGAAAGATCAAATAAACACGTGGAAGAAATATACAAAAAAGCGCAGGTATGGCGGACACTACAATGGAAAAACCGACCACTCTCAAAAAAGAACTACGGAAAGCAATTCAAGACACAAAAAGTAAAAAAGCCCCTGAACCAGACGAGCCAAACGACTACTACTACGACTATACAATAAGATATACAATACAGGCTGCATACCTAAAGACTGGCTAAATTCTACCTTCATTACTTTTCCAATCAACCAAACTATAAGAGATGTAGCAAGTACCGTCTCATATGCCTCATGAACCATGCAATAAAGATATTTTTACGTATTATACACACCCGTATATGGAAAAAGATCAACCAAAATATCGGAGATGCCCAGTTTGGTTTCAGGAACGGATTCGGTACAAGAAAAGCACTGTTCTTCATGCAAGTTTTAACCCAGAAATGTATAGATCAACGCCGCACAGTCTATGCTTGCTTTATAGAGTACAAAAAAGCATTTGACAATGTTAAACATGGAAAACTAGTTGAAATGCTTAAAAGAATCAACATTGACGATAAAAACATCCGCATCATCACAAATCTATACTGGAATCAAACAGCACAGGTTAAGGTCGGGCAAGATCAAACGGAGGAGTTCCAAATATTTAGAGGCGTCCGACAAGGATGCATTCTGTCAACGATCCTTTTCAACCTATATGCCGAGAACATATTCCGGACGGCACTAGGCAAATGCACAAAAAGTATAAAAGTAAACGGAAGACTAGTAAATCAGATATGCAGATGATTCTGTGATACTAGCCAACACTATCAAAGATCTGCAATGCCTTATAGACTAAGTTCAACAAGCTAGATCTAAGTATGGACTCAAAATAAAAATCGCAAAAACCAAATTAATGATTATTAGCAAAGACATCTTTTTAAATAACGATGCGCTAACCATTAACGTTATACCAATTGAACGGGTGCAAAGATTCAAATACTTAGGCATCTGGCTCAATAAACAGTGAGACCTGATCCATGACATCAAAACACCAATTGAATTAGCCAGATTTACATTTCAAAAACTTTGACCATTAGTATGCAACATTGATCTTTCACTTAAAATCAGTTAGAGAACCGTCAAATGTTATCTCTTTTTGGTACTATTGTATAAAGTCGAGTGGTAGACACTGAAGGTATTACCTATGAATAAAATTAAAGCCTTCAAAATGTGGTTGTATTAAAGATTGCTACAAATTCCATGGACAGACAAAGTAACAAACAATGAAGTACTCAAGCAAATGGATAAAAATACAGAACTACTCACGATGGTAAAACGTAAATAAGCAGGATATTTTGGACACATATTCCAAAATGACAAATACCAATTTTTGCAATTAATCACGGAAGAGAAAATAGAAGATAAACGGAGAATCGGAAAGAAGAGGTTCTTCTGGCTGCTAAACCTGCAACAATAGTTTGGAATCAAGGAAGCTTTTACTTTAATACGACTCGCACAAAACCGAGACAAGCTCAGGCATATGGTCGCCAACCTTCTGTTAGGAGAAAGCACTAAAAGAAGAAAAGAAGAAGTGACCCATCCACCTATCTAAGTGTTCGTCATTAAGTGATTTAATATTTGACTTCTCTGCTAGCGTCGAAAATAACTTTGTCACAAAAAAAAATTAAAATCTAAGCTATAGACAAAGACTTGAGTAGATAGGTAGGCCACTCTAATATAAACTATTGACTCGTTACTATGCTATGGAGTGACTCATCCACCCATTCAAGTGTTTGTCATTAAGAATTTTAATGTTTGAATTCACTGCAAGCGTCTAAACTAACTTTGTCGCAAAAGAAAATTGTGATCCAAGCTTTTAAAGACAAACACTTGGGTGGGTGGGTAGGCCAATCTAATCTAAAGTACTGACTCATTATTATGCTATGGAATGTCCCACCCACCCAAATGTTTGTCATCAAGTAATTTAATATTTGACTTATCTGGAAGCGTCAGGAGTAACTTTGTCACAAGAGAAAAGAGAAGATTATGATCCAAACTCTTTAAGACAAACATTTGGGTGAGTGAGTGGGCCACTACAATTTAAACTACTAATTTATTATTATGCTATGGAACGTCCCATCTACACACCCAAGTGTTCGTCATCAAGAGATTTAATATTTATCTTTTCTGCAAGCGTCAGAGATAATTTTGTCACAAGAAAAAATTTTGATCTAAGCTCTTAAGGACAAACATTTGGGTGAGCAAGTGAGCCACTCTAGTCTTAACTACTAATTTGTCATCATGCTATAGAATGTCTCACTTACCCACCCAAGTGTTTGTCATCAAAAGATTTCATATTTGAACTCTCTACAAGCATCAAAAGTAACTTTGTCACAAGAAGAATTTGTAATCTAATCTTTTGATAACTAACATTTGGTTGGGTGGGTGGGCCACTCCAATTTAAACTACTAGCTCTTCATTATGCTATTGATTGTCCTACCCACTCACGCAAGTGTTTGTCATTAAGAGGTTTAATATTTGACTTCTCTGCAAGCGTTAGAATTAATTTTGTTACAAGAAAAGATTGTAATCTAAGCTCTTAAAGACGAACATTTGGGTGGGTGGGTAGGCTACTTCAATCTAAATTACTGATTTATTATTATGCTAGGGAGTGTCCCATCCACCCACCCAAGTCGTGTTCCTCATCAAAAAATTTATTATCTGACTTCTCTGCAAGCGTCAAAACTAACTTTGTCACAATCAAAGGTTGTGATCTGAAGTTTTTAAAGACAAACACTTGGGTGGGTAGGTGAGTCACTCCAATCTACACTACTGACTTGTCATTATGCTATCGAGTGTCCCACTCACCCACCCAAGTGTTTGTCATCAAAAGATTTAATACTTGACTTTTATGCAAACTCCAAAAATAACTTTGTCACAAGAGAAGATTGTGATCTGAGTTCTTAAAGACAAACACTTGGTTAAGTGAGTGGATGGGCCAATCCAATCTAAACTACTGACTTGTCATCATGCTATGGAGTGTCCCTCCCACCCACCCAAGTATTTGCCAAGAGATTTAATATTTGACCTCTTTGGAAACGTCAGAAATAACTTTGTCACTATAACTACCAGATAGGTGTATGGTGGGCCACTCTAATTTAAACTACTGATCTGTCATCATGCTATAGAGTATCCCATACACCCACCCAAGTTTTCGTCATCAAGAGATTTAATATTTGACTTTTTTGCAAACGTCAGAAGTAACTTTGTCACAAAAGAAGATTGTGATCTATGCTTTTAAAGACAAACACTTGTGTTTGTCATCAAGAGGTTTAGTATTTGACTTTTTTGCAAGCGTCAGAAGTAAGTGGGTGGGCCACTACAATCTAAACTAATGACACGTCATCACGCTATGGAGTGTCCTACCCACCCACCCAAATGTTTTTCATCAAAAGAACTAACATTTAGTTCTTTTCAAGCGTCAGAAGTAACTTTGTCACAAGAAAAAATTGTGATCCAAGCTTTAAAGACAAACATTTGGGCGGGTAAGTAGAACACTTCAATCTAAACTTCTGGTTTGTCATTATGCTATGGGTGGAGTGTACTATCCACACACTCAAATTTTTGTAATCAAGAGATTAAATATATATTTTTTTTGCAAGCGTCAGAAGTAACTTTGTCACAAGAAAAGATTGTAATCTAAGCTTTGGTTAACGGCGTTTTCTAAATGACCAAAACCTTTCTATGCCAGAAATTTATTCAATTTTGCTGAAAAATATACAAAATAAAACCAATCAAGCCAGAAAGGGCGTAAAAGCCAATTAGAAATATAAGATTTAGTCACTTTTAAAGACTGTAAGAAAAAAACTTTGTTTTCAAATTGTGTTCTTGCGCAATCACTGGCAACAAACGTAAATCGTAACGTCTAAACTGCAACGTTATTACACTAAAATGCGTGCAATCAACATTAAAAAACCCGAAAAGTACTAACAAGATTACAACCAACCTGACCTTTGACAAAAGAATTATTTCTAGTTTACAGGAGCTTAAAGCTAAAATTTAAACTAAAGCATTTTTAAACTCTAACCTAAGATCTTTGACTACACACAGGTTTAAAATATCTAAAAAAATCTAAAACTGTATAACTTAAATTAGCAATCATTTTCAACCGTTGTAGAAGCAAACCTTGCCACTTACAAAATTCTTGCCATTGACTTTAAGATAAATGTGTTCCTAGTGTGTCTAACTACAATTTGATCAACAGGCCTAAGGTCTTGCATGCAAATTTAATTGTTGTACAATTTATATCTGAATTACTTATAGAGTAAACTAAGGAAAACTTTTGCTAAAAAAATTAACAATGTTTTCCAAAAAACCAAACTTGACTGTTGACTAGAAGTTTCTTGGTATTTGTTGAAAAAGTTGTAACTGTCTCAAGTGCTATAGAAATGACATGTCAATGCAATAACACAATTAGTCTTTGGTAAAGTATTTGATATGCAGACGATACAGTGATATTAGCAGATAACCAACATGATCTACAAAGAATGGTGGAACAAGTGTATGGTGTTAGCTCAAAATACGGGTTAAAAATAAACTAAAAAAACTAGATATATAAATATATCAAAATGAAGAATACATAATAATGACCTTATCATTGGAAACACCCAGATTAAAAGACTATCCAAATACAAATATCTTGGAACATGGTTAACTAACACCAACAAACAGTCAATAGAAATTAAATACAAAATTGAACTAGCTAGAAATGCCTTTTTTAACATAAGACAAATGTTCAGCAATTGCAATCTAACACTAGAATTTTGACTGAGAATGCAGAGGTTCTATGTCTTTTCTATATTACTGTACGGCATGGAAGCATGGACATTGAACCAACAATACACAAATAAATTTCAAACTTTTGAAATGTGGATATACAGAAGAGTCTTTAAGATCTCATGGACTGATAAAGTTACAAATGAAGAGGTTCTAAGAAGAATGGGAAAAAAACTTAAAATCATAAATACAATTAAAACTAGGAAACTAGAATATTTGGATCATACCATGCTTGGGGACAAATATAAAATACTGCAACTAATAATACATGAAAAAATTGAGGGGAAAAGAAGTATAGGTCGAGGCCGGATTTCTTGGACCTGTTTAGAACAGTATTGATAGTAAAAATAGCTATGTTAATTGCTAATCTCCGTGTAGGAGATGGCACATAAACAAAAAAAAGAAGAAGAAGAAGAAGAAAAATAAGAAGGTGTATTGAAAGCCATTAACTTAGTAACCTAGTAAATCAAAAACTAACATTTTTGTTTAAAAAATGTATTTAAATGATTTTGCAGCATCTAAATATGTGTAATAAAGTTATAGCAAATAAATTATGCAATTTATTAAATATACCAAAAGCGGCAACAGCTATTGGTTCAAAAATTATTACATTTATCGGAAGTTTAACCTAATCGTACTTCTCCAAGTATATAAGAACCAAACTGATTCTGCAATAAACCAATTGCTTTGTGTTTTTTTTTTTTGCAAAATATAACCTTTTCTACAAACATTGGCATTTTTAAGTACCACTTAATTCCAAAACAATTCTTAGTGTTTGACTCTTGGCTGCTGTGATTATTGGATTGAGTTTAAAAAATTATTAATAATTTTTTAATGGTTCGTTCTTTTCTGTTAATTGTTGGTATCATAAAAAAATATCATAATAATCGAGTACTTTAATGTACTTTACATCTATTTTTGTTTTAAGATATTTAAAATTGTAGATACAATATTAATACTGATGAATTGAATACCAATCATACTAGAAACTAGGTATTTGCAATTAGATTGTATAATGCTTTAATCGCACAGTACTTTATTTAAATTTTTTAAATAAAATTGGTTCACAAAATTTTTATTGAATGAAATATGTTACTAATTAATTGACAGAAAGTTTTTATGTATGACAAGCTGCTGATTGTACTTTGATTCATATTGATTTATAGTTTAATAAAAAATAAAAGAACCAGATCAATCCGTGCATGGGCAGCATATCGAGGCTGTTGCGTTATTGACTGACAATATATATATATTTTCAAGTTTCTAATGTTGGCTTTTTATATTTATATTTTTATATTTTTTAACTGTACAAACACACACATATGGAGAGATAGATATAATATTTTAAAACAGGTGTGTAGCGCTATCAAACTGATATAAATATAGCAATAAATAGAGACATTCCCGTCCGAAATTGCCCAATGGTGGGTTTAATCAGGACCGGGCCTTGATAGCGACTATCCATAAATTAGTTTAATGAACTTGGTATTGATAAACCTGCTGCACGTTCACTTAAACTAAACCACTTTTACTTACTGTAAAAAATATATGTAACTAAAATTGGGTCTAATAGCTTTACGTTTATCGAGGACTATTTTGGAGGTTTATTGTCACATTAATTTTTGCAATAGTAAATAAAATATTGTGTCAATATGTAGCTCACTATTTATTTCATCGCATGGTTTTTAAAAGCATCAAGAAAAGTCCTAGAAGGCGTACATTTTCTCAGTAAATACATCATCGTTATCCTTGTTCAATCCTTTGAGCCTGCTGGGATAGGTAGATAGCATTTATACGCCGGTCACGTCACACGGTGGCGGTTGCTCGATCATCCCTCATCGACGGCACTCCTTATCCAGAATATTATAGCGACCCCATATTGCATCCATATACACACAAAAAAATCATTTTAAGCAATTAATAAATTCGTATAAAATTCCTAGCTGGATAACAGCATGTGGGAAGCAGCGTTTTCTTTTCTGTACAGCATCACACATGTTAATCGGGCACAATCATCCCAAGATGTCTCCGCCGTCGACTGTGTCACGGTAATTGATATATCTATCCGGGCAATCGATCAAACAGAAAAACCGTTAATAAAGTACACATCATTAACCATCGGACCTGTGTCGGCCAGCTAGAATGTTCTCATGCTGTAAACGAAACTAATCAATTGAAATTAATCCTAACAAATTTTGCATGTAAAAGGAATGTTTGATCATAACATTGTTCTTATTTTATATTAAAATAATATTTTTATCTAATAATAAATAGAACATTGTTTTGTTTTATTAGCATAGATTAATTTCGGATGTGATTAAATAAAAAAAAAAAATTCAAAATAAAACGAGGGAATTATTGGATTAAGGATTCCCTACTTTTATCAAAATATTTATCATCGCACATACCCTCAATTACTTTTCAAAGTAATTTTTATAGCTAAGTTTTTTAAATGAATTTTTTTTTATATCGGATAGATATATCTACTTTTTATAAAAAGGTAAGGTGTAAAGATTAAGTTTGCGCCCAGAAGCAAGCGATAGTTGTGAGAGCTGAAGTAAATCTGAAGCGACTGAAAGACTCTAAAAGACGCAAATTTACTTGTTTATTGTTCATCAGTAAGCAATATTGGAGTAAAAGTCAAGACGTTTTGACGGTGGTTTATCATTATCATCTAGTTTACTGTTAAACATAAGTCTTCCTTAACGTTTTTCATTTAAGTCGTTTTTGAATTCAGTTAGTTGTTACACATTTTATGTCGTTGGTCCATGATAAAGATGGACACGTTATGCTTCTGTATGCATTTTGCAGAGGTCTCAATTTATAAATATTTTTGGTTTATTTTTCATCGTTTTTGTTTTTATTGCATTTTTTAACCATTTGGTGCACGTTAAATTTGTTGTGTTTTTTTAGAATTCTTCTATTCCTTCACATCTTTCTTCCATTTATTTTTTTTGTCTGTTTTATATTTTTGAAAATGACCTTGTGTATTTTTTTACTCAATTGTGTCTCTGTTCTTTTGTTTTGCGTCTTTTTATTAAACATGTTGTTTTATTTGTTATTTGCTTTTTAGTTTGCGTATTAGTTTCTAGACGTTTTTATTTGTTTCTGTTATTGCTGCTTTTATTGCTTCAAATTTGTGCTTGTTGGTAAGTTCTGTACTATTATCTGTACGTTTTTATTTATTGACGTAGTCAAATTTTGCTTTGTGTGTGGGTTTTTAATTTTAGATTCAATAACAAACTTGCCAACAGTTTGTTATTAAAATTGGCACATAATTATAGTTACGTTCTGGGTACATTTTTACACCTTTGATAAAATTTTAGACCGGTTGTTAATCAGGATAAAAGCTATCTAGTTTTGAACTATATTTCTCTGGTAATCTGCTGGTAACTTCCAAGTGTTAAATTATTTTTTCAAAAATTTAAATAAGCTGGCCAGTTACTTATTCTTCTCATTTCTTTTACCTAGTTTGTAAAATCCAGTAAATCCAAAAATTATATTGGTGTCTACTTTGGCATTTAGGTATGTTGAGTCGGGTAATTTCTAATGGCTTATTAAGTAGTTTACCTGTTTTGTACATGTTGCGTACATTTCATGTCGCAAGTTCTATTCTTAGTGTTTTAGCTGGTTTTTGTGCTCAATTAAGGGTCGTTGGAAGTTTGAAATTGTAGTTTAATTTGTGTTTATTATAGAGTTTTTTTTTTGTAAAACAATTGTGCAGTAGTTTCTCACTTGTTTTCCGCACCAAAGTACCACTGTTAATTAAAACTATTCTAATTGTTTCTATGGTAGTACAATAGCCATTTAAAACTATTTTAGTATTGTCTGTAGTACTACTACAATCGTTTGAGCACTGCTTAAGTCGTGTCTGTAGTAGTCTATATTACTGTACTGCTGGTAACGGTTGCTCTCCTTTTGTGCTTGTTTTGGTTTGCCCCAAGTATTTTATTTGGTCGGTACATTTCATAAAATTGCAAACATTCCCTTATGTACAAACTGGCACTATATAATAAAGCAGGAATTAGCCTTCTTTTATATAGAGCTTTATATTGCTGTATTAATTTTATGCTCAGATCAGTAATAAAACAACTAAGAAAAGGCAAAGCACTTAAACCAAATAATGTTCACTCAAAATTTTTAAAATGTAGTGGAAGATTCCAGCATCAAATGGATAATTACCAACAGCACATATCCTAAAAGAATGTTTCAACTTTTACAATCAGACGGTGATACTAACAAGTAGAGAAGAAGTGGAAAATTCCATCAAATTTATTTTGATTAAAATGATGAATTACATACAATAACACAAAAGGTAAAAAACAGATTAATTAAATAGAGAAAAGGTTAATAGATAGCGGTTTTTACTTAATTTTAGTTAAGTCAAAAAACATTCTGCAAAACGGGAGCTATTGAATGATTTCAAATAAAGGAGATTTATATAAGTCGGTTTGATTATTAAGCATGTTTACAAAAAGATGATTTTTTTATTTAGTAATTTCAAGAGCTAACAAATTTAATTTTCTGCTTTTAGAACAGTTGTGAATGTGACTATTTCCTAAAATATGATTTGCAAAAGTACTATCTGATCGGCATAATCTGAAAGTTCTTTAAAACTAATTTTACAATTTTTTCCTGTTTGTTCTATATATTTGTGATATAGTAAGTACATGGTAAAAGGGTTTAATTTATTTTATAATACACTATCACATATTAACGGCCACCACCAAGAAATTAAAAAAAAACAGGTTTATTGTAATAAAAAAAATAGATTGCAAAGACTTTTGAATAATTGCAAAACTACATTAAAACCAAACAATCAATCCACTTCTAGACATAGGTTTCTTTTAAACTCTGCCACACGGTCCTATCTTTAGCTTTCTGTTTTGCCACAAATAGCCGGCGACTGCTCGGATGTCGTCTCACCACCTTTTTTGGGGTCTTTCCACACTTTTTTTAGAGGTCCGTGGTTTCCACTGCATAACCCGTATCGTCCACTTCGCTGGGTCCTGCTTTGCAACATGGCCTGCCCAGGTCCATTTAAAGTTTGCAACTTGTGTGATAACATCCTCGACACCTGTTTGCTTGCAGATTTTGGTGTTTTGAATGTGATCTCTTAAGCTTACACCTAACATGGCTCTTTGGCCAGTTTGCAGCTTGTCTGCTGATCTGTTGGAAAGAGTAGTTGTTTTAAGACCATACGTAGTTACGAGGAGGATGCACTTATTGTACACCTTTTTTTTTAGCTCTGATCTTTTAGTATAAAACTCAGCTTACCGAATGCTGCCCAACTTATCCTAATTCTGCGTTTTACTTTGGCGCACTGGTTTTCTTATCCAAATCTGATCACATGACCCAGGTACACATACTCTGCTACGTTTTCCACTACATTTTGTTCTATGGAGATTGAAATTTTAGAATCACTCATAATTTTGGTCTTTTTGAAATCTATCTTGAGTTCGACTTCTTTGTATGCTAAATTTAGTTGTGTAAGCATGCTCCCTGATGTCCAAGCTAATAAGAACGATGTAGTCGGCAAAGCGCAAATGGTTCAGATGTTTGCCGTAGATGTTTAAAACGTTTTTCTTCCAGTCAAAGCGTTTAAAAACATTTTTTATTACCAGCGTGAAGAGTTTTGGTGAGATGGTATCACTTTGCCTTACTGCTCTTCTAATAAAAACCTTGTTAGTAATGGTGTCATTAGCTTCATTTGAAGTGTCGCATTTTTATAGATGTAGTTCAGTAGGTTTCAGTATCTGGAGTCAATACGTGCGTTGGTCATTGCAATTAATACTGCCCATATCTCGATCAAGTCAAACGCTTTCTCGTAATCTACAAAGATTAGGTGTAGAGAAATGTTGTATTTGACAGATTTTTCAATTAGCAATCAAATGGTTTGATGGTTGTCTACTGTACTAAATTCCTATCAAAAACCTGCCTGTTCGGGGGAGCTAGTAAAAGTCAAATTTGTTTGTTAAGCAGTTTGTTATAACTTTTGTGAGCAATTTATACAGGTGTGAGTAAGATGATTGGGCGGTAGTTTTGAATGTTCGTATTGATGCCCTTTTTGTAAATTAGGGTAACTTGAGCATTTTGCCATTCTGCTGGTATCTTCCTTTCTTTCAAACGTATATTTAGCAGAATTTGCACAGCCTCTATTAAGGTATCTCCTCCAATTTTTAGCATTTGATATGCGTCTTCTTAGTACTTTCATATTTCTATTATCTTTTATGACATCTTTAATTTTTGCAGTATTGAAAGATCGTATGTCCTTTCAAACCCCCGTATTTATAATTTTATTCAGTTGTATGAATTATGGTAAGCTGCGGTTTAAGTCTCTTTGTTGTTCTATGAGCTTGATTGTATTTAGGCTTATCTTTTTGTTTTTTATGTATTTTTGCTCTTGTACATACTTTCCCATGTACCGTGTTAATGTCTTTAACAATTTCATCAAAGAGGGTATTGATGTCTAGACCCTGGAATTTATGGATATGGCTTAGTTATTTATCTAGTTCTTGCTGGTATACAATTTAATGTTGATTAAAAGAGTCGCTCTGACCAGCCTATGGTCACTTCCTGTCTGCAATTTGTTTAAAACTGAAATTCCTTTACTACAGTTTTGTTATTTGAAATTATGTAATCTATCTCGTTTTATATCTTGCCGTTCGGGCTAACCTAGGTCCACTTGCGTTGTATTGCTTTTTGGAAAAATGTGTTCATGCAGTACAGGTTTTTCTGCTGTAGATAGTTTAACAGCGTTTCTCCTCGGTTGTTTTTTTTTACCTAATCCAAAATTGCCAATATGATTCTTATTTATGTCTTTCCTTCCTTCTAGCATTTTGCATTGAAGTTGCCAATAATAATGGAAAGCTGAGGCTTTTCTGCTTTTCTTGTAGCCGAGATATCATCGAAGAATTGTTCTATTTTTTCTTCTTCGGATACACTTGTTGGTGCATATACTTGGATGACCCGAAAAGAATACCGTTTGAAAACTTGTAGCATAATATATAGTACTTTCTTGGATATAGGTTGCATCTTTGTGACGAGGTGTTTAATAGTTCTGTTTATGATGATACCAACACCGCTAATGTGTAAGTTATTCTCAGAATTGTTTAGGTAAAGTACATGTCTCAATTTTATTTTGGTGCACGATTCTCCAGCTCTTCTAGTTTTACACAGTCCGACCACATCCCAATTTATGTTTGTGAGCTCCTACTCAAGTTTTTCCAAGTGTTTGTTTAATCTCATTGTCCTTATGTTGTATGTTGCTATATAGTAATTCTTACCACCCCTGATCTGACTTCTAGTTTAACCGTTGCCTTGTCTGCGGAGTGACAGGTTGCTGGGAACTCCAGGCCATTTAGAAGACGTTGTTTGCATATTTAACGGATTCTGGCTATGACCTACCACACTTGTCCTGCGGGTCGGAAAGTTTGTGTAATCCAGCTATGACTTTGTATGCCGATATTCCTTGGTTGAAATTTTTTGCCGCCATACTGCCGATATAGTCCACAACTAACTATAGCCTGCCGACAGAGCCTTTGCCTTTGGTTTTTCCAGGTAGCTTGCCCCTTTTAAGAAAGCCATTTTTAACTTTTTTGTTCCTTCCGTCATTGTGACTTTCTTGTTATTATATGCCCTCGGGACCGTTGACTGGTTTTTACTTGTACCGTAGACGGGGGCTCTAACAGGGTGTTATCAGCCAGGCCAGCTAAACCCTGGTATTTAACGAGGTTGTTACTCTTCCCCTTCTCCTTTTTCATCTTGGCTTGGGACAGGCATTGGCGGAGTTCAACATATATTAATTTACAAAAAAGACTAAAACTAGAGTAAAATACAATAGAACGTAAGACAAAGCATGCATATTGTTGTCACTATTCTTTAGTAATGCTTTTTTAAATTTGTTTAAGTTATACAGTGATTCAGAGGAGATTTCAGTTTTTAATACGTTATAATAACAATATAAAAAGTGTTGGAATAATTTTAATATTAAATTAAGAAAGTACAGAGATGAGGATTTCATTTTTTAAACACAATGTTGTCCAAATGTCGACCATTCTTCTCATAGCACTCCTCCAATACTGCTCTTAAATGTTTAAATACCCGCCGACACATTTCAATAGGAATTTTGTTAATGGCCTCTCGAATGTTGTTTTTTAACTGCTCCGTAGTGGCTGGAGGATCGGTGTAGACGACACTCTTTAAATATCCCCACAAAAAGTTGTCAAGGGGCGTAAGATCTGGTGATCTTGGCGGCCAAGAGATATCCCCAAATCTCAAAATAACAGTTCCTGAAAACAATTCACGTACACTGTCCAATAATGCTGCTGCAGTGTGTGCCGTCGCCTCATCCTGTTGAAACCAGGTCCAGTTTGGGTCATAACCAGGAACGTTTTGAAGAGCTGGAGTCAAAATTGGTGGAGCATTGCAGTGTACCGTTAGCTTGTTACAGTAACAGAGCGGCCACGGGCATCCTCAAAAAAGTAGGGCCCGATTATTCCAGAAGACGACATGGCACACCAAACTGTTACCTTCTTGGAATGCAAATGTTTTTAGTGCTTTTCTTTTGGGTTAGCGGGGGCCCAATACCGACAGTTTTGCTTGTTTACGTACTCCTCCAGGTGGAAGTGAGCCTCATCACTGAATAAAATGTTGTCCAAGCCTCCTTCATCCCAAAACATATTCATCATGGTCTCACAATAATTTTTTCTAATTTCGTGGTCTGTAGGCTTCAGAAACTACACTAATTGAATTGTGTAGAGATGGAAGTGTAAGTCTTTGTTTAAAATCGGAATAGGAATCGTTCACTTTAAAAAACGCCTCTACCATGAAGGCACATTGTACGTTTGACCACTCCATGTTTCCGCACGTATTCGCTGCAAATTGCCAGCGCTAACCCCCCCCCCACAACTTTTAAAGCGGTTGCGTAGGGCACGTTCGAAAACTGAAATCTACTCTGAGTCATCTAGTACTTGAGTACAATTTTCTTTTTATCTATCTATAAGTCTAGGTCAATCCATTTTTTTCCGTGAGGTTTTTCTTACGATATTTTACCCAGTTTTTATTAACAACTCTACAAGCAAAAAATAGTAAAGAAAAGACGCAAAATGTTGGCCAAGGGTGACATATTTTTTGCGCGTTGCAGTGATTTAGGATTTAAATGCTTAAACATTCCTCTTATTTTTCGGATCTAGCTTCTTTGAACTATCACCTTTCCCTTCAAACAAATAAGAGTAACATTTGTAAATTTTTAAAAACTGTAATGATATTGCAAGTTTGATAGAATAATTGTAATTTATTATTATATCTTTTGGTAACTATGAATATCTCTTTGTATATGTAAAAGTTTTTCTACTTAATTTAATGCATATAGTATTTCGGAGTATGCACTTCGTATTAGTGTGCCTAGCAACATCAATAGAAATTAAGATTGCAATAAAATGTTCATAAAAGCTTAGTGTAAGGTGCTGTCTAGAAGTCTAAGGGTCTACAATAGGCCCCAAAGGCAAATGAACCACACAACGATCAACGGCATAAGAATTCAAAAGGCCAGAGGAAACCACTGAATTAAAGATCTGCTATGGAAATCCTTAGTAAAAAAGTAACAAACAGAATTGCGACATGGAATGTAAGAAACCTATACGCACCTGAAAAAATAAATAACCTCGTCTTAGAAATATAGAACCAGAAACGGCACAATGTACTACGCGGGGAACAACAACACTACCCATTGATATGGGGTAGCTATTTTTGTAGACAGGAAAACGCAACAATCAGTGACCAGTTTTGTACCACACTCAGACTGTATCATTTTGTTGAAGATACATTCCGATTTCAAAGTTCTTGTTGTAATGAGCGACCTAAACGCAAAAGTAGGAAAAGGAAAAGTAGCTGGAACTGTCGGCTAAAAAGCTACATTTTTCCTACCCTGCTGTATGGAATGTAGACCTAGATAATAAAGGCAGAAAACATCAAAAAACTGAAAGCATTTGAAATGTGGTGTTACAGGAAAATCCTTAAAATTTCATGGACCGACAAAATTACCAACAAAGCAGTACTGCATCAAATAAATAAAACCAGAAAGATCCATAAAACTATTAACAAAAGAAAACTTAAGTACCTGGGACACATTCTAAGAGGAGAAAGATACAACATCTTTAAAGTAATTATTCAGGGTAAAATTAGAGGAAAAAAAACTATTGGCAGAAAGAGAATATTGTGGCTTTGGAACCTGAGAGAGTGGTTTGAGTGTACGTCTGCCGAACTGTTCAGGGCAGCTGTCAACAAGATACGTGTCGTTATGATGGATTCCAATCTCTGACAGGAAGGAACTCAAAGAAGAACAAGAAGTCTAGTAATAAATAAAATCAGCAAAACATGGCGTTATTTTTGAAATTATTATACTAAAAAACTTTTCTTCTTGAAAACAACTCAAACAAACTAATATTGTGTATGTCTTCCTCTACTTTTATTTACTGCTTCCATGCGTCTAAGACGCATGGAAGCAGTAATTAGAAGTACTAAAGATCAATTTTTTTTGCGTTTACCAGTTGATTGTGGTTGGCAGGTGGAAGTGTACAACGTTAAACCTTTTTTTTAACATTGTCCCATAGATGCTCTATTAGGTTCATGTCAAGACTATTGGCTGGCCATTCTATGATTGGAATAGCAACAGCATTTAAGTAGCAAATAACTTGCATAGTTACATGAAGACAAGCATTATCCTGCATAAACAAAAAAATTGGCCCCACAAAACCAGCAAATGACATTACATGAGCAACAACAATATGTTCAAAATTATAATCCGCTTTCATTGACCTAACACGTATGGGGACCAACTCTGTGCGTCTATCGAAACAGATGCCTCCCCAAAACGTTACAGAGCCACTACCAAACGGGGTTCTTAGAAAGATATTGCAACTAGCAAATGTTTTTTTAGGCTTTTGGCAGACACGCTCACGTCTATCAGGAGATGTAAGGCTAATCTTCGTCTCATCTGAGAATAAAACCATTTTCCAATCATTAAGTGTCTAATTTTTATGATTTCTTGCAAAACGCATTTTTTGAATTTTGTGCTCTCTGGTAAGCAAGGGTTTATTGGTCGATTTTCTTCTGTCCAATCTAGATTCATAAGCGCTTTGTAATCGTTCAAGAAAATACAAAAAAATTGTGAACAGCTACAAACTCTCCTGTTTCTGAGAGCAAATAATCTAAGAAAATGCTCATTTATTGAATTAGTACACAATTTTTGCTCCTGTTCCGGTCTTTGTAAGTGAGAACCTGTCTTGTTAAATTGTCTAACCATGCTGGAATGGTTTCTTTTTATTACATAAGCAACAAATATCCCTCATCCAACAAAGTTGATCCTCTTACTGCATTCTTCACTGACAAATTTGTTCTGCGATTCATTACTAAAATGAATTACACTAGCACTTATATTATCAATAATAAAAAAACTTAGTGGTTAAGACAATTAGTTTTAATAAGCCAAAATTTTTGATCAATTTTGCCAAAAATTTGAAAAATGTACTTTTGAAACAAAACATTTGTTGACAGCATTTACTTGAACTGTCCAAGTAAGTCCACAGCCTACTTGTAATATTGCTAGAAAACTAAAAATCATTATTATTTTGGAAAAACACACAAAAAAAGAAGAAACCGCGTATACAACTCAAAAAAATTAATATCTGATGGTTGCATTTTAAGTTTAAGACTATGCAGAACTCTTTATAAAGAATAATTGTTTTTCGTAAAATTAATAATAAAAAAGTTTTCTATATGGTTCAAACTTAGCAGACACATGTACATATATCAGTATCAGTATGGCATTCCAATAATTGCATATATAATTTGTGTTTTTATTAAAATATTTAAAAATTGAGTTTTAAAAGCTGATGCTATTTTATTTTATTTACTATCAAATTTAATTGTAGAATAAATGACATTTTTTTTTTAATAAAATTATAAACAAATTAATATAAAACAAACAATTTTTTTTTAAATAATTACGTTTTTAATTAAAATCACGGTCATCATTCAAGCTATCAACAGCATATCACTTTACATTCAATTAAATTTTCTTGCTAAATTATAGATAGTGATTGATTGTTTTTTATTTGATTATAAATAAATTGCGCCGTTTCTCTAAATCTAATTAGTACGACAAGGGTGTAGGTGTTTGGCGAAGCCTTGGCGCGAATACGAGGTAATCGCGGTTATCAGTCATCCATACTAATAACGTTCGCGGGCACCAAAAGCTGCCAACTGTCCTTGAACACGCGGAAGAAACTGGCGGCCCATAAATAAACTATCACCACGCCGTTTGTTTGTTGCACAACGATTAGATATTTATGATATGGACATTGAGTCTGGTAAAGCCCCGCAAAGACACCGTGGCATTTATACACACACATTTTTTTTATAATGGTGCGGTTTGTTGATGGAACAGCCGTGAAATGAAGTTTTTTTTTAATTAAAGATTCACATTAATATCGGTTTTGGGCGGTTGTTTATCAGTTGCCGACGGCTAGAAGATGTTTATTTTTTTAAGGAAATGTCAACAGATGTTTGATTCCAATGACCAGTTCACAGTAGAGGAAAGTAAATTGCGGTTTTTATAATGTCAATTTTCAAACAATAAAATTATATTTCAATACAATTTCTTATAAACTAAAAAAAAATAATATTTTTTAATTGTTGGCAAGTAAAACAAGTAGCTATTGTTACTTACAAATTTATTATAATTTTGATAACTTTATTAATTAATGTGCTGAACGAAGAAGTAATAATGGCCGCTACAAAATATAATGTGACTAAGTGCAGTTGTAAGTACATGTAACTTAACATCTACTATTCATTGTGACTAAGTGTCACGAGGCTAAGTAAGTACATATCACATTACTCTAGTGTATATAATAAGTGAAATGATTTCTAAATAAACTGCGAAGTAAATTAAGTAGCCCTTTTATTAACGGTGCAGATAATTGAGTATTCAGATATCTCTGGACTATTGTTAATTGTATTAACATTTGCTAAATTTATAGTTTGTAAGATTATTTAAATCATCAAAAGCACAAAATTAATTATTTATTCAAATTTGTCATAATGCAATTATACAAGTAACAATTCCAAAGTTTTGTAGATTCAAAACAATTGTCTGTGCTAAGCAGAAATAATTGTCACCATAACAAACGATTCCGTCTTGCCATTGTTGTAATAACTAAAATGTACCTCTGCAATTGTCAATGCTGCAATTTTGTAATTATATATCTATTGAGCATTATTACTAAGTGCAAAGCATCGACTGTGAATAATTAGTGACAATATTATTAATTGACATTAGATTTAGTAAGTATATATTGTTTTTTTGATTGGTAATATCAAAATAAAGCATGATCAAATGATCATATAAGTTCTTTGACTATTGACTAAAAACTGATCGAAAAATCAAATTATGACTAAGCAACATGTATATAGTTACTCAATCATATAGTTCTTTGATTTATTTCAGACACGAGCTGCGTTCAAAACGACTCATCAGTTGCAAGCGCTGAGTTAACAATCAGAGGTAAGCGCTGAATTACTTTGAATGGTTTATTTTAGACTGTTGCCAACTATGTAAACTTTTACTGACTACATAAAGCTTCTAAGTTTTGAATTTAAATACTGTAGTAATGCACATAAGGCAAAAATCTGCAAAAGCTTTCAGGAGTAATATCTAGACACTGCGGCCTAAATAAACTTTTATAAAATAGGAATCAAGATGGATTTCTTATGCCGCAAATGTTTAAAAGACAAAGAAACCTTTATACATTTGCTGAATGAGTAAAAAACATACAATGCAAAACACAACATTTTCATAAAAAAAACGCAAATTAATCAAAAAGAAACTATAAAAGTTTATAGACTTTATTTAAGAAACAGTTCTACTATAGAAATAACATTTAAAGATGCGGATAGCACAAATCTAAACGCAGTATCTAAAAACAAAAATAAAACATACTTCTAATGTGTTTTTAATAAATCACAAAATGTTTCTGCACAAAAAATATGACTTAAAATAGTTAAATGTATCTTTTAAGATATTAATCATTGTGCTCAAGTTCTTACGTAAATTTTAATTGGTTTGGTTGACATAATTTTATTTAATCTTATCTTTTAGCATAACTACTAATATTTATTAAAAAAAATTGTATTGCCACATGATTATATTCATAATTTAATCTCTTATGATTTAATCATAATTTGAAGATTTGAAAAATATCAAAATATTATCAAATTATAACTTTCTGATTTTGTTAAGATAAAAAACAATAATTCAGTTTATTATTTTATTTTTTGATAAAATAATTTGATAAATTATTAGCTTCTGAATTCGGCAGATTATTAAATAAATTTTCGAACTGGAACAATCAAAGTCAAACATTGTTTGTACCTTCTTAACATACCTATTATTTTTTAATAATACAGTTACGGTTGCGTTTGTATATAATAATTTATGCGTTTACAATGTAGGTACCATCTCGTGGGCCCACAAAATTAGTGAGTACGATGACAGACCAATAATTAGCATACAATAGCTGTGGGGGCCTTCCTCGTGGTCCTGATCGGGGAGGACCCCACTGACAGCCCCACGTACACAAGAAAAATATTGTTTAATGCATGCAGACACACCTTTCTTAATAGCACCACCTGCAAAAAATACAAAGTCATCTTAAAAATAAGACACGTGCTTTATTATTACTTTTTACTAAATTTACTAAAATATAAAGTACAAGGCTATGATGATAAGGAATCTAGTTGCAGGGATAAGATAACACATATCACCCAATTTACTATTATTTTTAAACAAATATATTTTATTTTTCGAGGCGATAATGTGTTTTTGAATATTGAATGAAAGTGTTAATTTATTCAAATGGCCTGATAATTATTCGTTTCGTGTGATTAGTTTGGTCCGCATTTCAATATTAAATTAAAATTGTTACAAAATATAATAAATCGGTTGTCGTTTTTATGTTTTTTTGAGGGGGACCGCCAATTTTATTGATTGATTGATACTGTTTTGATGTAATTAAGCCGCAGATATTCAGCTTAATTAAGTCAAGCAACTGATAGAATAAAAAAACATTAATTAATTTCTAGTATATAACTTAAACGTTATAATAAATTATTTAAAGTAAGAAATTTTTTTAAATGACAAATTGTATATTGAAATTTAAATATTTTATGCACTTCATTATTTGCAAATTATGGTTAGACTTAATTTGTTAACAAAAAAATTTATTTTTAGTAAGACAGAGAAAAATAATTAAAGCAAATCTTTTCAAATTGCCAGAAATTTGAAAAAAAATGATAATACACGTAATTTCATTTCCATTGCAACACTTTCTAGCGCCAAGAAAAACAAGAGTAAAAAAACTGTTTGTGTTTCATTTCATGGGCTGTGTGGCATAGCGCGCCATCCTGCTGAAACCAAAAATTGTCCAAGTCCATGTCTTCAATTTTCGGCCACAAAAAATTGTTTATCATGCCTCTGAAACGCTCATCGTTGACCAAAATGGCGTTTCTAGCAGCATGTAAAAAAAATGAGCCAATGATGCTATCATTCTAAAATCCGCTCCAAACTGTCACTCTCTGAGAATTCATTGGTTTTTCGACAATCACGTGCGGGTTTTCGATCCTCAGATGCGACAGTTTTGCTTGTTAACTTAGCCGCCGAGATGAAAATGCGCTTTGTCAGAAAAGATAATTTTTTGAGCAAAATTGTTGTCTATTTCAAGCTGTTCTAAGGCCCAAATTGTGAAGCTATAACAAACCAGATGGTTTTGTGTCTTCAATTCCTGAGTCAATTGGACCTTATAAGCAAATAATGCGAGGTCTTTGCGCAAAATTTGCATCAGAATGGTGCGTGAAATGTTGAGTTATTGAGATCAATGAAGAGTCGATGTTCCAGAACTGAGTCGCACTCTCTCGGCTACGCCAGCCACATTCTCGTCAGTGCGCACCGTACGACGGCGGGGACCTGGTGTGTTGGCCACTAGCATGCCAGTACTGTTTGGGCTACACAACTTTGATTTTAGAAATAAGTTTGCAATATTTACCAACGTTGTTCAAGCGTAAAGCGATTCATTGCGTTCTGCGGAGATATGATACTGACTTTCTGTCAAAATTTCCTACGGGAAAGACTTGTCACTGACAAAATAACAAATGATTAAAAAGATACCACTAGATAGACCACCTTTTACATATACAAGGTCCATTATAAAAGCAACTATCCATCCCAGCCCGGTAAAACCGATCGAGAAATGTGGTGAAGAGTCCGCCTTTCCAACGCAGCCGTTCGGCAACTTGCTCCGACTGTTCTGAGCAGAAAAACGTGTCTCCGTGTAAAGTGTGTTTTTTGACATTGTAACACGGCGCAATTTTTTGTGTCAAGAACTTTTGGATTTAATTAAAAATGAGCCATATTTTCCTAACTCTGTTGTAACCAGAGACAAATCCTGGATGTTCTAGTACGAGTACGACCCAGAAGCATAAAGATAGAGCAGCGCGTGGCACACAAAATTATCCTCCGCTCCCCCGCGTTGACGTCCAAAGAATTGTCCATTTTGAGTTTTTATCGCAAAGAGAAACTGTCAACTCAACCAATTACTTTAAGGTGCTCAAAAAATTAAAACGTTGGTTGCGCGAGTAAGAACTGACATCAAAAACACGATCAAGCTCCACCCCGGTCAAAATGCCGTCATTGTTACCAACTTCCTGTCCCAAAACAAAACCTTGGTAGTCCCCCAGCTCCAGTAAAATTTTAATTTGGCTTCGTGCAACTTTTTTTTTTGTTTTCCCAACTAAAGAGAGAGCTGAAAGAAAAGCGTCCTTGGAAAACATCTAAAAGCATGTTACAAGGTTATTAAATATATTCTTGTCAAAGAGTTTCATGGTGCGTTTCAGGCGTAGCAGACACGTCTCCAAAGGTGTATTAATGCTGAGGAAGAGTATTTCAAAAAATTTTAAGCGTAGGTATTAGTATGATCAAAAAATCAATTTTTTATAGACAATGCGCATTACTTTCATAATGGACTCTGTACAACTAAAATTCACTTAAACTTCCAACATTCCCCAGCAAGTGTTAAAGCAAACTGATTTCTGCCCAGTGCTTGTCAACGTAAAAACATTTAAAAAAGCGCGTGTAAACGGCGAAAATAACTATGACTTTTTTCAGAGGTGCAAATAGGTTAACGATACAATTTTTCAAAAACTATACGAAAAGTGCTAAGGTGCCTCTTGTCCACTTTCGCGTAGTGCACTCTGAATACTGGTTCAAAAAACTTCCCAACGAACAGAGGCAAATTGTGTAGGAACAGTTTTTATCAAAACTGTCTGATTCCCGTAAGAAAATTACACTACACTAAAGCGTGCTAGGAAACAACAGGTAGTAGTTTTTTTAAATTTTTATTTTTACAAACTACTTTTTTTATAATTTTTTTATTTTTGATCACGTTTACATACTCTTGCAAATATTAGCTTTTAGGTTGTTTCAATAATTTTCTCAAACAACGCATACATACTACCTATTAAAAAAAAAGTTTGGGTAGGCCCGTAAACTCACCTAATATAATCACCCTCACCCTTAACAGAGACTGTTGAGGAATTGGCCTCCAATGTCTGTCTACAGCAAAAAGCAGACGGGGGCCATAAAATAAATTAAAAGTGAAAATGTTGGCCAGAAAGAAAACTAACTTTGATAGACCGGCTACCCAGCTATATAAATGTTTAGTCAAAGAAAATATGATGCCATCAAGAGTAGAAATAGGCTTCCAGAATGATTAAAAGATTGCGGACAAAATTGGAAAAACCTAGAGCTTTGGAATTAAAAGATAAAAATTGAACGCCACGTGACAGGTTTATGATTCCCCAAGCCGCACTAAAGACCCAGGAAGTAAACCTTAATCATACAAACAAGCAATTCTTCAGTTTCAGTGCGTCTTGAATGGTGAGGAAAAACACTATGAAGTCGAGTACGTGGAGTTCAGCATTCTATTTCATTTTATTCTAGCAACTCTACTAATAGCGTCCAAAATAACATCAAAAATGCTAATTACTCGGTTCAATAGGTTGTCAATATTGTCAAACCTCAGAGCTTACACAGTCAGCTTTAGAAGGTACTCTGCACAAACAAACAAATTTTTCAAAAACTAGCTACAAATAAAACCAAAGGTAACATCCACAACATCTCAAAAAAAAAATCCTTTACATAAGCAACGGGTTCTGGCATTCAACTACCATTTTCAGGTAAAAAAAGTGGTATATTATCAACAAACTCTCAAAAATCTCTTAACAAAATTGATGATAGATATCTTCTTTATTTTACGTATTACAGCTATTTTACGTTGCCACAGAAACCTTACCTGATTGAAGAAGGTTAATGGGATCAACGGCTTATTAAGTGATTTCCGAATTATCCCGGTGCATATTTTGACAATCTGCTTTTTATCTGCTATTAGAATAGCAACGGCATTAATCACAAGAAAAAGAAACTAGAAGCATTTTTCTTCAAAAGTAACCGTAATGTGGTGTGATTATACAAACTTTTTAGCTTTTGGAAAACATCTTAAATACTTTTACATATTTGGGAAACACGTTTAGAGCACAAAAAGTGGAACTGCGTTTTTTGTTAAACAATCTGCTAACTACTTAAAAGTTCCTGCACCCCCAACTGTTAAACTAGACGTCCAGCTTCCAATAGTTGTTGCAGGATATTTTAACTTAAAGCATGCAACTTAACACAGCAGACTAACAAATACTAACAGTTCAAACTGCTATTTTGGTTATTAACAATTTTAGCTTAGGCTACAGTCCAGTAGTTTTAGATCTTTATAGAAGGTGTTAGAATAGAATTAATTTGGTTTGCAAAACTAACTAGTTTTTCAAATTTTAGAAGAAAATGTCAGATCACTACCTGACATTAAACGGCTAAAAAAGTAGACAGCGGTTGTTGATTTTAGCAGTCTTTTCTCGCTAGCAATGTCAAAGTCTACCAAGGCTTTGCCAAAAATTATATCAAATTGATTAGATCTTGACAGAGAGACCAGAAAACTTATTCGTTATTAAAAACGTGCCAGACATACCAGGGTAGACAACAAAAAAAAACGGTAAATTTGTCATAATTTGTTTATTTTCTAATATTTTACACTAAATTTTAATTACCTTTAAAGTATTCCCCGTTGACCACAACGCACCTTTGCAAACAATCCTTCCATTGTTCAAAACATTTTTTAAATTTACTTATCGGGAATTTTTTAGGCCTTTTAGCGATTTTTGTTTTACCTCCTTCACATTGGCAAAACGCTTTCTTCACATGTCTCTTTTGAATGTGGGGAAGAAATAGAAATTACAGAGGGCTAGATCTGTAAATAGGGAGGGTGGACAATTGGTGTTATGCCGTTTTTGGCCAAAAACACCTTTACGAAGAGAGCGGTGTGGACCGACGCGTTGTCATCATGAAAGAACCAGTCGCGTGTGCGCCAAATATTTGCCCTTTTCTCCCGAATACTCTCCCTCAATCTTTTCAAAATCTCCAAGTAGAACTTCTGGTTTACAGTTTAACCCGGGGGAACAAACTCCGCGTGTACAACACTTTTGCAATCTCAGAAACAAATTAGCATTGTTTTGATGTTGGACTTTACTTAGCAAGCTTTTTTGGGGCAAGGAAAACCAGGTGTCTTCCACTGGTTTGATTGCTGCTTTGTTTCGGGGTCGTATCCATAACAACAGAATTCATTAATTACCAGTAATCATCTTAGACAAAAAATTAGGGTTCTTTTTGAGCTGATTTAGAAGCTCAAAACATGCTTGAAGTTGACGATCTATTTGCTTGTGAGAAGGCAAAAGACAAATTTGGCTGCAATTCTTTACATGTGCAAATCTTTGGATAAACCTTTTGAATTAAACTCTATAATATATCAAACATCTCACAGAGTTGATCAATAGTTTGGCGATGGTCTTTATAAACAAAAGCATTAATTTTGTCGACGTTTTTGTTACTTCTTGACGTTGAGTAGCGTCCTGAATGGAGTTGGTCTTCAATTGACATTTCTTTGTTTTCAAAACGTAAAAACATTTTGTAGACTCTGGTTTTACTTAAGGCAGCATCTCTATAAGCAATCTTAAGCATTACAATAATTTCCGTGGCCGATTTCTTCAACGTGAAATTGATACACTTACAGTGTTTGTTCCTAATGGATACCGGATCAAACTATGGGTTTCCCCACTTTCCTTCCCCGCCATAGCGCAATTCCCGTTACTTTTAGGTCCCCTTTCGTAAATGGCAAAGTTCTTACGACCCGACTATGTTTACAACAAAAACTTAGACTTAGACCACGTGAATTTTTTTTTCACAAAGCTGTATTGTTTTTCATAAACTAAGTCAACCCTAAGTAAGGTAGCAAAAACTGTAATCTTGGATAGAAATTGAGATCACACATTTCAGATATAAGTTCTCTTCAACCCACCAACTTACTAATTAAATTAAAACTGGTTTTGTATAAAACGCCACTAGTATTATATTTTTCAATGTTGAAAAGACTTTTGATAAGATTTAAAGTCTACTCTTAAAACTTCAGCGTTTCAAGGTTAATCTAAGATTGATTAAATTGATTACTTTCTATATGAATGGAAGGACACTAGCAAGCTGTACGGGCCCGTATCTACCGCTTGCTCAATTAAAGTAGGACTTTTGCAAAGGTTTAGTTTTATCTTCAATGCTCTTTAACTTGTATGTATCGGACATACCATGCATCACACCTGGTGTCAAAATTGCTCAGTACGATAATGAAACAGCACTTTTATATATTACAAAGCATTTAAAAGTGATCACGCTAAGACTGCAAGCTGCTTTAAACTTTACTAAGGTACTGGAAGCTAAAAAATAACTAGAAGAAGAACAAGTCTATACTTTCCTCCAAAAATTATCACCTTCTTATAAGAACGTTTATCTTGAGATATGATAGCTTCTTCTTATTTTAACAAAATAGAATCAAAGTAAAATTTTGGAAAAAATCTTCAAACGCCTTACTACGTTTGTAACAACCAACTTAAAGCTAATAACAGATTTGAATTCATTAGAGATCACATGTTAGTCTTTGGGCAAAAAACTTCTACAATAAAATGACTAATCACTAAGATTCTGAGTTGCTTCGTTTTGCAGAAAAGGATGAGCTGTGTATAAAATATAAGTGTTTAAACAAGTTGAGGAAAGGGTGTGATTGAGAAGGTAGGCAATTTTGAAAAGTAAATCCAACACATTAAATTTCTTTTCCCAGTCAACAACAAAAAAACTGTTAACATACTACATCTGGAAAAAGTTCCAAAACTAATGAATTTGTGAAAATAAATTTGTGATAAAAAGCATACTTGATTTATTATTTTATTACTTTCACATTTAACTTTTACAAATGCCAGACAAATTTCTAATATTATGTCAGATAACTTTGACATGTTTTAGAACAACTTTGACGCATAGACAAATTTGTCATATTTTTAATTTTGACATTTTTATAATATCTTTAAACACTATGATAGATTTTTACACGTGAGGTAGTTCCATAGTATACCACACATTTAATTCTAAACGTAATTTTAACATCCAAAACTGCTGCCGGAGCTTTACTGTTTGAATTTTAATTTAAATACTATTTACTAACAGCAATAATTTTTTAATCTAATTGGTGATACTGTTTATCACTAAATAAGAGCACAAAAACCTAAAATTTTACTGAGCATCAATAATAAACAAAATTATTGTTAAAAAAAATGAATAAACTTTATTACATAATACAAAAACAAATTCAATAAATTATATATTTTAAACAATTAATTAAATACACCATTATCTCTAATAAATCCCATGTTTATCCTTATCTTATCATCAGAATTACGTCACTATTATTGTCTCTGCCTCACTGTAGATTGATTTGCTTGCTCGGTATGCTCTCTTTGCTCAGTTGGCTCAACATAAACCATTTGCATTTGTGGCTTCTTACTCTTCTTTTCAAAAAATATAACAACAGCAGTCAATATAAATACTTCAGCACATATTCCAAAAAATAGCATCCATGGTGTTGCTGTGCTCCTTATTTTAACATTAGTATTTCCTTCCAATGTCAACATTGAATTTGAAGCTGTGCAAGTATAAATACCTGAATTATCCATGCTAACGTCATTTATTGTGAGTACTGATATAAAACCATCAGAAGTTGATTCAGTAGATAAAAATTCCGTACCGTTAAATATTAGATTACCAAATGACCATTTTATTACAACATTACGCGATCCTTTAATTGTGCACCTTATGCGCGCAGTTTCACCTTCATTAAATCCGGCCGATTCAGCAGTTGTAATATCGAATGTATCATCTGATTTAATCACATCAACTAATTCAGTAGGTTTATTTAAAAACTCGGTAACATTTTGTGATAATTCAGTATCAATATTTTGTGATAAAACAGAAGGAATTAATAGAATGCAAAGCACGTAGTAATGCATATTGTTTGGCAATGTAATATCAACTGATTCAATTTCCAATTCATTTCTAAGATAACATTAATAGATAAGGAGTAAACACTTATTATTTATTAGATTTAATCATTTTACTTTTTTTCTCATAAACTATTATCAAAACGCAAATAATTATCGCTTCTGTTGTTATAATAATGAAAGGCCAAGTTGGATCATATACAACTCTAACCCTTACTGAAATAGAGCCATGATCTTCAATTCCAGCTTCATTTTTAGCAATACAAGTGTATATATTTGTATCGTCACTGTTTGCGTTGTCAATTAATAAAACACTGTTTTCAACACCATTGTGGCCTGTTTTTAAAATTATTCTATCACTGCTTTCGGTTAAATTTTGATCACCAATTAACCAACTTACTGTTGGATTGGGTTTACCAGTAACTTTACATGTTATGCGTAAAGTTTCTCCAACTACCGCATTCTTTTCAATTGGAATTTTAACAAAACAACCTGTTGTTAAAATAATTATTTTTCTAGCAACATCTTCACCATTATTTGCAACACAATCATATCTTCCCGCATCTTCAGTTGTTGCATTAATTATTTCTAGTTTAACCATATTACTATCATTCACAACTAAATCAACTCCATCTTTAATCCATTTTAATTGATGCCCAGTGTCAGTTTGGGTTTTACATATTAATTCGAAATTACTACCAATTTTATATTGTTTGGCATTCTTCAGATTTTCATCATAATTTATTTCCAATTCTATTGATTGAATTGGATTGATATAAATTAATACTATCAAACTAATTAGATCTAATTTCATGTTGTCTTTTTTGCGATACTGTATGAGTAAGTGGTTTGCAATTGTATTTATATTTTTGATATCTGTTGTAATCTTTTGGTGATAAAATTGTAACAGAATTAAATTAAATCTAAATGGTGATAATATGCTATCACGTAATTAATATTCTTATCGTTTGATTAAAGCACGTATTTATTATATAGTTTGTACTATGTAATATTCAAATCATAGAGAATGTAGTAGTAAAATGAAAATAATATTTGTGCAATATTTTGCCAGCATAATGCTTTATCAATTAAAAAAACTTTACTAAACCTATATATACCAACATAATCAAGTAAATATACAATAAATTTATAAAAATTAATTTCAATTTGTTAGAGTGGTAACTGGTTATCACAAGAAATAAACACAAAACTAACAACAAAAATGCAATTTTCCGTTTTTTGCGACACTTGCTTAAATGATCTCAATGAAGAGTAGATTTAAACAGTCTTTAAACACTGATTTTAAATGAAAATGGCAGAATATAAAACAAAACTACCCTAGATGGGCAAAACAAAATTCTACACTAACATGTCAGGCTGCCTTAAGGATTCTAGAGAAAACATAAAACCATCTAAACCAAACCATCATGTGCTTGGTCACACATCTAAATTATTGGTCGCTACATACAACATCCGGACCATAATAAGCAAGGAACGACAATTGAAGCTAAAATAAAAAGCAGGTAAAATAGGATTGCATAAGCTTATGAAGACAAGAATACTTGGCAAAAATGTACTATACTAGATACGAGACATATACTTTACTAGAATAATTTAGAAAGTTGCAATCTCAAACAACAAAAAACTAATAGTTTTTTTAATTTTTTGTTAATGAAGATTGCAAAAAAAATATACAAATAATCATGTCATATCAAAGCAAGTAATCTACATCATGCCTCTGGCATTCCAGAAACAAACACAAAGTAATGGTTCCTTGTTAGCTGATTACTGATTCTGAATAAGAGTAGCCATAATTTTTTTTTGAAAATCGTCAACAGAGCGACTATCCTGTCATCCTGACTCGCTACCGGAGAAATTGCCGGTGTAGCAACCGCGTTTGCAAAAGATTTGCTCAAGACAACTTCAGGTTTGCGGGGACCTGCGGGCTAAGATGATGACTGAACCGAAGCCGGAGCGACTGCGGGAGTCAAAGAGACTGATTTATTTGCCTTGCCGTGCGAGGCCATCATTTTTTAATAAAAAGAACATCCTTTAAAATTGGCGGGATGCGGACCCGCGCACAGAGCACACTTTGGAGGTGTTTCTTTGGGGCAAACCATCGATTGATAGGGCCCAAAACAGATGCGACAAACTGGCGCTTTGGAAAAACAACGTTTAGCCGTAAGACCCAAACGTTGGCATTTGTGGCATTGAAGAATGCCACCATCACGTTTTTTTGGCTCAACTGAAACTTTGAGACCAAGGACTTCTTTTAACCCTATAATTTTAATTGATCCTAACGTGCTCGTTTCTCATACAATGCACGTTGGAAAGGGAGAATCCCAGATCGACAAGAGCCTGACCCACGTCCTGCTCAGTGAAACATTTAGCAACGTGTCTGATGACAATTTTAAGACACCTCTCCTCGGCGGTTGACCAAGTGTGGAAGCCCACACCCGCCGATTTGAGAAAGTCAGTTGTCTTTCTATAATTTTCTAAAGTGGCTGGCGCTATGTGAATACCCTCTTAGGTAGTACGCAAAGAAAGGATAATAACTCGGTTATCCTTAAACCATTTTGAAGTAGCCGGGTATTTGCTTTTGTCAGTCAATACAAAAACCGACGAACAAGATTTAGAAGAATTATTATTCGCGGGAGTGTCAGCGGGGGGATAAACTACATTATTATCTATAAGGCCTTTGTCGTCGTAGTTAAGTTCCGCGGCAATAGGCGGGAACTTCACCTTGGCGAAGAGGGTCCCCTTTTAGGCGGGGGCGGCGCGCTTGGAAACAGAAAGCCCTTTTGCCGTTTGGCCTGAAGGACTGGCGAGAAGAACCGCTGATGGCTCGTTTCCAGTGGCAGATGGCTGCTGGGGAGTGGCTGAAGGCCTTATTAATGGTGGAAAAAGCTCACCCGTAGTCCTGCTCCGTTTGGCTGCCATCTTTTTTTTTTCTTATTAACCTTTGTGAAGCCGTCTTCTTCATCAGAAGTTGGGAGCGGGGCGTTTTTGTTTTTCGGGAGCGTGGCCTCTCTCGCCTGGATCAGATCCATCATCGGAGAGGGTGGAGTCATAGCGGCGCTTGTTCCCGCCGGTAGGAACTCCCAGGTCCATTACCTCCATATTAAGTGCCTCGGAGGTGGGGGTGGATTCAGTGTTTTTCAGAGACAATACAATATTGGCGAGAATCTGAAACGAAAGGAATATATCAATAATTCTCTGGTTTAAACTTACTTTTTGTGGCCGCCATGGAGGCCATCTGGTTTTTTATTTCCTGCACTTGGTGGAACAGGGCAGCCACTCTGGCGTTGAAGCCAAGTTTATCCCTTGTTTGGGACTTTTTTTTTTGGTCTTCTTATCCTGGAATAAGAAACCGGCCGGGACGCCCCCGGATTTCTTCTTCATTGCTTCTTCAAGCTGCTGCTCCGGCACGGGTGCCATTGCAGCAACCATAGACCTCTAAATGAAAAATTTGTTCTGTTTGCTGTATACAAGTATACAACAGACAAAACAAAAGATTAATAATTAAATCGCTGTCGGTTGCAGTAAAAATTGCAAATATTGCTGGAGCGTTGGAAAAAGCTGCATAAAGGTTGGCTGATGGTTGTCGACATGTACTCAATACAAACAAAAAAGTTTTTTTACGGCTAAGTGAGAGAAAAATAAGCAATGACTCCTGATGAACAAACAAAGAACAACTAATGGCAACTTTGCAGAGTATAATCTTTTAACATAGAAATCTGCCAGTAAGTATACAACTATAGTAAAACATACAAGTCAGAAAAAATAAATGATCATATCAAAAACAACAAGAATATAAAAGTTGTAACAAAAACAATAGCAAAAGGAAAAGCAAAATTGGCCAATGATACTAGAAAAGATGGAAATATAAAAACGCTGTCAACAAATTTTGCACAAAACTAAACTATCTGTTTCCTCACTAAAAATATTTTGCGGTATTAGATTGGCTGTAAATCACAATTTCCTATGACGTCATCACCTTAAATTCTGATAGAAATTTGCTTTTAGCAGCTCTCACTCGCTTTGTTCCTTTAAGCTGCTAAAAACAGCGGGCTGCTAAAGCCGATTCTTGGCTTTTGATACACTAAATACTATATAATCACGCAAACACAATAACCGATGTTAATTTAAAGGACGTATTGTACATATTGATCTCAAAAATAAAAAAAAAAACTTTAAATTACGTAAAAAATAAAAAAGCACCAGAAAAAGATCAAATTACTTCCAAAATGCTGAAATGTATGGTTTAAGATGTACTAAAATACGTAAAAATCCTTCTGAACAAATGTCTGCTAAAAAGCAAAACTTTTAAAACATGGCAAAACGCGCAAATAATTATTATATTAACTTTTACCAACCTAGCAAACAAGTTAGTTTTAGAAAGGTTACAAAATAGCAGACTATCTGCAAACAATTTGGAATTTAATAGAAAAAAAGTATAAAATACAAGATCTCACTACACGTGGCTTTTATCAACTACCAGAAAGCGTTTGATTTCATCAACTTAAATGCAATTTGTAATGGCATAGACAATACAATATACCTACGTCCTAAGGTATATCTACGTAAATGCCATATTACATTTTGTCTACTTTTTTTATTGGTGCGTCACGTAGGAATACAAAACTTTTGCCAACAAACAAAATCTGACCGGAATGGAGCTGCAATGACAACACATAAATGATGCTTGCCAGAAGGCTAAAAATTAAAAAAAAAGTAGTGTGCTCCTTGAACTCTTGAGAAAGTGCTAAAAACAATTGGAAACTTTTTGAAGAATACTCCACACTACTTGCATCAAATTTTCCGAAAACAATAGAAACACAAAAGCATAAGCAGCATCCCGCCGGAATTGCAAAAACAACTAGCAAAGAAAAGCAAATACAATTTAAAAAAGACTTTTAAGGATATTCTTAAGAACATTGCATTAACATTAACACCAAAACGGTTCTTAAATTACTATTTCAACTCTGAGAAAGCAGAAACTGTAAAGACAACCATCTTAAGTAGGATTGATAAACTAGAGACAGTAAAGGCATCATCCTGTTTTTAGGAATAAGGAAAAATTCCTGAAATTTGCATGTATTTACAAACCAATTTAAAAATAGTTTATAAACTTACAATTAGTGTGTTTATAAATACTAATAAAGAGTGATACTATTTATGTCAGTAGCAAAAGGTTTTCACGTGCCTCCTGGCAACGCAAAACAAATAATAAATAAGACTCTATTATTATCAACAATGACACATAACACCAACAAATCACTTAATGGTCTTTCTCAATTAAACAAAAAGATCAGTCTAAATTATCAATAATCTACCGTGCTCATGGTATAACCACATACGTCGAAAACGATCTCCAAAACATTACCGTCATAAACGCCTGCCTAACCACTGAAATCTTCAAATACACAACACAAATAAATCACCTTTATAAAAATAACACGTGTAAGCCCCCATCAAAGCCACCACGTCACGTCAAAATACCCAACTGGACTAACATGCATAAACTGGAGATTATATTTGACGCAGAAGACAAACGCACTTTTGTCAGATAGCAAAGGATATACAACCCAGATTTTGGCTTTACTATCCAAGATAACCACTAAAAACCACTAACAGCAAACAAACAGGTTCTTACAGATTTTCCAAACAATCAACACGGGCGAATTTTATTTGAAGTTAGAATTCAAATCTCATTAACAAGATCTGCACCTAAACCTAGATGGAATTTTACTAACGCAAACTGGAAAGGCTACAAACAAACATTATACAAGCAAGTACTATACATACTGCCAACATATGATAACTACAACTTGTTCATTAAAGCGGTACTAGTATTAGCTAAAAATCATGTCTCAAGAGGATTTTGTAAGCATTACATTCCAGGGTTGACCAAAAAAAAGTTCCAGGCTGTACGACAATTACCAAAGTAGTTTAGAGTTCAAAACAAACTTTACACACTCCAGCCGAAAATTGTTGAGCCTCCTACGTAAACTGATATGCAGCTCTTACACTTACAGCCAAAACCTTGTGGTAAACTCCAACAAATTGCTAGCCAAATAATCGCACTCTCAAAAACCCCGCCAAACAAAAAACACATACAAATTAATACAACAAGCCTAGGCAGTTGAGCATAACAGCAAATTCTTAAACTACTTCTCATTTAACGAAATCCATCAGGTTATAGAAAAAATAAAAGTAGAGAAAAACTGTAGGCAAGTGTATGTTATTCACAGTTTTTTTTTTTTAAGAATACGAGCCAAATTTACGCAGTTCTAGTAAAACATACTAAAATCTGGAGAGCTACCACCCGTCTCTAAGAGATCTAAAATTATAGCAATACTACAACCTGGTAAACCAGCCATTTAAACAGCTGCTACACACCAATTGCATATAAACTCTTAAAAAATCTAATTTACAACAAAATCTCAACAAGCATAAACCAAATAATACTTCCAGAACAAGCAGGGTTTTGGCATAAACAAAGCAATGCAGATTTAGTACTTGCGTTAACAAAACAGATCGAATTTGGATTTCAGAACAAACTAAAAACCTTAGCTGTATTTATTAAAATAACCGCAGTCTATGATACTGTCTGGAAAAAAAAGAGTACTGCTTAAGCTGATCGGTGTAGTACCATGCTTCAAAATTTACAAGTTAATTAACATGTTACAAGACAGACTATTTTGTGTGTATCTAAACAGAAAAGTTAGCAAAACAAAGCCTTCTACCCCAAGGTTCGTTGCTCGCTCTATTTTTATAACTTATATACTTATGACTTGCCGGCAAACAAGCAGGAGAAGCACTGACCTAGCAACCGTTCAGTCAAATTTAAAAAAAATAAAGACTGAGTACAAACTCATCTAAAACTGAAACGACAAACTTCAATCTAATTAATAAAAAATCAATTTTAACAAAACAACACTACGACACAATCAACACCCAAAATACTTGGGCGTTACCCTAGAGAGAACTACTGCCTAAACATGAAAAAAGATTGTGCCATAACTAGCATAATAACATAATAAAAACAGTAACTGGGACAGTTAAATCCACACCAAGAGAATGGCTTCTCATCCTGAGCCACATTATGCCGCCGCATATTTGACAAACAAAATTTACTCGAAAAAATACAAAATACACTTCTCTCCTAATCCACAAAGATATGATAGCACCCCCAGACTTAGGTTACAATCAAAACACGCTCAAAGGCAGCAAAAACATTACAAAAGGTGGAGATAGAAAAAAAAAATTGTCAATTCACAAAAAACCGATTTTGAGAAAACTACCCTAGCACTGTCAAGCACACTTTCAAAAATATTATTTGGTGAAACACAAGAATTAACAAGGAAAAAGCAAACACTAAAAAATGATTTAACGAGGCCAAAAAACGGTGACTTAGCAACATATAAAACCAGTTTTACGGCATATAAAAATGCCATAAAAAACCAAAAAAAAAAAGAATTGTAAAAGAAATGTTGTGAGGACGTTCAAAACAGTCCGACATGCTTCCACCATCAGAAACCGTCAAGAACAGTTAAGTTTGCAAGAAACTAATGGAATTTATTCCATCCTGTCACAGAAAAGGTTGACAGTGATAAAAAAGCCTCTATGCAAAATTAGCAGAGTAAGCTAGCACTTTTGCAAATAATGAACATCTGGAACAGTCAATGTGGTATTTATAATTCTGACGAGACCTACAAATGTTCTGGTTAAGTTTTACAGACCATTTCGTTTGACCTCTTTTATGCAAAAATTATTAGAAAAAATAGTCAACAAGTATATATGGGACGGGTAGCTAAAAGCCCGACTACTGCAATAGCACCAGTATAACTACCAAACAAAATAATCCTGCAAACTAGCCATTCACCAGCTAGTCAGCAAGTGTAAATACATTATTCAATGCAACAAAATAGTATTGGGTGCTTTTCTATATTTAGATAATGAGGAGGCTTTTGACAATATTACCTTTGAGTTCATCACAAAGACAATAAAACCTTAAAATAACCAAGAAATAAACCCTTTCGTCCAACAATAGGTTATCTCTATACTTGGTCTATAACCACAATATTGAAAAACTGTAAAAGCTAAAAACGTTGGCGGATGCATACATGGGGGTGTAGTTATACCCTTACTGTGGTGCCATGTTATTGACAACTTACTACTACTCAATAAACCCAAGCTTAACAACTATCGTTTAAGTGCAGTTACACTTGCTTGTTGAACAGGTCGATTGCCAGCAGCCGACGAGTCTACATCGAGCCAACTTTCAAGCGAGCCCGCAGCCCGGTAGATGCAGCAGCAAATACAATTTTAATTGCACTACCCAAAGCGACGACGGATAGTTTGACGCGTTTAAATACAAATCAAGCTATTTGTAAATTTAATTCAACTGAATTAATTAATTAATTTCGGTTAATTAATTAATTCAAATTTTTTTCAGGACGGATCCCCTACCAAAGATGAGCGACAGCGAGGTTCTCGCATACCTATATAATGAGTTCCAGAAGATGCAGAAGCAGCTGGCCGCCCAAGCTGCCGGCTTCAGAAGCCTGGAGAAATCCATCATTCGGATGGTCGATGACAGCGCCGAGCAGATCGACCTACTTGCTGATGACGTCAAGCAGAGCAAGCTTGAGCTCGATAAATCCCTCTACGTCCTGAGAAAAGACATCACAAAGGAGATTGGGGTCAGCGCCGCCGCCGCCAAAGCGGCAACAATAGCGTTGATTACATTCCAACTAGCCTGACAAACCCCCGGCACCGGCCGCTCCTACCAAGGTTAAGAGGATGGAACCACCACCTTCACCTACTGCTGTCAAACCTCCGGCTACCTCCCTCAAGAGGCCAGCCGAGCAAACAGACATCAGCTTCGATGACGACGACTCGCTTATGGAGACGTCACAGGACAACGATGCCACCACCCAGATGAAGTCCCGCCTCGACGAGGACGATTTTACCGTGGTGGTAAACTCCAAAAGTAAGAAGAAACAAAAGAAGGAACTGGGTGAGCCTATTTCTGTTAATATGAGGCTTTCAGCCGGCCTCTCAAATCAGGTGCCTTTAGCACCATCAAGGCCATCAGCCACCAAGGCCAAAGGGTCTTCAACCTGGCCTGCCCCTAAGGCAAAGCCGACCAACTCTGGTCCGGCTACAAGCTCCGTAGGCCACTCAGCTCAGCCGGCTCCCACAGAGGAAGCCGGTGCACGCCGCCTTCCTCCTATTACCATCCACAATAAGGATGCGTATCTAGGGCTAAAGGCAACCTTCGAGTCACTGAATATCACCATTAATCGCGCAGTAAACGTGGTCGATGGCATACGCCTGCACCCCCAAACGCAGGATGATTTCAAGGCGGTGATTGCATATTGCACAGAGCATAATGTCTTTTACCACACCTATCAATTAGGGTCCAAAAAGACCTTAAAATATGTTATTCGAGGTGTGCCCACCTGCAATAAGGTTGAGCTCATCGCTCAGGGGTACACTCCAGTTTCGACAACACGCATGAGCAGGAACGGAAAATCATTCCCAATGGTGTACGTTCAGCTTCCCCAGGGAGCTCAAAACAGAAAAATTATATTTCTATTCAAGTTGCTCGGGCTTCGCGTGACCACAGAGGTCAAACGCAAAAGTTCCGAAATAGCACAATGTCACCGTTGCCAACGTTACGGCCACGGGCCATCTCGGTGCAACGCACCATATCGGTGTGTCAAGTGCGCTGGAGCTCATCCGAGCGCCAGTTGCACTCTTACAAAAGGGAGCGGCCATTTAACCAAATGCGTCGCGTGTGGAGGGCCTCACACGTCAAGTTATAAGGGCTGCCTAGTTTAGCAGTCTCACGCTTCTCCTCGAAGCGGCCACAATGCTAGCAAGGAGAAATCCTCTGCACAGACGGCGGGATCGACGCCTAGCGCCCTTCTTCTATCAGCTAAAGATCAGCTGTTACTTTGCTTATTGCAAACAAGTAATGATGACTTTGCCAAGCTAATAAAAGCTTCAAACGTTTATTAGACGACTAGACGTCTAATAATTTGAGACCCGGTCCGTCAGTCTGAAACTCAGACCTAGAAGTAGAACTAGATTCCACTTATTCTAGGCAACACTTATATGATTGGCACATATGTGCATTATGTAAATATCCCGTGTTGCATACAACCAGTTCGAATGGCATGTCCACGAAAAGACAAACTTCCAGCAGTTTAGTCGGCAGGCGCCCGTGAGGGTCAATCCGACACTTTGTGAGTCTTTAGGAAGATTCTTCTCCTAGCACAAAAAAATAACACTTGTTTGTTTCATATATTTGTATCACAAAGATATTGCACACACATAACCCGCAAAAAGCGTGGCGTTAAAATCAACAAAATCAGCAAGTTCCATTCCCAACTTTGGGGCTACATCATTTCCTCTGTTTCTACCAAACATCAAGCAAACTGGGAAAGAACACTGATACGTCTATTGGTCGCAATAAGCCTCACAAAAAAGCAGATTTTCTGGAAGGTGTCCATGTCGACTTTTGTCATGACCTTGGAATATTTACCACTGGGCTGCATCTGCCGACCGTAATAGTTTAGTCTCTGTAGTACAACTTAGGGAGTATCTCAAGAATGCAATTTCCTGAAAGGTTAGTCCGCCATATTTGTTTCCAGTCTCTATAGTATTACCCAGGGGAAATCAAACCCAAAGCTGCACAAATACTCACTTTGCTTACAACCGTTTTTAGGCATATCACTAGCTTAAAACCGCCGTCAACTTTTGCCTCTAATAAAATCTAGATCATAACATATGCCAGTACACAAATTGACTATTCCAAAACACGTATCGGTTAAAAATATTTGTGTCATCTATGCCGATACACAAGTTGAGTTACAATTATTTTTGTTTTTGATTATTTGAAGTGAGTTTTAATGCAATGTGGGCTAGTCTATGGGCGGTAACAAATATATCATATATCTGTCCAAATATTTGCAGTCCATATATCTGCATCACCAAGATTGTAAGAATAGCAGCAATTCTTGTTTAAAATTTCATGATTTTGGTAACATAAACTTAATCTTTTATTAATAAAAATAACACCTGCTTCCTGAACGGATCTCAAATTCTAGTCCACGTAGTACGGTTAAATACATTTCTTTAATCAGTGGTGGGCTTTTTTGCCAACTATTTATTTTGGTATTTTTATATTTTCAAGCAAATATTGGGTAACAAATTGCTTTGGCTTTGTAGACCTTGGTGGCAGCGGTTAATAAGCTAGTTTCAATACTAAAAGTTTTAGGTTTAAATCCCGGGTAAGGTATTTATGTTTGTTTTGTACTTTAGTTTGTAGATATTATAATTATAATAATAATAATAATACACATTGTTTATCCAACATTTGTGTCACAGTTCTGGTACATATAAAACATTTCTCAATGTTTGTTGATCCCAGTTCCGTCCATTGATAGCTTCCAGGTCCACATCGCTCACATCAAATCTATTAAGCTTGTTTGCATCTCCGATCATGACAGATTTGAAACGTCATATGAAATGTGGCTGCACATTCTGACACCAAAAGTCGTTACTATTGTGCCTTACATCTTGACGGTCAATGTCTAATGTTGTAAATACAATGGTGACAAAAGATTAATTTGTGGTTTTTCTGATGTTCTTTTAATCCGATTCTTCAGTGTTATTACGATTCAAGTTGTCTTGCAAAAACTCTTTGGCAAAATGAGCTTTTTGTTTATCAATATTACAATTGTAGTAATTTTTGCAATAAGTGACATATTTAGCACATGGTTTCATCTTACATTTAAAGCACTCAACTGACAGTTTTTTTTTTAAACTTTGGCTTTAGTGTTTGTAATTTTTTTGTTTCTCTCAAAATAAAAGTGTTTTAGATTGAATCAGTCTTGTCAAGTTTTCTTCCATTTGTAGGCGTTCAAAAGTGATACAACTTTGTAGGTAGTATTCTCAGAATTCTAGATAGTATCTAGCTTTCCGTGTTGTTTATCCTCGGCGAGTTGTTGCAACTGCATGCTAATATCTACGGTTGATTTTGTAGTGTCTTAATTACAGCTAAAAATATATCTTTGCAAACAGATACAAAATTTCTAACATTAAATTTGCTAAATCACAGTTTGCAATTTCATTTGCTATTTTGCTGTCAGTGTTCAATCCAACTATAATTTAGGTATCTAAATCTTTCGCCACCCATGCCTTAACAGCAGCATCATGTTGATCACTGGAAGACTTTAACGTCTGATCAACTTTAAAACTCCAAAAACCTAATTCACTTCCTTTTGCAACAAAATGGGACTCAATTATGTTTATGGTAGTACAATTTAAATTTTGACTTTACTATATTTACAAATATGAAAATGATTTCAATGCCAATCTTTTAATAAATATCATATCTGACTAGCATCGAGTTTGTTGATCGGAGCACGTCGAAAGGGTTGAAAGGGTGGTTAGGAGAGCCCTGAATGCCGCTGACGACGACGCGCCGCTGCAAAGCGTGAGACCGTCTCGAATTCGAGAAATCATCCAAAGACGTAAAATCCGGTCTGCTCCTGGCACTGACGGAATACCCAATAGAGCGCTAAAATGGTTCTCGCACAAAGCAATAATGGTTCTTACCAATACTGCTAATGCGATCCTTCGTACTGGGCACTTTCCTACGGTTTGGAAAAGCTCAATTGTCATCAATATCCCAAAACCTGGGAAAGACCGGCGGTTTCCTCAAAACTACCGGCCTATCAGTTTACTATGCACTTTGAGCAAAGTCATAGAAAAGTCTATCTTAGATATTATTCAGGATCACGTGGATTCGAATAATTTACTTCCCTCGCATCAGCACGGTTTTCGTTGGCAACATTCTTCGGTCCACCAGTTAAATTGGGTGACTGATCACATTGTGGAAGATTTTAGGTCGAAAAAGGCCACAGGGATGGTCTTTTTTGACGTGGAAAAAGTCTTCGACAAAGTCTGGCACAAGGGTCTTCTCTACAAACTTCTCAGTCAAAAATTTCCTCTACGTCTTATAAGGCTGATAGCCTCATATTTAAACCGTAGATCCTTGGCTGTTAGAATTCATAAACACATTTCAAGCTCTCGAAATATCACGGCAGGGGTCCCTCAAGGCTCCATTCTCTCTCCGGTCCTTTTTAATCTATTCGTTGCTGACATGCCTTCGGGATCGAAGCACGGGGTTAAAATGGCACAATACGCAGATGATACTGCACTTTTGTACTCGTCACGGTCACCTCTGGTGATCACCTTAAGGCTACAAAAAGCCACCGACGATCTGGAATGCTGGTTAAATGACTGGCTGCTAAAGGTCAACCCGGAGAAAAGCAAAGCCGTTTTCTTCACTCGGCGACGGAACGCACCTCATGATAACGTCTGTCTCGACGACGTTCCCATACCGTGGTCCGATTCTGCCAAGTATCTTGGGGTTATCTTTGACAAGGGGCTCACGTACAAGTTGCACGTGCAGTCATTACTCGATAAGGCTAAATTAGCTAAAAATCGTCTCGTTCCGATGCTGCGGCGGAACAGTGGTCTCTCTCTCCGGAACAAAGTCCGGTTATACACGTCTACCATCAGACCCATGATGACGTATGCGTGCCCCATCTGGGGAACCGCCGCAAATTTGCATCTAAATAGATTAGAGTCGTTCCAAGGTAATACCTTGCGGTGGCTCACTGGAGCTCCATGATTCGTCCGGAATCGCGAAATTCAAAGCGATCTCGGGATTCCACCTCTGCGCAGACATATCGAAGCTTTGGCCGCAAAGTACTTCGACAATCTCGCGGTTCACTCCAATCCTGATCTTGCCCGACTCGCCGAGCCAGATAAGGAAGTTTCGCGACACAAGCGCCCCGTTAGTCAATTGATTAACATTTCCTAGAACTTCTTACCTCTTCCCTCAGCCTATAAGGCGTTATGTCCCCCCTCTTCGACACTGTCTTGTCTACAAAACTATTCAACGGAAGGTTTATGAGCTTTAGGTCTCGAACTTCCAGGCCTATCACCGGGGGGGAGTTTAGTCGGTAGGCGCCTGCCTCGTGCAGGTGAATCCGACACTTTCAGTCTTTAGAAAATTCTCCTCCCAAGCCACAAAAAAAAAAAAAAAAAAAAATCGAGTTTGTTGACATTTCCATTCGATTCAAACACAAAGGCAGACTTGTTGGTGTGCTGGCTGACGATTGAGGAGCTAACGATGACTGGCGATGTCGAGGTTATATCGACTAATTGACTTCTCAACAGCTATGCAATCAGCATTTTCAATTTCAAGATTTTCTATCCAAAAAGTTCTTGGCTCATAACCTGTTGATAATTTGCATGCATTAGATGAAACTATCCACAAAAAAAAATTAAGTGGACTACAAATTGAGTAAGCACAAACAAAATATTCTATCCGCAAAACATATATCTTAACAACTAGTACCAATTGATGTATTTTGTTCTCAATAATAATTTTATTAATTAAAACTAAAATAGTAATAATTTTTTTATTATTTGATTTAACAAATATAAAATATATCTACTTTATTTATGCAACGCATGGATATTATTATTATTATAATTACACGTTTCGTAATTTAATCTGCATAATTATGAATGCGTTCGTAATTGTTAACTACCGATTGTTGGAATTCGAAATTTATTATGTGTTTGCTGGCGATTATTTATTCAAAATATAAATAGATAATTGACATTTCAAGAGAGGAAAGTAATTTAAATAAATGTTAATCGTACGATTATGTTTAATATCAATAACATTAAAGCAGCATCATTTAATTCACAGAATTCAATTTACTTTCAATGCATTAAAAAAATATCTATCAAAAAGAACATGTTCTTTTTATATAAATTATATTTTTTGTTATGCCGTTGAAACTATTCTTTCAAGTGAAACAATAAGCGGCTCATAGAAACAACAGATTCCGCTAAGGTGAGAAGTGATTTGTTAATTAAGAGAATGCAATTTTGGAACAATACGCATTGAAAATGTAAAATATTAGACATATATTACACTAAATTGTTTTTTTTTGTGTGAATTGTGAACAAAAAGTTTAAACAATATTATGAGATTGTAATAAATTGAAATATTGAAGCATAGATCAACTATATATAAAATGAATGTAATCTGATAGGTATTTGTCATAGGGGACGTTTGAAATGCAAATTTTTGGTACCGAATATCTAACAATATCTAAAATACCTAAAGGCACAATTAAAAGGGTTATAAAGAGCTAAGCTGAGAATATTTTTATCAACGACTATTTTATTCTTATAAACTGTCTGTACTTTGTAATAATAAAAAAATTCTGAGCTAAAATCCGTTAGATTTTACTCAAATTTCCCACAAAATATATATTATAATGCTACAAATCAAACAATTAATTCGCTTGTATGCAAATTCAAAAATGATTTATGAATTAAAACTGAATAATAATCTTATTTTGTCTAGTATGCCAATTGACTCCTATTTGCAAAAAGTATTATTTAGTTAGTAAATTGCTCAAATATATTTTAATTAATTCAGAAAATATACAATTTTTTTAAAAATAAAATGTGTATAACAAAAAATACATTATATAGCACATTTATTGTATAGAAACTCTCCAATAGATTTCTGGTTTAAAATCTATTAAAAATTGCATAATTTTTTGTTTTGAATAAAATACATGAAAATAATGCAAATAACATTTTTTTTATAAAAATGTACGTATTTATTACATAAATTTTATCATCAATCATAAAAGATAATGATTTACTTAAAATACTTAAACAAAACGCTAAAAGATCTTAACAATTTCTAACTTCTTAGTTGAAACTGCTATAGAATTACTTGCTTACTTATAGTTTTCCGTATCAAAAATTGTTAAAAAAGAATTGATAAGTCATTTACTAAACGCATATTATAAATTTGTGTAAATACGTCTTAAAAATATAAAATTATAATTTTGACAATTGATTCCAAAGTAAAGACTTTTGTATGAATCAGTTAAAAAAATTCTCAAACGCATGAATCTTATTAAAGTAACCCAGAAAAAGCTTAGAACACATAAATTTGGTTTGAAAAAAAACACTTTTAATAATAAAAACACAAAATGTAAAACTTATAAACAACTTCCTTTGACGCAATTTGGATTCACGGAATCAACTAACACGTGTGCTGTATTTGAATATTAAAAAGGCCACGAGTAACAATAATATTAAATCACTTAAATTATAATAAATTTAAAAAGAAGCATTAAATATATACTCGTTGTCTAGATTTAAAAGCAAAATATATTTCATTTAACTGAAAAAATAATTAACATAAATAAATACATCAAAACATGTACTGGTCTCTAGAAGTAGATACACATTTTAGGTATCACATAATGGCATTTTATAAAAACAACATAAAAATTTCTTTGAATTTCAACAAATAAAACCGCTCTTGCTGAAACTATCACATTAAAGACTAGATTTAAGCAGTCTGTGAACATTGACTTTGAATATATGTGGCTTATAAGCTTCAGGAAATACTGAATTTGAAAGTTTATACCATTTGTCAACAGTACGGTTAAAGAAATTTTTCTTAAAATTTTGGTCCTACATCTCTGAACTGTCAGTGAATATTTGTCAGAATTTTTAGCAAGCTTTGTACTACGAGTAAATATTTGTTAAGATGGCAAAATGTTTTGTATTTCGTTTAAACAATGTCCACTAAAATGTCTATAAAAAATGCTTGTGTTGTATCTAAGTCATTAGTCAATTTTGGATCGGTAATGATCCAAATAACTCATTTCTGAATAGAGTTTAGAAGAGAAGGTGTAGTTTCCGATGCTCCTCCCCATAGTTGGGAACAATATTCAGTTTGGTTTGGAACGATTGCTGATAAGTTTCTTAAATGTTTTATGCTTTTTATTAACTGCCTGTTTTAACTAAATTGAAAACAAGTACTTTTGTTTTGGTTTAATAACGAAAAACAAAACAAATTTTTCGATAACTTTTTAAATAGTTTTTGTAAAATTGTCAGCTGCATTAAGTATCAAAATTTTATTATGTTTATCTTAGAGTAATGATATATGAAGCGCGGTTTAGGTTTAGTAGTAATAGGAAGTAAAGTTTTAACAACAAAAATAATAAGTGAATGATCAGAATTTTCTAAAGCAGCTTCAACAGTAGTTGTTGTAATTTCTGGAATAATTAAAAGATACAAATCTAATAATCTTAGTTCACTAAAAAGTTCATCACGAGAAAAAAGCAGCAAAAATCATAGCGTGATCTTCGGACAGTGTTGTATAAGATAAATGACTTAACCATTCAGTATTATGTACATTAAAATCTCTTAACAAAATTATTTTAGTTTATCTATGATTGCCTTAAAGAAGCTTGTCAAAACTTTCAGAAAGATCATCAAAAAAGTTAGAAGTTGCTTTATTTGGAGATTTAGTTTATATAGTGCCTTGAATTTTCTAGAAAATGCTTGTTGTTTGTGGATGTAAGCACAAACACCCTCTTGGTCAGCAAATAAATGTTCAAGGTGATAATCGGAATATACTAGATTTAAGCAATATTTTATTGTTTACTTTGGGTTCAGTCAAAAATAGGATATGAGGTTTCTTATGTTTAATATGTTGATAAACAGAATTTAAATTTATTTTTTAGACAAGTATTAGAGAAATTAACTTGAATGCTACGAACTATGTCAATGTTGATGTTTGGACTCAACAGTTCAAAGTTGAGCCTATCTACTCGAAACTAGAATCCCAGTTACGAGAAAAAAGGAAGTTGAACCTCATAAAGTTGTATCAATTTAATAAAATATTTAAGTTATATAAAGAATTGCTCAAAAAATACATAAAATATATAAGATACAATAAGTAAAATTTCAATAAAAAAATTAGGTCTAAAAGCCATTAAAAATAATATTTTTATAAAACATCAGTTATTTTGCATCTTCTTCTTTCTCATTTTAGAATTGCATATACTAATCCTTCAATCACAACTATTAATAAACAATCGCTTCTTAATGCATACCCTATCCATCTTTTCTTTCTATTTATAATTCTAGATCTAATTTGACCATTTAATGCTCATTATTTTTCTTCATAGCCACATTTTGAATGTTTTTATGCGTTTTTTAATTTTTTCCATGTTTCACATTTGTCTACGATCACACTCTATACTCAAAACTTTTAGTAATTTTAGTTTAAAGGTATACTTTTCCACTTGCTCCAATTGATCTTTGTTTATTTCTTTTGCCTTTCCAATTCTAATAATTTTTGTCTTGTAGTTGTTTATACTCAGTCCATATAGCATTTTATTATTTGAATTAGGTCTGATTACTTTAAACAGTTTTGAAACAGTTCGGATCTGATCTGATTACTTTAGAATACTTTGGAACGTTTTTAATCTTTTTAGATTATTTTAATTTAAAACACGGATTAATTTTGAAATAGTTTGGATACTTTAGAGCACCTTTTTAGATTAATTTAGATTACTTTAGTTAATTAGTTTAGATCAGTTTGAAACATTTCCGTACAATTCCAAACAGTTCGGATCATTCAGATTTGTTTGAACTGCTGTTATAAATCAGTTTGAATTATTATGAATCAACACTAAATGTTGAGTTTAAATGACTTTAACTAATCAGTTTGGTGTTCAGATCAATTCGAATTACTTCATAAAAGGTGGGCCATCTAACTTTTGTAATTTGAATCGGCTACAAATAAAAAAACTAATGAATAATTTTTTCAAAATTATAAATTTATTAAAAAGATTAGACATTTTCATTTAAGAATTAAACACATCATTCAAATGACTGCCATGGCTAATTTGACAGTAACCCATCCGATTAACTCAATTTTTTAGTACATTTTCGATTGTTTGGGCTTCAATCGCATGAATGGTAACTTCAAATTTGTGTTTCAAGGCATCAGTCGTCTTTGGATAGTTAGCGTAACACTTATTCTTAAGGTCTCCCTACAAAAAAATCTAATGTGGTCAAATTACAGCTTTTAGGCGGTCAATTGTCATTTTGGCTGATTATTCAATTTCAAAAAACATTGCGCAAAAGATCAATAGTTACGTTGGTTATATAGCAAGAGGCTCCATCCTGTTAAAACCAAATGTCATCCATTTCATACTCTTCAATTTTTGGAAACAAAAATTTGTTTAGCATGGCACAGTAACATTCGTTATTTTCACTAACGGCGGCTCCTTGCTAATTTTTTAAGCAAAATTACCCAATAATGCCGCCGGGCCAAAAACCACACCAAACGGTTACTCGTTGTGGATGCATAGGCTGTTCAATAGTGGATGTGTGGATTCTCTGATCCCCAAATTCGACAATTTTGCTTATTGACATAATCTCCAAGATAAAAATGAGCTTTATGAGAAAACACGATTTTTCGACAAAAATGCTCATCTTTGGCCAAACGATCTTTAACCTTTGGATAAATTGGATAAACTGAAAACGCATTGGATGGTCATAAAGCTTCATTTCTTAGAATAATTGAATTGTTTTTAAACCAAAACCTTTATGCAAAATTCTTCTCAGAAAAGTGCAAAAACTGTTCACTTCCTGAGAACGATAACGAGTTGATGTTGCTGCATGTTCACGCACACTTTAAGCAACAGCATTAATTTATTTGGCTGAGCGCGCTAGACAAATACGTGTACGTGTTGTTTTATTCACTAACAATCCAGTTTTGCAAACGTGCTTCACAAATTGGTGTCTACAAACTGCGTTAAAGGCACTTAATCAAATGTGTTTTGTAAATTTCTTACGGTTTGAGTAGAAAATTCACCGCTTTGGAAGCTTTCATTAATTTCCAACTTCAAGTGTAAAGCGTCAAAATTCGTAAATGTCAAACATTAAACTAAATTTCTGTCAACTCATAAATATCATTATACCTTTAAAAAACAAATTAACGGTAGTTCAAATACTACACGTTACATAGCCCACACTTGAGGTAAGATAAACAATAGATCTTTGAGGAATAACACTTGGATGAGCGGGTAGGTCACAGTAAAAGAAGCTATTTTCCTACAAATTTTGTTCTTGCTCACCCACCCAAGCGTTAGTAATCAAAAAATTCATTGTTAAACAATTTTCTAATATCTACGTACAAGCACACATAAGATAGGACAACCAATGGATCATTCTAACACATGGGTGAGTAGGTAGATAGATTACAGTAGAAGACATTTTTTGTCCACAAATTAAACTTTGTTCTCGCCCACCCACCCAAGCGTTAGTTATCAAAAAAATTATTGTTAAACAATTTTCTAATATTTAAGTACAAGAATGGAACAACCAATAGATCCTTTAAAGACTAACACTTGGGTGGGTTATCAAGAAATTTATTGTTAGACAATTTTCTGATATCTAAGTACAAGCACACATAAGGTAGGACAACCAATAAATCCTTTGAAGACTAACACTTGGGTGGATGAGTGCGCCACAGTAGAAAAAGCTATTTGCCCACAAATTATACTTTGTTTCCGTCCACTTACCCAAGCGTTAGTTATCAAAAAATTTATTGTTAAACAATTTTCTGATATCTAAGTACAAGCACACATGAGGTAAGCCAACCAATAGATCCTTTAAAGACTAACACTTGGTTGGGTGGGTGGGAATGAGTCACAGTAGAAAAAGCTATTTGGCCACAAATTTGACTTTGTTTACAAGAAATTCTCTCATATAAAAGTATAAGGACACATGAGATAAGATAAACAATAGATTTTTTAAAGACTAACATTTGGGCGGGGGGTTGGGTCACTATAGAATAAGCTATTTGCCCACAAATTAAATTTTGTTTTTGCCTACCTACCTAAGCGTTACTTATCAAAGAATTTATTATCAAACAATTCTTTGATATCAAAGTGCAAAAACACATAAGGTGGGACAACCCATAAATTTATTAAAGACTATCATTTAGGTGGGTCGGTAGGTTACAGTAAAAAAAGCTATTTGCCTACAAATTAAACTTAGTTCCCACCCACCCACCAAAGCGTTAGTTATCAAGAAACTTATTGTTAAACAATTTTCTGATATCTAAGTACAAGCAAACATGTGGTAAGACATCCATTACATTTTTTGAAGACTAACACTTGGTTGGGTGGGTATGTCGCAGTAGAAGAAGCTGTTTGTCTATAAATTAAACTTTGTTTCTAAACACCCACCCAAAAGTTAGTTATCAAAGAATTTATTGTTAAACAATTCTCTGATTTCTAAATACAATAATACATGAGGTGGGCCAACCAATAGATCATTTAAAGACTAACACTTGGGTGGGTGTCTGGGTCACAGTAGAAGAAGCTATTTGCCCACAATTTAAACTATGTTTCCGTCCACCTACCTAAGAGTTAGTTATCAAGAAATTTATTGTTAAACAATTCTCTCTGATATCTAAGCATACGCACGCATGAAATAGAATAAAAAATAGATCTTTTGTAGACTAACAATTGGGTAGGTGGGTAAATCACAGTAAAAAAGCTATTTGTCCACAAATTAAACATTGTTCACGCCCACCTACCCAAGCGTGAGTTATCAAAGAATTTATTACCAAACAATTCTCTAGTATCTAAGTACAAGAACACATGAAATAAGCCAACCAATTGATTCTTTGAAGACTAACACTTTAGTAGTGGGTGGGTCACAGTAGTAGAAACGATTTGCCCCTCAAATTAAATTTTGTTCCCGCCCACCCACTCAAGCATTAGTTATCAAGGAATTTATTGATAAACATTTTTTTGATATCTCAGAACAAGCACACATAAGGTAGAACAACTAATAGATCCGTTGAATACTAACACTTGGGTGAGGGAGTGGGTCACAGTAAAAGAAGCTATTTGCCCACAAATTAAACTTTGTTCCCGCCCACCCATCCAAGCGTTAGTTATCAAAGAAGTTATTGTTAGACAATTTTCTAGTATCTAAACATAAGCACACATGAGTTGGGACTACCAATAGATAATTTGAAGATAACAACAAAGAAAAATCAACCTTGCTTGTGCAGCATATGCAAAACTTAGTATTTAATCAATAAATGTTACCTGTCTTTATGGAGTAGAAACCAAAAAAACTTAAAATAACTCAACGTAAAATGAAAAATCAATGCTCGGAGTAACTCTATTACCAATGCGAACCTACGCAGAAAAACCAAAGTGGTAAACTTAGTTGAACAAATAACAAAACTCAAATAAAAATGGGCTGGTCACTTAGGTCAAATAAATGACAAAAGATAAGCTAAAAAACTATTAAAGTAAAGACCAAAACCGACAAGAAAAAAACTACTTACAAGCTAGACTAACGACCTAAAAAAGATTGCAATAAACTAATTTCAACAACTTAAAACAGAGCAAGGAACACAACAGGCCTTTATCTAATTGACTACAAAACGAGCTAAGTAATGACAATGATGATAAAAACAAAATAGCAAATCTTAATCCTTCTGCAATTTTTGGAATAAAAAATCTTGTTCAAAAATTGCCAAAGTTTTTTACCCTTTGCATTTTATGAGGTTTAAACCAGCAAAGTGCACACTTTAGATACGCTTTTATGACTTGATATTTACAAAATTACTTAAAAAAGGCATAAAAAATCACTGAGAGAATAATTCTTTTAACCTAGACGTTTAATTCAATTCAAGCATTGCCTTTGCAGCGGAAAGTATCAAAGAGAAAGTTTCAATTTTTAATTAAATTTTTTATATCAAACTTTTTAGAAAATATTTTAGCATATTCACTTTCATAAAGTTTAATTCATAAAAGAAATTAAGTCTATCAAACATGAGCTGCAACAAATAATCACAGATTAAGTTATTATTAAAAAAAACAAAAGTTAAGTTGATTCTTTTGCAAACAAATAGTTTTAAGCACTAAAATTTAAATTGTTATATTAATAAATAATATGGTTGTAAATGGAGCTCCAAAAACTTTTGTATCATTCAAAAGAAGTCAATATATCCAGAACATGTGACAGTTTATGAATAAACTCTATTATTGAATTAAGTAAACTTTTAAGTCTAATTAGCGTTCCACTTCATTCTTAATAATAAAATATTAAAAATATAGTTAGTCAATTGATGCCTCCAACATTTATGAAATTTTAGGTATTTATTGTAAAACATGTTATATAAATAACAAAACAAACCTTAACTAGTTTCAACCATTACTAGGTCATCTTCGGACGGGAATACACACAAGTATAAATTCAAAAAAAAAGATACAAAGCATATATACAATAGTACAACATAAAAATATACAGAGAGGTGATAAAAACTATTGTGTTTAAAAATAATTATGAATTACATACAATACAAACAAAACTGATTAAGTAGGTAAAAAAACTGATAAATGGTTGGCGTTTTTGAAATATTTTACTGAATTTATACTAAGCTATCACATAGTAACGGCCACTGCCATTCAATTTTTATATGAATTCTATTAATAAGTTTCTAAAAATTGTTTTAAAACAGTTTGTTAAGTGATTGCAATTTCATAAGAAAAACAAAATTATTTAAAAATGCTCATACTTGTAGTAAAATAAAAAATAAATATAAATCTCTCTGAAACTTTTATAAATCGCTGCAGAATTGCAAAGAAGCTTTAACGTCTACAATACATAAAAAAAAATTAAAAAATACTTTTATCATAAGAAATCCTCCATACATGTTTCAGAAAACAATTACGTAAATGTTTGGGTTAATTATTCTATCCCAAACATAACTTAATAAGTGCAAAAATGATTATTCAAAAATAAATTATGTAAATGAATAACACAAAAAAATGCACTAAAAGATTTATTATTATCATTCAGGTTTTATCAGTTATTCAAAAAGTTCAGATAATTTTTTAATGAACATTAAATGTATAAGTTATTCAATATATAAGGTTTTAAAATCATGTATCATTTGATATTAAACCAATGAGTGCAGTTTTAACATTTTTCTTACGCTATTTGCGTAACTCCTTGTTAAATTGAACATAAAAGCATAAAATTTAAAAATTTATTGTGTTCATATTAACAAATAAAAAATAATTAAAAAGATGCTTGAAATATTACAAAAGTGGTTGTTGGTTGGTAAATAAAACGATTGTCATTTTAAAAATGTTACGTGAAGGAGCCCCATTGTCGCCGACACGTCGTCCTATCACATAATAAGAATTTCTATAAGGATTAATCCCGATCAGATCAGATCCATCTCTCCTTTCACGTGGAATTAAATACCGGCGGCCTTTGCCCCTCGTCATTTCGACGGCACGTTTACTTAACGTCGTACACTTTACACACACACACTCAACATTTTTCCTTCGCATGCCTTATTTATTTCCACGGATGGTGATGTTACTGTTGAACAACGTCCACTAAACATCTGAGATGTTTATGAGCCTGTTAGGCGACCTTGCATAATCCAGCTATATGGTAAAACCTCACCAAGCGTGTGTGAAGTATGTGGAAAGAAGGACATTCAACAAATGCCGAAACGTTTCACATAAAAATTTAATTGAATCCAATTGAGATTAGATGAAAGAGAAGAAGAAGAAGAAGCGTTTTCACGCACGTGGAAAATAATTGTCAAGTGGGTTAAAAGTCCAGTTTTATTCGAGATATCGCGTTACGAAATCGTGTCGCAATGGATGGAGGCCGTTTTTGGCATCCTCGGGAGATTTAAGTGCGTACAACATACGCACTGATCGAATGAAAAGAGATGGTTGCAGCTTAGAAAGTATAAGTTATTGGTTCTGAATGTCGCTTTTCAAAACCGAATTTACTGTATACTTTCTAGTTTCCCAGTCGCCTCTTATCTTCAAACCTAATTAGATTTATTATTTTATCTTTACCAATTCTATTAGTATATTTAACAATTTGCAGTTAAAATTATAATTCATATAATTTGATTGCATTTAATTAATTGGCCATAATCATCGCAACCGATCTGAATACGATTACCATACATTACGGTAATATTTATTAAGTTTTAATTTGAAGCGTTTATTATTAATAAATAAAATGTAATCGCGCCGTTAAAATCGATATAAAAATATGATGCGAGTCCATAAATATTAGCCAATTAAAACAATCCCGCGCGGAATTAATTGGAATAAAAAAATGCAATAAAAATGCATAAAAAATAAATGTCGCACCCACTTATATAACTCTTGTTGTCGTGCTATTCGGATTGGATTAGATTTATTACTAATACTAATAACAATAAAAAAACATAAGTAATCCATTACCTCACCTCAAGTATGATTTTTTTTAATTGGATATTTGCATATTTGTCGCCTGCAATTATGATTGATATTTTTTATTGTTTATTGCAATGCGTGGAGACTGTGTGTGTATGTCCGAGCTTGGCGTGATAAATCATCGGGTGACGTCAGGACGTTGCATATGACATTTCAATCTGTGTTTGTTCCATGCATGAATTTATCTGCTGTAGTTATCACTTATTATAAATAACGCGCGCGCCGCTAAACTTGCCAATTTATCTTTTGAATTAACTGCCATCATGATAACGGGCAGAGGTGGGACGATTTTTCATTCCGTCCGTCTGTGTGCGCCTCGGAACGATGACCATATTGGTATCAGACGGATTCTACTCACACAAAAATAATCATGTTCGATTAGTATCAGTAAATTGCAGAATCTTAATCAATACATATTTATTATATTTAATTTCAATATAATAATATTTTTGCAAAAAAATTGTTTAGACTTTTTTAAAGACGTCCAGACTGCAATATTAAACAATGATGTCGTAGCTAATACTCCATAATAGAATTTGCCGTAATTCCAATAGTTTTAAAACTTCAAATTTAAATATTTTATAAATTTGTAAGTGTTTTGTTCCTAATATATCCAAAACTTCGCAGTAGTTTAAATAAGTATAGAATTGTCTTAAGTGTTTTTCTAGCATAATAAAATTGTTTAGAAGATGGTTTCTAAAATACTAGTATAGTTTTGCAAAGCTTATTAAAATCTACTCACAATAGTTTGTAGAAAATACAATAAGTTTTGAATTCAATGTTTTTTTTGTAAATTTGCTTGATTTCACAAGATTCTACTATTGCTCCATAAATGATGCACAAAATTGGCTGGTGTTTGTCTATGTTCGCAAACACATATCTCTTCTTTAGAGCAACAAGCAGTTGTGTGACCAAATCTAACCTAACCTAACCTTTTTTTTTTAGAGGAAGAAAAATCTTTAGCTAAAACACCTGCAACCAATGCTGCACGATAGTGCCGGGTTTCTACTGGCTAAAAAACCTCCTCAGATCTCTGCAACATAACCAAAATCGCCTAAAAGACATTTCTTCAGTCATGGCATTGCTTTTTCACTAATCACCACTTTTTTGCAGGTTTAGTTTAACTTTTTTTTTTTTAAATAATGTATTAATAAAGAAATTTATAGTTACCCATTGTTCTTCTTTTTTTACCATATTTTTTGGTGTGACCTTGCTGTTAAGTTTATCCTCGGTTTTTTCCTCATCTGTTCCCATTCTTGGCACTCGAACAACGTGTGTTCTGCCGAGTCTACTGGGTCGTCACTGTAGCTGCACTTGGCGTCATTCCTAATGTGAAACTTCTTTAGATACTGGTTTAAGCAACCATGTCCAGTTAGCGCTTGAGACAGATGAAAATCGATGTCACCGGGCTATCTGAAGTACCAGCTACTCAGATCTAGTAGCAGTCGGTGCAGCCAGTCACTTTTCCCGTCTTCAACCCATTTTTTTTGCCATGCTCTTATGGTTTCTCCTCTTTCCGTTTTTTTTCTGTTGCAGTTTTTTTTCTTGTTTTTATTTTTTCCTCCACGAGTAGTGTCAGCGGCACTGTTTTGGCTAGCACCAAGTTACTACCTGTAGATGTTGTGCTGTAGGCCCTTGTAATTTTCAGCGCCAGTTTTCTCTGGGCAGTGTCTATTTTTGTTTTGTTTTTTTTTTAATTGCAGGCCTTCTTTCCATATGAATGAGGCATACATAATGGTCAATTGAGCTGCCGATGTGAATATCCTTCTTTTGGATTTTCCAGCACTGCCTATTCTGGGTAAAATTCTACCCAGTTGGGTAGCTATTTCCGCTGCTCTTGCAGTTACTTTATCTATGTGCTGTCCAAACTTTAAGTTTTTGTCTAGCTTTACACCTAGATACTTTATTGCCAACTTTGGCTTGATTACTTCTTCGTCTACTACAAATTTGATAACGTCTTTTACTCTTTTTCTTTCAATTAGCAATACTGCTTCCGTTTTTTTTTTGTTCTAATTTGAGGCCGTTTTTTGTTAGCCAAGTGGTGATTTTTTTAAGTACTTTGTTAACTGTTAACACCAGGTCTTTTCCTAATTTTTCAACGGCTACGGTTGCCAGGTCGTCCGCATAGGCAATTAAAGTGACTCTTTTCTTTACTTCAATTTTTAGCACTCCGTCGTACAACACATTTCAAAAAAGGGGGCCCAGTACCGATTTTTGTGGAACCCCTGCAGTTACTTTTGTCTCTTCTTTGTCGTCGCTTACTATACTTCTTTTCGATAGCTTTTTATAAGGGGTTTTCCGTGCTTTTCCCTTCTCAAAATCCGAATTGGTTATTAGACAAATCTGCTTTTCTTAATTTTTTCTTTAAGCCTAGCAGCTATCAGCTGTTCTAATAGTTGTAAGGTCTAACTCTTCTTTGTTGGGTTTTCTTATCAGTACTAGATTCCCTTTTTTCTATTCTCTTGGAAACTTTCCAAATTTTAGTGCATTGTTTATTGCTTTTCTTACCGCTTCTTAAAAGTGTTCCACCACTATCCTTACGACATTTGTCGGTATAAAGTCAAGGCCCGGTGCTTTTTTGTTCTTTATTTTTTGGGTAGCTTTTTGTACTTCTTCTGTTGTAAAATCTTTTTTTCAGTCTTGTTTTGCGGCATCTTTTATTTGCTATTTTTTTCCTCATGGTTTGGAAATAGCTATTTTGATAACTTCTTGTTGGATTGCTTTTGGCGTCTTCAGTGCCTTAGGTTTTAGTTTTTTCCTAACAATCTTGTAACCTGTTTTCCAAATGTCTTCTTCTACTTTTTTCGTTAATTTTTTCTATTTTGTATCTTTACTTTTTCTTATCATTTCTCTTAGCGCCTTTCTTTCATATTTGTATTCATCTTCTATAATGTTCATGATTGTTTTGTCAATGTTTTTCTTTCTTTGTCTAGTAATTTTTATTTTTATTTTAAAACAAATTTTTTGCTGGTCCGCAATGCCTTTTGTCCAGCAATAATTTTTTCTCCATGCAGTTTTTCGCGTTATTTTTGAAGCGGCTAGGTTGCATGCTTCAGTTATGGCTTCTATCAAGTACGTACAGGTTAATGGTTTTGTCTTTTCTTCAAATTTTTTGTCAAGATGTTGTGTAAATTTGTTCATTTTTAGTTTGTTTGTATTCCACCCTCCGTCGCACTTATTTTCATTTTTGTCGTTTTTTGGCTTTGGTTCTATTTTGAAGAAATGTATTGATGTAGGCTAAGCAACTTCTCGTCCAGAACCGTTTAGTTCTCTATCTTTGTTTTTTTTTGAAGAAAATGTGACGTTTATAAGTGAGAATTGCTCGCGTCTTACAAACGCTGACTTTTTCCTTATATTTTGTATTGTCATCAGGTTTTTGGTAAGCCATTCACCAAGTTTTTCTCCTTTTTATCTTCTTTAATGCCTCCTCCTTCTGGGGATTTGGCATTAAAATCTTCTGCTTCTACTATTTTCCTTATAGTTTTTTTTATATCTGTTCCTAGTTGTTCAAGGAACTTTTGAGACTCTTCTAGTTGGCAGTTTGGTAAGATGTAGCAGCTGAAAACCCACACTCCACTTATTTGTATGTACACATACCCGTTTCCTTTTGAGCTTTCACCTATCTCAAGCTCTTGATTGTAGATCTTTATTGCCGCATCTGTTTTTTAGTCAGTTTTCCATGCTCTTGTTTGCGTCATGAGTTTTTTTGGTTCACTTATTATCGACAAATTAATTTTGCGTGTGAATGCCAGCTCGTCTATAGAGTTATGACACTTTCTCTTTCTTTCTGTGTTTATTTGGAGGATTCTTAACATTGTGTTTCTGATTCTAAATTACCTACGATTTTTCCTTCTCTTTTTTTTAACTTAACCTAACCTAACCTAACCTAACCTAACCTCAAACGGATAAATGTTAGTAGTAGGTTTAGAATTTTTTTGTGCTAATTTTGCTAACTAGACATACGGCAAACTTCATCTGTAACTATTCATATTTTCAACGGTTTTTTTTTTATTGTGCAGTTTAAAAAGCTTTTACAATAAACAATGTTTTTTGTTATATTTAATGTTTTATGGGCTTAAACTTTTACTTTTATATAAATAAATGAAACAAATTGTAAATGTTTAAGAAATTTACTTAACTAATTTAATTGAAGCTATCTTTGACCTTCTTGATAGAATTTTTTCTCGAATTACTGAAAAACTTGTGGGATAGCTTTTTTATTTCCAAAATTACTGTTTTACAAAATAGTATTACCCAGTTTGTTTTATTTTGCTAACGCAAAAACAAAAACATTAATTAACGGTTCCTTAATCACACAATTTTGACATAGCCCAATTATCTAAACCAACTTTAAAACAATTAGTCCCACTGCTGCCAGATCATTGTTCTTCAGCTCCGGTAGTTGTCTTGGGCATGTAAATTGTTAAGCATTTACCTAGTTAAAACTGACAACATGGACTTTGAAAGTTCAAATTGATTGTCTAATGTCTCTGCCCTTTAAACATAATTGTCCTATTGTGCATTGCTGACGTCTTACATCTTTAGCAGACTCAGTTTCTTCAATTAAGTCTTTTGCAATGAGATAATCATCAACTTTTTTTAGTTAGTTGGTGCGTTGAACTGTGTCTTAGATTTACGCAAGTGTAATGGTGCAGACACAACGGCAATACTTGCTCCGATTATCAAACAGCGCACCGGTCATCGAACAGAGCTCCGAGCATAGAACACTAGAAACTTTTCTAAGCTCGGACTCTCGCACATTGCAATGATTTTATAAATAATAGACAAAATTATTTTAAAAGTAAAGAATATATGTATATGCTTATTTAGGCCACAGTCTTCGGTTATCTATCGTGTTGAACTTACACGATTCCATTAATATATAATACGATTTTAGTATTTTATGATGATTCTGTTAGGAGTAATCTTGCGTGTTTCATACCTTGACAGTTTTTCAAAAGATTGCTATGTTTTTCTGCAAGTTTGCATACATTTTCAAAAACAGGTTCTCAGGTCCAATAGATGATTTTACTTTTGTAAATGCTTTAGACTGTGTATACAAGCTATAACTAACTAAAATTGTATTACTGGCAAACGTAATGGTTCTAATGCTGCTTTTCTATCAGACATAATGGTTATCGGCCTGTTAGAGTATAGTCTCAACCAATTCATGTTTCTATCACATCAATCAATATCACCTATTAGTCCCTTCAAGTTAGACATAATATCGACATTTTATTTATTTATTTTTTATTTGGACTGTCTGAAAACTATTTTCCCCTAGCGCGCGCATGAAAAAGGGTGGTTATGAAGTAATAGACATATTTATATCAGTTTTTGCGTTTTTGAATGTTTTTTGCATTTTTAGCAAAAACTATGCGATTTGGGCAAAAATTACTTTTTTTAAAAGTTGTACAGCGGAAAATTTCCAATCGATATAGGTTATTTAGATTTTTCTATAATTCTTCGTTATTTCGTTAGTCACAATTTTGCGCGCTCTGGCGGGCAATGCACGCATTATTTACAAAATCAAAAAACCTATATTGATCGGATATTTTTCGCTCTAAACTTTGGCCTCTTATAATTTTTCTAGAAAAAGCATAGTTTTGGTTGAAAATCCAAAAAATCAGAGAAACACAATTTGCGACATTTTTCAACATTCTTTAGCGGAAAATGCTCTCACTATCGGAAAATCCAAATAACCAATACTATTTGAAAATTTTTTGCTTTACAACTTTAATCTTTTGTAATTTTTCACCAAAACGCATAGTTTTGGCTTTAAGTTCAAAAAAATAATTTATACTTTATTTTCCGCGCCTTTTAGCGAAAAAATGGAAATTTATAAGAAAATTAAAATGACCTATATAAATTGGAAATTTTCCGCTCTACAACTTTTAATAAAGATAATTTTTGCTCAAAACGCATAGTTTTTGCTAAAAATGCAAAAAACCGTTCAAAAACGCAAATATTGATATAAATATGTCTATTACTCCAAAACCACCCTTCTATATGCTTGCGCTCGGTGAAAATAGTCATTAAACAGTCCAAATACACCTAATTATACAGGTCGCTAAGTTGTGGGTAAAATTTTTCTGAAGAGTATCTACTTTAAAGAAACTATATGCTAAGAATACCAAGGCGTGTTTACCCATGGATAGCGTTATTCGCTTTTTTCTGGTGTTGACCTTCATATGAGGCTAAGAGAGCAATAGTGGCCTAACCCACAAAAATTTCAAAATAGGAAAACTATTGTTTTTGCAGCAAAATGTTAAAGTTTTCTAAGATTAGACAACAACTAATTAAATTAATATAAATTATAAATATTTAAAAAATTGCAAACATTTAGCTCCATTAGATATGCTAGTAGATTAGGCCACTGTTGCTCTCATAGCCTCATATATACCAATGTTGGTGCCAGTTTGATCCTTAGTCTTATTTGTATACTCAATGGTTTGCCATAGTACCAGTAATTTTGTGAAGTCCGCCGGTATGTTTTCTACGTCATTTTTGAGATATTAGGTTTATAGATCGCCAATCGGACCAATTGATTTAAGAACTCTAAAAATTGCTTGTGGTCAACGGGAGGTCAAATTGACTAGCGGTTTTTGCTTTGGCTTCTTCAAATGTCCAACCCATGTGTTCATTAGCAAGATATAAAATCACAACCTTGTCTTGTGACAAAATGACTTTTGAGGTCTAAATAGAATACAAACTTCCAATTTTTACAACAATTAAAGTAGCTACACCATTCTAAAGTATTGGTTTGTTACAATGGTCTTGAGTATCCTATCTACCAGCTCAATTGTTTATCATCAAAAGAATATATGTTTGTCTTCTATGCAAACGTCAGAAGTCATTTTTACACAAGAGAAGTTTGTGATCCAACTACTTGATCACTAACACTTAAGTGGGTGAGTGGGACACTCTATTCCAAACCATTAACTTAATACTATACTCTAGAGTGTTGGATTACAACCTTTTCTTGTGACAAAATGACATCTGAGGTTCAAATAAAAAACAAACATCCAATTCTTTTATAACAAACACTTGGGCGGGGAACGGGGGGAGGGGCACTCCAATCAAGAAATTGAATGTTTGCCTTCTATGCGGACGCCAGAACTAATTTTGTCACAAAAAAAGGTCGTAATCAAATTTCTTAATAACTAACACTTGGTTGGGTGGGTAGGCCAATCCATTTCAAAGTAATGGTCAGTTACGTGCTCTAGAGTGTTCCATACACCCGCCCAATTGTTTGTAATTAAGAAATTGAATGTTTGTCTTTTATGCGGATGTCAGAAGTAATTTTGTCACAAGAGAAGATTGTAATCTAATTACTTGACCACAAACACTTGGATAGATAGGTGAAACACTTTGTTCCAAAGTATTGGCTCATTATCCTGCTTTGGAGTGCCCCATCCACCCGCCAAAATGACTTCTAAGGTCTAAAAAAAAACATCCAATTCTTTGATAACTAACATTTGGGTAGGTGGGCCACTCCATTCAAAATATTAGCCTGTTATGATGTTACAAAGTGTCACACCCACCCGCCCAAGTAGTTGTCATTAAGGACTTAAATAAAGTAATTTTGTCACAAAAAAAGGTCTTCCAGCGGGCAATAAAAAAGATTCATGCTAAGTATATCACTTCAAAACAAAATTTCAAACAAAACTATACTCCAAAAAATTGGCACAACAGGTGTTATTGAAAAGATGTCCGCTCTAAAGTAGAGCTGAGCTGGGCATGTAGCTAGAACTAGAGACAGATAGATAAACAAATAAAATCTAGTGGAGGCCAAAAAGACGCGTACAGAAGTAGAAGATAACCTCCAACAAAGTAGACTGACAATATAAAGCACACCCAAAAAAATTGGATGCAAAAAATATAATTACATAAGGAAAGCTAAACAATTGGACAAATAAAATATACCTATAATAATAAAAAAAAAAAACATCTAGTATACAAATAGGGCAAATGTTCATAATGACACTGGAGCACATATCAGACAGCGTAGTACTACTGGCTCAGTTAGGTAAAGAGCCAAATTTGAGTCTCTGCGCAAGTTTGAGCTTCAGCTCTAGCAGAACATTTTTAAGGACAAAATTGTCAGGAATAGTTCCGTGGTAAACCACCAGGAGCGCTTCACTCGCACTGTAGTAAAATACCGCTCATGGCGCCGATCACCCAATAAAATCAAACTATCAATTGTGTAATAAAAATAGTACCAAACGTAATAAGCGAAGTTATCGGTGGGCTTATTGTTTACGCCTAAATGTATACTCATTTTTGGTGCTACTTTTAAAGCAAACAAATAATCATTTTGTGATATTTTATGCGGCATATTTTTTTTATATAAATATCATTAATATGAACTAAGTTTAAAATAAATTGAACAATTTTTACCACTAAACTTTTTTATTTATTAATATATTTTTACCAAAATAGCTTATTCAAATGTTGTTATTATACTCATAATAATGCCAAAAACGGAAATGAATTATCTTAATTAATTTTCGAGAAAAGCTGCACGATAGTTTTATGGAACAATTTTTCCACCTTAAAGAATTGTGTTTTTTTTAATTTAAAGTATTAGTCTAATTCATGATTAGTGTTTGGAAAACCATTATTACATTCAATATGAGAGTAAGGGTAGACTAGATACTAGGCAGTATCTACAGCGTCTTCATTTCTCTCAATTAAAAATTTCAGTAGTATATATTATGTACTTTACAGGTACATATTAAAAAGGCAACTGTAAGGTAACAACACAAGCCACTAAAAAAAAAAATGTTAGTCAGTATTAAAGTATAAGCTGATAATAAACTACTTACCTAATTTAGATGCATTATCTACAAACAACAAAGTACACCCAATCTGAATACCAAAAAATAAAAATATTGAAAAATATCTTAAAGCAAGTTTTCTTTATTGCCAAAAAGACGTTTATTGGACCCAACGTTGCTTTTAGAAAGCAAATAATCAGTGGTAAACTTAAACAACCTAAAAAAAAATATATATATATGGGTAATTCCATTACTTTTCGACCATTTTGAAAAAGTCGACCTCTTTGATTTTGCTCAAATTTTCAGAGATCAAAATATAGATGAAAAAAATGAGATTTCCAAAATTTTGGACCTTAGAATATTGCCTGTTCAAAATGACACACATTTGAAGGTCAGAAATTTTACAATAAAACGTCATTTTTAGCTTAATTTGTATCTCAATTTTTGGGCTTCTGGAAAATGATAAAAAGGTCTACGATAACTCAAATTATTCCTTATTACATGTACTATAAAACCCATATTATAATGTATAATATCGTGGCAGTCATTTTGATATATTAAGCTTTAAACACTATTTCAAAAAAATCCGTAAATTTAGCAAAATCGCAAAACTTTGCTTTCTTTAAACCGTTCTAACTTTGTCAAATCTTAACAAAATTTGATTCGCAAAGTCTAGATTTCCACGTGTTTAATCTTTTTTTTAAAGTGATCACACAATACTTATAGAATCAATACGTATACACCATTATTTTGATGCAGGAAGTTGCACATGTTTTTGCGATCTTCAAAACTTGTAATTTTCAGGTCCCGAAAAAGCGCTGTCACCCTATGTCAATTTTAGTCAAAATTTCAGTAAATACTCTTTAGAACACAAGAAAAAAGATTATTCATATGAGAAATGGTATATTGGGCATTATCAAGAAATTTTTAATATTCAAAAATTGTCAAAATCGGCAAATCGCACATTTTTGTATCTCAATTTTTGGGCCTCTGGAAAAAGATAAGAAGGTCTACGTGAGCTTAAAATATTCCTTATTGCATGTAATTTAAAACCCATATTTGTATATTTATTATTGGGGCAGTCATTTTGATATATCAAGCTTTAACCATTAATTAAAAAAAAACGTAAATTTTGAAAAACTGCTAAATTATGCTTTGTTTAAACCGTTCTAACTTTGTCAAATTTTAAAGAAAATTCATCCACGAGGTCTAGATTTCTTTGTGTTCAATCTTTCTTTAAAGTAATTACACTAGACTTATAGAATCAATTTATATTCACCAGCAGGAAGTTGCACATGTTTTCGCTATTTTCAAAACTTGTAATTTTCAAGTCCCGAAAAAACGCTGTCACCCTATGTCGATTTTAGTCAAAATATCAGTAAATACTCTTTAGACTACAAGAAAAAAGGTTATTTATATGAAAATGGTATATTGGGTATTATCAAGAAGCCATTGAGAAAATGCAAGTCGTTGTGCTGCGTCGCCTGGTTGTAGGTGTTTTACTTTTGATAATAATATGGGTGAACATTTTCACTAAAAAACGCGTCAAAAAAGTTGTTTTCTGTCAGGAAATTTCAATTGCTAGGGCATTACCATTACAGAGTCCGTAAACAAAAATGATATTTGCGTATTCTCTATGTTGAACAGCATTTTTATCAAATTTCACTAACCAAACCAAAGAAAACTGTTTTAACAAGTATCAAAACACTTGTTAAAGTAATGTTGTTTTGTTTGTGTTTTTTTGCTAAATAAAAAGTTTTTTAAATATTTTGTATTTGTTGACTATCTCAAAAACAAAGCAAGATAGACAAAAAGTGATTTAGATTTTCTGAATTTTGACGATTTTTGAATATAAAAAAATTCTTGATAATGCCTAATATACCATTTTTCATATAAATTACCTTTTATTTGTGGTCTGAAGAGTATTTACTGAAATTTTGACTGAAATCGACATAAGGTGACAGCGGTTTTTTGAGACCTAAAAATTACAAGTTTTGAAAATCGCAAAAACATGTGCAACTTCTTGCATCAAATTAGTGGTGAATATGTATAGATTTTATAAGTCTTATGTAGTCATTTTAAAGAAAGATTGAACACAAAGAAATATAGACCTCGTGGAACAAATTTCTTTAAAATTTAACAAAGTTAGAACGGTTTAAACAAAGCATAATTTTGCAGTTTTGCTTAATTTACCGTTTTTTTTGGAATAATGTTTGAAGCTTGATGTATCAAAATGACTGCCTTAACATTAAATAGACAAATATGGGTTTTAAAGTACATGTAATAAGGAATATTTTGAGCCATCGTGGACTTTCTTATCTTTTTCTAAAGGCCCTAAAACTGAGATACAAAAATGTGCGGTTTGCCAGTTTTGACAATTTTTAAATATTAAAAAATTCTTGATAATGCCCGATATACCATTTCTCATATAGATACCCTTTTTTCTTGTACTCCAAAGAGTATTTACTGAAATTTTAATTAAAATCGACATAGGGTGACAGCGCTTTTTTGGGACCTAAAAATTACAAGTTTTGAAGATAGCGAAAATATGTGCAACTTCCTACATCAAAATAGTGGTGTATACGTATTGATTCTATATGTCTTGTGTGATCACTTTAAAAAGAGATTAAACACGAAGAAATCTAGACCTTGTGGATAAAATTTTGTAAAGATTTGACTAAGTTAGAACGGTTTATAGAAAGCAAAGTTTTGCAATTCTGCTAAATTTACGGTTTTTTTTGGAATAATGTTTGAAGCTTAATATATCAAAATGACTGCAACGATATTAAACATAAAAATATGGGTTTTAAAGTACATGTAATAAGAAATAATTTAAGACATCGTGGACCTTTTTATCTTTTTCCAGAAGCCCAAAAACTGAGATACAAAATAAGTTAAAAAAGAAGTTTTATTGTAAAATTTCTGACCTTCAAATGTGTGTCATTTTGAACAGGCATTATTCTAAGGTCCAAAATTTTGGGAATCTAATTTTTTTCATCTATATTTTGATCCCTAAAAATTTGAGCAAAATCAAAGAGGTCAACTTTTTCAAATTGGTCGAAAAGTAATGGAATTACCCATATATAATATATATAAAATAGTTTGATCAATATCATGCATAGAATTAAAATTAAAAGTCCAAGATAAAAATTAAAAAAAAAAAATTGTATTTGCTGAGGAAGTGAAAAACTTACAATAAGCAACAAAATACCTTTTCCCCGTAGCTCAAACTAACCAAACACAATCTCAATACAGTCATTTAGTAAAAGCTTTTTAGACTTTTGTTTGATTGTGCGTTGTACAACCGCAAAGGTTAAACACAAAAACAAGTTTTTAATTAGTCGTATTTTGGGGATCAAATTGTTAGCGTGCTAAACGAACGCTCTACCATTTCAATAAAAAAAACAAATTTACTGAATAAGTAGCAACTAACGTTGCACAATAAAAAAAAAATCCAAGGACCATTTTTAGAAAAGGAGAAAAAGCAAGAACATAGAGAGTAAAATGAGAATATACAAAAAATTTCTGCTTGCTCTAAGATATAATAAAGTCAATCCAAAACAGAAAAAGAAATTGAAAGTTCACGTGAAATAAACAAATGATAACTTAGTATCAAAAATTGATAACTAGACGTTCTTTTCCGTTTTTAGTTTTTCAATACCTTTTCAGTTTCTGTCAGACCAAGTCAATGATTTTAAGATTTATGTTACTTTAAGCATTTTTAATTTTTTTAACATCAAAATTCCTTTTAGGTTATTTAGAATAATCTAACACAAGTCTTGCATATTTCTTATAAAACACCCACCGTATTGATAATTTTTTTTTTTGTTCAACACGGCTAGATATTAATATAATAGGATGTTTCCTGATATATCTGAAGCATTCATAGGTTAATATTCTTCAAACTTTTACAAAAACTAAGATTTTCTGAAAAATTACAAATTGTGTTTGTATAATTAAAAAAAAAATAAATTTTGTTTTTAAAAATGTAAAGTAGTAAAGTTTTAAAGTAAAAAATATATATTAAACTTCTGAAAAAAAAAGTTATTCTTCATTAAACACTTTGCTAGTACTGCAACTGCTAATAAACCTTTATTGAAAATAAAAACTATTTACATATCAACAAATCAACCTGTGTAAATAAAAATGTATTTACTTTGTTGTATTTATCAACCAAAAAACTTTTATCTGAAAATATTATATAAAGCGTATTCTTCTACTCTATCCATTTATTGGAACACTCTGTATAATTTTCTAGTTTGAAAACTAATGCATTGAAAATCTAGGTATAATTTAGTTTTTATTTAACATTAGTTTATAGTCTATATCAAAATTTGACTTTTCTTGTCAAACAAGTTTTATAATTAACATATAGTAAACACCCTGTATAGAAAGCATATAAAACAACGTAAAACGTTTTTCATATATGTTCATAAATTCAAATCAAAATTAATTAAACTTAATTCTTTTTTCTTTTTTTACACTATTCGTAAACACCCTGTATATACTTATTGTGTACGAATTAAGTGATTTATTTTTTATCCATACCTTATTAAAGCAATAATAGCAATTATCTAACTTTAATTGAATATTCAATGTTTTAATAAACTACATTATAAGTATTGAATAAATTATTAATTTAAAAACAAACAAAAAATAGATATTGCAATTAATTAAAATGTTATAAGTATTGCCATTTTCCTTAATGCATGCAAATATGCTTGTAATAGTTTTTTTCCTTATTGCAATTATGACACGTCGTGCAGAGAGAGCAATAATAGTAATAAAGCGATGAAATGAGGCGTCCCCGAAACGGAAAGTGATAATAACTACAATAAAACACAGATTAGGTTACATTAGGTTAGGTAAGGTTAGGTTAGTAACATAACATAATAACGTAACATATGTTACGTTGCAAACACACAAGTGTCTATAAATAATGTACTAATAATAAGAAGATGAAATTTTTATTGTCAAAACATGTCGCTACATAAATAAAACCTGACATAACAAAACAGCATACTAGAGTATCAATTATACCCAACTCACCTACAAGTTAATATGTTCCACTACAAGTTTGGTTTGTATGTTAAAAACTTATCTTTTATACCTAATAAGTAACTTGATTTGAAGCACCACAGACTTCTAAAATTATCGGATCTCTAAATTTGACTATCTAGACTAACAGCGTACCAAAACGTACAAATCTTTTGAAATTAAGTTTGCAAATTATTAATTTAAAAAATAGCGCAAACCGATAGACTTTTCAAATACGTATAATGCAATTCCTCAAAATCACTAAGACAATAATGTTCTTGTACATGACGTCAAAAGCAGAGCAGTTTTTTTGTACTTTAAAATAGCCGACAAAAATCTATTCTTGGAGTCTGGAGGGTATTAATAAACGGCGGCAAATTTAAATTAATCACAATAATTCCACTGTCAACTATAAATTCTTAAATAAAATTATTAGTTTCTAAACTATTTTTTTAAGTTCTTTTTCCTAACATTATGAAATCATTTTTTTAATGTTCTACGGTAATTTTTTTATGATTATGCAAAAGTTCATCATAGCATTATTTTTTTACAATAATTTAAAAGTTTTTATTACAATGTGCTTAAAATACTTTACCACAACTTAGGTACCTTAAAATATTTTCAATCGCTTATAAAAATATTTAGTAAAAATATTTACAATGGTTTTGTATAGTTTAATATTGCATTATGCATGGTCATTAAACATCTTAATAAATTAGGCTCTAAGATGTACAAACATCAGTTATGAAAGCTTTTACTTTTTCTTTTAAAAATTAGTTATTACGGTTAAATCTTGTTGCTTTAGTTTTAAACCATGCTTTGCGCGTGATGTCATTGGAAGTACATTTTGAACATCAAATAATATTTGCTTTTTGCTGCTCCTATGAGCTTTCTTTTCTGTTTTCGTAATGTTTTGTTTTTTATCTTTAACTTATTAAATCTTTGTCTTTTTCTCATTTTTAATAACGCCCTTTAGCAAACTTCCATTCTATTCTCGTTTTTATTTATAATTATATTTTTTAATTATCTTTTTTTACAACTTTTCTTGACACTTTTTTATTGATTTGTTTTGTTTGCCGCATCTATTATTTAATATCTTCTTTTAAATCAAAATTTTAAATGTTTTAATACGCTTTTGATCTTTATTTCTAATATTCCATGTCCACTTCTGATTCTTTACTAGCTTTAATATTTTTTCTTTTCTTTAATTGGTTTAGGTTTTATTTCTACATTTGATTCTTTGATTTCTTCAGTTTTTTTACGAAAGTTTTATTAGTTGTTTTGTCTAAACAAAGCTTTTTCTATTGCTCAAAATATTTTTTTTAGAAGTTTTTCTGCCAATTCTCTGTAGCAACGTATTTATAATTTTTTACTTTTTCTAGTTATCTTCTTTGCACACACTTCTATATCTATATCATTTATACTTGAACATAAGACATCATTGATAAATAAATCCTGTTTATCACAAATTAGATTTTTATAAATTTTAAAATAATAGCATTTTTGGTTTATTGGCCAACTATATTTTATCAATTTTGAGTATACAGTTATTAACTTGTAGATTTAAAATTATGTATTTCTATTTACTAAAAAATGTACCGGTTTCTGATATAATTGCGATAGCTTTCTTAATATGAAACAAAGATTAATTCAATGAGCCCGCTTCATTATTAATTGTTCTGAATCGTGACAAGATAACTTTCTCTTAGGACATGAATTTCTGACAGCGAAGATAGTAGATCAGAGCTTCTGTATGTGGCATTGTAATACGCTTAGAAAAGAAAAAAATGTTGATTGTATCCCGGGGCCTGATTTTGAAAACAAAAAGATTACAATCACGTATTAGGAAACTGACTCCTGTCCGATTAAGTTCGCAGGCTAATATGCTAATCACCTGTGAAGTGAGTGTTTGAAAATTAAAATGACAATAAAAGTGGTGAACCAAGAGCGCAGTCCACACACACATGCACACATACAGAGAACACAAATATAAAAAGAGTGAATAATTAGCGGCGGCATGGAAAGAGAGATTAGCATAATTTTTAAGTGAGGCATGTAAAGTGTTTGTGTTTGTATGCATCCTCATCCTTAATTCAGTTCGGCCGGCTATTAATCCACAGAAAACACTTATTACCATAGTTTAGCATAAGCGTGCCGAGCCAGTGTTAATATATGCCAACTATTAAACAACTATAATGCTCATTATAATATGTACACGCATCTCTCGCTCGCACTCGAGGCTCCGGTAGGCAGAAAAACCGATCGCTTAATTTATTTTAATTCCATTTAAATGTGTGCGGCCGCTTATGAATCGGCCCATTCATAAATTGATCATTATCAAGGCGAAGAGAGCGAGATGTTGAGGAGGAGGTGGAGGTTGGCCGTGGCCTTGAAATATGGCACTGTTTTATGATTATGCAAATAACATAATGAAATTTAGCGGTTATTTCTTCATTCCATATACTCGCGCGCACACATATTTTAAGCACCTCCAATTAACCTGCGTTTTATTATTGTTATTATCACTTTCCGTTTCGGGGACGCCTCATTTCATCGCTTTATTACTATTATTGCTCTCTCTGCACGACGTGTCATAATTGCAATAAGGAAAAAAACTATTACAAGCATATTTGCATGCATTAAGGAAAATGGCAATACTTATAACATTTTAATTAATTGCGATATCTATTTTTTGTTTGTTTTTAAATTAATAATTTATTCAATACTTATAATGTAATTCATTAAAACATTGAATATTCAATTAAAGTTAGATAATTGCTATTATTGCTTTAATAAGGTTTAGATAAAAAATAAATCACTAAAAAACATGTTCAATAAATAGCTTTATGAATAAATGTAATAAAATCAAAAAACTTTATTTACGAGTTTAAAGTAAAAATGCTTACTTTTCAAAATTTGTTCTTTGCCTAAAAATGCAATCAAATTTCATTCAGGTTTGTTCAGACAATTATAAAAAAATATTTATAAATTTTAGAATTCACAAATTGTGTCCGATTTAATATACACTAGAGAGCAAAAATTAGAGATATCTTTAAAACTATGACTTTGTACTGTGTTTTGCAAACTAAATTCAAAATTCAATGTTGAATTGTAAAGAATTTTTATTGTTTTTATTGCCTATTTTGAAAATATCACAAATTTCAATTTTTGTTCAAAAATATGTATAATAAGTTTACAAATAACAAGTATTACCCCCTTTTGCATTAATGACTACTTGAAGTCGGAGAGGAACTCTTTGAATTAAATTAAGGAACATATTTTGGTTGATATTATTCCATTCCTGCAATAGCAACTGTCTTAGCTCTTGAGCAGTTCTTGGTTCAAGTGTATGCTTTTGGATACGTTGCCTCAACTCATCCCAGACGTGTTCTATGGAGTTCATGTCCAGGCTGAGACTTGGCCAATTAAACCGCAAAATTTTCACTTTATCCAGATAATCTCTGACAACTCTGGCTACGTGAGGTCTAGCATTATCTTGCATGAAAATGCCGCGATTGTCAATAGTTGTCATAATAGGCATAACATGATCTTTGAGAACATTTATAATGTATCTGTAAGCTGTCAAAGATCCATTTTCTATAAAAACCAACTCTTTTCGTGCTTTGGTAGAAATTTCTGCTCTATCTATAATCAACACACCGCCAAATGAAAGTTGCTTATCAATACAAACTGAAGCGTATTTTTCTTCGCGTCTTCTCCACACTTTCCGACGTTTGTCTGATCTATTAAGACAAAAGCGCGACTTATTTAAAAACAGTACCCTGCTCTAGTCGTCATTATTCCATACCTGGTGATTTTGGGCAAAACCTAATTTTGCAACACGATGTCGGCGTTGTAAAGATGGACCTTTAACCTTCTTTCTACAAGACAATCCAGCAGCCCGAACCTTTTTCCTAACGGTCCATTTACTAACATTTACATCTCTAACTTTATGGAGTTAATTTCGTAGATAAACTGCAAAAGCTGTTCAATTTTGCAAACATGTGGACACCAAAAAACGGTTAACTTTGTTTGTGGTAACTTTTTTTGCCTAAATTTAATCTTCTGGTTATCAAGCCAGTATCCAAGTAACGCTGATGCACTTTTTGTACAGCACAAAGGCTTTTATCAAAAATTCTTGCAGTTTCACAATTTTCTAGCCCATCTTCAATCGACGCTATATTTCTTGCTACAACACCAGGGTCTAAAAGCATTATGACCTGATAAGTACAGTACACTGTGTGAATAACAAGTTTTGCAAACAAAAATCAACATGAAGTAAAAAAACCAGAACAAAATGTAGGTTTTTAATTAGAGCAAAATGGATGCTGTTTCATAAAAGTCTGTAACACGTTGATAATAACTGACAGATAGATAACATTAGTTAGGAACTGAATTATTAAACTCCTACTTTAGTTTACAATTTGCAAACACAAAGTTAAACCAAAAATTCTAAAAATAAGTGACTTCTATTTTTTGTGTGATTGTTTCTATATAGTTTTTGGAATTATTTTTCTGGTTTGTTTTATTTGTTATGTTTATACTTTTGATTTTGCCAATGTTTAGCTGATCAAGCAAAGCAAAGGCAGCAGATGTCAAAGTGCAAATGCTTTTTTGCTCGTGATGCTTCCCTCCCCCCTCCGTATGTTATATAAAATCAAGCTCTAAAAACAATTGTTTGGTATATTATACTTTTAAGCGGCCTGCAAATGACTTTTCCGCTCTAGGGCCGCAATGCATTACTTTCTGATCTATAATACGAGCGGAAAAACGGTTTTCTAGATTAAGCTGGCAAAATTGTTTAGATATTCTGATTTTAAATTTAATGTTTTTGAACTAAGTTAAGTTAGATACGGTTTGGTTTTACTTGATAGTAGTAGCAAAGTTGCTATTAATGTTTAAACGTTGATTAGAACAAGTAGAATTACATTATCAACTTTTTATACTTTCAACTGAAAGCAAGTATCTACCAGTTAAGTAACAAATCTGATGGTTAAATTAGGTAGTTCAGTTTGGTTTTACTTGGTAATAGTTTAGAGTTACAATTGACATTTAAACGTTGATTGGAACAAAGAAGATAACATAATTAATTTTTGTGTATTCTGAACATTTTGCTTTCAGCTAAGTAACAAATCTGGTAGGTTAAGTTAGGTTAGATAGTACGGTTTAGATTTACTTAATTAAAAGCTGTCAATAATGTTTAAACAATAGTTGAAATAAATGGGATAACATAAGTATTTTTTGTACTCTAACGTAGCGTATACTAGCTGAACAATAAAACCGGTATTTTGCACTAACCAGCTAAAGCCGGTAGCAAACAACACTTGACCACGTCCGGTAGTTAAAATAACAAAATTGTATTGAAAATCAAAAATTGGTTCTCAATTTTACAAATGATGATATCAAGCTTTAAACATCACTAAAATGTGAATTTTAAGGTTTGGTTAGTAAAAATTTTTTATAAATTAAATAAATGTTTTTTAAATAGTTAAAGGTTCAGCGTACAAAAAAATATAATAAAACACACAACCATTAGCTGCATTTATAGCATTGCTAGTTTACTAGTTTTGTCTCTCAGCCATAAAATAATCTAGCATTGTAAATAGCTATATTAACAATCATATTGTTTTTTACATTAAAAGTTTTGACAATATGGTAGAGTTGCAACGAAAAACGTAAAATAAATCAAAAGTTTCAATAAAAAAATTACCAAAAAACGCTCCTTAACGGTTGCATAAAATGCCCTACTTTTCATGTTACAGCTAGGCACAAATAGTGTGGCCTGTATAATAAGCAACTTGATATACACAAAAATTATGTTGAATGTGGTTAAACTCATGTCTTTGTCCGTTTTAGCATTTTTCAATCTTAGAACAATGTCGCCTATGGAATGTTTAAAATGTAAGCGCAAATGAAAAATGCTAATACGGGCAAAAGCATTAATTTAACCACATTGAATATATTTTTTGTGTATACTAAGTTGTCTATTATACAGACCACACTATTCGTGTCTAGCTGTAATTCATTATAAATTATGGACCGGTGGCTTGAAAACGTGTTCCCGCTTACCGCCCAAATGTTTTTTCATCAAAAAATTAGATATAACTAACACTTCCCGTGTTCCAGCAGCTAAAAACATCAGAAAATGACTGACAGATGTCATTAAATTAGAAGAGAGAAAGACGTAACTAACTTCTCGATAACAAACAATTGGGTGGGTGGGTGGGGCAAACAGTTTATAAATTATGGGCTTGTGTGTGGTTTGAAAACGTATTTCCGCTTACCCGCCCAAATGTTTTTTAATAAAAAATTAGATGTAACTAACACTTTCCGTGTTCCAGCAGCTAAAAAATCAGAAAATGACTGACAGATATAATTAAGTTACAAAAAGGAAGGGAAGTAACTAACTTCTTGATAACAAACAATTTGGTGTGTGGCTGGGGCACACCGTTTATAAAGTTTGAAAACGTGTTCCCGCCCACCCGCCCAAAGGTTTGTCATCAAGAAATTAGATGTAACTAACACCTCCCAAGTTCTAGCAGTTAAAAACATCAGAAAATGACTGACAGATGTCATTGAGTTAGAAAAGGGAGTGGACGTAATTAATTTTTTGATAACACACAATTGGGTGAGTGGTACACAGTATATAAATTAGAAACTTGTTCCCGCCCAAGTGTTTGTAATTAAAGAATTAGATGTAAATAACACCTCCCGTGTTCCAGGAGCTAAAATCATCAGAAAATAACTGACATATGTCATTAAATTAGAAGAGGGAGGAGACGTAACTAACTTCTTGATAACACACAATTGAGTGAGTGGGTAAAAAACATCAGAAAATGACTGACAGATGTCATTAAGTTAGAAGAAAGAGAGGACGTAATTAACTTCTTGATAATAAACAATTGGGTAAGTGACTGGGGCACACCGTTTATAAATTATGAGCCGGTAGTTTAAAAACATGTTCCCGCCTACTCGTTCAAGTGTTTGATACCAAGAACTTAGATATAACTAACACCTCTTGTATTCCAACATCTAAAAACATAAAAAAATTGATTGACAAATGTCATTTAATTAGAAAAGAAAAAAACGTAATTAACTTTTTGTTAACAACCAATTGGTGGGTGGTTATAAATTATAAGCGGGTAGTTTGAAAACGTGTTCCTGCCCAAGTGTTTGTTTTAAGGAATTAGATGTAACTAACACCACCCGTGTTCCAGTAGCTACAAAACATAATAAATTGACTAATAAATGTCATTAAGTTAGAAAAGAGAGAATAGACGTAACTACCTTCTTGATAATAAACGATTGGGTATGTGGGTGCGGCACACAGTTTATAAATTATGTTCCGGTGGTTTAAAAAAGTGTTCCCGCCCACCCGCCCAAGTGTTTGTAATCAAGGAATTACATATTACTGCCACCTCCAGTATTCTTGCAGCTAAAAAACATCAAAAAATGACTGACAGATGTCATTTTAAGTTAAATGAAGAAGAGGACGTATCTAACTTCTTGATAACAAACAATTGGGTAGGTGGATGTGCCTCCAGTTTATAAATTATAGGCCGGTAGTTTAAAAACGTGTTCCCGCCCTCTCGCCCAAGTGTTTGTCATCAAGGAATTACATGTAACTATTACCCGTGTTTTAACAACAAAAAACATATGAAAATGACTAAAAAATATCATTACGTTAGAAGAGGGAGAGAACGTAACTAACTTTTTAATAACAAACCATTGGGTGGGTGGGTGGGTAGGGCACACAGTTTATAAATTGTAAGCCAGCGATTTAAAAACGTGTGAACGTGCCAGGCGCATTTCCTTTTTCACATGCAGAGTTATTCCACAGCAAGTTCTGCACACTTTATTGCATTTTAAAAACCTCACTTAAAATTAAACAAAGTTAATACAAATTAGAAAGCTAAAAGAACTTTACATTCATCATTGGTGTAATGCTTTTTGCAAGTCCTACAGGTTTTTTTTCCCGATTTTTTGTTTCTTTTTATTTTAATTTGCATTCAACATTTTTTTAATCACATTCTTCAATAAACAATATTTTTTATGTCTTATCTATCCTTTCGTTTTTATAATTACACCTGCTAGCGTTCTCTTTTGCTTCTCCAATTTATCAAAATGTTTGTATCAAGGTACTAGTATTTTTTCACTTGCTCTAATTTACCCCACCCAGAAAAAAACCAACTAAACTCTCGAATTTAAAAAAATTCAAGACCGACACTTCTCACCTCATAATCGATGAATCTGGAGACGTGTCGGACAGTTCAACCAACACGGTCACTCCAAAGAGCAGTTCCACGAAAAAGATATCAAAAAACAAGAAGTCAATTACAAAAAGTTTATCCTCGTCTATTGACAAACCACCAAAAAAGACCAAATCGGCGACTCCAACTCCTAAAATCCAAGTGGACACCTGGAGACGAGTCCCCTTTCCTCCCCTACCAATTATTAACTCTAAGCAAGACATGGACGACTCCGAAACATTGCCAATCGAAAACGAATCTACACCAGGTTCCAGCAACCCCACCAACGAAACCGAATGGCAACTAGTAGATCGCAAAAACAAGGGGAAAAAGAGAACCCATTCCTCGAGTAGCAGCGAGAATGACGATCCTGACATCGATGATACCACACCCGATCTACCGAAATTCAAACTTCCTCCACAAATCACAATTAATGATAAAAAAGCGTGGAGAGAAATCAAAAACGACATGTACAAATTAAATATCAATTTTGATATCAAATGTTTAAGCAAGTGCATTAAAATAATGCCAAAAACACCCTCAGACCACTGGAGGGCAAAAACATATCTTGATGCAAAAGGTCACAAGTCTTTCACTTACCAGCTGGAGGAAGATAAAACCATCAAAGCGGTTATGCACAACGTCCCTGAAGATGTTTCCTGCGAGGAAATGAGTGAAACGCTGGAGGCAAAAGGTTTTGATGTGAACGCATTTTCAAGGTTGCACAACCTTACCAGAACTTATGATAAGCTATACATTCAGCTAAACAAAAATAATAGAAGCGATGAAATATTCAACATTTCAAAAGTTCTCGGCCTCAAGGTCAAAGTCAAGATTAAATTTAAGTCCGGCCCATTGCAATTGTTGCCAAGCCTATGGCCACGCCGCATCGATGTGTACCAACGACTGGGTGTGCGTCAGGTGCGCCAAGAATCATCATTCAGCACAATGCCACCTTACCTCTGCAGACAGGGAGAAAACTGTCTGCGCTTACTGCAGTGGTAACCACCCCGCGTCATACAAAGGTTGCCCGGTCTACCAAAAGATCAAAACTAAAACTAAACCTAAAAGGCAACCCCCTGTCAAAGTTAACTACAAAACCCCTAAACCACGCCCACAACTTACGACGTATGTAAAAGCTGTGCAGCCACAACAACATTCAGCTCCCCCCATAGAAGCAAAATCCAACTTAAAACTAGACCTTACTAATGCCATAAACAACAGCAGCAACGACCAAGACTTACTTAAACTAATCTTAGCCGTTCTTCTAAAAAATCAATAATGGCAGTTCACAACAATATACTATCAATAGGACACTGGAACACCAACTGTAGTGCCAAATAGCCAGAACAACTAAAACTTTTTTTTTCGGAAAATGACATTGACATTATGCTATTGTCAGAAACTGGACTAAAACCCAGAGATAACCCAAAATTCTCCAACTTTAATATATACAGAAATGACCGAATAGACCAAGGCGGAGGCACAGCCATAATCATAAAAAAAACTATCGACCACTCTGAAAATGATATCCCAAACTTCACCAACCTGGAAGCGACTGGGGTTATTATCAACCTTCCCCCTATCGGCAAAATAAATTTTTTATCAGTATACCAACCTCCTCCTAAACCACTACTGGAAAATGACTTAAAAATGGCATTTGAAGACAATATCCCCACCATTATTGGGGGTGATCTAAATTCTAAACAAGTGGCATGGAACTGTCGCGCCACAAACACGAAAGGCAGAGTCTTAATCAAATTTATGGACCAGAACAATCTTTCCATACACAGTCCGACTTCCTCAACATTTTTCAGTCACGCAGGTCACCCGCCCTGTATACTCGATATTGCAGTTTCAAAAGGCATACTCAACGCCACCACTTCCGAAGTGTTCAACAAAATGAACTCAGACCATTATCCCGTTCTACTAAACATCCATGGCACTTCGGCAGGAAAACAGGAATAAACCAAAAAACGAACAAACTGGAAACAGTTTCACCTGTTTATGGAAAACGATCTCGGCCCTCTTCCAAAAATCTGCTCCCCTCAGGACTTAGACGCTGCTGTTGAACAACTTACTTTATCCATTCAATCTGCCGAAGACAAAGCTTCCAGCAATATTACCATTAGAGATAATGACCCATTCGGACTCCCCCCATTTTTAAAAAGCCTCACAAGGGAGAAAAACACTGCCCGACAGAAATTTCAACGCTCTAGAACTGTACAGGACAAACTTATAAAAAACAGACTAGAAAACAAAGTTAAAGAGGAAATAAAAGCTTTCAAAAACCAGCAATGGGACAACCTTTTCCACCAAACAGACGACAAAATGCCCAAATCATGGCACATTTCGAAATGTTTAAGGAAAAAACATGAGACCATCCCTACTATCCACGGGCAAATCGGGCTAGCACACACTACCCAATTCAGCCCGGCATATAATATCCTAGACGTCGACTTAATGGAAGATGTGGAAAAAGAGATAGAACACTACGAAAACATCGCCGTAGATGAAGCAATACCATTTACAAATCCTACGGAAGTGGCTAAAGCTATTAAGCATACTAACCCTAAAAAAGCTCCCGGACACGACAACATATCCAATGCGGCTTTACAAAACCTTCCTAGGAAAGCCATTGTAGGCCTCACCAATGGAATTTTAAGGCAAGGATACTTTTCCCATAAATGGAAACATGCCATCATCGTTGTATTTCCTAAGCCAAACAAGACGAAATCATTTTTACAGAACTACCGCCCAATAAGCTTACTACCTACATTAAGCAAAATAGCGGAAAAAATTATTTTGATTCACATAAACATCCACAGTGAAACCAATCAAATAATTCCTAAACACCAGCACGGCTTTAAGAAACAACATTCTTCCGTCCACCAATTGGCACGAGTGGCAGACCACATCTCTAAAGGGTTCAACAACAGAAAGTCAACCGGAGCAATCTTTTTTGATACAGAAAAAGCGTTTGATAAGGTATGGCACGATGGCCTAAAAGCCAAACTTTATTGTGCTAAATTTCCCCACCATCTGGGTAGACTAATCAAAAACTTTTTAAAAGACAGAAGCATCCAAGTTAAAATGGCATATACGCTTTCCTCCGTTAAACCCATGACAGCGGTAGTTCCCCAAGGCTCGACTCTATCTCCAGCACTGTATAACATCTATGTCGGAGACATCCCATCTATGTCAAACGAAACCATTCTCGCCCAGTTTGCGGATGATACAGCAATTATTCACAAAGCCACTTCTCCCAAATTTATAACTAAACACCTACAAAAAGCTGCCGACACCATAACCGAATGGACAGAAGAGTGGGGGATTAAATTAAATCCTTCCAAAAGTCAAGCTATTTTATTCACAAAAAGACGAATAACATCCTATCGAAACATCATCCTCGATGGCATTCCTATACCCTGGGCTAACCAAGCCAATTACCTCGGCGTAACTCTAGATAAATCTTTAACATGGAGAGCCCATGTTAAAAAAATCAAAGATAAATCCAAAGTTTTAATGATTAGTTTGGTACCACTACTAAGACACAAGAAAATGAAACTAAGAACAAAATTGACGTTTTATAAATCCATCATTAGAGCTCAGCTGTCCTATGTTGCACCGGTTTGGGGAACGGTTGCCAAAACATACTTCAAAACCCTAGAAGCTTGCCAATCAAAAACCTTAAGGATGATTACCGGAGCTTCCTGGTGTATTAGAAACAAAGATCTAAGAGAAGACTTAAAAATCTCCACTCTGCATGAATTCATCATGAAGAACGCTGAAAAATTCTACTCCAAAGCAAATACTCATGACAACACCGACATTCAATCCATAACGTACCATCACCCGAACTACACCACCTACAACAGACCTGTAAACCTAATCAGGCCCAGGCTGTAAACGTCATAAAACAGGAAGTAGACCTGTAAAATATCCCCAAGCCACAAGGCAAAGCATGATAGGTAGATAATGGGGTACTTCCCCGCAAACTACCACAAACACACAGAAGAAAACAACGAAACCGACTCTTCCTTAATACTCTACAAATAGTAAACCATAACACTCATGATTTTTTTGTTTTTAAAGTAAAAAATTTGCGTGTGTTCCAACAATCATTTGCAACATTTTAGTGGTTCAAATGAATTCCAAATAAAGTAATGCATCTGCAGTCAAAATTCCTACTAACAAGCTGCAATTGGCAGAGCTTTTTAAGTAATTCTTGTTAATTTTTTGTTTGTTTGTGATTTGGTCGTTTGGTTCATTTGACGCCCGTAATTTTATGCATATTGTGTACCGTTTAAATTCTTAATTGCGTTTTAATAATCTTTTCCCGTTATTTTAGTTTTTTTATGCATAGACTTGGTTAAAAGAATCATTTTAATCTTAGAAAATTTTAGTGTAGTGGTAGAATGCTCTTATAAACCCATTGCATGATCTTTTGTTTCGTAGAAAGATCCCAATGGTGTACTCAGGTTTTATCTATAGTTTTAATTTTATAGAAACTTTTATCTTTGGAATAATTGTTTCTGGTATTATTATTTCTGTAGCAATAACTGAAACGTTTACTTGGCAATCAATCAACTCCAAATTTTAAACTGTTAGTTGCACTTTACAGACTTTTTTTGGCTAATCATAAATAGATTTTTGCCTGATTTGAACTGTTTCAATATTTGGTGATTAGAATCAAACTTAAAGTTAACACAATAAAACTTGATATAATTTTTTTTGCAATAGGGTATTACTTTTATAGCTAGCTAAATACTATAATAAACTCCTCTCATAGCATCAAAAGTATCTAAAAGACTAAGAACAGATACAAACATACAATTAAAATTTATTTGTGCAACTTTTGCATTGTAAAATCTACATATATGGCCATGAATGAGTCAAGTGTACGGAATGAAAATTTGTTTTTGCTCAAACCACCAAAAATGCCTTTTCCTACATGAGTCCCGATCTTGTATTTTTTTTTTTTAGATTTTTTTTATTTTTGAGTAGTAATCACTCAAAATTTGAAAAAAATGATTTTTTGCATTTTTTACATTTTCTTACTTCTCAGAATTGCATTTTTTAGAAAAATTTGTAAAAAATTATTTTTTTTAAATTGTTTAAAGAATCATTTTCAAAATTTAAAAAAAAAATTGTCTGTTAAAACATATTTTTTAGACAATTTTGAAGAAAAAAATATTTATAATTTTTTCCTAAAAATGCAATCCTAAGAAGTTACAAACAATCAAAAAATGTAAATTTAAAATTTAAGTCTTTTTGCTATTTTTAAGTATTTCTGTGGATACATTGTAAAATATCTCAGAGCGTAATGCACGGCACTTCTTAAAATTTTCAAAGTACATATATAAAAGCACGTTTTTATCTATATTTAGAAAAATAACCGTCATCTTTAAAAAAAAAAAGTTTTTTGAAGTTCTGCAAAATTTTCAAAATTTAAAGAATAAAATGTTTGGCGATAAAAATTTGTTCTTTAAACAATTTTGAAAAAAAAAAATAGTTTATTAAAGTTTATTCCTATTCCATGCAACCCTGAAAAGTTACAAACAATCTAAAACTGTAAAAAAATGCAAAAAAATCAACTTTTTTAAAATTTTGTTTGCTTATTACTCAAAAAGTGCTTATTAAAAACAATCTAAAAAAAATCACAAGATCAGACTCACGTAGAGAAAGACGTACACTTGATTCAGACATTGCCATATAATATAGAAAAAAAAAGCAAAGAAAGAGAAATTTATGTTGTTATAACATTTTTTAGTAATTTCTAAATACCACATTTTAAAATTGAATTAAAAATTATAGTTTAAGCAAATGAGTTTGAACATACTAATAAACTATATAACCCTTCAAGATTAAATTTATGATAAACGTAATTGAATTTAAAACAAATTTAAAAAAACAATAAACATTTTTATATTTTTTATACAACATGATTTCTTGTAATTACTAGCCAAACATTTTTATTTCACGAAGGAATTTAAAAATAACTAATTGGTTGAATGAGTACCAAACCAAATTACCAAGTTCTTTATGAATGAAATCAGTTCAGTGCTTACGAGCCCATTTAAAAACAGTTTTATTTTTTTATGAGAGGATACAAAAAAGACAATAACAACACAAGGATAGGATTCTGTGGTAATCACCATAAATCTGAAGCTGTCCATCCAACCCGAGAAAAGTCAAGCTTACGTTCTGTTCTGACCATTAAAAGAACCTAATTAAAACCTATAATAATGTGAAAATGAGCACTAAAGGAAACAAAAGCATTGTAAGAAAGATAAAATATTAATTAATTTTGAATATATTTCTTAGGATTTTATTTAATCTTTAAAAAAATCGTTACATAACGATCAATTGAATATTGATATAATAGATTATGTTGCTATTGATAAACGTGTGAAAGATGCACAGTATCATCCCTTAAATTTATGCAAACCCCAATGAAAATACTCTGCTATAAATCTATGGTTATCGATCAATTTGCCTATTACCCTTTTCAATATTTGCGTATCCCAAAAAAAATCCCACGAATACTCAGCTTCGATACACGCAATTACAATCGACCAATATAAAAATCAAAATAGTTATGATGAAGTCTACCTGCTTGAATTATATTGGGCCATTGCCTAATCTACATTTTTACATAAGCATTTTGACCCTTTCGTATTCAAATAAACCTAAGAAATCGAATATGTTTAATGGACTATCATCGGTAAATAACAATAAAAAAATTGTGAGGAGATACCCTTTTTTATAGGGTTAGAGGGTAGGTAATGACCCATCATCTTCCGGGTTCCTTATAGGGTTGTACAGGTAAACTAAAGGGGTTGCATAATTTAGAATAGAGGTGTCCCTTACACTTAATATGCAAGCAGGTAGTTTCGCATAAATTCGCATACATTAGGCAGGTAGTGAAAAATTGCGTACCCCTTTAAAATATCCATTATGGTATTGTTATTATATTGGTTGGGACTATTATTGGTATACTGATTTCTTTATATGGTACGATTAAAGATGAGCATTTTAATATCCCATACGGTTTTGCATATATTGATGGGTATGGGAACCGGAACCTTTTTATATGCATAATTTTACCTGGAGATTCTTTCCGATTGGAATGATGACCTCTTACCCCCTTAATATATAAAAAAGATGCAAATGCCCCTGATTAAATATGCAACTTATTCAAATTGAAAGGGTTTTTTTCTCATGACCTTTTTTCATGTATTTTTCCCTACCCACAGTTAACGCTTTTTTATGCATAAGAAATTAGCCTACCACCTCTTAACTAGCACTATAGAATTTTCAAAATCCAACGGAAACATACAGAAAACGGTTATATCAGTTATATAGCAACGGTTTCTAGTAAAATTAATGAAATCAATAGATAACAATTTGTTTTTTATTAAGTGGTGCATTTAATTAGCATAAGGGTATGTTGCATCCCTTATGCATATTTAAAATGGCACTTGTTGCAATTATTGCAGGCCCTCAGGGCCATACATTATTAATGAAGTTAGAGTTATCACTCGTGTTTAAATGCACCTTACCAACAAAGAGAGTGAATATATTACAAGCTGAGGTCATAATTACCGTATAAGATCTGCATTTAGATATTATGAGGTCGTTGGTAATGAAATTCAAAGGAACTACATAACTTGCTGTTGCTTTAAAAGACACCCTCAAGTTTTATTTAAATTTTATTATTGGTGTTAGTTATTTTGGGTTACCACCACTGAAAATAGTGCAATTCATTTTTGCAGTATATGCAATTAAATATAGTTTTCTGTAAATTATTTGCCTAAAAGTACAAAATATTTTGAATATACTCATTGCTAGTTAATTATTGTTATAATATGATTTCAATAATTTTAGTTTGTTGTTTATATAAACGTAACCATTTCAATAAACTAAAGTGAAGTACTAAAAATTATTTTATCGTAATGGAATTGAAAACTAAACCTTAATTTTAAAACTAATTAATTTAATTTTACTCACAACAAAATAAATACATTTTTATTGTCATTATTGCATCAATTTATATAAAATAATTGAAAACAATACAATTGTCCAGCAATTAAATTAGAAATTGTTATTTTTATGATTTCCACGCGCCGTTTGTGCTGTGCCACAAAACAAAAGTTTTTTTATATAAATTCTTTTTTACAAACGCCATGACCATAATGCCGTACAATATGGTAATAAATAACGTCCAGATACACGCTTAATTATAATAACGCTACTTTTTTACGGCGGATAATCAAATTCGGGACCTGTCAAAGTCCATAAATTTTTATTAAGAGAACCCGCGGCTATGGAATATTAATTATTCAAATTACCACACTGTGACACATTAGAGGATCCCTTATGTTGTTTGTAATTTGTATACAGTCAGATCATTATAGTAAGATTTTTACATTATAGGTTTGTTCCTACACGTTTTGAACGGTTTGCAAACCGTTTTATGCACAGAAGCAAATTTCTGTGCATATAAAATTACATAAGTATGACAAATTTCAATACAAAATTTGTCATATTTTTTGGTTTTTTAGCAATAAATATTTTTTTTTGCTTTTGTCATAATTGTAATTTTTTTCTAAAACTACATATTGTGTAGATGATCACACATAAATAAAATAACAAAAGCTATTTAGTAAATTAAATATTTATACCTTTTACTACTTTTACTTTGTCAAAATCAAATCAAATCGAACTTTGTAAGGTATCCAAAAATACTGGATTATAAATTAAAATATTAAAAAAAAAATACGCGTATAGAGGCACTTGTATTGACATTAGTACATACTAAAATCAATCTTGTGTCTGACGGTTCTCAAGTTTTTTCTGATAAAAATGTAGATGTGATACTTAATTTTTGGCGTCAGTAATTATCCTTGTAGCACAAAATTGCTGACTTTGGAGTTGTATAATTGTACTGACATTACTATTAAAATCAGTGTTATAGAATTATAAAATCATTTTTTTTAACATTTCTTTAATATTATGATTTTTTTACAGTTTTAAATCAAAATGTATTGAAGTTTGTTTATCAAGTAGCATCAGATTTTCTCTTTTAGAACCCAATTTCTAACTTTAAATAATTTTATTGTTTTGGAAATCAAAAAGTTAATAAATATGAGACTTTAGTTCTTCTAAACTGTAGTTTTTTTGAAATTCTTTAATGCATTAAGTTATTGTAACGCCTTCAATAATAAATAAATAAAGATAAACTAATCTTGAACAAACAACACCTGACGTACAAAAACTTACATGATCCTAAACCTGTAATTATAAAATCAATAGTCATACAAGTCATCCAACCAGTTAAACCAAAAAAAGCAGTTAGATCGAACCAAATACACAATATCTTGGTGCAAATCTTCAATCATATATTTAGAACAGGATTCATGCCGGTGTAGTGGTTATTCTCAGTTTTTAAACCAATCCCAAATTTGGAAAAGCAAATCACATTTAAAAATTTTGTTTTTGATATCAATTCAAGCTTGCAAAAATTTTTCTTTTTATAAGTAGAAATTTGTTATAAATTTTTTTATCTATCGTTTTAACAGTTTTATTCATGATTGCTTTGACTTCTATTATTGTAAATTTTTTTCAATTTTTTTATAATTTGTGAGAAAGTTTTTTGTAGTTAAACTTAAGCCGGGACAATTACCTGTTGCGAAAAGAATTGTCTGGACACCGGAACGAGAAAGTTAGAACCAGGACAAATTTGAGAAAACCTGGACATATGGACATCCTACCTTATACTCTTTTTTTCAGTCCTATTTTCAACACTGATATCCATCTTTTTTTTCTCCCATTCTTGCTGTATTCAGGTTAAATATTTGCTTTGTCTTTATTAGTTTTTTTATATTTTCATTAGCTTCTTTATCATCGTATTCTCTTTATTTCATAAATATTTTGTGTAGTACTATTAAATGTATCTCTTTTAGTAGTCTTAGATTTGTTAGTTTTACTTCTAGTAAGATTCTAGAATCTCCGTTTGAATCCCCTGGTTGCCAGATATACTCTGACTAGTTCAAAAGTTGCATTATCTGTCAACCACAAGATATCTGCCGTATGGAAATTGCTTAGTCAATTCATTTAGTTTGCTTTTTATGAGCAGTTCTTTATTCTTTTCTTTATCTTTGTAATTTTGGTGAATACTACTGGTAAATACTACTTAAACTAACCTATGACCATGATAATTTTAGTCGAAAAAACAAAATGCTTAACCACCTCAAAAAACCCCCTACGATGAAAGCTTTCCATTGATGCCAACACGATAGAGCAAGTCCAAACCTTTAATTACCTGGGCATAGAGATAGCCGATATGGTAACTTAAAGGAAAAACAAAAACCCAAATTCTCAAAGCTGCAAGAATATAGAGATGCTTGCGGGAGTTTATATGGAAAAACAAATTCATAAAAACGGAAAATAAAGTCCGCATATATAAAAAATGTGTCCGACCAATACTTTCATAAACCATAGAAACAAGGACCAACACAACAAAAACAAAAAAGAGCTTTCAAAACAACAAACATAAAAATCCTAAGGACAATCACAGGCAGAACACTACACAATCGGGTGCAAAACACCATCATCAGAAAGGAATGCAACACATAAGTCATAGTCAGATAATCCCGACAACGCCAAAGAGAATGGAACGACCACATCACACGCATGAACAGCAGCAGACTCCCTAAAATCACAAGAGACGGGAAGCTCCACGGCACAGGACCAGCAGACAGACCCCCAAAGAGATGGCGGGCTAGCTGGTCGTCAATATCTCAAAAGAAGCAGTAACTACAAGTCCAAGACCTACATTAAAATGAAGAAGAAAACTACTGTTCCAGTAAATGTTCTTCTTTTGTCTATTCTTTTACCGTGTATTCCTTGATAGGCATAATTGTCTTGGCCTTTTTTGTATTTTTTGCTTCAATTTAACTTTTTGCTTCTTTTTTTTTGTTTTCTGTGGTTTTTGATCTGTGTGTTTACATTTCTCTTCATCTTATTAATTTTTTGCAAATACTTACCAAAAGCTGCCTGGTGAGTAGTTGTATAGTAACACGCCGTAGGTTTATTTTTTACTTATTTTTTTAATTTCTGATGTTAGTTTTTTTGTCCATTCTCCATTTTGTCCCTTTTTTTATAGGCTTTGCTATCTTTCCATCTTATTCTCTCTTGCCCGTCTCTTTGCTTCTTGTTTACAAGTTTCTTTATTTGCCAATTTCTTTATGTCTATGCCGCAATTACTTCAAGTGCTTCCTGTAACACCGTTCTGTTAGCTCTGCAAATCCTTATTGAGATTACTTTCTTGGCATTTTTTTTTATTTTTTCCTGTTTTTTTTGTTTTCAAACGTCTTTCCACGTATCTGCGGCGCATTATAGTTTACTTTTAACCGCTTATGCTATTAGCTCTTTCTTCTAGTCATCAATTGTTTGACATAAGCTTACTAAGCATTTCTTCAATGTTTTCTGTTCTTTTTACCGCTTTCTTAACCTGTTAGTTCCATCCCTTTGCTTCAAGTGTAACTCCAAAGTATTTAATTTTTTTTCTATGGTTATTATTTGTTTTCCTACCTGCGTTTTTCCCATTTCCCCAATTAGTCTTCTTTGTCAATAGCCACGCCGCCTCAGTTTTCTGCGGAACCAGATCTAACCCTTTATTTCTCATCCAGCTCTTTATTATGCCTATTGCCAACTTCATTTTTTTTTTTAATATTTTTATGTCTATATTCTTACCTACCAGAGCCACATTATCCGCAAACGCCGTTATTGTCACTCTTTCCGTCAACCGCTTCTGAGTAGCTTATTATAGACTAGATTCTACAGTTTAGGTTCAAGTGCAAAACCCTGTTAATTCTCTAGTCAGCCTAAATTTTCCATTCTTAGTCAGTAGATTTTTCACTTGAAGGTAACTCCATATTATCTTGATAGTTTTCTTTTTTTAGCTGTTTTTATAATTAAAGACACTAGAATGATAAGTGGATAATGCCCAAATTAAGTATTAAGAGTAAATCGAGAAAAATGATGTTTGTTCAGTTATCATACTCAACGCACAATACAAAATACAACTAGACAACCATCTTGCTCGAATTTATATGTAACTTACATGTCTCGTTATTATTTTAAACAATAGAACAAACTGTATATTATAAAAACTCATTATAAAATAGATATGGCCAAAAGTGGGCTTTATCCACTAATCATTCTAGAGCCTTCAATTGCTTTCTATAGTATGCATGTATGCGTATATTGTACAGGGAGTTTATAAATGAATGGGATTATGAAATCACTTTAAATGTGCCGCTTTTGTTAAATTGTTCACTAAACTATTTGTTTTGACAGATCAACTTTGACAGCTGTCAAGAAAACATTTGTAGTATAGTAGACGATTTTAAAAAGGCGGCATATTTAAAGTGATTACATAATCCTATTCATTTATAAACTCCCTGTATATCTAACGCTATTATGACATTGTTTTATTTTTTTCTGTGTGGTCTACTGTTTGCTTCTTTTGCTATATCTCTTAATTTTTCAACGGCTCTGTTCTCATCCTCCTTTTTCTTCAATTTTTTGTTCAATTCTCCTCATAATAACTTTTTCCATAATTTTTACTAATGTGTTTATTAGGCATATTGGTCTATTATTTATCACTAAGTTAGTTTCCTTCCAGCAGGCCTGAAATATCTCATTTCCTTCATACAATGCTTTCACTATTTTTGTTGTTATTTCCGGTCCTGGTCCTTTGATATTAGATAGTTTTTTTATAATTTTTTTATCTCTTCCACTGTTGCAAGGACTGTTTTGGTTTCGTCAACTATTTTTGTTAGTTCTTCTTCAATTCTTCCAGTAGAAAATAATTCTCCATTATTACTTCTTTGCTCTATTCTTCCTTCAAGCAAACTGCCTTTATTCTTCCTAATTTATTTATTATTATTTTCTATGGATTTATACAGAAATCCCCATCTATGAATTCTAACATTTTTTTCCAGCATCTTTTCTTACTGTCCTTGATTGCTTCCTTCAAAGCCTTTTTTTGTCAAAATCTTTTCCCCTTAATCTCTGTTTTTTTGATTTTCTTTGCTGTTTGTATTGCTTTCTTTCTGTTTTCTTGATCTCTTTGCACTACTAGTACAATATGGTCCTCTTTCTCTTTCTTTTCTGTATTTGATTACTTATACTTGATTCTTCTGCCTTTTTCGTTTTATGTCTCTTACTCAGTTTTTCTAGCTTTTTTAATCATTTCTCTAACCGTCCTTCTTATAATCCATCTTGCTATTTTTTCAATTTTTTGTTGTGATTGTATTGTATGTACTTATGTAGGCTTAGTATTCTTCTTCTGTCAATGTCTAGTTCCCTACTATTTCAGCCATTTTGGCTTATTTTTTTGATTGCATCTATAGTTTTGTTCCACTTCCTGAAGCATTACTTAAAGTTTAAATTGCAAACCTCATTATTTTTAAAAATAACTAACCAACTAGCCAAAGAATTGCAGTCTTCAACCGCTTTAGACAAAACTTAGATCGTAACAATTGGCGCCTTGGCAACTTGGATTAAAAGCGCCTCAAACCCCACGGACCTAACACCGGAAAACTCATACCACTTTGAAGAGTTTTAAAAAATTAGAAAATGAAAACGATTTTTGGACACCCCTACCTAGAAGGCGTCCCCAAAAGTTCTAATCTAATTGTGAATATTAGTTTGCTATTGGAACTAAATGTAAATTTATTTGTACTCACAATCTGATTGACAAAAAAAACTACATAGGTTTTTGCAACAAACATATAAGCAAGTACTCTAGCAGCAACAATAAACTAAGTACCTACTATAGTGCTGTCGGTTAGGTAGAAATATGTAGTAACTTCTAACCATAATTCACTCAACATCCAAGGATCCCTATTAAGACCTACGGAAAGAAGTCTGTAGAAACTAATTTGGGAAAAAAAAACCATAAAAGATTTTCTAAAATAGAAAGCTCTGGAACCAACAGACCCTAAGTTGGAATCTTTAAAAGCTGTCTATTCCGAGCACCTCCTATACACGTTGCCCAGACCTATTCGGACTACAAATATTTCAACAAGGAATATCACGCCAATATCGACCAGCTGTAAATAGCTAACACTTCACGCAGCTCATTGGCCAAAACTACTAACATCCCAGCATTGGGACCAAAACACACCATTGACTGACATAGTTTCCTTGCTAAAAATCGTAGACCTAAAGCCTCATGATGTAGCTCTTATGAATTAAAATTAGAATAATCTCAGGCTACTCCAGGTTTAGTTGCCGACGCCGGAAATAAAACTAAAAAACCTTGCCAGCAACAACCAAAGCGGAACCGCGTAGTCAAACTCACCGACTCAGTGCTACAGCACCCGGAACCATGCGCGCTACACAAGCCAGACAAACGACCAGTATAACAATTAGCAATTCCACATTGTCACAGTCTTTAAAATAAATCAAAATATATACGACAAATTGGTTGACGTCTATTCGAAAATTTTAAATAGCGCAACTATTTTCTCTCTTTAAGCTAACTTAAGCTGTGTCTGGTCTACACAGCAAAAAAAGTCAATTGGTCATTGAACAACAACATGTAAACAATAAATTTAGAAGAAAATTATCTTTTGTGATAAGTTCTATTTCATTTATGTTATTGGTTTTGTAAACAAACATAATTGGTGTATTTGGAATGCCAAAAACCCACATGTGTTTTATTAGAAAGAAATACATCCTAAATGTTTCAATGTTTAGTGTAAACTTAGGGCTGGAAGCATTATTAAACTATTTTTCTTTAAAGACAATTAATAGCAAACAATTTTAGAAAAGAATAACGTTTAGTGTTTGTGCCTCAAGTAGATGGTATAGATTTTAAAACATGTAGTTCTAAGAGTAGTGTACTACTTGACATTATTTCCCAAAACATTTCCTAGTTGTATAATTTTGTTTAGGTAACCAGAATGAGCGCTTAGATCGGGTGGTTTAACAACTTTGGATTTTTTTTCAAAATCAATCAACAAGCTCGCAACAACTCAAGCAGAAAATAAGATTAGAAATTATGGCAAATTTGGTAAAAAAATTGCAAATGCGCCAAAAAAAAAAACAAAAAGTATTTATCATATGTGCGGTTCCATACATAATACTTTATGATTAAATTAAAATATCGATTTTTTCAAAAAGCAATTTTTTATTTTTTATCTATGGCAAAATTTCCTACACTCTAAAATTTCTGCTGTTTTCTTGCTTTACTTATTTATTGTTTAATAAACTTACATGTTGTGTCGTGTGTCTTAATCTGTCTTGCAATTTACGACCAACAAGTTTGTATGCTCTTTGCTTGTGACACGTATATGGTTATTTTTTTATTGCTATTTTGCTTTCTTTAACCAAATGTGCTGTCTAGCCGCAGTTAAAAGCAATTGTTTCGATTCTTGATTATTTCATTGTAGCAAAATTACTAGTGCATGTTTTGTAATTAGGTTAGGTTAGGTTAGGTTAGGTTAGGTTAGGTTCATAAAACCAGCATTTGTCTAAATTCAAGTTTTTACAGGCACAACGAAGACTCTTCTATAACATCCTACCATTGTTTCAAACTTAGAATAGTAAGTAGAGCGTAGAGCTTGGTACTTGGTACTGCTCCAATCCTAAAAATAGAGTACTAAACTAAAATTAACGCTTTGATGTTCCAGGGTCGTGGCGCTGAGCAATGAGCAAAAGTTTGATGTTATGCTCAAAGCGAGAGTCTCTGTTGTGTCCGCAACCTAAGTGTGTAAACACAACAGGAATCCTAGCTCCAATTACAGGATTCTACCAGTAAGTGAAAAAACATTAATTTAAGTACCTATACTGCAAACTTGTAAAAATTGATAATACGTTATATACTCTATTAAACAGATTAATTGTTCCTAATTTTAAAATGATTTAAGGAAGGTAATTTAATTACCGGTATGTGGAAGATTGAAAGCAGTTAAAGATTCAATGATAATAAAACCCTTTAATTATTCATTACAAAAGCAGACGTTTTGATCTCAAAAAAATTTAATTTTACAATAAAAACTTTGACAACATTAAACATTTGAAACATACATTAAACAAAAAAATTAAATAAAAAAATAATAACTTATAATAATACTGTAAACATTTTTTTTTTATTATTGAATTTAATTATAAAACATTAATTTAATTAATTAAAGAAGATAAAGAAAACAAAAAAACTAAATCTATATATAACATGTAAAAATATTTCGATGATATTGTCACAGACGTCTTCAATCTAATTAACATATTTAGAGCTAGTTGTTGTCCATATTAGCATAATTGTTTAGTTAACAAGTGCGAACCGCTCTTCAGGTAAACGGCGCCACTTGACTGCGCCATGCAAATTTCATAATTAAATATTAATAAGATGCATCAGGCCTAATGTTCGCAGGATATCATCCCCATCATCAAAATATAATTCCATGTAAATTTGCATTATACACCTTACATAATAATAAGCGTGCTGTGCTAATTGTGTTAAACGAGGTGACAAAATGTTTATGCAATTCGTAAACTTAATGTTTAGGTCAGACAGACAGAGTAGACTGAATTAAAATTATTTTTATATTATAAGCGAGGTTGTGTTGTTAAATCATTGTAGCTTCTCACGTCTTCAACGGGTTTCCGGTTTAAAGGATTATTCCCATATATTATTATAAAATATATTTTTATCTAAAATAATCTTCTACACGTATTTTTTACTTATTTGGAATAAATTAGTCTCACGCATTGGCATTGTCGAAAGCAATTCCAAAACAAAAATTTCACTCAATGGGAATTTATAAATGAAAACAATTAAACATGCTCATTATATTTTACAATTTCTAATTTATATTGAGCCAGTTTTTGGGACCTATAGCCCCGAAGGTACTTAACAGATTGGTATAAATTTTTCCCGTAGTATGAAGGTGTGCTCGGCGCGTTATTTTACGAGCATGTCGGTTGTTTATAAAACTTTTAACGATTCCAAACGTGAACGTATATCGGCCCTGGAGATCGTTATGTAAGCAGCGACGGCAGAACTTATTTATGATACAGTTTATGGTTTTATTATATTAGGTGCGTTTGTTTAAATTTTTTTATTGTCACACACAATCGTTCAAGAGATGAATATTGTACTGCCCCACCCTTCCCTTCTTGATTCGCAACTGACATGTTTGACGGGCCACTAATCTGGTTATGGCTGATGAAATAGTGGTCAGCTGGTGTATTTGATTAGACCTATATTGTTTGTTGTTTGTTTCCACTAAATGGATCAAGCTAAATCTCTGAACGTTGTTGTATTTTTGGTTGGATTAGGGAGACTTCCCTTAAACGCCCCATATTCAAACACAATCAATTTTATAAAGGATCTAATAAGCTTCCTTCAATCCTACCACAATATAGTTTACTATAATACAGAAATGAAGATTGTCCTGCTTAATTAATACAGTACTACAAAGTTAGTATTAACATTTGAGATATAATAATTTTATAATATGTACTTTTTTTAATTAACTATCATAATATACAGACGTAACTTATTAATAATTGCAATAAAAGTAAATTTAAAAATTAGAACCATCAAAATAAACAAGTTTATAACCATGTGTTTACTAAATTGATGATTGCAAAGAAGAATACCATTTTTATACCTATTGATATTTGTTTTAAATAAACAATATCTGGTTTATTATAATTAATATTATAAGAGCCAAATTCATTCAGCTGGAAGCTAATTAGCCATTTAACTGTTCCTACCGAGATTGCAAACAAAGAAAAGGTAAATCAAAATCGGATAAAAGAAGTAATTTCAGTAGAACAAAGTAAACTTTGGCGCAGTTGCTACTTGTCTAAATACTAACAGTAAGACTTATAGAATAAATTTAAGTTTTGTAGAAAAAAGTTTGTGAGAATAGTAATGACTTAACAGTTTGAGAATTAATAGTGTAGCAAATCTCATTGTTAAAACAATAAATAGTTAATTAGATTATGATTCAAAATTTCAAAATAATTTTTACAATTTTTTAAATGAGTAATCAATTTGTCTTCAAAAGTATTTTACATTTATGACCTTTAAGGTTACAAATTTGGAAATGTAATGTTCACATTTGCATAAAACTCTTAATTCTTGTTAACTAGATTATGTTTCAAAATAGTTGTTAAATAAATAATCAAATTTTCTGCAGAAAATAGTTTATTTTTTTAATCATTGAGGTCACAAGTTTGCATTTTCAATTAACTAAATTTTATTTCTAAAGTTTTTTTTTAATTTAAATAATTTTTATAGTTATATAAATAAATCATGGATACAACGTTGGACATTTTTAAGTCAAATTTGTACAAAATACTTTTAATACATACAGTTAACTAGATTATGTTTCAAAAATATTTTCAAAACTTCCACATAATGTTTGCTTTACACAGTATTTTACATTTTTAACCGCTGAGGTCACAAATTTTAAAATTTTAAATTTGCACAAATGCTCTTAATACGTATAGTAAACTTTTTTTTAAATAATATACAATTTTAACATTTTTTTACAATTTTTTAAATAAATAATAAAATTATCTTTAGTAAGTACTTTACGTTAATAACCGTTGAAGTCACAAATTTAGACATTTTATGTTCAAATTTCAAAAAAAGGAGAAAGTTTTTAAATTTCCTGAGCAAAAAAAAATTGACGCAAAAAGAAAAAAATTGTCTCGGCAAAAATAAAAAATAAAAAATTTTAAAGAAATGATGCAACAGATGATATTGGAAATTAAAAAAAAAACAAGATACAATTAAAATAAAAATGAGAAATATGAAGGAGGGTTGATAAAAAAGGGGAAAAATAGAAAATAGAAAAAAAAAATTAAAAACTAAAATAAGAGCAATTGAAGACAAATTGAAACAATAATAGAAAATAAAAAAAAAACAAGTTTGTAGGAACAAGAATATAGGTACATACAAAAAAAATAGACAAAAATATACAAAAAAAACCTAAAAACAAAAACTGATTTTTTTATTATTTTATTATTACTTTATTATTTCAGAAACTGAAGTAATTCTTGCATACTAAGTGAGAAAAAAAAAACAGACTATAATAGCAGAAACAGACTAAAAAATATCATAAAAAACAAAAACAAACTGAAAGTTACAAACATATACATTAAAAATGATTTGATTTTGCAAAGAGTCCCTTTTTAAAAGTTGACAAACCGGCTTAAAAAAAGAGAAAAGCCAAAAAAACCATAACCAGTATAAAAAAGAAATAAGTCAAAAAGAAAATGGGGCTATGGAAAATAAGAAAAAAAAAGAAACTTTTTGTGGAAACAAGAAAAATATAAAGCAATAACTTTATATAGCATAAGTATGAAAAGCACTAAGCAAAAGAAAAAAAACTGTAACACATATAATTTAAAAAAAAAAAAATAATTACAGGAAGTGACTTTAACGCAAGAATTGAAAAGAAAGGAAAAAAATTAAAAAAGATTGCACAAAAAATATCACAGAAAATAGAGAACAAAAAAAAACTGATAAAAATAATAGTTGGGTAGGGTTGAAACATTTTAAATAAAAATAGACTACGTAGTTGTAAATAAAGCAGCGTGGATAAAGTAAACAAATTTCAAACCACCAGCCAGTTTAACTAAAGAAATAGGAAAAATACAGAAACATTTTGGAAAAAGAATCTGTGCTAACGTATAAAAGAAAACATTAAATAAAGCAAATTTTCAAAAAAAGCTAGAAGCCCAAAATATGGTAATTTCTAGAGAAACAACAAAGCCACAGAACAAGAATATCTAAAAACTAAAATGCAGAAGGCATACAAAAAGCAGTTTATAAAAGATAAAAATAAAAACAGAAACAAGTAAATACATGAACAAAAAAATAAAAATACAGGGATATATTGAGGCAATACCATTAGAGGAATACTTTTGCTACTTCTAAGTTTGTTTGGAGAAAAAAGAAAAAAAAAACCTGACAGACAAAAGCCAATCTAGCAGCCAAAGGAATAAAAAAAACAATTTAAAAAAAGCGTTAGGTATAAACAAAACACATAATAAAGTTAATAAATAGAGTATAAAAAGAAGAAAAGTTCATAAGTCAGTAGAAAAAAAGTTTTGTATACCAGATACACAAAAGTAGAAGCAAAAATCAAGTAAATAACTACAAAGGAATAACATTACTGGGTACGGCATACAAGATTTACGCAGTAATATAAAAAAAAGTTCAATGGTGAACTGAGTATGAATGAAATAATTAAAACCAGCTTTAGGAAAGGAAGAGGTACCATAAATTATATATATTTTACACCACATAATTAAAAAAGCACAGAATATAGTTTTTCTGGACTTAAAAATGGCATTTGATAGTGTGGGTACAAAAAGAAAGAAATATATAAGCGAGAAAAAAAATTAGCAAACGTCTTTAAAAAGAAATAAACAATATGTATGAAGAGACAGTAACCAGGAGATGAGTTAACGGAAAAATGAGTAAATGGTCTACTTTAACAAAAGGAGTAAAACAGGGCTGTCCACTGAATCTCATTTTATTTGCAACTTACATATCAGATGTTAAAAAGAAACAAATTAGCTCAATTAAAGAGGATAGTAGCAGGTAGAGAAAAAGTTTGGTTGTTAACATAGTAATAAAGAGTCTTCCATTAAGAGCGCCCCCATTTAAAATGTAAATAAAACGAGCAATTGATGAGATATCAAAGATCTGTTTATTGTGGGTTGAAGGTGACACTATACAAATCTGGCGATATGTCAGCAATGGCTTTTTCAATATTGGTCTGGAGCTCCTCCAATGTTGTTGGTTTGTTGCTGTAGACCACTGACTTAACGTACCCCCAGAGAAAAAAATCTAGGAGCGTTAAATCGCACGAACAAGGCGGCCAATTGGTTGAGCCGTGTCTTGAAATATCACGGTCTCCAAACTTGGTCTTCAATTAATCGATTGTTTGGCCGGCTGTATGGCATGTGGCCCCGTCTTGTTGGAACCACATATTGTCCACATCAAAATCATCCAATTTGTCCCAAAAATAATCGATTAACATGCCCCAAAAGCAATCGCCGTTAACCTTGACGGCATTTCCTGCGTTGTTGAAAAAAAAAAGGGCCAATGACTCCGCCGGCATAAAAACCACACCAAACAGTGAGTTTTACTGGATACAAAGGTGACTGGTTGATTTCCTGAGAATTTTCCCTTGCTCAAATGTGACAGTTCTGTTTATTAACAAAACCGTTTAGCCAAAAATAAGCCTCGTCACTCGGGATGATTTTTTGATGAAAATTATTATCCATCTCCATCTTGTCTAAGGCCCAATTGGAGAAATTTCTGCGCAGCAAATGGTCATTTGGCTTCAATTCTTGAGTTACAACGATCTTATACGGGTGTAAGCCAAGTTCTTTCCGCAAAATCCGCCACAATGTTGTTTGGCTGATCCCCAACTCCTGAGAACGGCGTGAAATCGATTGTTTTGGTTGTTTGTCTACAGAAGCTCGTACAGCGGGGTAGAGGTAGAGGGGTAGAAATAAGTAGAAAACTGAAAATAGAATGGGCAAGGTATTGCAGAAGTAAAATCTTTTAAATATTTTAGATATGTTACTTGTATAAGCGACAGCAAGAGCAAGCGTAGATAGCAAAAAAGGCAGATAAAATAGTCGTACAAATAAGGGAAATAAATTTAAAAAAATAAGATAATGGAAAAAACAAGATAGGTGCGGTTTAAATAGAAAAACACCAGCACAAATAGCGCTGGATGCAGTAAAAAAAATAAGTTAAAAGTGGAAACAAAAAAAACAATGAAGTACGAGAAAAAAAATGAGACAGAGTAAAATCTTACAAAAATGCATAAAAAAATGTGAACAAGATATAGAAAGCTAGAAAAAAGTAGAGAAAAATATTACAATAAAAATAGTCAATGAATTAAAAAGATAAGAGAAACTAGAGAAGGAGAATACGATTGAAGGAGTCTAGGTACAAAATAAATTGCCAACGTACCTAGAGAGCAATAGATACAATACAAATGATTGCAAGATTCAAATGTGATAATGAAGAACAAATGACAAAATTGTACTTAGACTTTTATTTGATATATTTAATTTTTGGATATAGTATATTTTATACTTTGAATAATATATCTCATACTTTATACTTTAACAAGTCATACTCAGATATGTCACACTTATTTGTTACACGTTTAACATAACTGAAAAGAATTTTTTTTAATAACCCAATTTTAAGAGACTCAATAAATCTTAAAATGTACAGGAAATCTTATAAAATAATGAGAAACATGTTTAACAACATTAATAAACATATGCATAAATACCATAAAACCCTTAATTTATTTTATTAATCATAAACATTCTTAAAAGTTTGTTGTACTTGGTCAAACTGAATAAAGTTGTCTAAAACAAAAGCAAATTTAAATATTCCAGTCAATATATTTTCAATAATTGCTTTAAAGATTGGCAAAAATAGAAACTTAAATTATATGTATATATATAATATATATGGGCACTTCCATTACTTTTTGACTAGTTTAAAAAAGTCGACCTCTTTGATTTTGCTCCAATTAATGAATTAAAAAAAAAAAAAAAATTTGGACCTTAGAATATGACACACATTTAAAGGTCAAAAATTTTACAATAAAACGTCTTTTTTAGCTTATTTTGTATCTTAATTTTTGGGCTTCTGGAAAAAGATAAAAAAGTCCACAATGGTTCAAATTATTCCTTATTACATGTACTTTAAAACCCATATTTTTGTATTTAATATTGTGGCAATCATTTTGATATATTAAGCTTTGAACATTATTCTAAAAAAAACGTAAAGTTAGCATAATCGCAAAATTTTGCTTTCTTTAAACCGTTCTAACTTTGTCAAAACTAAACAAAATTTGATTCGCAAGGTCTAGATTTCTTTGTGTTTAATCTCTGTTTAATGTGATCACACAAGACTTATAAAATCAATACGTCTACACCACTATTTTGATGCAGGAAGTTGCACATGTTTTTGCGATCTTCAAAACTTGTAACTTTCAGGTCCCGAAAAAACGCTGTCACCTTATATCAATTTTAGTCAAAATTTCAGTAAATACTTTTTAAAACACAAAAAAAAGGTTATTTATATAAGAAATGATATATAAGATACAAAATAAGCGAAAAAAAGACGTTTTATTGTGAAATTTCTGACCTTCAAATGTGTGTCATTTTGAACAGACAATATTTTAAGGTCTAAAATTTTGGGAATCTTATTTTTTTCATCTATATTTTTATCTTTAAAAATTTGAGCAAAATCAAAGTAATACCCATATATATTTTTTTTAATACAAAAAATTTATTCTTTTTTTCTTGTACCAACTAAATAAAGTTGTTTAAAACAAGAAATATTTTGATTAAATTTGCAACAACCTATTTGTAATACGTTTTACAGGATGGCAATAATAAAAACAATTTATTTTTGAAAATATTTTTTTTTAACTTTTAAAAATGTACTCTATTTTTTTTGTACATCTGAATAAAGTTGTTTGAAACAAAAACAAATAAATTTTTTTTGCCCAAAGTATTTTCAATAAGTGCTTTTAAGGTTGGCAATAATGAAAACTGAAATTTACTTTTAAAAATATTTTTTTGAAATTTTTGAATTATTTATTTTATTTTTTCTTAGCCAAACCGTTGATTGACAATAATACTATAATATTTATATTAATATAATGATATTGTAATAGCATTTATTTTGCAATTATTAAAAATATTTTACTTATACATATCTCCATTATTCACTATAATATCATTGTGATTGTAAACAGAATTAACGTAATATAAAAGTTTATAAATTTTTTGTTGGTTCCATCTATATCTTGTAAACGGTATTTTATCTCAGGTTGCGTATCTTAGTAAATTTATCAACGGTTTATCAACTGAATAAAGTTGTTTAAAATAAGTACAAAATCACATATTTTGATTATATTTAAAATGTTTTGATCTAAGTTACTACAAAGTATTCCCAATAAGTGTTTTAAAGATTGGCAATGATAAAAACTCAAATTTGTTTTTAAAAATATTTTCTTTGGACTTTTTAAAATATTTATTTTCATTTATTCTTGATCAAATGCCTAAATGTTTTGATTTAATTTGCAGCAAACTATTTTTAATAAATGCTTTAAAAGTTGCCAATAATAAAAATTCAAACTTATTTCTGAAAATATATTTTTTTTAAATTTTTGAAATATCAATTTTATTTTTTACTTAGTTAAACTGAATAAAATTGTTCAGAATAAGAACAAGTCGAAATATTTTGATTAAATTTTGCAGCAATCTTCTTCCATTAAATGTTTTAAAAGTTGGCATAATAAAAACAGAAAATTGTTTTTTAAAATATTTTTTTAAAATTTTTAAAATATGTATTCTATATTTTTCTTGCTAAAACTGAATAAAGTTGCTTAAAAAGAAAACAAGTCTAAATATTTTGCTCAAATTTATAACAAACTATTTTCAAAAAGTGCTTAAATATGAAAAGTCAATTTTTTTTAATATTTTTTGAATTTTTTGAAATAGTAAATTCTTTTTTCTTTTAATCAAACTAAATAAAGTTTCACTAATTATTAATTAAATAATAACACTGCTAAATACGTAAAAAAATGCTCATAATTAACAAAATATTTAAGTTTCTTATACCAATTTTTTTATCTATTTGCGCCCTTATTATTTTAATTAGTAGTTAAAAAATTAAAAATATTAAAATATTAAATATGTAGAAATTTGCTCATAATTTGCAAAAAGTTGTATTTCTAAAAGTATCTATTCTAAATATTATAATACACTCCCTAATTTAAATCTCTATTCAAATGCACTCTTAAAATATTGATTAGTATTTAAAATAATAAAATTATTAAACAATTAAATTATTAAATTTGTAGAAACTTGTAATTTGTAAAATGTCTGATTTTCAATTTCCAATATTTAAAAATTGTCAATAACATAACACACTAATTTATTTCTCTATTCATAAGCATCCTCAACTTTTAATTAGTGGTTATAATTAAAAAAAAATTAAATTATTAAAGAGTAACAGTGTAAATATATAGAAACTTGCTAATGTAAAATATTTGATTTTTGATTTTCAAAATATTATTTATTAACTTTTAAGATATTAAACTACGTAACAAAACTGTTCATAAATTGCAAAATATTTAATATTTTAATTTATATATTTTTAGTATCATGGTAGTATATACATATATATATATTCAATTAACTTTCTACCCGTTAGGGTGTAAGCTTGGTAGTATATTAAAATATTAATTATCATTTAAAACTTTTATTATTTAAATATTTTGCGTACTTTTGCAATTTCAAAGTAATCGTTAAATATGTAGAAAATTGTTTAAGTTTTTTAAAATATTTGATTTTTAAGTTTTAAAATATTTCATTTTATGTAGCACTTTTAACCATTGTAAAGAATTATTCATATTTTGCAAAATATATAATTTTAAGTTAATGCATTACGGGGTAAAATACACATCTAACAAACTTTAAAATTGCAAAATTTGCAAATGTTTTATATTATATAATCGTATAAAATGTAAACCACTATGTATTCAAAACTGTGCACCATCTACAATTAATTGCTTTCAGTAAAAGTACCATCATCATATTAATAATATTAATTTATTCATCTTAAAAAAGTAATATAATTTAAACTGAAACAAAACTATTAATTTCTACTAATATATAATGCTTTAAATAAAATACTATCTATAAAATATCATAAACCATGCGACATCTATTTGCTTATGGTAAAAGTTACAAGATTAAACATATTCAGTTGCACCTTTCGTGATATTATATAGGGGAGCTTAGAAACCGTGCCCCACATCTGTACATAGAGTGTGTCCGTGGTACATAGCCCTGGGGTCGAAAGCCTTTGCATTGTGGCTTAATGCCGTGTTTGTTTTTCAGATTTTCCAACATAACCCCAATATTATTGTTGTGCAGTCGCTTTTCCCGAACGTACAATCTGCCACAATTGATCGATTAATTAATCCCTTCCGATAGTAATAAATAGAACAAAGGATGTTTGAAATATTGCTCAAGAAATTGTACAAACCTACTTATTTCCTCTTCCTACAAGGTGCCGAACGTTTCATCACTTCGGTTAGTCATCATCGGCGGCGATGATTGTCGCAGTCCGCCCAGCCCAAGAACCTCACCATCTATATTATCTATAAGACGATAATTACAGCCGCCTTTTAATTAATGTGGGCCGCATTGTCTTCACTCGGCTATAAATCCGGGACTATTTTTATTTTCCGCATTGTTATTCAATCAATTCCCATTGCAACATTTATTATTAATAAAGCAGAAATTGCTTTATCGATTTAGCTAGATGAGTGTTATTAATTCAAACATATTTATATATCCATTAAAACATAATTTTTCATAATTAAGTCAGCACAGGGAAAAAAACATTCTTACGTTTAATGGTGTGCATCAGTCATGTCGTTGATTTATTATACTAATTAATTTTAACGTTTTTAGTAGTATTTAGTGAGTGCTGTGGAAAGCTTAGAGCATACAGTATGAATTTTTGTTATTTGCTGATTTCTTTTTAAATGTTAATTATTTAGTTACGATTGTATTCTAGATTATTTAAGAATTGTTTTCAAAATAGAAATCACAAAATAGTTATTTATGCAATATGTTAAAAAAAAGTGTTTTTTACTTGTCGCAATTCTTTGAAAATATTAAAAAAAAACTTGAAATTGAAATTTATTATAACATTAATGACGACGGATAAATTATTGTCATTTTAAAATAGAGTTGAAAAAATTATCTTTTTTTTATGCCTAAAGCAAAATAACAAATTTTTCCTAAAGCAGTACCGAGTTTTTGTGACAAAAAAAAATGTGATTAAGACCGTAAAACAACTATAAAATGTTATAATAGAATTTATTTGACTTTACATACGAAATGAATAGTATAAACGGTATCAATAATACAGTTGAATATATATTATACATAAAAATACAGTAAAACACAATAAAAATTCTGGATTAGTACAAAATTATTGAGCTAAATACACATGTTAACATAACATAAATATGTTAAATTGGCAATTAAAAGTGTATGCTAAAAAAATTTGTAGTTATATAAATTTAACTTACAAAACTTATTGACCGTCTATTTTATATTACCGATTCAAACATCGGAGCATTTGTTTGTAGCAAGTAGGCAAATAGTTATACATTTTTATTGAAAGCCTTTATGGACTTTACTGAATTTAATTTTTAGAAGTTGGTATTTGTTTGTGTGTTGTAATTATGTTGTAATTATGTATGTATGTATCAGTTTATTTTATTTTATGTGGCTTTAGCAAAAGAAAACATTTAATCATACGCAACAACTTTACAAGAGAGAGCAACTACACAGTAGTATAAGCCAAAATAACACTAAATAACAAATTAGAAAGTAAAATGGATAATGTCAAGACCACCTAAAATAACATCAAAAACTCGAAGAAAACTGAAAACAGTTCAAAAAAATATTTAGAAAAAAATACCAAGAAAACTAACAGAAAACCTACAAAACAAAACCAAGAGATAAAAAAATCTCTAACAATATTAAAGACATTTTGATAAACAGAAGAATAGTGGTCAACAATGAAAAACAGAACACACCAAAATTTACTGAGATTTCCAAAACAACAAGAAAAGCAATAAAACAAGAGATGACAGCTAAGAAAGATCAATAGACCAAATAATATCAAACAATAAACATTTGAGACCAGTAAAACAAGCACTTTATAAATCTAAACTGGTACCCATTAACTATAAAAATGATATTGACTTACGGGACAAAATCCTTATTAATAATAGAATTCTTCTTCTTCTTGTTTTGCCTTATCCGTTGCAGACGTTGGCAATCATCATGGTAATTCTGACTTTATTAGCAGCTTGTCGGAACAATTCAATGAATGTGAAACCAAACCATTGACGTAAATTTTTGAGCCACGAGTGTCTTCTTTGGCCTGGTCCTCTTTTACCATCCACTTTCTCTTGTAGTATCAGCTGTAGGATTCGGTATTTGCTATTTCTCATAATGTGACCAAAGTATTGAAGCTTTTGCTGTTTAACTGTTATTGATACTTCCTTTAGCTTTTTCATTCTTCTGAGCACTTCCTCGTTGGTTATGTGCTGTGTGTATAATATTTGTAAGATACAGCGGTAAATTCACATCTCAAAGGCGTCTAACTTCTTCATTGTTGCATCTGATAGTGTCCATGCCTCCGCCCCATAGAGCAGCACAAAGAATACATAGCACCTTATCATTTGGACTTTGAGATCAAGACTTAAGTCGTTGCCACAGAAAAGAGTTCGCATTTTGTTGAACGCTGCTCGTGCCTTTTCTATTCTGCTGCGTATTTCAACTGCATGGTCCCATTTTTTGTTTATGACTGTTCCTAGATATAAATATTTTTCTACACGTTCTATTGGCTTATTGTTGATACTAAGTACCCCTGGTGCTGAATTGTTTTTACTTATAGACATATACTTGGTTTTGCTTATGTTTAGATTAAGGCCATACTTCTTGTTTACTTCATAAATACGGTTCATAACTACCTGCAAACCCTCCAAACTGTTGGCAAGTACAGCGCTATCATCCTTTATCATTTCCCCGTTCATTTTAACCCCCTCATTTAGTCCTTCGAGTGCTTAATAATAATAATAATAATAATAGAATTGAAAACCCAAAATGAACCACCCGAGAACACATATGAAAACGTGAAACGTAAAATTCTCAATGTTGGATAAAAAAACATACCTCAAAATAATCACCTGGCAATGATGGCGTTCTGATCAAAATGTTGAGAAAAAGAGGAAGTAATTGTAAACGCACTAAAAGTCATATATATAATAAATACCTGCAAAAACAAAATAAACCTACCAAGTGGAAACATACTACTACACAAGAAAAGAAACAGACAAAACAACTATTAAGCAATATTGCTTTATTGAAAATATATAAGATAGTCGCCAAACTAATCAACAAAAAACTAACTAATAAACTCAAAAATTATCAAATGAAAAACAAGCAAATTTTAGAAACGGTTGCAGCACGTCAAACCACCAACTCTATAGAATAGTGGGCAGTCAAAGAGGCAAAGAGTATAGACCATACACATAACACTATAGTATAATATATACAAAGACGCAACTATAAAAATCAAACTAGAACAGAAATCAAAACCAATTCCAATCAACAGAGGAGTGAAACAAGAAAACTAAACATAGACTAAATGCATTTAAAAACCAAAGCTTGATACTAATAAGTAAAAACATACCGCATTACTTAAAAACTAAAGTGTTTGACTATTACGCATTACCAGTACTTACATACGGAGCACAAAGATGGTCCTTCACTAAAGATTGCTTACGTAGGTGATCAGTAACACAAAGAGCAATAAAACAAAAAATGCTTCACATTATCTTTAAACACCACATCAAAAACTACTCGGATAAAGAAAGGAACCAAAGTGGGTAATTTATCCAAAACAGTGAATTATAGTCACGCATGCGTCGCGAGTAGTTCACTTTTAAGTAGGTTCTAATAAATTTAACAAATTTAATAGTAAATAGTAATAAATCAAATTGCATTAAGTTAAATTGTGAATGTTGTATATATAATATAGTGCAACAGTGTAAAATGGGATCGAAAGATGTACAGAAGCCGATGCAATCAGGTACGGACGAGAATATAACCTTAATTTAATCGGCCATACTAGATAGCATAAATCGTTTATTGATAAATTAGCTAATAAAGTATTCATGCTTATAAACAAGAAAATTGATACTTTTTCTACTGATTATGAAGAAAAGTTAATCAAACTAAATAACGCGGTCACAAATATGGAAAATAAATTAGATAACATAAAACAACATTCAAGAAGAAAGAAACTTCGTATGTTTGGTGTGAAAGAAGATAAGAATGAAGATTTATAAAAAAAAATAATAGACATAATAAACACTAAATTAAAAATTAATATCAGTTCCGTACAAATAAATAGTGTATATAGAATAGGTAAAAAAAAAAATAAACAACCACGTTGTGTTATCGTTCACATCAAATCATACTCGGATCGTCAACTAGTATTTTCAAATAAGAAAAATTTCAAAAATACTGCTTTTGTCATCAAAGAAGATTTAACATCAAAAAGACAGTACTTATTTAAAGCGGTCGCTATGTGTGGTAAACAGTTCAGTGTCTGGAGTATAGACGGCAATATATGCACAAGTATAAATGGAATTGTCTATAAAATACATAACACCAATGAGTTATCAAAAATTGAAGATGCACTAAATACCGCTTTGAAAAAGAATGATAAAATTATCACCAGTTCTGCTGCATCCGTAAAATAATAAAATACATTTCTTTGTAAGGTATTTCTATAACATTTTTTTTTCTTTTTTCTTATTTTAAAATATATATAAATTCAATATTGTTGTTTTATATTTTTTTTTTCTGATATATTGTATATTTATTTTGCTACAATACACATTTATTTACTTTATGTTTTTTGGCTTATATGTTTTCTTTTTCTTAATGGGAGCTACTTATTTGCTGTAGCTAATCAGACGATATTTTATAAAACCCGCAACTAGCTATAATATACACAACTTTATTAATTAATTTAAATAGCCTAGTAAATTTATAAAAACCCAAAAATACTATCTTTATCTCTTATTTAAAAATTATTTCTTTTATTGTTGTATTATTTTTATTTTTATTACTTTAAATATTTTATTCAATGTTGTAAAAGGAATGCAGATTTAAAAGTGATATAACTATGTTTACTGTTGCTCATTTGAACGTTCGTTCTTTACTGCCAAAGATTAACATTATTAGGGATCTTGTAGCTAACAATGCTTATGACGTGCTTATGATTAGTGAGTCATGGCTAACCATGGATATTCCAGACGTTTATATAAATTTAGTAAACTACAAAATCACGTGTATGGATCGCATTAATTGACGTGCAGGTAGTGTTGCAATATATACAAAAAAAAGAAATAAAATTTAAGATTATTATTACATCTGATTTAATTGAACAATGCTGGATAGAAGCTACTATAGGCAGCTAAAACGTTGCGTTTGGGGTTGTATATAGACCACACGACACTGCTCATAAACATTTTATAGATTGATTGGAAGACTTATTATTGCTGATTGTTCCAAGTCATGAGCACGTCATTTTAATGGGAGATTTTAATATAGATGTTCTAAAAATTGATGACTTAAATACTTTGGCACTAATGGATGTGATGGACGGGTTTGGAGCTCAACAAATAATTGATAAACCAACACGAGTTACACACCTAACCTCCACTCTTATTGACTTAATATTTGTTACCGATGTCAAAATTGTTTCTACGTTTGGAGTAAATAACATTGCAGATGTTGCAGATCATGAGTTGACTTTTTGTACGTTGTCAGTACGTTGTACAGTATCAACTACTACATTTCGAAAATACAGAAGTTTTAATAGCTTTAATTTAATTTTATTCGAAAACGACTTAAATAGTGTGCCACTTCATTTAATATTTAATATGAATAATATTAATGATAAACTAAACTTTTTTAACAAAGTTCTTATTGAATTATTTGATCGACACATGCCCGTTATTACTTCTAAATTTACTAAACCACATGCTCCTTGGCGTACAGATACAATAAAATTAATGCTGTACCTACGTGATAAGGCTTTATGTAGATTCAAATAATCTCAGTTGCAAACTCATTGGCAGTACTACAAAAAATTGCGTAATCTTACTACAGCAGCTATAAAAAGTGAAAAAAAAGCATAAATTCAGTATAGAATAAACAATTCAAAACTTTCAAATATGTGGAAAATAATGAAAGATTTAAATATATATGGAAAAAAAATCATTTATAATTCCACCAGTTTTGTCAGATGTCAATGCTATTAATTCAGCGTTCATTAATGCAGTCCCTTCATTCAGAGGAGATCTAGATAAAGTTTTGACTATATATAATGATAGACAAAATAGTTTAAATCAATTTTCATTCAAATTAATATCTGAATTAGATATTTTAAAAATTATTAATTCTATAACGAGTCTTGCGTCAGGTGATGATGGCATAAACATTTGAATGATTATATTATGTTGCCCTTACATAACTCCATATATTGTACATATAATAAATACTTGTCTTATAGAAGGTGTTTATCCTACAGCTTGGAAAATGGCATTAGTTGTACCACTTCCTAAAGTATCAGCACCAATGTCTTTTAAAGAACTTCGTCCAATCAGCTTACTACCTATTTTATCAAAAGTCATGGAAAAAGTGGATGATAATCAATTAAGAAAATATGTGGCTGATAATGAAATTCTTCCGGAAGTACAGTCAGGGTTTCGTCCAGGTTACAGCTGTCAAACTGCCCTACTTAATATTATAGACGACATTGTCAGAAATAGTGATAGTAAAAAGGTGACTGCTTTAATTTTATTGGACTATTCCAAAGCTTTTGATACCATAATACATAAATTACTAATGCTATTTTAAAAAGTATAGGCTTGACTAACATCCCAATCAAATTTTTTACGGCGTTTTTGTTAAACAGAACACAAAAAGTCAAACCCAATAACACAATATCTGATTGTTTAAGAATTGAGTCAGGTGTACCACAAGGCTCTATTTTGGGACCTCTACCATATTCATTATATGCAAGCAAAAAAACACACTTTTATGCGGACGACACACAACTTTACTATTCATTCAATATTGACGACACAGCTGAGGCTTTAACTAGAATTAACTCTGACTTAGACAGTTTACAGAAATTTTCAGAATCACATGGACTCATTATAAATCCATCAAAGTCATAGTTTATTCTATTTGGTTTAGGTCCAGTTGAGAAAAACTTTACTACAATCTAATCTTATGAGTATTAAAATAGGTGATCAGCTTTTACATCAAAAAACGTATCAAAAAGCTTAGGAGTACTTATAGATTGCAACTTAAAATTTACAAATCATGTCTACAAGTGCATACAAAGATCATACTTAGCACTAAAATCGTTGTATAGTAGTAGACATCTCTTAAACAGAAATATTAAGTCTATACTTTGTAACTCGCTTGTTTTGTCAGGCTTTAACTATTGTGACATTTTATATGGCACATTTCTCGATAATTATAACATGAAACGTATTCAAAAAGTGCAAAATTCATGTATGCGATTAATATTTGGAATTCGGAAGTACAATACAATCTCTCATAAACTTGTTGAGCTAGGATGGCTAACTACGGATCACCGTAGAGTGTTGTATTCTGCTTGCCTCTTTCACAAAATAATAATCACACACAAACCTAGTTATTTATCCAGAAGAATCACTTTTAGAACAGATGTACATAACTTGAATATAAGGTTTAAAGGTACACTTACACCACCATTACATAAAACTCAATTTTTTAAAAAAATGTTTTACTTACCATATAACTCATATTTACAACGCTATTCAGAATCATTTAAAAAACTTATCATTAAATGTATTCAAGCAATACTATCCAAAAATTCTTCAAAAACGGCAAGATTTCTGATAAAAAAAAATTTAATCTGCATTTTTTCAAATAGATATTAAATATGGGTTTCTTTTAAATATAAAATGTATATTTTGTAGTAACACTGTGAGTTTTCAATTTATTTTTAATTTTATTAATTAGGTCAAGTAGTAGAACAGACGCTTTATTATCACCTCGATGATAAAGTACTGAACTTCGCCTTATTTTTATTTTTACTTTGGGTATTTTTTATTATTATTTGTTTATTTTTTCTTTTATTTTTTATAGAATATATTTTTATGTATTTTTTGTACTTTAATTTAACTGTATAAATAATAGTCATTTATTATTATTATTATTATTATTAGTTTTTAAATTGAAGTGAATTTTGCATTATGTGCGATACATAATCCATTTCTAGAATAACATCATCCAGGAATTGAAACCTTGGCTTGGCAAAAAGGCATCCGCAAACTAAGTGGAGTAATAATCTAAAAAGGATGCCAGATTTGCCTAAATAAGACTAGCACAAAACCTACAAAAATGGACAAATATGAAGAAGGCTTGCATCCAACAATGAATCAACGGGGCTATTAGATATATAATTAGACATCGGTTTTTTATATATTTTGAATAAACAGGTAAACACGGTTACCAAAATAATTAAATGTAAAGCCTAAATCAATCAAACCTAAATAAAAAAATTGTTATAAACTCTCTACACATTCACAAATAAAAACACATACATTAGATTGACGTTCCAAATTCAAATACTTTTTACCACATATTGTTATGTATATATACCAATAAACGATTGCGTAAAAAAAATACTACTGCTGTAATATACATACTATTGCAGAAGGGTTCTCACTCTACCGTTCGTAAAATAGAGATAGTTTCTAACCAACAGTTGCCAATATTCAAAATGGGAATTGCATCAACAATAACGTTAGAAGCGTCAGGAATTATTGTTGACCGTTAGCATCTCTATCTGGAAACTAAAAGTTACGATGCAAATACCAATAATAGTTATCAATTCTACTTGCAAATAAAAATAAAACAATTTAATTTTAAAAAAATGTGTCAGAAAAACAACCAACATTCAAAGCTTAATAACAACAAAACCAAAAAAAGCGTAAAAAATAACTACCTTCTAGTAACCATTGTTCAACCACCATAAATCAAATCAAAACCAATAAAGAAAAAAATGAGCTACTCAAAAAACACGTTTTTTTCTGTTCAAAAAGTATGGGTGATACTTAACTAGCTATCTTGACTTTGCTCAATTTAAAAAGAAGCTCAAACCCCCCAAAAAAAATCTTCAAAAAACAATCAACTGCCAAGTAAAAAAAAAAGAAGTACCCTACCTTAACCAATCAGAATAGACGTTATTGTAAAATAATTATCAGACCAAAACTGACAAACAAATTTCAACCGCCGGGCAGGTCAATACTACAACTAAACTACCAAACGTAGAAACGGTCAGAGCAAAAATAATTTAACACGACAAATTTACAAAATTGAACCACTATAGTTTGATTTTTTTTTAAACCTCTCCAAATTAATTAATGCAATAAACGGTATTCCACGCCATGTCGCATAAATAAGAACGATTGAAATAATCTTTCAAGAAGCAAATCATATATTATCAATTTCTAAATTTAAAAAAAATACGACTAGTTGCTTTCATCATATCGGTCTACTAGCAAAAACTTTCAATAGCACCAACTAAAACCAGACATTGTCAAACAGTAAACGGGCTAAATACAAAAGAGTTTGGATAGTAGTACAACAGACTTTGCGGTTAAAGTTATTCATGATCCAACTCGCTCCGTCTACTGTTGAACGTAGACCTCCATTGTCTTCTCACTTGCTTTTTTTTTAGTTCAGTTTTTTGCAACCAATTTTATGTCGTCAAATTAGTGCGTACATAGTCATTTTCTGTTGAGTTTGTTGGCTTTTGGTCTTCACTTTAATAGTTTTTTGGTTTATTTGTTGTTTTTTATTTGACCTATGTGGCCAGCCCTGCTTCATTTGAGTTTTGTTATTTGTTCAACTACGTCTACTATTTTGGATTTTCTCCGTAGGTTTTTGCGGTGTTGTAAGAATACTCCGAGCATTAATTTTTACATTTTACGTTTAGAAATTTTGAAGTTTTTTTGCCAAGTTGGCGGTTGGGTTTAAGGTTTCTGTTCTATATATAAAAACAGGTAAAATACATTGGATCATAACCAAACAAAATTAATTTGTATAAGTAGTTCACATGTCTGGTTAATTCTGGTTATTCTAATTTTATAACCAAGGTATATGTATTTAAAATCTAAATGTACTTTTGGTTTCTTATATTGACTCATTTGTCATTATTTTTGTTTTTAAAAAATTGATCTCCAAAAAACCTTTAAGCTTATATTATAAAGTTCTTTTAGCATCTGTCTTAGCTTTCCTAGGTTGCTAGCTATAAAAACTATGTTGTCCAAATAATAAAGTTTTTAACCATTTATGGTGATACCACTTATGTCCTAGTTGAGAGCATACTTCAAAACAACTATACACAATTTTATAGTGTCCTTGTCTTAGTTTTCTTCCTCATTTAATGAGATTAGTTTTTTATATAATTTTACTGACATTGAAGAGTGTTAAAGATTAGTTTTGAGTATCTGTAATCTATGCAACACTCTTTCATAGCCTTCATGATTCCATTTAACTCAACCGTGTCAAAAGCTTTATGAAAGTCTACAAATGCAAACGCCAGTGATCTGTTGTACTTCACTATTTTTTTACTAGAACCTTAAAGCTTTCTAGATAACTGCTTATTCCAAATCCCGAGCAAAATCCGGCTTGTTTGATTTCTTCCAGATTTTTTTCTAGTTTTGATGTTATTATTCTTGTGATCAATTTTGTAAAATTAGTTCAAATGTGTTAGAGGTCAATAGTTTTGCATGTCAGCCTTAACAACATTTTTGTATTGTGCTACTTCTCTAAAATTGTGTTATTGTGCAGGCAGAGGTTAAATAGTGTTTTTATTTTTATATCAAAATTGTTTGTTTTAAGCAATTTTTTTAAACAAAAAGAAATCCACAAGTGGATACAGCTAGCCTAAATTCTCACACCTTGATAAAGGTCTGTCTCAAAGAATATGGGGAGACGCACACAAGAAAATTTATATCTTACTAGCCTGGAAATTAAAATAAAACAATTCAAGTGAAACTTTATTGGATTTAAAAATTAGGAAGCTTAGTGAAGATCTAATAAAGTTGAAATCAAGACACATTCTATTAAGATAGTACAAGCATATGCACATCTCACACGGACAAAGAAGTAGACATATTTTACTAGCGCTAGTAAAAAACTTAGTGTACCATAATTTGCGGAGATTTAAATACCAAAATCGGTCTTAAAACAAATAGATCCAAAACATGTTTACAAAAACTCAAATTTGGAAAAAAGTATAAACTTTTTGTAATAAAAATTTTTTTGTATGTTTTGATTAATTTGACAAATTATCTTATCTTATCTTTTAAGGGTCGCAGCTACTTCTGGTTCTGATTGTTTTATTTAACATCTCATCGTTGGTTAAAAAAATTTTTGTTTGCTAAACTCAAAAATATAATTGTTTTCTGATGAAAATTGTGTGTGTCCGCATAAAATAAATATGTTTTTTTTTCACTTGCAAGCGCTGATATTTTATGACTTACGCTTATGATACTACCTCACAATCTGCCTTTGAATACGTACTTAAAAACACAAATATATACCAACTGAACCACTCTCCGGAATACGTTAGTAAAAAACTTAGGTAAATTGCATTTGCTGCAATTATTGCAAAAAACACAACTTGCAAAAATAATTATATTTACAAAACAAAAGCGACAATTTAATTAGCTACAACAAAATTTTAACTGGATCAAACATTATCAGCTAATAGTACAAAGTAAATAAATTTAAAAAATCACTCAAAACTTAAGCAATAGCCGGACATCTACCTGTCTGCAATCATTTCTTTTTTATTAACAAGCACTAATTAGAACAAGCTTTCAGGCTGTTTTCTGGTCAATTGTAGAGCTTTTTTTGAGCGTAATTAGTATTTTTCTAACCTTTTCTTTACGGTTATTTTACTAATTCGTGCACTAATTGCAGCAGTCTCCCTATTTTTAAAGACTTATAAGACCAGAGAATAGTCATTGCAGAAAATTGTTTGCCTAAGCTAACTCTTCTGATGTAGTTTTCTGCTTTGCAAAACTGTTTTATATTTTTTTGTACACTACATCTTAAAAAACCAAAAACTCTTAAACTATCTTAAACAAGTGCAACAGCTCTGGGAGAATTGGTAGCAATGAAGACCATATATTAATTGTAAAAGCAAGTAGTTTCAATTTGATTGTAACCAATAGTAAGCAAAAAAAAATTAAAAAACCGTTGTAAAGTAAAAGTTAAAATGTAGAATCATCATCAACAAAAACAGTTAATCTGATTGTTGTTAAACTGATCACAGAAAATATTAGCATATCAAAATAAAAATATGACCTAAATATTATCCAATGATGATTTTATGCCGGTGAGTGTAGATACAATTTTTTTTTTCTATTTTTTAAGATTTAATACTATGTATAGCGTCGTTTTCTGCTGTTGTAAAAGTTGTGCTTTTTTTGAATGAAGTCATTATATACATTATACCTTTTTGATCCTCTTTTAGCACATGATTTTTTATAATCTTAATACATTTTTACATATAAAATATTGTTTTATAGCTTTTCTATAGATTTTGCACGTTTTTTATTATTCTGCATACTTTTTCTTCAATTTCACATTTAAATGTTGCCAACAATTTCATTTCTACTTTATTGTATTTTCCACTTTTTAAATATATACTTTTTAAATAAATAGCATAATATATTTTATTATTAGTGCATAATTTTTATCTATCTTAATTCAAACACTCATACATTTCTTTATTGCATTTTTATTGCTCTATCTTGCACCTTTAATTCATTTTATAATACTTTTTTTATTCATTCGTGTTTTTTTTTCCTAAGTCATATCAGTTTTCATTGTAATATTTTTTTCTATTTATTTCAATTTTTATCTCTTTTTACTTAGCACAACATTCCCATTCTCTATAAAACTCCAGTATTTTGCTTGTAGGCCTCAAGTATTTCCAATTTTTTCCTTTGCAAAATTTCTACACCATACTTCTTACCAAACTGTCAATATTATCTTTTTTATTGTCAAACTTTTTTGATCTACTACATTTATGTCTTTTTTTCTGAAAACCAGTATTTCAGTCAGCAATTACTCATAGTCCTTCCTTTCAGAATTATTTTTTTAATCATGTAATCATTTCTTCCATTTCTTTTCCTTTTTTTGCCACAATTGCCATAACTTTTTCTCTAAATGTTGTAGTACATAGGCGTTGTTTATAATACCTTTTTCATTTCTGAACCCTGTTTTCCATCTAGCAATATTCTTTTCAATTCCTCATTTTTTCCTCTAACGCGATGGCGTTATCTTGTATGCCGTATCAAATAATGTAATTTGCAACTCTTTTTATGTATACAAATACTATACTTGCTAAAAAACTCTTAACCTTTCTATACTTGTTTTATTCTCAGACTCTAAATAATATAAATACATAAACTAAACAACATACGCTGTCTAGAAATGACATAAATTACATACAAATCGACCAGGTTTTAAGTAAGCTAAAGCTTCTTTTGATTGTGGGGTAAAATAAAGAGAGACAAATAATGTAAAATCATTTGTAAAAATAAAACAATTAATGAAGAAATTAACAAATATTGTAAAACCGGGATTCGTAGTCGGGACTATTAGATTAGACTCGTACGGTAACTAATTAAGCTACGACGGACTTCATCAGATAAGAATTACGAAAAATATCAATCAAAATTAGCATTGAATTAATATTTTTAGACTAAAAATGTAATAATTAAGAAATATTTTGACAATAGTCATTCGTTATTCTCAATTCTTCACTATTTTCTATTGTTACTGCCTCGCATTTAATATTAACACTATTAACCGGCAATTTCATACACTCACTATATATCCTAAAATGCTATAAATTATGTTTGAAACGCATAACTAGCAGCTAGAATACTAAAACCAAATTTACAAATATTATTGCTTTCCAATAATATTAATCTATCAATATAGTCTCATAATATAACTAACATCACCTGTTTGGGTTAAAATTTCTAAATAACTGTTAAAATTAAAATAACTAAATATAAAAAGCACTTGTCAGTATAGTTGGTCGTAATTTGAGGTTGCGCCGGTTGTTTATGGTGCAGATGCCCCGGAGTATTTAGCTACGTTGTTGATCCAAAGAGAGGTTTCTGTTCACTAGGAGTCGATCGGCCCACGCGCTTTGACACCAGTCCAACAGGTTTGGACGCCTTCACTTTTTACCTTGCCCAGCCTTCGAACAGGTACCTCCTGAGACGGCGAGAGCAGCCAGCAAAGCCGTCTTTTCTGCTACGTCCGACTGGAATATCTTAATAACCGCAGGGCACGTTGCCGCAATCGCCGGGGATGCCGTCCAAACGGTCCCACCATACTCTTAATTTATTGACTATATTTTCAAAAGAACATGTTATTAAAAATAACAATAAAAAATAAAAATGTTTAAGAAGAAACTTGTGTGGATCCATTCGTGTTCATGTGCGACAGCAATTAGCGCTAGAGAAATTTCTGTTTACACATGTCTCTCAGTGCAACGGGTTTAAGAAAAAAAACCAATCAAAACGTACGGCGACTGCTTTTTGTGCCAGGTGAAATTACAGTTTTGCGAAAATCTTTACTAATTAAAACCGGAATATATTTATCAAATTTGTTAGTAAATCTTAAATTCCAAAGACATCTAGTAATAAAATCTTATACTATAAAAATCCCTTACCGATCAATAAAATTGAATAGAAACATTTCTAAAAGTGGCACACCTGGTGACCCCGTTTCTTTTACCTGACCCTTGAGTAGAACCATAGGGGTGCTATATGGTACTAAGAAATACAACTTCCAAAATTCAGATGGCTCTAAATCAAATGATAATCTGGTTGCATAACAATTTTGCAAAAAAAATACGTAATTTATTAAGTTTATATTTAAATATTTAAATCTGTCTACAAATTAAGACGGAAGATATTAAGGATTTTTTATTAGACTAGCAGACAGCTTACATGAATACTAAAAAGAAAATTGTATATTAATTTATTATTCTTGTCCTTAATTCGGTCGTTTAATGTCTTAACGTAAAATTTATATTAATTTCTTGTTAATTGTGCTAACTAACTATAATTATAGATTCCGATGAGAGTAACATTATTTAAAATGTTTATGTTGATTTCAATACATCCGAAATTAATAAATATTGATTTTTAATTAAATTTAAATGTTTTATTTAATAAAATTACAATTTGGTTCAAATAAGTACATTAATAAGTTTTCAAAATCTTAATAATACAAAGTTGAACCAAAATTTAATTTTATCAAACGAAACATTTAAATTTTATTAAAATCAACAGATAATTATATTTATTGTTTTTATTTTCAATTAAATTTTATAACAATAATAATATGTCTAAAATTCAAATATAAATAATTATAATAATTAGTTTGAGGCATTGAAAAGCGGTTTTTATTTCAAAATTTTATTATTTTGAGTACATAAAATAGAAAACTAAACTTCTAAAAATGTATTCAAGATAAAAAAGTCCCTTTTGCAATCATTTCAATTAGTTTACAAAAAATAAATAATTTGCATTATATAAGATCTCAATGCAAGTTTTAACATATTTTTAAATTTTTTTATTATAAATAAGTAAAAGCTTTTGATAATGTTACAGCGTGTATCTAGAATTGAAGATTAAATAGAACAATTACTGTGTTTTATGTAAAAAAAAATGACCGACAACTATAATTAATCAATGTGTTCGTACATCAGATGCGGTTAAATCAATAAGTGAGCTAATTGTTGTTATTTTTATTAAAAATAAAATTCTAAATAGAAAACAAATAATTATTTAAAAAACCTTCACTACAATTTTGTTGTCAAGAAAGTTTCAAATTAAAACTTCTATATTTCTTTTTGTCTTTTTCCGTGTTTTGTATTTTAAATGCCTTTCTTTCTTTTAAGTTAGTTATCATCTCTTGTGTTACTCATGGCTTCTTTTGGAAGAGAACTTTTCTAGACTTTTGTGATCTTATAACAAAACAACTAATTAAGTCAAATTAAAGCAATCATATCAAGACTCTTATTATTAACTTTTAATATGCATTTTTCAAAGTTTAAAATGATTTATAAATTAGCAGTGCTAAATACTCACGTTGTTTGTGTATGTAGAAGTCATCATCAAATAGTGGAAAGCCTGTTAGTGGAGAATCCATTTAGATAGAAGATTTATTAGTAGTGGTAAAAGTAAATCATAAAAAAATTCTGAATTCTTTTCAAAATTAAAGCAAGTAGTTTGAAGTATATAATTATCAGAAATTTTTAGCATCTTTTCAAAAAATCTTGTAATTGCTTAGCTAAAAATGAAAATGAAAACAATCTTTTATCTTTTATGTAAGCAATTTTCAAAATACCTCATCTAACTTACTGTAATTTGAAAACTTACCAAATGTAGCTAGCATCCTCTCATAAAAGAAACTTCCAAAACACTCTCAACCAAATTACTGACTTTTTTAAATTTCAAAATGTGATATTTAGAAGTACATAAGTCATTAGTCAATTTTGGATTGGCAATGATCCGAATAGCTCGTTTATGAATAAAGTTTAAAAGCGATAGTTTAGTTTTCAATTCTCTTCTTCATAAATGAGAACAATATTCAATACAAGGACAAATATAAGTTTTATACATATGCAAAAGTTGAACAGAAGTATAAAACTTTTTTCATCTATTAAGAAATTCTAGTTTTCTAGATACATTCAAAGCTATGTCAACAGCATAGTCGTTCCTGAAAAGATTATGTGAGATTGTAATACTTAAAAGACAAATAAAAAAAGATTTAGATATAAACTAGTTGAGTTTTTTTAGAGTTAAAATTGACCATATTGAGAGTGCCCATTCAAATATTGTTTTGGGTTTATAGATGCTACAGAGTTTAACCTAATTAAAGTATGAAAGGTGTTATCATTTGCAAATCTATAAATAGAACTTTTAGTTATCTGAAAAAATTCATTAATGTAAACTAAAAATAAAATTGGCATAAAAACAGAATCTTGAGGAACACTAGCATTTAAGATTTTGGAATCATTTTTTAAGCCACATCTTATTAATAGCCTTGGAAATATTTAAAGCTACTGCAAGATTTTTTCCTTGACTTTTAAGGTGATTGTAGAAGGTTTTGTGTAATTTAACTTTTTAGTATCAAGATGTAAGATATTGATAATCAAATAAACTGGAGGTGGTACATCAATATGGCACAACTCACAAAAAACTTCAGAAAAAAAATTAAGAAAGTCCAAATGTCCAATAATATAATAAAACAATAAAAACACTTTTTTAGTATATTAATAGAACAAAAAAAATCAAGATCAGTATTATAAAACCCAGAAAAATGACAACTAACAGACAACTATAAATCTGAAAATACTATTGTAACAATAAAAATTGTGGAGCAAAACAAAAATGTTAAATAAAAATATAAACTAAGAATGTGCGGTTTATGATAAGAAAGAACATGCAATAAAGTTATAATACACCAATCCAAAATCTATAAAGACAAATCACAAACAACAGTAAAAAATAAAATAAATTTAAACATTTTTTTTTTTTTTATACCAAAGTTTAAGAACGTATCTGTAGTTCTCAGTTGGCAAAGTAGTCCGTTTTAAGGTTTCTTACTATACCTTAATTCTTTGATATTCTTCTTTTTCAAAAAAGATCGGCGACCATATGTTTAAACTCTAATTATTGTAGCCAAAGGTTTTCTAACCAAGAAAATTTTTCTTGGGTAGAAAACCTCTTAATTTCGATTCCTTGTTTTTCTTCTATTTTCTCTTTTATGATTGATTGCAGGAACTGGTATTTTTATTATTAAAATATATGCTCAAAAACAGAATTTTTCTGCGTTTTATCGTTGTGAACAGTTTCGTATTTTTGTCTATTTGCTAAGATACAATGTTTTTTGTTACTTTATCTGTCAAAAGAACAACAGCTTCCAATATAACCATATTTCAAAAGTTTCAAGTTTATTCATAAAAAAATACATTTGATGTCCAACCTTCGACTCTATATAATAAAATTTAAAAAACGTAACATTTACCGGTTTTTCACCTAATTTTTAGTAAATGGTGTTATATACTAAAAGTAAGAGTTTTTTGAAAAATACTTCAGGCTGTTTCAATTCATGCTTTGTCATGAATCGGATCCCACCGTTTGTTAGAATCTAGACCTGACGTATTTGGTTGTTTGTGACTAACGCCTTTGTATTAATTAGTTTGTTATAAGATTAAACTTTATTATTGGCAAATGTGTTTTTGTGGTACCGTTAGGCTGTTCAATATAAAAGTTAAAGAGTTATTACAATTTGATGATGTTTTTAGCGCATTTAATGGTAGTTATTTCCGCTTGAAAAACTGAGGTTTATTTACCCAGGAATTACTTAATCGACGTCTCCTGGTTTTTGTTTTTATAAATTCCGGCTGTAATTCTATTGCTGTAGCCTAAAAGAAGTCATCGTAGATAAATTAAAAAAAAAAACACGGTTATTGTAGCACTACTAAAAACAGTAAAACTACTAACAATGCCAGGTAGATGAAACACCAAATAATAGCTGCTAAAACTCCCTAAAAAAAAAAACAAAAGTGTTGATACTAAATAATAGAAAAGAGCTTTTAAATAACAAAACTAAAGTACTTAAGGGTGCGTTAAAACAAAATTTGAGTAAAATTGTATCAAAAAATTTAAACAACAAAGATTAATAGAAAGCAAGTGCAAGATATTTTAAATAATGGTACATTCAACTATTGCAAAAAGCATAAATAAAAATCTGAAGAAAAAAAACTAGCAATAAAAGTTAAGCAGTTCATACCGTATTGTTTTGTCAAAAACCATAGACTGCTTGGCAGACTAACTTAAACAAAGGTAGACACAAAAACTGAATATTACCTAAGACTAGTTTGCCACATTGTTTTAGTAATTTCTTCACCAGGTTTAGGCTAAGGTTAATTGTGAACTGTTGTTCTAGAAATGCACTAAATTTTTTGAATATGTTAGATTAAAGATACACTAAAACAAATTAAGCAAAAAACCTAACACGATTGATACGATATACAACATAATAGAAAAAATTAAAGCCAACAAAAAAACTGCAAGATATTATATTCTACAATTATATAAGATAAGCAGTACAATAAAAAAAAATTTAAAGAAAAGATACAGTGATTAAAGATGCAAATCAATAGAAAAAAGAATGAATTGGTAGCAATCCAATAGCCTACAGAATTTTTTTCCTCTACAAAAATTGTAATTTATATTGTTTGAGAAAGCTTTATTGCTCTTAAATTGTTGTAACATATAAATCAACCATAATTTGACTTAGTTACGTAAACCGCAGGTTCAAGCCCCAGCTTTAGAATGATGATGATACCAGCTTAAACAACAAGTCAAAAAAAGATAGATCTTTGTATTTTAATAACCAAGCCTTTTTGGCGACTTTAAAAAAGACGTTAATTGCACTACCATGCAAAAAACACCGAATAGTCTACGTTTGTTCTCAAAAAATTTGGCAAAGTGGAAAAATTGTCCAAATTTGTTTCTCATGCTTTTAGACAACTACAAGGCCATTCAAGTCCAAATTTTTACTGATTTTTTTCAGAAAAATGAGCAAAACCCAAAAAAAGCAAATAACTACGCATCAATCTTCTATTATTTTGAGACAAAATTCAAGCAAAAACATAATGACAGATTTGTTAATTTTAGCTGCACGGGTAAATATACGCCCGCATAAAGACAGGTTAAGAAGTATTACTAAAAATATCTATTACCAAAATTTAAATTATTTGTTTTTTTTTTTTATTTTAAGAATTTATGTTTTTTTTATTTAACTATTTTTTAAATAAAATAACATAACTTGATATATACGGTCCCGCACAATAAATCTGTCAAAACAAAAGCCATGTTTGATGCTTCACATTTTTGAGTAATAAAAACCGGAACTGCGAATACAGCAATTAGAGAGTTAAGAATAAAAGTACGAAACTAAGTAAATTAGTCAGCCAAGTTACCATAAATCTTAAAATAATTATATGAAAAACTGCATAGTCTAAATCTATTAAGTTTGTGTCTGACCATTAATGACTTAAGCGTCGGCAACCATACCAGATACTGCAAATCTAAACATAATGGTACGCGGAAACACAAACACAAAGTCTAAAAAAAAAACAAAAATGTGTACAAAATTACAGATGCAGGATGTGACAAGTTGAATATAGCACCAGAGAAATTATTTAAAACAAACGGATCTAAGTCAACAACAAAGCAGAAATTATTGCCAGAAATGAAAAACTAACTTACAACCAGATAAAGCAATAAAAGGTTAGTTGACTTGCAGGAAAAAAAAACGTAAATAATTGCAAATAATACTAATAATTTATTTATTCTAGTTTGATTTAATGTGCAAAAATAAACGTAAACTTTTAAAAAAGAAAAAAAAAAGAAAAAGGATAAAAATGAAAAAAAAAAAAAAATATATATATATATATATATATTGCTAAAATCAGCAGTGTTAGTTTTAAAAATGTGACAATGTAGATTAATAGTAATTGAGAAGAAGAACTAACAAAAAGGCTTAGTGCCAATTTGCCAAAAAATAAGATATTTCTAAAACATATGTGCCATCGATTAAATCCTATCAAGTGCCTAGATTTCAAATTCCGTAAACAATGAGGTAGATAGGTTTAAAAATAAAAAGTCTTTGGTTTTGATATGTGACTTTTTTTTATCTCTTTTGTTACTTCTACTCTTCAATTACTAAAACCTAAAAATTAAAATAATTAAAAGTTTTTTTTTTAATTTAATTTTTTGGATATAAGCCTCTTAAAAGATTTTCTAATTTTCTCTTTTCTTTATTTTGAGCAACAACCAGCTTGGTCTAACTTATTTTTTATCTTATAAGCAACCATATCTATTTTTGCCCCATAGTTTCAATTGTATTATTTAACTATACCATTTATCATATTTTCTGGCAATATTTTTCTCTTTGTTGATCTCTGATGTATTAATATTGTTTTATTAAATGCTCAAGTTTCAGTCCCAAACGTTTGTATAGTATGCCCATAGATATAGTGTCTTTACGACATGGCCTTAAATTATTTCAGCGGATTACTTCATTTCTAATCGCTTTGTGGAGACAATTATGTTTATATTATATACCATAAATAGTTTATAACACCTCGATGTTTAAACTTAAATATATTATACAAATATACAATGTTTTTATATTTGAATACTACCTCGAGTTCCAGGTATATAATACAAACATAATTGGTTGCTAATAAAATAATCTGTTGAGATAAATTAAGGCCATGTTGTAAAGACACTATATCTATAGGTATACTATACTTGGTTGTATTAAAGTTGACCAATCCATTTTGAATAGTGCAATGTCGTGTCCGAAAATCTAAAATTGCTCTCTGCATACTTGGGAACAAATACTTTCTTTCAAACTTATGTTTTTAATTGCATCTTCTTGTACTAATGTAAAGAGTTTTTGTGACATAGGGTTCCCTTGTCTTATGCTTTTTATATATTTGTTTTGTGAATCTCTTGTGCACTTTTGTCTGAAAAGATGTTTGCTATAGATATTTCTATGAGATTTGTGTAAATATTTTTGTTCAAATCGAGCATTTTTTAAAGTTTGTAATATTACTCACATTTTTACTGTGTCGAATGCTTTTTGTGGTTAACAAATGGAACCCATAAAAGATATTGTATTCTGTCGCTTTCTCAATTACAGTTTTTATAGTATGTATGTGTTTCATAGTACTAAATTTTTTTCAAAAACTCGCTTGTTCTTTCTGTTGGAACAGTCTAGTTTATTCGTTTGTTGTTCTTGAAAACAATTGATATATTTGTGACAATAGACTTATTGGTCTATAATTTTCGAAAAATTCTTAACTCCTTTTTTACATATTAGAACTACAATTACGTTTGTTCATGACTCAAAAATATTACTGTTTTCTATGTATCTATTAAACATAATTTCTGTTTCCATTAATATTTCAACATTTCTACTGTTGTTTTTCTCTGCAACTTTATGATGTTTCATATAGTTTAAGGCATATTGGATTTTTTCTACAGGCATTTCTGACATGTCTTCTAAATTGACGTTTGTTATTGTTTGTTTCTGTTCTTTCTTATCAACTTATATAAAACTTTTTTATTGAATTCAATATCTCGTTTTTATCTGTTATTGTGATATTCCTTTTGTTTTTCAGTTTGTTGATTTCTTTCTTTGTGTTGTTGATTTTTGAATATTTTTTAACTTTATTTTTTACTAAAATTATATCTTCTTTTACTAAACCTATTTTTTCAAGTATGCTTCAAATTCTACAGCACTTAGCTTTAGAATCTTTCTGTTTATGTTAGTGTTGATTTTGTTTGTCATTTTTTAGGCTCGCTTTAATTTTTGATTTATTTGTACTGAAGCTTTTAGTAAACAATGTTTGCTTTTTGTGGTTATTTGATTCAAAACTTTGACATCTTGAATTTTGTGTTGTTGTTTTGTTAAGATGTTCTTAATCTGCTTTTTGTTTACCCATCAAGACTTATTCATGTTCAATTTTTTTTTTAAATGTGTTGGTAGTACTAAATTTTTCTCAATCTAAAAAAATAATTTGCATTGTTTTTTTTTAACTTCTGATTTTAAGTCCATGCTAAAACTGAATATTTTGTAGTACTGTCTTTTCTGTGTTTTTTTTTTTCTGATAAAACCATCGTTATATCTTTATAAAATATATGTTTGACATCTGTAACTGCTTGTAAATAGTATACTTGTATTATTGTAAGTTTGGTAAGGTATAAATTTTCTGTAAACAAGTATTGCAACCTTTCCTTGATTGGACTTTTTATTTTCTCTGTCAAATACAATGTGTCCTGATTTTAGTATGGTACTATCTTCTTTTCTTTTAGTTTCTCTAAAGAATATCCCACTTGATAAGATCTAATTCATGTTCCAACTCTTCTAGTCATGCCTCCGGTGGTATTGATCTTAAATTGTATGTTGCAATGTAAAGTTTTGTTTGTTTACCATTTGTCTTAGTACTTTACTTTTGTTTTGCTGTTAAATGTTTGCCTTCCCCAGTATCCTTGAGGCAGACTTGTTAAATGTCGGATTTTGGACGTTTTGTCACCTGGGGTACTTGTGTTTTATAACACATTTATTTAACTTAGTTTGAAAAAATTGCTGCAGATAGTTTTACCGCACTTCAAAGGTAAAACTCCCTCGTCTTTAGCTGCTCTTTAAATCGTTGACCAATTTTCACTTGTACCCTAAACAAAAGCTTTTACAAATTGTTATAAACCGAAGCCAATTAAACAAAGTTGTTACTCCTCCTCTTTCTTTTTAAAACAGTTATTCTATTATTAGCAGAGAGCACAAACGCGCTGGTGAGATTGCCATTTGTCTTATTATTTTTTACTACTCTAAACTCCAATTAAAAATAGTGGTTTTAAAATTCTATTAAAAATGTTGCATCAAAGAGATTGTTTAAAATCTTGCCACGTAAACCGTTTTACTGTGTCACATTAGCCAACCAACAACAAGCAAACTTTTCAGCAACAAACTTTTTGTTATAACCAGCTCAACCAACAAAATTTCAACTACAAATTACAACCAGCTTCTAGTATACCTTGACAGAAAAAATCACAACAACCAAATTGTAAACTAACAGCTGAAAAGGCAAATCTAAAATAATCTAATTCCTTCGTGCGCAACCATCTGTTGCTTAGAAGTAACTAAAAAATGAAATAATCCCTGTAATTTTGTTTACAAATAAGCTTTAATAAGCTACTCATTCTAAAACACCCGAACATGATGTGACAAAAATTGCCACAAAAGATAACCACCCAGCAAAAAAAAATAATTGCAGGCATTAGCTAAACCAAAACAAAGCTAAACCAAGCCTGTCTAATAATCCTGACAGAAAAGTTTTGTAAAATGTTGGTAGTTTTATAAAAAAAATTTGAAGAACAGTAGACGTTTATTATCTTTACTGCCGAGGAAGTTAAAATCACAAAAACAGTAAGTATAGTATACGATGTTTCAGGGTAGGCTAAACAATAAACAAGGGTACAATGCTATGATCGGAGCAAAAATCCTTGTTGTGTTTGTAGCTTTAGATAAATAAATAAAATGCTTTATGCTAGAATCAAGATTAGTTCAAATCATCCGCTCAGTATTAACCTAGCAACTTCTCCAACCCACAACTTAATAAAAGTTGGCATTTCTTCTCTATGTAGAAACATCTTTATTTGTGGTTGAAAATGGGGAATCATCTGAAGACTCAAAGTGTTGGATTCCCTTTTAACAGAAAAGTGCCTATCAACTAAACCAGTTTTAAATATCTGAAAGTTCGAGACTGAAAGGTTCATGCCTGAAGATATAAAAAGGATAAATATGCATGGGACGCCCTACTTCTGCCCTGATCTGCGGTGTAGTGGAATCATGCAGTTTCACTGCTAAAGTTCTGCGTTTTCGATATGAAGCTATCAATTTTATAAAACAATTTTAGTCTGCACAGTTTTACTAATAAGCTTTTTTCAGTCTAAAACTTTTAATAATGTAATGTTTCACGCGGTTTAGCTGATGAACAACAGAGTACTCATGCCAAAACCTATGTTGATGGGCGGATAGAAGATAGTTTATTTTCCCTTGTTATTGGATACTATCCAGAATTACTTTTCCGATGGCTTTGCTTAAGACGAATAGGAGACTGATTGGCCCGTAGTTTTGGAAAAATTTACAGTCCTTTCTAGGTTTTAGAATGATAATTACGTTCCAGCCTTTTCATGCTTTTGGAAATTATATTGCATTTGCAATGTTGGTTAGTGCTATTAGTGCTTTGTGCGAAAAAGATTTTAATGCTCTGTTAAGAAGGCCGAAAGCTGTTTAGCAAAGTGTCGTCGTCAGAGATGAAGTTGTTGACAGTTTAGTGTCCTTGCAGTTTGAGGCTGTTAGCAAATGCTTTAGTCTTTCCCTCAATAGTGTATTAGAGCTTGTTCTCACTATGAATGAATAATATGGAAACTCTTTTGTTGCTAGAATTGCCATAATTGATTTTTATGCAACTTTGTGGCCGTTTTTGACTTCCTTGTAGAGTTAAGAATCTTGCAATATCTGAAGTTGCAATGCTGTGGCCATTGACGTTTATTGAATTTATAATAAAAAATTGTTTAAATTATTTTAAAACAATGATGGTTGTAAGTTACACCAAATTTAACGTTTTGATAAATATAAGTTCTTTTAATTAAGTAACATTTTTTGTTTATTTTTCTAATACCCTATTACAAGCTTACTAATTTGTCAATTTTTTTTTAGATAATTTTTGTGACCTTTTCTTTTTCCAGTTCCCGTTTCTATAACACAATAAAAGTTCTACAGCATAAAAGTATTACTCATAAAATGTAAAGTAAACATTTCAACACAAAAGCCTAAGTTCTACTTAAAGTTTTAAAGCACTCCTTGCCCTCAACAAGTAAAAAAATATTCAATTGCATATTTAATTTAATTTTTACTTTTTAATAATAATATTCAGTTTAATAAAACCCGAAATGCATTACACAAATTTTCATGTTGCAAAACATAATTTAGCACATTTCGGTATTCTAACTTATGTAATATTAATACAAAATTAAGTTAAAAGCTAATATAATGGGCCAACAAAGTGAAACATTTCCTACTGAATGGACGCATTTTCTAATTTAGATCCCTCCACAGCGATAACATTATATTGTATCAGTGCACTCAAGAAAGATGTTAAAGTTTTTAATTAAAGCCCAGATTGAATGGAGGATAGTTTTCATTTATTATCATACGTTTTTTATGATATTTTTTATGGAGTCACGGGAGTGTAAAGTGTAACACGTGAAAATAATAAGAGCCTTGATTTTAATCTCTTTACGCATTTTGGGAATTAAATTTAATAAAATAAAATAAATCCAAATAAAGGCACGTGTTTACTGCGAGAGATGTAGTAGAAGAAGAAAAAATAGCAGCTCTTTTTCTAGGTTAAACCGCATTTTTGGAATTTCACAATGCTCCAAACTGGCTGCGGCGGCGTTGCGACATTACAGAAAAAATATATTTAAAAAGATTAATATCGCACGCTGTCGTAATGTCTTTTACCAATATCTTTGATACATGCGTGCCTTTCGATAACAAAAATACCGCAATCCATCTTGAATTTTGTAACTAATCTATTATTGCATTAAAAATATTTAACATGTTCATCCACTAGGAACTCACAAAAATTTATAGCTGCCTTAATGAAGATGATCGTATGATAATGTTAATAATTAACGCAAACAAATCCCGCTTCCGCCTAATTACGCTTCGCCTTCGAAACTAACTTTCAAATTTATTGCCCCGAAATAATGTTCCATTGTTGATAAAACATACATTATTCTGTTGGAAAACATTTTATGCTATTTCCGATGGACTGAAAAAAACCTAGTTGCAACTAAAGGTGTAAATCTAGTCGTAAAACAATTTGTATAATGAATAGCAATTAAATGCTAATGCCGTTTAATATTCTAGGAGCAAATTTTATAATCATTGTATAATTGTGGCACATAATTATTGCAAATGTAATTATATGTATGGAGATTATTTTATATTCAATTAATTTTAATATAAATTAATAGCATTTATTTTATTTACTGTTTTTAGATTATTATTGTAATTACAATCGATACTTAATGATTATAGACATAAATTTCTCTTTTTCAATCATTAGTTACTAAAAAAATTAATAATATGTATACATATTCTGTAGACTCAATTTATGTTAACTGTCATAATCATAATTATATTTCATTTGTACTAGCTTTGATTTGATAATATAATCAATTTTTTAACAGTATTAGTTATTAATATATTTGTAAGTTGTCCAAATGTTATATATTTAACAGAATCCTTAACAGAAGTGCAACCTGTAATCACTAACAATGTCGACCGAGCAACTTCTACATGCAATTAATTAAATTTAAAAGTAAGTCATTTTTTTGAAATCCTTTAGTTCATAAATCATATTAAAATAGTTCCATACAAAAAACTATAAAACTTATAAAAGAATCCCCTTCATGTAGCTTTACACAAATACAATTTTTATATTCCCTTTGATTAAATCAACAGCCCATTATATTTAATCGCCGTTTCATTTCTGTAGAATATTTCAGCGTAGCCGGAAAACGCGCACGATACGAATGGCGCCCCGGACATTTCTCAAATGCTATTGCCATCCGTGGTGCATTTTACAATTCCGGAATAGGACTCAATTAACGGGCAGAAAGTAGCGTGTGTGAGTGTGTGTGTGTGTGTGTGTGTTGACAAGCCGATATAAAAATGATATTAAAGTGGTTCTATTTTTTTCCTTCTTGTTATAATGCGATCGTAAAACGGCAGTAAAACTTTATCAAGAGTGGAGATGATGAGGAGAAAAATATGCTGCGGCAATAATTATGGTGTGTAGGTATGCCTAAAGATGTGTTGCTGGTATAAATTATGGGAATAATTAAATCGTTTACATTTTTCTCTTGTGTTAATAGATGAATAATGTTTTATTTTTTGCAAAAACAACTAAGAACGTATAAATCGTTTTTATAGATGAACCAAATATAATTTACAATGTTGCATAAAATGACATTGCTTAGGAAAAAATGATAAAATGCTTATTCAAAAAATATTGCAATTGCAAAAACCTTTTTCTTATTGTAATTTGATTAAATGTTTCAATGTTTGCAAATTGTTTATTACTATTCAAAGATTTGTTAAGTTTTCTACTATTCAAATGCTCTTAACAACAACTGCTCCAAAGTTACAAATATTACTATAACTTGATTCAAAATTTTATAAATTGTTCTTGGGTATTGAAAAAATATCACAAAATGGTTTAAAATAGTTTGATAAAATGTTTTTATACTTTCCAAACTATTACCAAGTTCTGCTAAGTTACTAAACTAATGTTTCTAAGTAAGAAAGAGTTCTTGTCGTAAAATGATCGTAAGCTCTAAAGAGTTTTTAAAGTCACTTATAGAATATTCTTAAATTATTTTTTTTTATACAGGATTGCATGACCGTTCTAACTCAAGCACATGTTTCCAAAGCTATTTTAAGTCAATAATTCAAAATAACTTTCTTCAGCTTTGATACACTAAACGGTTCAATCTGAAAATTTTAAAATGATTTAGCAATAGATGTCCTGGGTATGACACTAAACTGCATCCAACAACCGAAAGACTGTCGGTATAAGCAGTCCCCCTCTTGCCAACCAAAGCTTTGAGTGGAGGAGTTGGCATGAGTTAGGGCAACCTCTTGTCCTGGGGAGGAGAAAAAAGTCCCCAAAGGCAAATGAACCAATAAGTATGGTCAACGGCATAGGATGTAGAAGACAACGGGAGACCACTACATTAAAGATACACATGTATATCCCTAGTATAATCAATCAATATGGCCAAATTCAGAGCAAATTATAATACCGGAGTAAAAAGTCCCTCACTCGGATCTCCGGGAGGGACTGTTTTGAACAATACCACAAAAACAAAAATAACATTACCAAACTCAACCAAAGCAACAACATACAAAATAAAGACCCAGCGAATAGGAACATGGAACGTTAGAAGCATGTTTCAGGCAGGTAAAACAACAAATATAACAAAAGAAATGCAAAGGATGAAAATAGACATCCTCGGCTGCAGCGAGACTAGATGGCCGAATACGGGCCAATCACAAACAGATGACTACCATATTTATTATTCAGGCGATGTACAGCCGCAGAACAAAAACGGCATTGCAATCATAGTTACAAAAGAAGTAAATAAATCAATTCTAGGATTTCTACCGATATCAGACAGAGTAGCAATAATGAAGCAGAATTCAAGTCCATGCAAAATTAACATCATTCAGGTCTATGCGCCCACGGGAGATGCAAATGAAGAGGACATCAAAAAGTTCTATGAGGACATAAGATTAGCACGGAAGCAAACAAAGAAAGAAGAAATCACAGTGCTACTAAGAGACTTCAATGCGAAAGTTGGAAAGGGAGCAGAAGAAGATACTGTGGGCATGTATGGACTAGGAAGCAGAAACGAGAGAGGAGAAACGCTAATCCAATTCTGCAAAGAAATCGGACACGCTATAATGAACACCTTTTATAAGCTCCCTCCTAGGAGGCTATACACGTGGAAATCGCCGGCCGACACTCAAGAGAACCATGTAAGGAATCAAATCGATTTCATTACAATTAATAAGAGGTTCAGAAACGCCATCACATCGGTTAAAACGTACCCCGGAGCAGATGTATATACCAACCATAACCTATTATTATCAACACTCAACACGCCTAAAGAAGACGGAAAATAGGACACAAACTAAATCACTTGACATGCACAAGATAAAAGACCCAAACGTTATAGGGCATATGAAACAACAGATAGCAGAGAAAATGTCCAACATTGTAAGACCTGAAAACCCCGAAGTTCAAACCATAGAACAACAAATAGAATCAATCACTAACACCATGACAACAGTTGCGAATGACAACCTACTCACTACGCAAAAAATCAGGAAGAGTAAATAGATCACAGATGAGATCCTAGATCTAATGGAAAAGCGTAGAAAAGCTAAAAACAAGAACAAAACGGAATATGAGCAGATACACCGTCACATTAAAAGGAAAATTAAAGACGCCAAGGAAAGCTGGTGGAGAGAGCAATGTGCCGAGATAGAGGAATCGGACAGAAAACATGATGCACTAAATATGTACAAAAAGATAAGAGAGACCACAGGAGCACGTAAGTTTCGACAAAACAACATCATCACCGATAAACATGGCAAAGCATTGCTAAGTATGGATGATAAAGTAACAAGATGGCAAGAATACATACAATCTCTTTATACTGATGACAACAGAAGATTAAATACCAGTAATAACCCACCATCAACTGAACCTCTCATAACTCGTTGCGAAGTGATCAAGGCAATACGAAGACTAAAAAATAACAAGACACCGGGACCCGATGAGATTCGAGGAGACATCCTAAAACTAATAGAGGAAGAACACCTAAACACCATCATAGAACTATTCTACCATATATATGTAATTGAACACATTCCTGAGAAATGGCTAACATCAACATTTATTCCAATACCCAAAAAAACCACCGCTAAAAAGTGCGAAGACTACAGAACAATATGCCTAACAAGTCACTTCATGAAGGTTTTCCTTAAGATTATCTACGACCGTATATATAACAGGCTGGAAGAAGACATAGGTGATACGCAATTCGGGTATAGGAACGGCTTTGGTACCAGAGATGCACTCTTTGGTCTAAATGTACTTATCCAAAGAGCAAGAGATGTGAACTGCAACGTCTTTGCATGTTTTGTCGACTATGAAAAGGCGTTCGACAGAGTCAACCACGACAAGCTAATGCAAATTATACATCAATCAGGAATAGACGAAAGAGATGCACGAATCATATCAAACCTGTATAGCCAACAGATTGCACGCATCCGCGTAGAGACAAAATTGTCGGAACAATTCCCAGTACAGCAAGGGGTCAGGCAAGGCTGCGTGCTATCTACACAACTGTTTAACCGATACGCAGAGAAACTCTTCAAAGATGCACTGGAAGAAGAACAGGAAGGAATAATTATAAATGGGCAGGTCATCGACAATCTGCGATATGCAGATGACTGTATTAATCGCCGACAGCGCTAACGGACTACAAAAGATAATAGATAGAGTAGTCGACGCCTGCCAAGAACTTATAATGAGACTGAATATATCCAAAACAAAAACTATGATTATAAGCAAAAACAACGAGAACGCACAATTCTACGTGAACGGAATGCCTCTACAGACAGTATCATCAATAACGTACTTAGGAACAAACCTGAACGACAAATGGGACCATAGTCAAGAGGCAAAAATAAGGATTGAAAAAGCACGATCAGCTTTCAACCAAATGAGGAGTATATTATGCAACATAAACCTCTGCCTCCAACTTCGTACACGCGTTCTAAGATGTTGCGTTTTCTCAACCCTCTTATATGGAGTAGAAGGATGGACACTGTCTGACGCGGTCAGCAAGCGATTAGAAAGTTTTGAGATGTGGTGCTATCGCCGCATGCTTAGGGTCTCATGGACATACCGAGTAACTAATGAAACTATACTTATGCGCATGCAAAAGGACAGAGAAATTCTAAAAACGATAAAGCAAAGAAAACTGTCATATTTCGGCCATATTATGCGCAACAGTGAAAGATACAAAATCCTGCAGTTAATTATGCTAGGCAAATTTGAAGGGAAAAGATCACCAGAAGGACGACAAACCTCCTAGTTGAAGAACTTGCGCCAATGGACCGGCAAGACTTCAATTGAATTATTTAGAACCGCGGTAGATAAAATTAGATAGTCCACTGAGGATACGGCACATCAAGAAGAAAGCGATAGATAGTGTTGACAAATGTCATCTGAAATTTACAATAGAGACGCCCCTATTGCAATTTTACCAGATTTTTCACTCCGCCTTCATAATTATCCATTATTTTTTTTAAGAACAAACTTAATTGGTTAATTTCTACACTTTGCAAAGTTTTTTAAGATGACAAACTTATGTTAAAATTCAGTACTTAGTAGTGCAACTTTCCGACTTGGTCATAAAAATCCAATGATCAACTTTTTTTTGACTTATCTCTAAGATGGTATTTCCAACTTTAAAGCTACTTTCCGCACGCCAAAACAGATTTTCTTCTAAAACATTACTAAAAGTATACAAACAGCAACAAAGTTGATATGTGCAACACAAAAAAAACACAGATAAATTGTAAACAAACAAAAAAACTATTGAAGCAAAGAGATGAAACATGACTAGAGATCTTGACAATAACTACAAAATACTAACATTAAAAAAAAGTCAAAAACAACATAAAAATCTACTGTTCAATAAACTTATTATTGCACTTCTACAAACTCTTAACTAAAATTGTCTTTAATAGACCGACACAAAAACTGGATTTCTATCAACCAGTCAAACAAGATAGATTTTAAAAAAGATACAGCACCACTGACCACCTACAGACATTCAAAATCCTTATCAAGAAAAACAACAAGTACAATATACCTATTTATATCGCCTTTGTGGACGACCAAAAACCTGAAAGCCCTTGACAAAACTAGAATCGACTCAAAATATTCAAACCTCATAAAGAACATATACAAAGATGTGTCAATACAAATTTAATTAAAGATACAAAACAGATAATATACCGATCAAGAGAGGAGTACGGCAAAAAACACCATCTTCCCAAAATTATTCACAACTGCAATGAAAAAAAAATTTAAAGAACTATACTTGGATCATATAGAAATTCCATTTGATAGAACACACCTTTAAAGAGTAATAGTTACTACTGCACCGGGGGTCTTAACTTTCCCAGTGCAACTTCCTTAGCGTGATGGCAGCTTCACCTACATGCTTATCTGCTAAACTGGTCATTCAAACCGTGGGTTTTTTATTACACCACGAGTTAAGTCCGCTTTTGTCCATGTTCTTAACCTGTATTTCAAACGCTTCAAACGTAAAGAGCTCACCTATAAGCTTACATTCACTATTTTGACTAAAATGTTTTTCTAAGCGCAGGGCACGGTGGCTGAAAAGTCGGTGGGACAGGATCGTACAAACGGTTGTACTTCCTCCCATTCAAGGATTATGCTCCACAATCTATGGAGAACTCGATCCCCCTATCTACTAAGGTAACGGCACAGCCACTGAAAGACCAACGCCATACAAGCAGGCACCAGCAACCAGAAGCGGTGGGGCTGCTGCTTGGAAAGTACCGCCGGTAACACCGTACTCGTGTAAGACAAAATTTCTTGTCAACGTGTGACGAATCGCTGTCTTGGGCCTTTAACGGAACACTACTACTTCACATTGATTCCAAAAATGACGTATTTTGCTTCTAACTTCACGGTTAATTTGAAAATTTCAGAGAATTGGTTAGCCAACTTTTTCGGTTCTAGGAGTAAACGCTGTGGAATCAAACGTTTACCCGCAAACACAAAATAGATCTAGGTAAAGAGAAACAATCCCAAAAAATATTCACAAGAATATGTTGGGCGGCCTTTAGAAAATTAGGTTTAATTTTTAAGGCACCTAAAATCCGAAAAATAAAGAATACAAATTGTAGTTACTACCAGTTCTCACCTAAGGGACCGAGACCATGGCAATAACAAAAAATAAAGCAAACAGACTCCAAACTACACAACGAGTAGTGGAGAAAGCCATGTTGAGAATTACATCAGGGCTAAAATCAGAAACAAGAAAATCCAAAAAAGAACTCAGATAACGGATTTGATGACGCAAATAGCACAACTAAAATGAAGATAGGCCGGCCACGCGGCAAGGCAAAGGTAACACGATTGCGACCAAAAAACAGTAAAAGAAGCGCTAAATGAACAAAAAAAAGATTGCAGGGAAAAATTGGATTTAATAACAGCCCAAGACAGAGACTGATAAAAGAAATTAAAAAAAGCCTACGTTCAGGAGTCAAAAAAACGTATTTGATCAAAGGTGTTTTGCAAACAGAACGATTTGTTGAAAAATGGTCAAAACAACTGTTTGAAACGCTTCAAAGAAACGTTCCGCAATGTAAAAAAGTTATTTACACTTGTTTCTGCAAAAAAACATTTACAATCTATAATTTTTTTTACTTTTTTAATTAATATTTTGACAAAGATTGATAGTTATAAAAAAGTCATATATTCTGAATTGTGAAGCGTAAAAAGTCAACATGAATTACAAGCTATAGTAATCGTAATACAGAATAGCCCATAAAATTGTAAAATGTAAATAAAATTCAACTATCTAATAACAATCATTAACTAAAGGCTTTCACCAGGGCAAACTACTATAGCAACATTAGCGAACATATAAAGAATAAAAATAAAAAACTCCACAACAAATACCATAATCTCAACCAAATAGAAATAGAAAAATTTAACATTTACCAAAACCTAACCAAATACCTACACCACATAGAAATAGAATATATCAACGAAAAAATATCTAACATACTACTAAAAATATTAACAAGAAAACAGAAAACTAAAAATCTAAGAAAAGAAAAAAAAATAGAATTAGAAAATAAGAAACTTGAAAACAATTTCAATCACACACATGTTTTCTACAATAAATTTACAAACTTAACAAATATAACGCTTACTGAAAACGAAACTAAGCTATTAAACAAAGGTTACAAATACGCAACCAAAAACCATACTATAAATTTACAATACCAATCCATCAAACTAGAAACTGCAATATACGGACATCCTGCTTGAAATACCATCAAAACTGATCTTATTAAAATACTTAAACAAAAAAAAAACAAAAATACCCCCATCAACCTCTCTCAAAACCAACCAAAACAACATAATAATAAGACAACTTAAAAACAAAATTAAAAAACTATAACATTACAGCTATGATAGCTGATAAAGGAGCTGGGCTTGTATTTATGAATAAAGAAGATAATAACAATAAAGTACTAGAATATATAGAAGGTAATCACTTCACCGAAGTTACAACATCTTACAACAACACTCTCAACCAACTCATGCTTTGTACTAAAAATATTATAACATTAACCGAACCAACTATTACCAAATATAACCCTACATACAATACTCTAATACCTATAAATCCTCAACTTCCAAAACTATATGTCAACCAAAACTACATAAATCTAACATACCCATTAGACCCATAGTATCTATAATAGAATCCCCAACCAGCAAAATTGATAAATTACTTACAAACATATTAACTAAACACCTATAAATTAGACACAAACACACCACTATAAATTCTATAGAGTTAGCCAACAACCTAAAAAACATCATAGTAGAACCTACCGATACTATTATCTCCTTCGACATAACAAACTTTTATACTAATATCCCTATTACTGATACTATAACTGCTCTCCATAACACTTTTACATCAAAAAACATGGACAAACAAGATATTAGTGATATAATTCAACTAACAAAATTTACATCTAAAACAATATTTACATATAATGACAAAATTAACAAACTAACCGATGGATTACCTATGGAAGCATCTAGCTCAACAATACTAGCCAATATATTTTTAAACACATTAGAAGAAGATATTATCATCAATAGCAGCAATCCATTCAACAACAACATTATTTTCTGGCAAAGATACATTGATGACATTATTTGCATATTCAGAGGACCACCAACTAATATTACAGACTTTCATAACTTCATAAATAGCTTACACACTAGAATTTAAAATATACAGAAAACCTACAAATCCTGGAATAATAATACCATTCGACTCAAACCACTGTAACAATCATAAATTTGCAGCCTTTCATTTGCTTACACATAGAACACTTAACTTACCTATCTCTCCTACCAATCTGTAACATAAACTAAACATCATTAAACAATTAGCCATAACAAACCATTTCCCCATAACAACAATCAACAAAATAAGGAACAAACACAAACACAAAATAGAATTAAATATCAACACAACACTAACACATAATAACAAACACACAACAACACAATATAGAAAACTCACATACATAAAAATTGCATAATAATATAACAATTGCAAAAAAATTAAAAAACTACTATACAAATATGACATCAAAGGATCTTTCTCCACCACCAATACTATCAAAAACATATTATGTAATAACTAGAGACCAGATTCCTAGCTATTATGCTTACGCTAAATAGTTAAAGCATCAAAAATATGTCTAAATATATGCACGAATTGTGAAAAATGTAATCATTTGGCACTAAGTTTTTTACGCTTTTTTTGCTTTTTTAGTACTTTTTTTGAATTTGGTGCTTATTTTAAGATTTTGTGCTTATTTTTAAGCTTTTTTTTCAGTTTTGGTACATTTTTTTTTGATAAATCTGTTCTTTTATGAAATTCAGTGGATTGAAATGTAAATAAAAAAAGCGTATATTAATTTATTATTTAGAAAACGTAGAGCAAAATTTACGTATCGAGATCTTGCATACTTTTTATAATATTATTTAGACATGTTTAATATAATTCTGTAAATCCCGACTGAGCTCATAGCGTATTTTAATGCCACCTCTTCAAGCAAGTCAAATAACTGTATTTTATAATTCCTAACCGAATATGACCGGTAGGTCGTAGATTCTCTCAATTAAAAAAAAAATTAAAATCGTTGTAATACAATTTTTGGATCCTGCAAGTAAGTCAGTAAAAAACTTCCAAGCAGTTCTAAAAAATAAAAAAAACTTCAATATAATTTAGTTTTTGGTTTCGTGAGTCATGCCATAAAATCGCTAGGAAAACAGAAAACTACGTTAAATAGAAGTCTAAGTATAATTAGAGATTTCAAAGATGCAAATTACAAAGCACTGGGCTGTATTAGGCAAACAGTGAAATCAAAACATGCACCAATATGCAAGTGTCCAATTGTGCATGTCGAATGAAATCTTTCCCCTTCAAAAACATTTTAAGTGATTGAAGACAGAATTTTACAGTTGAACACTTAGAGCAACATTTAATTATTAACTGTATTCGTAGATAGTTGCTTTTAGTTATTTAAAATTTTTTTTAGATTATTTAAAATGTGTGTGAAAAATATCATCACTCAAACTGTTGTAAATATAAATGTTATAAAATCTTTATTAAAATATTTTATGGTTTTGGATTTTTTAAGTTTTTTTTTTCAATTGTTTCATGTCTTTTTAATGCTTTTTTACATTTTTGGTGCTTTTTTAATGCTTTTTTAGTTATATTTAAGCGCTTTTTCGTATTTCTAATGCTTTTTAATCCGGTCTCTAGTAATAACAAACAAAAAACATATCCTAATGAAATCTGGAGTTTATAAAATAGATTGCCAAGACTGCAACGCCACTTACATTGAGCAAACAGGCAAAGCACTAAAACACAGAATTAAAGAACATAATTCTATAAACAACAAATCTACTTTATCTAAACATCTACACATACATAAACACAGCTTTAACAACCATAACAACATAAAACTCATGCACCAATGCAAAAAAGGCTTAAAATGAGTATATTGGAGGCATACGAAATAGACAATATTAAAAACAACAAAAATTACAACTGCCTCAACGAACAATTAAACAATACTTTTCAACACATATACACATTTCGTAAACCACATAAAAATTCACAAGCCAATAACCCCTAACACATACAATAGTAGCTTTAACCACCAACTATGCAACCAAACACACATAATAGTAACTTCAACCACCAACTATACAACCTTGACTAACACCTCCCATTACTCATATCATATTCAAAATATCATATATATGTAATCACAATTTGTAAGTCTTTCTATCTTTTTGATATTTATTTAATAAATAATTTTCTTTTTGTAGTACACCGAAGATGGCCTAACAGCCGAAACCGGTCTGTACAATATAATAAACAGTTATACAGCATATAAAAGTATATTAATACACTCACATAGCCTATAAAATAACAATAATTCAATGGAAATAAAAACAAGAGTAGCAAAAGCAAAAACAACCTTCATAAAAATTAAAAAAAGCACTATGTGGAAAAGACTTAAATCTAGAACTAAAAACTTGTAAACTATAGACGTACAGACGGATACTACAAATCCAATGGACAACCGGTAACTAATGTAAAAGTAATTAAAAGAATGCAAAAGGAAACAAAAAAATAGACATCATCAATACACAAAAACTAGGAGACATAGCAAAAGGAGTAAAACATCACCTACTTTAAGTAATAATCCAAAGAAAAAGATAAGAAAAAAAAAGCATCGGCAAAAAACGCCCGTCATGACTAAAGAACTTGCAACACAAACCAACTATTTAGAGCAGCAGTCTTAAAAATTAGCATTACTATAAATGCAAAAAAGACACCTAAAGAAGAAGAACACACAACATTCACGTTGTTCTATGTTTCTAAAAGTACGATAAGTTGTCTGCTTCAATGACTGTCAAAACTGAAGTAAATATTAAATTTATCTGAAATTTCTAATGTAGTTTAGTTATAGATCACAGTGACATAATATTATGTCATCTTAGATTTGCATTTGTGGCGCCTTCTGTTGCACTAAATTTTTCACTCTTTTTCAATTCTCACTCCTTGTAAAGTTTTTTAAGATAACAAATTGTCTTGGATCCTCTTTGCTAAAGTGCTCAATCAGTATTCTAAAGGTGCACCTTTTACATAGCCGCTAGAAAAACCAAGTCATAAAAAGCTCAACTTTTTCTTAATTTATCTCTAACATGGTATTTCCAGCACACTAAAAAACGTTTTAAAGTTGTAGATTAGATTTACAAATATAGTTATAACAAGTTATGAAAAAAAAAAGTTGCACTAAAGTGTTTCAAAAATGCTATAAAATGTGTGAATTGTCAAAAATCTAAGTTTAAAAGTTTATTGAATCTGAAAACTTCATACAAAGCATACTTAAAACAAAACATTTTGGGCATACAAAAATCAAAGTTCTTGCTGCTTTGAGGTTCATTAGAAATTGCAATTTTTAGGTTACCATTTTCATTAGTCCATAAATGATTTCTGCTACTTAAGCTTAAAAAATGTGTACATTCATTAGAGTAAAGATAAATTAATGCTAATATCAGATTATTTTAATTTTTAAGAACAACATTAAGCTATACGGAGTAGAAAACCTATCAACGTAGTAAAGAATATAACAATAATGTAATGTAAAAATATTAGACCGTACCACATAAGCTGTAGATAAGCAGAAAAGACAATAAATGCAAACTGTAAAACAGATTGTTACATACAATTCTCTACCTGCAAATTTTAACAAAGGTTTTGACAAGGCATCACGAACTTAGGAAGCACATGTGTACGTTTGGCTTTGAAAACAGCACAACATATAAAAAATGCAAAACTGATGATTAGACAACTGAGCATGTATTATGGACATGCTCGACTTCCTTTTAGGTTAAGAAGCTTATGTAAAAAGATTAATAGCTCAACAAAACTAGCATAAAAAAATCTTTTTAAGCACTGTTTTGTCATTTAACAACCTTACAATTGGTTGTGTATTAGGGAGCATAGTAAAGTAATTTCAAAAAAAAAATTACAAAAAAAATCTTTTTATCAAATGCTCTAATGTACATGACACATTAGAGCATTTGATAAAGCAAATTTTTTTGTAATTTTTTTTATGTATTTGTTCTTTTTTTAATTTTTAAAGGGAACAAACAAAACAAATGTTGACATGCAGCATACAGACAACGGATAAATGAACACAATGTAAACTTTGGGACCCACAGACCTTACATAACAAATGCGTTGTCGCACAAAAAAAAAACTTTAATGACAAGGTCTGACTTCAGAAAGAGCCACTGCATCAGTAAGAAATTTGACGTAATAATACCACAGCAAAATGAATAGATAAAGAATAGATATCTAGAATAGTCAAAAAAACTATCTGGTATAAAGATGGAGCTTAAACCAAAAGAGCACCGTAACTAAAATCAACGAGGACAAACACCAAAGAAAGCAAACTTTGCTACCTCTGGGCAAATATGCTTTAACTTTTTAGGCAGAGGTAGCAGCCATCAAGTGGTGCGCCAGAGACATAATCAAGAAGGGACTAAAACCTAACAGACTGCTGACTATCATGCCGATTGCCAGTAATAAAATCTAAACTGGTTATGACCTGCATATACAGTCTGGAAGCAGTGGCTATAGTTTGCCTGGTATGGATACCAAAAGACCAGGAGACAAAAGGAGACCGTATAGCAAATCAACTTGCCAAACAAAGAGCAAAAGAGACATTCACTAGACTGGAATTTTTTTTTGGGATCTTAAACAAAAACGGAAAAGAAATAATCCGCAGCAAACTTAAGAACCATCACATGATATCAAAACAGTGGTTACACAAATGAGTCACATTAGACTGCAAAGGTTTACAAAGTTGATAACCGGACTCTGTAGACTCAACAAAAACATGCATAGAATGAGAACGGAAAAGAACCCTCTATGCCGCCGGTACACGAAAAAAAAATGATACTTCAATACAATTCCTGAATAAATGCAAAACGTACAAACAGAAACGCACAGCAATCTTTGGCAAACATAACCTAACCACAGATATGCTTAAAACAACCCATTGGCTAAAAGTACTAGACATCATCAGTATCATCATCGAAGAGACAAAGTAGAACATCATAGATGTACCTCAAGATAAGAAAAAAAAATGGTAGGTTTTTTTAGTCAGTAGAAACCTGGCACTACTGGAAAGTACGGGCTGTCCAGTGTCTTTTAAATTTTTTTTTCTAGCTACGCAAAAAATACATTGTGGTTGTCTGCTGGCACAATTTCTAGCATGCCATGTTTGTAAACTTCTTTAGTAGTTGAAAGTAGTCAAAAAATTCTTTTTTTAGAAATTGGTTATTCTTGGTGTCTGAGAAATTTGTGTCTTATTTTACAGCTTTGTTGGCAAGGATGTTTTTTTTTTAATTTTTTTTTTCAATTTAAAGTCTTTCAAGCAGTGAGCGCTCAAATTAAATTTGTTTCAAATTTTTGTTTTTGTGGTCAATAAGATACTCAATTTATTGCAAGATTATTGTTGCTTTTAATTGTTGAAGTTAGGCAGGCTACATAAGATCGGTTAAATTTATAGTAAGTATAAAGAACTAAGTTGTTTACCATTCCCTGTTCTTGATCTTTTCTATCTTGTCAACTAATTGGAGCAATAAATTTAAAAAACGTTTTTGTTAAAAAAAAACATTGCAATTGTCATCATCAATTTTTAGATCAAAGAGATACAAAGCATAGAAATAAAAATAATCAAAATTTAACTTGTTTCCCTTTTTAGGAATAGGTTTAATATTTGCATATTTCCCACAATTTGGAAATGTTTTATTTTTGTTTGATAAGACAAATACTTTGGTCAAATTTAGAGCTAATTCATTTGCAAATGTTTTAAAAATAATAGGTAAAATTTTATCTATACTTTTTGGTATTTAGTTTATATAATTTATAGCTTATTGCTCAACTGTTGTACTATAGGTTCTATGCTAGATAAAGATACTAACGATGGCAAGCCGTAGCAGTAACAAGCTAACGCAAAACGACAAGATGTGCCAACCCGACTAAAATGGACAATAATGAGTCAAATAGAAACAGTAAAAGAAGAAAAAACTGCTAAAAATAAATCTTAAGTTAATTAATATATAACTTTTACGCTCGGTGTGGTGGTTGAATAGTTAAGCGTTTATTGCAATAATTATTTAAAAACATTACTGGGCGTAAAGTATATTGTAAGGTTTTTATATTTTGAACAGACAAATAGAAAGAACTGTTTGCGTTATAAGTAGACTTGATGCAGTGCAATTGCTTTACAATTTTCCAAGTATTTTGCAAACCGAAAAAACTTAGTAAGTATTAAAAAAATTTAGAAACTTATTCCAAATTGTAGTTCAGGCTAGATGTAGACAGCTGTCTATGATACAAGTTTGAGCCCAAAATTGTTAATAAATTTATTATTATTTTTTATAAATTATATTAAAAAAAATGGAATATATCGGCGCAACAATATAATATTAAAGATTTAAGATGTATACTACAACACCATCTTGTAGCAAATGGTAACATTACAAAAAAAAATATTTTAAATTAGTGATTTGTAATGAGATGCTACTAAGATTTAAATATGGTAGCATATAATCAGGTAACTCACTTGCATATTGTATGATGTACAACAAAATAGCGTGTACTACACTATATAAATGTTCATAAAAATAAATTTTATTATATTTTATTAGTTCCAAAGTTGATGTTTTTAAAGTTTATTATTTATTATTGATAACATAATTTGTTCCTTAATAATAATTAAAATTACATCAAATATTTTCGCACTGTTTTTAGAAATATTTGTATTAACATAATTTGTTTTAAAAAAAACTTAAATTAATACTCGTAATTGAAACTTCCGGCGGTTACCAGTAGCGCTAAAAATAATTAAACAATTTATAAAATATACTTGTATTTTTAGATTGTTGAAAAATGTGGATTTCATAATTTTCAACTAATTATACTGTTAAAGATCGTCAAAGATCAATAAAAAATCTTAATTATTAACCAATTAAATTAACAACATTCCTGAATATTGTTTAATTATCGTAATTACCATTAACTTAAGCCAAGCTTGAGAATATAAAGCACATTATTCCAAATCTTGCAAGGCTCTTTGATTATTTCGTATAGTAGCAATAATAATTTTTGTTGTAGAACCCATTAAAATCTCAACAGCAATAAATTAAAAGCATTAATAAATATATTTCTCTCGATGAAATTGCCCCAATGCACGGAGGCACTGGTAACAACAACAACAACAAGAAAGCCCCTGGAGCCGTCCTTTGCCTTGGTGTTGTGCCACGAAGCACACACATATACACAGTGAGACGGAGATACTTTATTTGGTTGTTTGTTCGGTAAGTGGCTGGAGCATCCCGCTGGATTTATGGTGCCGGTTCCAACAGGGTGTTCTATCATCCGCAACACGACTCGGTGATGTCTCCCCCGCCCTGGTGGGGTGCTGGGGGTGGGCGACACGCCGCAGACCCGCGAGGTGCTGTCAGTTACAAATGCGGCCGCTTGTACAACTTGAGATATGCCATGGGCCAGATGTAATTATTATACGGAATACGGGGCCATAAGTCATGCCGACTGACTTACCTATACAACATACACACACCATATATATGCAGCACTCCTGGTGCCCACCGAAATAAAAAAAGTATAAATAATAAATATACGCACCTCGCTTTTAACCAGGAGGAAATTAATGGGGCCGCCGTTCTGGATAAATTACATTTCAACGAAAATTAATATTTATTCGGCTCTTGATGAAATTAACACGTAATAATTGTGTGCGAATGCAATAAACGCCTTGTACATTACTCATTTTCTTCTACTTTATGGTCTGAAATATTTATTTGTTTCTTCAGAATATTGCAGCAATGCCGCGAGGATGGGCCGAAGGAGCGGGAATATGAAGGTGTGAGAACGGAAGTGTCGAAACTCGATGAGAGAGGCGACCCGGAGGAGAGATATCCATGTCGATGCATTGCCACACGATGACCATTATGGGAAGTGCAATTAGAATGCAAGGATCAGCGATTAATTATCATTCTGCATGAGTGCCGCGTTCGTATCACCACGGCACGGCGTTTTAGTTTCCTGTAGGATTGCCTTGGCCAAAAATATAATTGATGACTTAAATGGATTGGCAAAATTCGTTTAGAATTTTTGATTAGAAAAACAATGAGCTATTAACGAAATTTTTATAAGGTTTTGAAAACACATTTGTTACTAAAACAGAAATTGTTCAAGGTATGATATAAGTGTCATTGATAAGTTCTAATTTAAAAATATATATTAAAAACCATTCTTTCTAGTTTTATTAAAAAATTTTTTCTGGTTTTCTGAACAATTAAGAAAGAAATACAATAAACAAATTACATTTCTTAAATTTTGAATGTGGTTTACATTCCATAATTATATAAACAATTTTTAATGTCATTAACACGAAACGACTTAAGATTTAAACCGCTTATCACAAACGTGAATCACGTTTATAAATTTACAAAAATTAGAGAAAACAAAATAAAAAGTAGTTCAAATTCTAAACGTTACATGGCCCACAAATTAGAAGCAGAAGTAAAACTTAAATTTAATTTTAAAATAATTTGAGGAAAGCATTGTTTGAGATTAAATGTCAAACAAAATCTGCTTAGATATGAATGTATACTTATACATCGGTTTTCTCAATTACAACAAATTTGAATAATAAAAAGCTTATATTGGAATCAAAAAACTTAAATTAAATCAAAGGAACTAGACTTAAATGAACTAAAGAGGGTAAGACAAGACTGTATATTGTCACCGGTTCTTTTTAATAAGTTTTCTTCTTTTTCTCTTTTTTTTCTTAGCCATCATTTATCTATTTCTGGATGTAGGCTTCCTCCAAAAATTTCTGTTTTCCTATTTTGAATCCAGTTTTTCCTGCAATATTTTGGATATTTTCTCGCCATCTTCTCCATGGTATGCAAGCACTTTGTTTGATTTCTCTCAAACGCCAAGTTGTGATCTTCATTGTCCACCTGTCCGGATTTTGCGTTTGCTATGTGGCCAGCCCATCGCCACTTTAGCTGCGCCACCCTAATAAGTACCTCTGTCACACCGGTTCTTCTTTGGATTTTCTCATTTCCAAACTCTGTCCTTCAAAGTAATTCCGAGCATAGACCTCTCCATTGTTCTCTAAATGAGCATTGGCATCACGCAAGATTCAAATACCTTCGTTTTGAGATTTACAGGAAACTCCTTAAAGATATGGCTTAATTTGCCAAAAGCTTCCTGAGAAAAACCTATTCTTCTTGAGATTTTAGATCTGATTTTATTCACTAAGTTGAATTTTATTGTCAAAATATTGTTCAATTTGTTGATTATTAATTGTTACCTGGATATTTCGCGGGCTAATGACTTTGGTTTTTGACAAGTTCATTGCAAATCAAATTTTTACTGACTTTTGATGGAGTTTCTGATGCATGCTCTTAAGTTCTTCTGCAGGTTGCTCATGACAACAATACTGTCTGCAAATCGCAAATAATTAAAGCGTATTCCGTCAATATTTATTACTTTTTTATGCCAGTTTATGGTTTTGAAGACATCCTCCAAAGCTAATGTAAAAAGTTTTGGAGAAATTTTATCTCCTTGCCGCACTCTTCTTTTAATTGGGACATTATCTATTTTTGAGTCTTTGTCAATTTTAAGTTGGATGGTCTGTTTGATAAGGTTTGAGTATCTTGAGTCGATTTTTGCATTGTCTAGGGATATATATATGTATTGCCTACGTTTCGAATCGAAATCGAATCGAAAGCCTTCTTGTAACCCACAAAGGCTATGTGCATTGTTATATTATACTCAGTGCTGACATTGCTGTGTCCACACTGGCAGAAAATGGATGAAAAAATAAGTTATTGGAAAAGAAAAGTATTTTGAGATCAAGAAAAAGTAACATATACATAGATGATGACTTAACAATAGATGAAAGAAAATAGGCTAACAAAAAAAAGCAAAGGAAAAAAAACAATGGTCAGATACCAAAAAGCGTGTATCAACAGCGAATGGAGGGTTTGGAATGGAAAAAAAAATTCTTGAAAAGGTTGAAAGTGGTTCAATAAACCAATAAAAATTAAATGTAAGGAGGCGAGAACAACAGTGGCAATACTATTCTGAAACGTAACAGGATTAAACAATAAAGAAGAAGATTTTTGGAACTACATTAGAATGTTTGACGTAATCGGAATGGTATAAACCTGGGTGGATGAAGAAAGGTGGAAAAAAATAAAAAAAAATATGCCAAACGAGTATAGATGGATTTGTCAACCAGCTGTCAAAGAAAAAAAAAGGGTAGGGCAAAGGGGGAATAATTACGGGAATACGTAGAAAAATAACGCAGGAAAATTGTGAAGAAGCAGATAAAAACGAGTTATTACAACAAAACTTTTTGCTGGGACTGAAACATTTTAAAATAGTTACACTGTATAGTAGAGGAATGAAAAATATAAAGAAAGCATTAGAAGAAACAATACAAAAAGCAGACAAGAAAAAACTGATAATAGGAGGAGACTTCAATGCAAGAATTGAATCAAAAAGAAAGAGAAAAAAATTTGAAAACCATGTTAGTAAAAGAAAATCAAAAGAAAATAAAAAAGGGAAAATAATGTTATACATGATAGAAGAAAGAGGGTGGGACGTGTTAAATAGAAATAAGGCAGGAGATGAACAAGGAGAATATACATATATAGGAACAAATGGCCAATCGGTAATTGACTAAGCAGTAGTAAACGACGAAGCGTGGTAGGAAGTGAAGACATTTAAAGTGGAAAAAAGAGTGGAATCAGATCACCAGCCATTAGAAGTACATTTAACAAGTGATAGAATAAATAAAACAAACAAAAAAAGAAAACAATAACAGAAGTAATATAGTCGGAAGAAAGCATAAAAAGTTACAACAAAAATCTGAAAACAAATAATTTTACAGAGAACGACGTAGAGAACAAAATCCAAGAATTAGAAAAAAGAATAAAAAAAGCAACAGTAAAAAAGATGTATGTATACACAAAAGAAAAAATATTTAGAAGCAGATGGTGGGATAAGGAATGCATGCTGAACAAGAGAGAGAGGCAAGAAAAATGCTACGCAAGTGGAAAAACAATAAAGCATCAAAACAAGAATACCAAAACGCGTTAAAAATATATAAAAACAAATGCAAACAAAATAAGATAACACACATACAGAAAAAAGAAATAAAAATAAAAGCAATACAATCAAAAGTAGAAGCATAAAAGTATATAAACAAAGACAGAAAACAGCATAAAACAATTACTATGGAAGAATGGAGAGATTATTTTTCAACACTATTTGATGGAACAGACAGGAAAAAGGAAGATCAAAACAAAAAATGTCAAGAGCCAAACTTGCAGCCAGAAGAAATTACAGCAGAAACGATACAAAGGCAAATAAAAAAACTAAAAAAAACGAAGACGCCAGGTGTGGATGAAATACAGAATAAAGCATAGATGTATGGAACGAAAGAATTAATTGAAAGATTGAGAGAGGTAATAAATGGAGTATGGAAATGAGAAGGATTTAGTTGAAAACTATCGAGGAATAACATTAGTTAATACGGCATACAGGATATACGCCATGACGGTAAAGGAAAGATTGAATAAGAAATTGGAGATAAAAGGAATATTGCCAGATGGGCAGGCAGGGTTTAGAAAAGGGAGAGGTACTAAAGACAACGTATATATATATATTAAATCATATAGTTGAAAAAGAATTAACTGTAAAGAAAGGAAAAATATACGAGTTGTTTTTGGACCTTAAGGCGGCCTTTGATAGTGTGGATAGAAAAAAATGGTGGTCATGTTTGAGAGAAAAAGGTATTAGTGAACATCTGGTAAGAAGAATGGAAGATGTATATGCAGAAACGGTGAGCAGAGTATGTGTAAACGGTAGAATGAGTGAAAATTTCAGGACAACAATAGGTGTGAGACAGGGATGCCCATTTAGTCCTAGTCTGTTTGCAGCATATATTCCAGATATAAAAAAAGCTAAGCGTTGCACAGTGAAAGTAAGGTTGTTAGCATACGCAGATGACATGGTGATTGTCGCAAAAGAAGCAAAAGAAATGAAAGAAATGATTAGATGTTTGGAAAAATACTTCAGAAAAAATTGTTAAGAGTGAATGTTGATAAAACAAAAATTATGATGTTTAGAAAAGGGGGAGGAAGACATAAGAAAAAAGTTTGGAAATGGAAGGAACAAGATATCAAAGATGTAAAATTATTCAAATATTTAAGATATGTATTTAGTGCAAATAACAGCAAAAATGAGCACAAACAAAATTTAACAAGAAAAACAAACAAGGAAATTTGAATGTATGAAAATAAAGGGGACAATTTAATAGTCTAGTTAGAAGTATAATGCTTTATGGGTCGTAAATTTGGGGCTGGAAAGAACAGAATAAATTAGAAGCTATAAATGCAAAATACTGGAGATGGGTACTAGGATTAAATAGAGAAACCCCAGCATACATTGTATTAGAGAAAGTAAAAAGAGATAAAATAAAAGTAAAAGCAGGAAAACAAGCAGTAAGATATGAAGAAAGATTGAGAGAAAGAACTGAATGTAAAATTTTGCAAGAATGTCTGAAAGAAAAAATGAATGAATAGGAGTAGAGAGAAAGAAATATTACAATGGAAAAAGATTGACTGTAAAGAAGTAGAAAAAAAGAGAAATAGTGGAAAAGTTGTGTGGAAAGAAATAACGATGCGTGATAGGAATATAGAAATGCAAGAGAGAAGAATAAGAGTGAATGAATCAAGATACAATGAGAAATATGCAATGATTATGGAAAATAATATTCCAAAATACTTTAATAATTCAAAATACACAAAAACATAAAAAAAGATACTTGCAAGATTTAGATGTGGAAATAAAGAAAAAGTTTGCAAATTTTGGATGAATCAAGAAAGCAAATTGTGCAGAATGTGTAGAGAAACTATTGAAACAATAGAACATATGTTAAAAAAATGTATTGAAATGAGAGAAAAACAAATGGAAAGAAAAGATTTGTTGAAAGAAGATGGAAGAAGAATAGTGTGGATAAGAAGCGTCATTAAAAGAAGAAAGGAAATGGATAAAGACTGTAAAATTTAAGTAGTATTATATTATATTATAATGATCACGTGGTATAATTTGTTACAAATTATGATAATATAAGTTTTGTTAAATAAAAATTAGTTACGTATAAATTATTGTAAAATTATTGAAAAATGTAATGTAAATACTTTTCAAGGCCAACTGGCATGAGTGTCTGCAAGTGATCTATAGTCCCAAATCTTTTGCGAAAATCCGCTTGTTTGCATGATTGGTATAAGTCCATTTTGTGAGTTAATCGGTTTGTTATAATCTTTGTTTGTTGACAGCAATCTGATAGGACGGTAATTTTCAATGTTGTTTCTGTCACCTTTTTTGTACAGCAGAATAACTTAGGCATTTTGCTATTTGTTTGGGATTTTTTCTTTCATTGTTTTGTAGAATTTGTACACTTTCAAAAACGATTGATCATTTTGCTGGTAATTTAATCCTTGCCTGGACTTTTTCTGTTTTGCTTCTGATTTAATGTTGCTATTAGTTCGTCTGTGTCTATTTTGGAAATTTCTTTCAATCCCAAGTTATAAATTTTTAATTTCTGGTATCGATTATCCTGGGTTATAGAGCTATATAGCTTTTTATAGAAGTCCTGAGCAGCACCTGTAATCTCTTTCCGGTTACTGACTATGATGCCATCTTTGTTTCCATTTGAAAGTTTGGATTTAAAAACCTTAAAGCTTTTGTTATCTTTGATTGTATTTCTTATTAGTTTTGTTTTATCTTTTCGGATATTTTTGCTAATGTTTTTATTAATTTCTTTATAGCATTCTGCTTCCCGATCCATTTGTCTTCTTACTTCTATTAGGTTATTTGTGTTTGTGCTAATTTTTATTGAGCTTTCTTTGTGTTTTGAACATATTCCCTTTGTTGCAACTTGAATGCTTTTTGCGATGTGCTCGGACAGTTCGTCTATTCCAAATTGTAGGAGTATTTTTGGTTTGCTTAGTTTAGTGTTTAAAGTATGTACCTCAACTGTTGGGTATTTTTGTTGGTATATTAGTTTTTTTTTTTTAATTTTGTGTTTTAATTGTAAGGTTGCTTGGACTAAACAATGGTCGCTATTAGTATCGAATTGGTTTAGAACGGTAACATTCTGGCAAATATCCTTTCTGTTGGATATGATGTAATCAATTTTGATTTTTACGGTACCGTTTAGACGTTTCCAGATCCATCTTTGTTGCGGAGGTTTTTGAAAAATGGAATTCTTGCAGAAGAAGTTTTCATTTCTACAGTAGTTGATTAGCATTTCTTTTCTTTTGTTCTTATGACCAAGACTATTTCTTCTAACGTTTGGGATATCCTCGTCTGTGTTTTGCCCAATTATTGAATTAAAATCACTATTAATTGTAACAAACTTGGCGTTTTCGTTGTTTTTGGCAATAGTTTTATATTCGTACAGCTGTTCCGCTTCTTCTTCCCCGATGCACTGGTAGGAGCATACACCTGGATTATTTGTAGACTGTACTTGTTGTTAATTTGTATCATAATGTATATGACTCGATTTGATATAGATTTTGTTTTAGTAACTCAATTCATCAGACGCTTGTTTATCATCAGAGCAACTCCTCCTTTGTAATAGTTGGTTTCTGTGTTGAATTGGTAAAGTAGGAAGTAGGTGTCCTGACTTCAGAGATGTTGTTAGTTCTTTTTTTGATCTAGTTTTGCTTATCCCTAGAAAGTCCTAGTTTATATATTGAATTTTTTGCTCTAGTTTTTCCATATGTTTGGATATTGTAAGTTGCAATAAAGAATTTTTCTTTTCTTTCCGGTGTTGGTCGTTGTCTATATTTCCTCGTTGAATTTGTGCTTTCCCCAAAAATCTCGAAGCGGCCTGATATATCAGTGCAAGATTCTGAGTTAGTAGTTCTACTTGCCCGGGGTATTAATGTTTGGAAATTCGACTTTTTCATATTTATATTTGGGGGGTTAACGGCATTTAAACGCCACGTTTGCCAGGGGGTAGGCAAGTTTTGGCAACAGCCGCCCATTCTGGGTACAGACTCTGTCGGTGTTCGCTTGCAGCCGCTCGATTTGAGACATACGCTGCGTTTTTGGGCTAGTTTTGGTCGCCCCGTGTATTTCATTTCTCCGGTTCTACCTATATCTAGAAGGCGTTTCCCAATCCGCTACCTGGGGAGGCGCCCGATGAACAACTAGCAACCCCTGCTATGTATTCAAAGTGCATTAAAAAAAAAACATTAACAAATACCACAATAATAGTGACAAATACTAATGATCTTCAAAGCATGTTGCAGAATATAAGTACAGTCAGTCAATTCTATGAACTAAAAATAAGTTTGATTTAAAAAAAAAAACAAAACTATCTTCTTTTTCATCTTAATACGTTAGGATTATGTCATGTATTTCCATAAATAATAGAAATAGTAATATTTGTTATGCTAAACTCCAGCTTTCGTAACATCGCATTGGGGGCATCCGAGTGGCCTGATTGTGTTTGGCTTTTTTTCTTTAGTAGTTTTAGGCAAGCGATCCGTAAGCATTTTGCATCTCAAAGTTGACACAAATTTTTGATTTCTCAACTTTTTTTGGTCTAATAAACTAAAACCAATGATCTGAATTCTTTGTAGTCTGTATGCATTTGTTTATTGGTCTTTGTTCCTCAGTATATTCCACAGTTTTTTCTGCCCCCCTCCCATCGTAAAGGTAATGTTTCATATCTAAAGAGAATTTTTCGCTCCTTTTTTGATTGATAAAATTTCTTGGTTGACTCAAATTTCTTACAAGTTAGTACCTATTCCTTATATGTAATTTAGGATTAAACCTGTACTACAAATAGGATTTTTATTTTTTCTTCTTTTTTAGCCTTTGGTGTTCTCAAAAGTGAATCTGTGTTGTTGTTTGTGAGGGAAAAAGTGCTGCGCATGCTAAAGATACTATAGACATTATAACAATGAAAAAAAAACCTATCAGCACTATAAACGACAAAAGGTAGAACATTTGGGGCATATCATTTGAGGAGATTAATTATGCATGGCAAAATAATCAGAAAAAAATCTTTGGGGCCCTACGTTAATGAACAATGTCAACCATCCTACGTTAATGAATAATGTCAACCATGTGAACAGCAAAATGTCAACATTAGATAGTTAACAAATCTACCGCTAGATAGCGTATTCTCAATAGCTACACTTTGGGATTGCTGCTAAGAAATACGCCATAGCATGACGGAGGGTCAGCTCTGAATATTAAATTAATGTTATGCCGGAGCTTATAATAAAACCTGCAACAATTCTGTGCCCAGACTCTTGCCAAAGCATGCATCCTGAGTCGAATCCAATACATTATTAATTATGAGTAAATATAATAACAGGACACTAGTACAAAATAAATAAAGTTAGTTTTGTTGAATAAATAAATTTATTCAAAAAATAGATATTTAACATGTCTACTGTCTATTTAGAAGTTAATAAAGGCATATTTTAGCCCGCCACCCATTTTTGAGATATGGAAATCTGATATGATTATCGTCGGCAATAAGCATTTCTATGTCCTAATACTATTTTATTTATAAATAAATAAATATCATTGTAAGTAGAAGATAATATATACATAATTTTAGAAATAACGCATACGTTACTAAATAATTTTAAAAACTTTCTACTTAAAACTTTAATATTTGATTTGATAAGCATATTGCTAAATTATTATTATTTTTAGCGTTTAATTTTATTATCTGCAGCTTTTAAAGTAAGTAGATATTGAATGGAAAATGCGACATAAATAGCGCGTAATTATACATAAAAAAAAAACTTAAAACTAAAACCGTTTCTAAATGAAAATAAAAAAGTAAGCAAGCGCGTATAAATTGTATTGTAATCGTCCCCGGTCAGGGTTTCATTGAAAGTTCTTCACGGCCGCGACCGGTGGAGAGCATGAATGGTCGTATCTCTGGATGCTCATCCGGCCATCTCGTGTAACAAACGACGACTTCAAACTGGCTGACAACAAATACCGAACAGAGAAAGATATACGAAACATCTTCAGGCAGGTGCAGGTGGGCAGTAAAAGTGCTACACGGCGACATTATAGAAGAAAATTAAACAAATAAACAATCCGCTATTAAAGTGGGTTATGTCATCTCTGTGCAATTTACTCTTTCTGAAATGTCATCGCCTAGTTTTCTTGTGAAACCGTCCCGCCGTGCGTGCGTATTCCACAGAAGGAATGCATCTGCAGAACAGTTTTATACCAGTTTTTTTTTCAATTTCATCAATCAGCACAGTAACAAACTATTTATTGATCAATAAGTTATATTTGAGAAGCTTAAGACCAAATTAGGTTGATAAATTAAAGTATATTTTTATTTGTGTTTGATTTCTTTCTTCAGTCAATAAAATTTTGATTGGTGTTATAAAAATAGAGATACATTGTAGCTAGCTCTAATTGCAACCATTTGATGCGCTTTTTATTGTGACTTGATTCAATTTAACGGTTATGGCATTGTTAAAGCGAAAATGCGTTCTCAAATCGCAATAATATTATTTTAAAAATACAAGATAAGCCGCCATAAAGGAAGTGTATTGTTAAGGTCGCAGGATAAGAACCGTGTAGGAAGCGTTGGTAATTAACAGCGTGACGGTGTTTCATAAAAAAAATGTTGTAATATAAAATTGTGTGCAAATGTTCCATATGGATATTTTTATAGTGAGCATTAAATTAAAATTAAAGCATTTTATGATATTTATTGGAAATTTTATTATAGTACTTTTCGATATAGTTGATTTGCAATGGTATGAATAGCACCTACGATGTTAAACGTTAGAAAGAACACGCGAGAAAACGAGATTAAAGTGAAATAAAATAATTGCGATATATTGGCAGTACGCTCTAATTGGTTAATTTGTTATGTTGGGAAGTCTCGAGTTGGATCTCCACTCAACCGTAAATATTTAAAGATTTGATCACTGTTACATCACAATCATTTTACACCAAAAAACCTTTGGATTGATTGACAATATTTAATTCTTTTAGCAGAATAGTAGAAACGTTAACAAAACAATGAAAGTTTAGAAAAAGATTTTTTGTTTGTAGTCTGAGCTGCAGCTGATGGTGGTAATAGCTCCAACCAAATGGTTTTGGTATTTATATCTTTCATAGAATACAGTTTCTAGAGGACTAAAGTTTTCAAGTTTATAGAAAATGGGGTCAATAACTTTTTATTAGGTTTGTCCAATTTTAAGTTTTGGTAAGATAGCAAAGAGTTTTTGCCTGTCTAATTTCTACTAGAGACGGCAGAGTTTGCAATACTGGTGGAAACGCTTCTTAAAAATATTTGCATTTAACTTGCTTTGAAATTTTCTAGGAAATTTCTTATGGTTCCATTGCATTTGATACTTTGTCTTTGAATTTAATTGGTGTAATTGTGATTGATGTGCTGGAGACACTATTATATTTGGAAATTTAATTTGGTTTGATTTGATTATGATCTAAATTTATTAGCGGGCTGTCTGGGTTTTGAGTTTTTTAGTAGAGATCTCAGTTAGATAAATAATCATTGAGAGTTTTTTAAAGATACCTCGTAACTATAGTTATATATAGCAAAGTATAAAGTAGCAGTTGGACGGCAGTTTTTATCTAAATACAATGACAAACAGGATCAAGGTTTAGTTTTGTTGCCTTAGTTTTTAAATTTCTTGTTATAAGTCTTTAAATTCTTAAAAATCCTTTTTTTTGCATAAACCTACACGTATAAGCACTTTACTCATTCAGTAGTTTTGATTTTTGAAGACCAAAAACTTTTGTCAAGCACTACTTTACTTATTGTAAGCCTCGCAGATGTAGTAAAGGTTTTAAATATCTTTCAAGTATGCTCTTGAAAGTTTTATATTCTACCTAAAGAACAAAGTTGCTCGGCTAAAGAGTCTTTCTGATTTAGTATTGGGTTTTTCTATCTTTTTGGTTATAGTTTGTGTGTGTATTCTGGTAGAGCTGCAAACGCAGAGTGCAAGGTTGAAATAGTCTTGGACTATCCAGAGAAAATCTATTTCTTGGTGGTCGACAACATTGTGGAAGTGATTGAGAAAAAAAGTGCAGTTTGGTTGTGAGTTGGTCACCTAGTTGCACTAGGCAAAATTTTTGTCTATTCTGTTTTAAAAAATCTCAACTGACTAGCAATTTTTAAAAGATGTAATGTGTTGAATTTACAAAAATAAAAAAGCATCTACCAACTAATCCTTCTCCCTGGTGTAAACTCACACAAAAAAGTTTTTAAAAGAGTTCATCCAACGCCTGCCTATTGGACATTGATTTAGTGTAGAAGCGGTTGAAGGGCCTTGACATTAAAATGATTCAATCTTTTTTAGATAGTATGAAGCAACCATATCCAATTTTAGACATGCATATAAAGCAAATTTTTGATTTAACTAGTTGCAACTTGTAGTTAGAAGCGGATTTAATTAATTGCTTGCCATTTTGGTTTTACCCAATATAGCTGTTATGAGCAAACTAAAAGTTAATAGGTACTTTGCAGTACCCGTCCATGAAATTAGAGCGCCATTTAGATAGACGTTCTTGTAATAAATTAACAAAATCTCTTTAAAAAGAAGTTAGCCTTGCTTTTCTTAGTTAATTTTTATCCTCCAGTACCTTAACCAAGTTTCAAGAACCGTTTGAACTATTAAAGCAATAACTTTTAGTTACTTATAAATGTACAGGGTGCGCCAGAGAAACTTACTTATTTGAAAAAACTCCCGAGCGGTGAGTTGGGCGGGGAAGGGGTCGAGAGGGGGTGCATCTAGAGAGGGAAGTTCCCAAGTTTGTTTCTCCCTCTAGTCAGTTGCCATCATGCTCTGGTCTAGAGAGCAGCGGGCCTTCGCCGTCGAGAGCTTCTTTTCTAACGGTCGCTCACTTGTTGCTAGGCAACGTGCCTTCCGCGCTCGCTTTGAAATTCCTCCTCACAGACTCGTTCCTGGCCGTAATTCAATTCTGTCGTGGGTTAACTCATTTTGGAAGTGTGAAAGTGTCGCTAAACCCAGAAATGAACTTTAACGGACCAGCAGAACTCCGGAAAATAACGAAGGAGTGAGGCAGTCAGTAGTGCGTTCTCCCCGGCGTTCGGCTCGCAAACACGCAGGTGCTATGGGAATTTCTGACACCACTGTTCGACGAATTCTCCATCAAGACCTTCAATTTCATCCCTATAAATTGGCTGTTGTGCAAAAATTAACTGAACGCGATTTTGTTGTTCGTCAAAATGCATGTAAAATGCTGATTGACAACCTGCCTGAAGACGTGGTAGTTTTTTCCAGTAACGAGGCTCACTTTCACATTTCCGGCTGCGTCAACAAGCAAAACATGCGTTATTGGAGTGGTGTAAATCCGCGTGAACTTCACCAGAAACCACTTCATTGTGATTTCGGCAATGAAAATAATTGGTCCTTATTTTTTTGAAGAAAACGAACGCGCAGTTACTGTGAATGCAGCTTGTTAGAGGAACATGATCATGGAATTTTTTCTTCCAAGTCTCGAAGAAATGAACGTTATAAACGTGTGGTTTCAGCAAGATGGAGCCACAGCACACACAGCACGAGACTCAATGAATTTGTTGAGACAACATTTCCCCGACCGCCTCATCTCTCTCAGAGGCGATCTCCAATGGCCGGCACGCTCTCCAGATTTGAATCCGTGCGATTTTTTTTTATGGGGTTATTTGAAATCCCTGGTTTATGTCGATCGACCACGGACCATAGCACACCTCAAGAACAACATTCGCGACGCTATTGCCAACATACCGATTGATATGCTGCAATGAGTGGACACAAATTTCAAAAATCAACTTAATTAGTGTATGCGCAATGGGGGTTGCCATTTACCTGATGTCATTTTCAAGACTGCATGAAAAAAAAATTGGGATATTGTATTCTCAAATAAAAAAAGAATTAAAACAATAACTGAAGTACTTTTGTTTTTATTGACCTTTCAAATAAGTAAGTTTCTCTGGCGCACCCTGTATATCAGTGCCGTATTGTTGGCGTACTTTGCAAATTTGACACCAGGCGTAATGCATGGTATGTCTGATACATATAAAACCTATTTTGGCTTAAGATGTGCAATGATATCTTTTACCTTGGACTGCCACTTCCTATTAAACCTTTTCTGCATAATCCATATCTAAATCTTTGTCATAGACTAGAGTGCAAATGCTTTGGCTTTGCTTTTTAATGTGTATTTAAAGCCTTATTCCACATAAATAAAAAGAAGCAATGTACGCTTATTCCAAAAAGTTTTAGCTATTATCTTCTATATAAAATTATTATATTTATTAGAAGACTCAAGAACAAATTTTCAACACTAATTTTTGTGCTTCCTGATTGCTATTTTAACCTCTGCATTGATCCAGTTCAGCTCAGTCCGTTTGTTTAACTGATTTTTGTCATTTATGTTTTTTTCAATTTTAGGATCGGATAAGCTCTCTAGCTTTTTCCATTGCTAGCAAAATGAAGCTAGTAAAGTCAACGACCGCGCTGTAAACTGTAGAATATAGAAAAAAAAATAAGAACCAGACAGTTTTGCAGACCAATTGGACCCTCTCTTTGCACTTTTAGAAATCTAAGACTACTGGGCTGTGGTTTTAGCTTGGGTTGTTAATGACTTTGTGTAACGCAATGTCGAGAACGCCTTCACGGTACCCTTGAGAAAGATGAGGGGTTAGCATGTCTAGCCCTAGTACAGTATCATTATTCTTGACAAACTTTAACAATATTTTGCTTTAAGCATTCGTTCGTGTGCTGTGTCAAGCTAGATGCTTTTGTTAAAGTCTTCTGCAACAGTTATTGGAAACTCGACGTCTAGTATAGCATCAAGATCTGCTGTTACTGTTGGCGGAGTAGGGATTAACGAGTTTTTTTAGTTTTTTTCTAAATACGTGAAAGTGTTTGAAATGTTGTATGTTTTACTAAGACCTAAACTAATTTTGGATATTAATATTAACATCACATTAATAAATATTATTTTCAAAAAAAAAAAACGCTTTTAGGTTTTCTTTTTTGTTATTAGAGCCGTTGCTATTCCAAGAGCATACAAAACAAAATATTATTTCTAGGCGTTTCATCTTAAGTGACTTGAGATACCATTTCTTGTAATCTTCTTTGCCTGCCATCATCTAGTGACGTCATTTAAGGAAGATTGCTTTTCTAAAATAAATTAACTAGTTGATGGACCCTCGCACATTGCTCTGATTATTGTATTGTGAAAGTAAAATTATTTTAAAAGTAAAGAATACAAGATAAATTTGTGATATAATTAGTGTATATTAAGGATTTTATCCGCACGTTGCTAAAATAGTTTCACATTAATATAAATACCAGGATCGGAGCAATGAGCAAGGGTCAATTTCTATGCTCGGAGCGCTGTTTGATAATCGAAGCGAGGATCGCCGTTGTGTCCACACACTTAGAAGTCTACATTATGTCCCTGGTAGGTGAACAATCCCAAAAAATCAACAACTACAAAAACCAAGTGAAGCAAATAAGACGCGACTCGAAAGATGCAAAATTCACCAGTGAGCTGCCCATTTAGCTTCCAGCTGCCCTAAAAGTTTCTCGTCTGCTACCAAAAAAGTCCCGATAAAGACGACCTACTCAGCTACCCAGGTCCAGACCAGTAAGCTAGTGGGAATCCCAATTCAAGTCTACCCCTCCAAGAAAAAAATAAAAATTTACCCAGAACATAAAGTCAATTTGCACTACCTCTAGTAGAAGAATTTATCTTGGTAAAAAAAAACAGAAAGTTAAGGAAGAAACCGAACAAGCCTTCTTTAACTACTTGCTCTAATAAGCCATCAGCCAGTCTATCAGGTCAGGTGAACTGTACAGGTTAGTCAGTTAAAAAGTAGCAGGACTGATGAGCTAACAAGCAATTCGACTGCTCGCAGCCAACAAGAAAGCGACCTACTTCACCACTTAACTGAAGCGAGCTCACAGCCCGAAACAAATGCAATTTTAATTGCAAACAAAACAAAACAAAACGACAACGGATGACTTGATTGTTTAATACTAATCAAAGTACCAACCAATTAATTTGTCTGAATTAATTAATTAATCTCAATTAATTAATTAAATCAGATTTTTTTGCAACATGAATTTACAAACAGATTCCGCCGCTCCCCGGCTGACGGATTGTCAAATCTTGGCCAATCTATATGTCGAGTTTTAGATAATAAAGGCAAACTTGATGACGCAAGACAAAGAATTCAAAAACCTGATAAAAACATAAGGATGGTCAAAAACAAAGCCAAAAGGATCAACATGAAGCAGGGCCGACTTGATTTAACAAGATCATCTTGGACCTGCGCAAGAACATCTCTAAAGCGCAGCTATCTTTGCGCTGGTTGACAGGCAAAACAATCAACTTGCCAAGACACAAAAAGCTTTTCTATCAAAATTAAAAAGATCCCTGCATTTCTATGCTTCAACCCACCAAGACTTTGGACTCATCGTCCCAAGCCTTTCTTAAAAGGCCAGAAATTCAGCAAAAGAACAACGTTACCGCTCCAAAAAATTTCCCGCAAACAGAGAAGCGATTCATAGTGATGGACTACTCTAAGAAGAAGGAATTAAAAAATAATTTGTGTAAGCCCCATTTAGTAACTAATAGAACTTCAACCGGCCTTTCAAATTAACGCGCTTTGCGCCAAAATAGCAATCAGCCAACAAAGCCAAAAGATCATTAACCCACCCGCAGGCGCTCACCTTCCATCGTGATTCGGAATAAAACCACATTTCTTGGGTTGTCGACGTTGTTCAAAACGATAAACATTATCATTAATCACGCGACAAACGTAAAAGATGGTATCCGAATGCATCTCTTATCGCATAAGAATTTCCGAGCAGCACTCAATTACATTGTGAGCAATGATATACATCACTACTCATTCCAGTTATTGTCCAAAAAGACCTCATCGCTTTCAGGTTTGCTTCTACTTCTATCAAATGCATGAACAGGGCGGAAAATTTTATGGGGTATTCAAATTAACTTTAAATTAATTATTAACAATTTTTTTAAATTTTGCAAAATAAGCGAGTTATTAGCAATTTTCTATAAAATTTCAGTTTCAGGTCAATTAAATTGAGGTTATGTTAAATTGAGCGTATAAATTTTTATCAAATTTTCACAATTGGTACCTATAATCATAAAGTAGATTTGAACCAATTTGTATCAATATTCAATGCACCGTTTGAGAGTTACAAACTTTTATTCAATCCACCAAGCCTAAAGCATTGGTTACACAGGATCAACTAAGTTATGAAGTGAAGTTATGCAAAACTGAGCGTAATTTTTATAAAATTTTAACAGTTGATACCTATGTTCATGAAATAGATTAATACCAAATTGTATCAATATTTAATGCACCATTTGAGAGTAACAAGTTTTTATTCAATCCACCAAGCCTAAAGCATTGGTTACATCGGATCAATTAAGTTGAGGTTAAACAAATTTGAGCGTATTAATTTTTATCAAATTTTCACCAGTTGGTACTTATAATCATGAAATAGGTTGCTACCAAATTGTTTCAATATTCAATGCATCGATTGGAATTTAGAAATGTTTATTCAATCCACCAAGCCCTAAAGCATTGGTTACATTGGATCAATTAAGTTGAGATTATGCAAAATTGACCGTATCAACTTTTATCAAATTTTCACAGTTGGTACCTATAATCATAAAATAGATTGTTACCAAATTCTATCAATATTCAATGCACCAATTAGAAGTTACAAATTTTTATTCAATCCACCAAGCTTAAAGCATTGGTTACATTGGATCAATTAAGTTGAGGTTATGCAAAATTGAGCATATCAATTGTTATCAAATTTACACATTTGGTACCCATAATTATAAAGTAGATTAATAACAAATTGTATTAATATTCAATGCACAGTTTGGAAGTTACAAATTTTTATTCAATTCACCAAGCCTAAGTATTGGGGTCTTTTTTAATGTGCTACGTCCAGCTACAACAAAACGCACAAATTTGGGAGATCTTAGTTCTAACAAAGTTGAGCGATCTAACGATCCGGATAAAATATAAACACAAATCTAAAAACATTGTACAATGACACCGTTACCAGCAATATAGCCACATGGCATCAAGATGCAGTTCACTCTATGTTTGTGTAAAATCCGCTAAACCCCATCCCATCTTTACATACACTAAGACAAAGAAATCAGGGCAAGTTGCAACATTCGCCTCGTGCGGTGAGCCGCACAATACGAGCCACAAGGGCTGCCCAGCTTACATCAAGCTTAAGGCAAGCCAATCTTTGTTTAAAACTTGATCCAAGGCACTTAAAAGCAATTTCTTGCTCACCCAACGCAAGCAAAATTCTGTTTTCAGGCATAAACAAAGTAGTTAGTAAATTCCTCCCAACCTCTATGCAACACTCAACTCAAGTACACTAGGTGCGCTACAATTTTTTTCTCACTAAGACCAATATCAATTTGGCAAGTAGGTCAATGGCTTAGTAAGTTTTAAACGTTTAAAAAAATTAAATAAAAGCACGTGAGGTACTTTAAACACCATCTAGGCTATCAACCACTTTCTTGACCCGGCCAGCTCATTGACCAACTCCGAGAACTAACACCCTAAGTCCTTACGCAACAAGGGCGTTAGTATATGCTGCCTTCTGCCATTCACTAAAAACAAGATATATCATTGCATCAAGTGCAGGCTGAACTCATCGCTCAGAGGTACAACCATACCTTAACAACTTGCATAGCAAGGGATGGGAAAACTTTCCCAATTCTGTATGTTCAGCTTCCGCAAGAAATTAAAAGCAGAGATATTATATTTCTCACTGAGTTATGCAAGCTTGGCGTTACCGTCAAGTGCAAGCAAATGACTGCAGAAATTGGACAATGTCAGCGTTGCTAAAGTTACGCCCACACTGCACAAGCTCCGCGTGCAATTTCTACAAAGAGTCCGATGATGTAGCTACATAAGACAAAAAACTGAAGACTAGCCGCAACAGTCAGGCCTACTTTTTGTCAGAAGATTCATGCTCCACCCAGAAGCACACTAAACGTATGTAAGAACAAATCTTATGCGCAAAAATAGGGACCAACGCAAAGCGCACTTTTTTTAGCTAATAATCAACTGTTACTCCACTTGTCTCAAGCGAGTGACAAAGATTTTATAAAGTTATTCTTGTTTTCAGCTAGTTTATTATCCAACTTTAAAATCCCACCTTTTTTTTTTTGACGTAGTGAGGTGTTGGTCTCAACAAGTGGCCCTTAAGAATGACTTACGCATGGCAATACCTTCCGGTTTTTTTTCTGCGTAAATCCTGTTGTTATATGTCTTTTGCCAGTAGTTTGAGGTAAACTGGTTATTGCCTCGCGGATTTTCACACAAAATTTGTGGCACGCATGCTGTCCCCGGCTCTTCTCTTTCTCTATAGCCCCTACTTTTTTTCTGTCTCTTTTGTTTTTGTTTTTTTTTTTTTTAATCATTTTTATATGCACTGACATCCAGCTTTACATTCTCTTCTTTTTCCAATCCGTGTGTTATTTATTCTAATTATTTGGTTTGTCCTCAGATGCGTTCTTAGTTTTAATAGGTCTTTGTTCATTTTTTTTTTCATTGTATCCTCTTTCCTTTATGAATAGTTTATAAAATTCCATTAGCTGTATTGCTTTTGGCAATCCTAAATTTGTTATTTTTACCTCTAGTGATATCCTTGTATCTCCATCTGGGATTACTTCTCTCGTTGCCAGGTAAATTTTGACCATCTCAAAAGTTGCGTTATTTGTCAACCTCGTGATAGCGTACCTACCATTTGGTATTTGCCTCGTTATTTCTGTCATTCTGCATTCCTTTAGCATTTCTTTTCTCTTTCTCCTTATCTTTGCAATTTTGATTGGTATCGTAGTTTCTGTAAATGTTTTTTTGTTTTCTTCTATTTCTTGGTATGCATAATTGTCCTGACCTTTCTTATTTCTTTCTGTTTGATCTTTTTTTCTGTTTTGTTGTTTCCATTTTGCTTCTCTCGTTTCTCTCCTTTTTCATCTATGACTTTTATTTTGTGTGTTTGTTTCTATTAGTTGTTTGTTTTCTTTCTATATTCTTCCATTGTCAAACTCCTCATTTTTTTTAGTACTCTTGTTGCAAAGTTTCTTAGTGCTTTCCATTTATTTTCATCTCTTAGGCATTTCTTAATTATTGTTGTTTTATCCACTTTGCTTTCCAGTATTTTTTCTAATTCTTTTCTATCTTCCTCTCACGCTTTGCATCCTACTAGAGTGTGTTTTGCATTATTGTTTGTTTCTTCCTAACAGCATATACATCTTTTCTTTTCCTTAATTTTTTTAATTTTTTGCAAAAACTTTCCAATGGCTCCATGTCCTGTCAGTATTTGTGTTGTATAATAGCACGTCTCGAGTTTGTTCTCTACCCACTCTTTTATCTCCGGGATTAGTTCTCTTGTCCATTCTCCTTTTTCTCCTCTATTCTACTGTCTCTGCCATCTTTTTATTGTCTTCTCTCTTGCTCTTAACTTAGCATCCTTTTTACTGGTTCCTACTTTTATTAGTATTTTTATTTCTATTTTTTTTTCCACCATCATATCTGCGGGAAGTGTTGCCGCAATCACCTCTACTGCCTCTGGTGACACAGTTTTGTAAGTCCTGCAGATCCTTAACAAACTGGCTCTTGTAGCTCCTTTTATTTCATTTCTGATTTTTTTTGTCTTCATGGCTGCTCCCCATGTTTCTGCGGCGTATAACAATTTGCTTCTTGCTGCTGTTGCTATTAACCTTCTCGCTTGTTCCTGGACCTCCGTTGTTTGGCATGAGTCTACTAAGCTTTTCCTCCATTTCCTTTGTTCCCATGACTGCTTCCTTAGTCTGTTTATTCCATTCCTTTGCTTTAAGTGTCACCCCAAAGTACTTAATTTTTTTCCTATAATTATCACTTGGTCTCCTACCTGTATCATACCTGTTCCTCTATTAGTCCTCTTAGTCGATAACCAAGCCGCTTCTGTTTTTTGTGTTGCTAATTTAAAACCTTTATTTCTCATCCATAACCGTGCCATATCTATTGCCAGCTTTAGGATTCCTTTTAGTATATCCATTTCTACGTCCCTACCTACTAGTGCTACGCCTTCCGGCAACCTCATTCGAAGTTACTCATTATAAACAAGGTTCCATAGTTTTGGTCTTAGTGCTGAGCCATGTTGTACCCCTCTCGTAAGTTTGAATCTTCCGTTTTTGGTCACTAGGTTCCTACCCTGTAAGTAGCTCCATATGCAGTTCTCTTTTCTTTGCCGCCTCTATAACTGCTTCCCATAACAAGCTGTTAAACGCGTTCTGTATGTCCAACGCTATCATTACACACTGTTGTTTCGCTGTTTGCTTCATTTGCTATTGCTTTTATTTGTCTATAGCTGCTAAAGTTGTTCTTCCCTTGGTAAATCCGTATTGTTCCTTTTTCCATCCTTTTTTTTCTTGTTCTATTCTCCGTACAATGACTGTCTCCATTATTTTGGCTAGTGTGTTTATTAAGTATATTGGCCTGTATAAAGTTGCTTTTCCTACTTCTTTCTTTTTCTCAATCAGTACTAGGGTGGCTTCTTTCCAACATTCTGGAAAAATTCCGTCTTTCAGGCATCTGTTGATTAGTTGAGTTATTTCTACTTCATTCCCGTCTAGAGCTGCTTTAACAATCTCTGTTTTTATTTTGTCCGGACCTGGTGCTTTGTTGTTGGACAATTCTTTTATGATTTTTTTATCTCTTCCACTGTTGCTATGACTGTTTCTTCCTCTTTTTTATTTTCTGGTTCTTTTACCGGTTCTCTCTTGGAATTTTTTTTTTTAATTATGACTTCTTCTCCTTCTTTTTTCTTTTAGGTAGACTCTTTTTGCTTATCCTTCCAGTTTTTTCATCACTATTTTGTACGGTTTTCCTCAATGATCACCGTCTATAAAATCCATCATTTCTTTCCAGCATCTTTCTTTTTCTGCTATCCTTGATTGCTTTCTTAAATTTTTTTTGTTGTTTTTTAGTTCTTCCTTCGTTTCCTCTGTATTTTCACCTCTTTTTTTCTGTCTTTTGACTTTCTTTCCTGGTTGTATTGTTCTTTTTTTTGCATTCTTTTATTTCTTGCACCACCAGTATGGTCCATTTTGCCCTCTTTCTCTGTAAATTGGAATTGCTTCATCCGCCGCTTTTTTCAGCTTTTCTGAGTGTTTATCGCATCTTTTCTCTATGTTTTTGTTTTCCGTAACTTCTTCTGTTTTCATGGCTCTCTTTATCTTCTCTTTGTCCATTCTTCTTACGTTCCATTTACCTTCTCTTGTGTATTCCTGTTTTCCTTTCTCCTTTGTATTATATTGTATATGTTTGTGTAAACTCAGTGATTCCTCTTCTGTCACGTTCCATTCATTCACTATACCTGCCATTTTCCTTGTTGCTATGGTAATGTCAATATGTGATTTTACGAACGTTGGTTTATCTCCTTTGTTGCAAATAGTAAGGTTTAACTAACATTTTGTTGGACTATAATAATTCATTCAACGGTGGTTTAGTCGGTAGTCGCTCATGAGTGTAAATCTGACATTTTGCAATGTCTTTTAGAAGATTTCTCTCTTAGCCCACAAAAAAAAGATATTATCCAATTAATGAAATTACCAAAAAACAAATCAACCAAACACAAATCTCTGCCAAACAAAAAACTGATCAAGTAATCTTAAAAAATTCAAAGTCTAACAGAACTTCTAGATTAACTTTTTGTCAAAAATATGTAAGCACTTAAATAATTAATTACAGTTGGTCAGACTTTTACTTTGTATTAAATATTTTCTATTTATGACTCTAACTTTTTAAAAAATTAGCTTAAACAAAGTTCTTTATCAAAATTGCTGTAACAACCTCTAAAGGTTCTATAATAATAAACAAAAAAATATATATAAGTACTTTGTTTGCGGAATATTATTGCTCAACTGGATCTATGACAAAACCGATTAAAAAAGCAAAAAACAATATTTGTTAAAACTGAGTAATAGTATATTGCACAATGTTTTAACTATTTAATTAGAAATGTTTGAGCTATTATTTTGTCAATTTCTCTTGCAGCTAAAAAAGCCGTTAGAATAAATATAAAATCAATTAATAAAGTGGTGATTAAAAGTTATGCTGTTAATTAAAGCTAAAAATAATTTTTCTTCCGGGTACTAATTTTCTAACATTTACATTGAGTGCAAAATGGAAAACACAATTATTGATACTTCCAGAAATGCTTTGTAAGTTAGTTTAATGATCCTCATTATTTCAACATTGCAGCTTAGCAATAATAACTTCCTTTTAATGGATTATAATAATAATTATCACCGATACTTTACCGTTTCCTTGAAGGATAATTTATAACATTTCCGAAACACCTGTATACCAACATGCACTTACAAAGAATAAAAACCGTAGCGAAGTCGCATGAAAATTGTAAGAAAAAAAAGCGTAGCATGCATAATGCCACCCATTAAATAATTAATTGGAGGCACAATTACCGACATTTGTTATTGACAGACATCCAGAACGGGGTGTTTGTTTTAATGCGGGTCAATATGCGTGTACGCTTACAAATCATATTAAATAGAAAGAAAATGGAAGTAATGAGAAAAAAATGATCACCTGATATAAAGTACTTATAGGGAGCAGCTGCCACCGTCCTTACGATTATTAACAAGCGTGGTAATAATATTCATTAATTATGTCAGCACTGAAGTAGAAGAAATTAAATTAGAATGCTTTGTATTGAAAAAAATTAAATATGTATTTATTTTATTGCGATTGTAACTGTAATAAAATATTTTGATAAAAAAGAAGGAATTCGAAACTGGTTAATGAAATATGCATGGTTTTCCTCTGGCGAGTTGACGCGATAAGAAGAAAACAAAACTGAAATGATGATGAAAAAATAAAATTTATAAAAAAAATCGTAAACGACTCGTTTCAGATTCAGCCTCTCCTCCAAAGTGCGTTCAAAAATGGCAATGTGTGAGTGAATCGGTAAGAACGGGTTCTTCGGAAAACGGTGCCTGCCTGCACACGGTCTGTCTGTAGGTCCCGGAGAGTGTGTGTGTTGGAAGGAACATGCAATGCTCACACTCCACGCACGATGGATGGGTCAACGATCGCCCGGCTCTATGGCTAATGTGTGACCGTGTGTGTACAGTTTTCAAAAAAGCCAAACGCAACAAACGAGAAATTCAACGCGTACATGATACGCAATCCGGAAGAGATGAAGAGGACGTGCGGCGGAGGAGAGACTCAACATCTTTACGATGTGAAAATTCCAAGCGAAGGAAGTCATGGGGAAAAATCGATGGGAATTATGCGTGCACTAGTTTATCGAATTAAATCATGCCAAATGATAAATTCCAGCCAATCCAGGAAGTCTAATAAATTAATTAAAAATTGCAAAATTTAACATTTAATTTTTGTGGCAATAAAAGAAATTGTGATAGAAAATGAAGGAACGAAGGGGCAATATACACACACGTCATAAACTAACACCACATCGATCATCTTTTCGTTTTGGCGCTTATGGCAATCAATCGTGAAGGCTTTAGTGTCGCATAAAGTTTAACCGACGCTGGAGGAAATGTATTCCTTAAATCTCAAACGATGTGTATGAAATAAATAAATCCCTTTTTTTTGAGAGAGGCTGTAGTATGTGGGGGTGTTAATAATGGAAATGGGCAGCGGAATTGTTTATGGACCCATAAGACACATTCTGGATTATTTATAGAGAGAAAATAATAATGGCGGGTTCGTGGCTTATGAGGGATTTGGCCATAAAAATTACTAATGTTTACGGTTTTTTTTTTGCCTTTTTATTATTTATGCTATTTTCTATATATTTTTAGAATAAAGATTCAGATTATGGATTATATATCAAACTTGCAAATATATTTGTATTTTATACAGCAAAAACCATTTAATAGAATTTATAGTAACTATTAGATAGATAAATAATTAATTTAAATATTTCTAAAAATTTAGACAAATTAATGTACATATAACCATAAAAAGAATTACTTGCAAAAATTATTAAATTATAAATGATAATTTACTAAAATAGTTAAAATCGAACAATTTGTTTTTAAGTAAAATATTTAATTCGCTTATTCTCATCTAGAATTTTGCAAATTGTTTAAGTCAAATTGTTGTATTTCGTTTAAGAAGTTCTACAAATACATTTTTAGTGTCCCCAAAATCTCTCAAAGTATTTTGTAGTTCTCTCAGAATTTTCAAGTATTTCATGAAATTCATAACAACTTTTACTGAATACGCATTTATTGCATTAAATAATTTGAATTTGATAATAAAATCAATTTATGGTAAAAGTACACATTCTACCACATAAAATTGATCAATAATAGGCACAAAAATTTAGTATAATTTTTGCATAAGATTCTGTATCAAAAATAGTAACAAATGATTTCAAAATATTGTTTGTCTTGCAATATAAATATATTAAGCAAAAAATTGCATGCTTTGCATTTTAAGTAAAGAAAAACTACAAAAAATATAGAAAATACAAAATTTGTGAAGCTCTATAAAGGTTTCTCAACAATAATATTAAAAAAAATACTTTTTGCTCAAAAAAACTTACCGACTCTTAACTTTTTTTTAATTGTCTTTTAATTCAGTAACAATTGGTTTATGCACAGAGGAAAAGCATCCAATCTATTGACTACAAACACTAGGTCGGGTGGTTTTAATTTTTTTTAATTTAAATCTAGGAAAAGCTCTTCTAGCCTGAGTCATTAAAACTCCTTCCACTTGGCGACTTATTTGTATTCCTAGAATTGATAGATAGCACCCTAGATGTTATTGTTTTCGTAATTCTTTTTATCTCTGTCATTCTTTTTGTTCTTTGTTTGTAGGATTTGTCGTACGTATACTTTAATTTTATCCCATGTGTCTGTGTACTGCAACATGGTATCTATATTGTCAAGTGTTATTCTCCTGTTTATTTCTTCTTCTAATTCTAGTTTTTCCTCTAGAAACTTTTGGCAGTTAAAAGTGCATGTTCAGGGCTATCTTCCTCTAGGCATTCATTGCACATACTGACTTCAACGATGTGAAATCTTTTGAGGCATGTTTTAAAGCATCCGTATCCGCTTAAGCATTAGGTTAAGAAGTAGTCAACTTCTCCGTGTTTCTTGTTGACTTCTTTTGAGAAGTATTTTATAATTATCTTTGTCTATCTTGCTTTTCCTGAGTCCTTCTCCTATGTCACTTTCCATTTTTCTATAGCGATTTCTTTTACTCGTTTTTTTTTTAAGGATTCTTTATGGGTTTTGCTTCTCTGCTTCACTTGTATCTCTATATGCATAATTGATGTTATTGCAAAAAATGCTTCTTTAGATATTGTCTTGTATCCGCTGGCAGTTCTAATTGCCGACTTTTTTTGCTGCCTACTTAGAAGAGCACTGCTAGCTTTTATACTTGAATGCTTTCCTACATTTGAGCTCCGTAGAGCATTATAAAGTGAGCTACACTGGACAGTATTTTTTTTTTTATTCTGACGGTATTTTTGTGCTAGGCATTAACTTGATTAGTGCGGTTGTTGTCTTGTCTCTTGATTTTATTGACTTCTTAGTCATGATCTCAGTTTTGCCCAGCTTAATCACTGTATTTTTAAATTTCCTTCTTTTATACAGGTTTATTGTCGTTTTTTCTTTTGCTATTTCTAGCCCTAAATCTTCAAATTTATTCCTTATTTGTTTAAGTACCAGGTTTGAACTATCAGTGACTTCTTTTTGGTTTTGCCCGTGGTGAAAATTTATCCGCAAAGCAGATCATTGTTGTTTCTTAAAGCAATCTTTTTTTTAAGATTGTATTGAAGTAAATAATCTAAAGTAAGTAAGTTATGATTTACTCTTCTCCAATTATTAGCTTTTGGTTTTTCAGATATCTGGTTATTATTTTGGTAAGTCTTTTGCTGACTCTCATGTCTTTTAACGACTGTACCACATCTTTCCATAAGACAGAGCCAAAAGCATTTTTTATGTCTACCGTTGTTAGCATACACAGTGATCTGCTTTTGTATGCTTGTTTATTATACGCTCAACTGTTTTGTTCATTGGATCATGGCGTCAATGGTAGACATGCATTTTCTAAATCCATATTATTTTGCAATCATGTGCTCGTATTTTTTTCCAAAAGTGTTTATCAGGCATAAAAGACCCAACAGGTCTTTTTTTTTATTTTTCTACAAAAACCAGTTTAGCCTGCTTATACACTTTTGAAAATTTACCGTCTTTGAATTTGTTGTTGATTAGTTTCAAGATTGATTTAAGAGCTGCTTTCACTACTTCCTTTGCTATGGCAGGAGGTATGCAATATGGTCCCGGTGCTTTTTTGTTTATAAATTTTTCTGTTGCTTCTTGGAGTTCCTTAGCGGTAAATGGAGCAGTTTTTTTTTTCTATTACTCCTGGCCATCTCACTGATAGTCGCTTTGGAAAGAGTTGTTTGGCAATCTTTTGTTTATGGTCTATTAATTTGTGACCGATTTTTTGGTTTAATTTGTCTGTTACAATTTTGTATTCCAAAACCTAAACATTGTTTTTCATTTAAAGATTGTCTGATTTTATTTAAGCTCTTTCAGTATATCTTTCTTGTCTTGTTGATTAATTTGTTTTTTGTTTGTATTTTTTTTTGCTATGTTGCATTTATCTTTCAGTTCCGATAGTTTTTTTTTTAAGGTTTTGTTTGGAATTTTTTTTATATCCTCCATAGTTTTCTTAACATTTATGTTTCAGTTTTTATTCAGCTCTTTTACTATTGTTTCCCTAAATTTAAGAAGCAGTTCTATATTAATCTTCCATCTTCTTTCCATTTTAGATTTCTTTTTAATATCTGCTCGTTTCAGCTCGAAATAAATATTTTGTGTAAACTAAGGTTTGTTTTCTCACTAATACTCCAGTTTAATATGTGTCCCTCTGCTATTTCCGTGCACAGGGTTACACTCAATGTGAAACTCTGTGTTGTTACTGAAGAATAGTTTGTTTCCTACATTTGCTACTGATAGTTGTAGACTTGCCATCCAGTCAAGTACCTTTTCACCTCTTCTGTCATTTTGTTTGGCACCCCAATTTGAATTGAGGTTTCCTGCTGAGATGATGTGTTTTCTTTTGTGTTTTTTTAAGACTATAACCTAACTTCTGTAAGTAACGTTCAAAGTCTCCTATTTTTATAGTGATGCATCTAATTCTGTGTCTGTAATCTATTTCTCATTTTTAACCATGTTTTTGTTTGTTTCTGCTATGATACTTATGTCTACGTTGTTTTCTATTGCTGTGTTGCTTAGTAGACTTATAGCTGTCTTTCCTCTACATAGATTGGTTTGTAGAACTTTTATTTGAGTTTCTTCTAGGAGTCTTTCTTTTCCTGTTCCTTGTTTCCTTTAGCGTTTTTTTTTTTAGCTTTGACATGTTTTCTTGTTTGCTTGGTGACCGCTTTCTTTGGATTTGTGGCAGCATTTTTTATTTGAGCACTCTTTGAGAATGTGTCCTTTATGTCTGCATTTGTAACACATTTTTTCTCTTTTTTCTCTTTTTTTTTCCAGTGCAATGTCTAGGATTTAACATTATATGAAAAGTTGCCAGCGGGTGACCACAGAAAAATGTACTTTCTTTAATGTGGTGCCTTGCAAATCCACCTTCAAAAGAACGGCCAACAAACTAGGTCTGCTAATGTCGAGGACAATTTCCACAGCAGCACTTTATTTAATTGTATTGGCGGAAGCAAAATGAAAGCATTAATCACAATCTGCAAGATTTTCCAAGTCTGGATACCAAAAAACCAGAAAAAACCAATTTGCCAAATAATTGCAGCAAACTTTTCCTAACAAAACCATCACATAATACTAACATAATGGAGGAAGAAGAGACTCGAATACACTTGCTGAGTGTATGCAACGCACATTTTCTTTTGGCAAACGTAACTTAATCAAATAAAAGTTCTAGGCAAAAGATTTTAAACTTTATTAAAAAAAAAAAAAATTTCTAAAGGAGTAAGACGTCAGAAATGCATAATAGAACCAGCAGACCCGTAGTCTAAAAGACGCTAAGTAAACTTTCTTAATAAAAAGAATAAGAAAAGTAGGTTTTTTAAGTCAGTAAGTATCTAATACTAATAAACAGTGCAAGCTGCTCAGTTTCTTTAAAGATTTTCTCCTTCTCACGGTAAATTTTGTACCAATATTTTTTTAAACTTACTTCAACATTGTCATAGTTTTTTAATTCTTTTGTGAGTCTGTTCAATAGTTTCTAGGTCCCTCTAAAGTGTTTTAAGGTTTGAAAAGTTTTTCTTAAGTTTTCTGTAGACTACATATATTTTCTAAAATTAGATAAAAGTTATTTTAAACCTTTTTTATTAATGTGTTAACAAATGACTAAAAACCCATTTAATCATTGCGTAATATCATATATAATCTTTACATTTTTTTCTGCTGCCTTTTATTGTTTTTTAAAGTTTTTCTAACTAAGACAATTATCAAGTTTGTTTAAACTTAATTCAGAATTTATTTTAAATTTTTTTATATAGTTGGTCTCTAATACTTCTTTAATCCTTTTTAATGTAAATTTGGATTGCTGAAGCTATTGCCACAAACCAAACAAACAAATAAAGCTTAATCAAAACAATAAACCTACATGCAAGTTTGTACAAAACTACAAGAAACAAGAATAGATGCATTACAACCGATCAAACCTAGGTTGCACTACCACTAATTGAACAGTTGGTTGAAACCACTTACTATATCTACAAAAGAACTGCAAATTTGGCACCTTCAATGCAAACACAAATCAGGGAAAACTAAAACTTGCAAACCAGGCAAAACAGAGGTAAATGTTAAAACTTGTTTGATTCCAACAAATCCACCTTGACGATAGGAGTGGTAGAAACTATTTACCACCTACCCAAAATCAAAATCTAAATTGATAACAAAATTACTTAGGGCTATACTAGCAGTAACCACTATTTTTCAGGCTCGTCTCAACATAACCACAAAAACAAAACAAAATTATTGGACCAAAATTGAGGAAGAACGTGATTCTAGTCACTAAATAAAGAGCAAGGTCAATGAATTTTATAGAAACATAGTGTATTGGCAACGATCCCTACAGCTACTTACATCTGTCACCCCCAAATTGTTGCTTTAAAAAATAACGAAACTTAGCAGTTTTTGACAGAGGTAGTACAAGTTTGCCGAGTCGCGGTCAATGTCCGACGGAGAACGGACGCGCTCGCGAATGTGCATAAAGGCGATTTAAATAATGTTGAATAATCTACGTTATTTAAAAAATTAAAAATTCTGTGAATTAGAACAAACAGTGGAAAGGTGAAAAGTTTATTGTGAAAGTTCAAAAAAGTGTAAAACTGGACACACAAAAAAATAAAGGTGCGGTCGTGTTTTAAAACACACTCGTGTCGTGACGCGCGACACGTCTAGTGTTACATAATAAAACATAAACGCGGAAACAGCAATTTGATATTAATTAAAAGTGAAACTAGGCCAAGGGTCAAAAAACGTAATAAGATGGATGCATTTTTAAAAAGCGGGATGTTGCAAAGAACACCGCCGGGTAAAAATAAAGATAAAGAATTAGGTCAAACGAAACAAAAAAGAGGGAGAGAAATAGATTCGCCAGGAGGTAACAACGAGGCGAAGAGAGCAAATAACCCCACAACAATCCAAATAATGGGGAAATTAATTTGAGAGTTAAAAAACTTAACCAGTGAGTGTACAACCACTAAACTGGAAATTAAAAAGGTGGCGAATCAACTAGAAACAAATATGGAGAGAATGGAATTTGAAGAAATCCAAAAAAAAGAACAGGAGAATGAAAATAAAACAAAAATAGGTATAGAAATGTCGACACAGACAATGGAAACTGGAGATAATAGGGAAGAAAACCGTAAAAACCATTTCATCTCGGACGAGGAGATATTAAAAGTGGCTAATGAAGAGGATATAAAAAATATTATAAATAAAGAATGGAAAGATACAGACTATAAATATGTAAATGTGGAAAAAAAAAACCCAATAATGGGAAAGGAAATGGATACAGGACTTTTAATAAATAAAGATGAAATAGGCAAAGAAGGTGGTATCTTACAACAAGCAAAAATAAAATACCCTGAACTAATGGAGGAAGAAGGAGAAGATGAAACGCCATATATAGAAATAGTTAAAAATCTAAGCGGAAAAAATGTGGGAAAAGTACACATCATTAAGCAGAAAATCGAAACGGCAGGGAATAAGGAGATACTAATAGCTATCGAAAAAATGCTTATCAAAACAAAAACATTAAGTATTGAAGAAATAAATATACCAATACCAACGGGAATTACGGCAAGAGATGCAAAAAAAATTATGGAAATAGCAGGAAGAAGAACTAACACAAAAATAAGACTGTGCGTGCCAACACAGGGACAGGTAGCGGAGACACATAGAGAAAAAAAAACAGGTACGGAAACAGGTGCTATAGTAGTGAGCAAACAAGGTGTCACATATGCAGATTTGCTGAGACAGGCAAAAACCCAGATAAAAGGATCTACGTTCAAGGAGGTAAGAGAAACAAAAAAAGGGGAGTTGTTACTACTTACAAAGGGTAATGAGACGGAGAAAGAGATAGAAAAAATTAAAAATGGAATGGAAGGCTGCAATGTACGAAAAGCCAGCAACAAAACTACAGAACTGGTGATAATCAAAGATATTAGCCCGGAAATTAAGAGAGAAGAAATACTGGAAGAAATTATGAACGAAGTGAACACAGAAGGAAGTACAATAATTTCCATAAAGAAAGGTTATAGAGAAATACAAACCGCTATAGTCAAAATGGACAAAAAAATAGCAGAACAGATAATAGGAGAAGGAAGAATAAACATAGGACTCATAAGATGCAGAGTAGAGAAAGTTAAAGCAAATGAAAGAAAATGTTATAAATGCTGGAGGAAAGGACATGTAGCGGCAGAATGCAATGGGGAAGACAGGTCTTTGCTATGTATAAAATGCGGAAAGGAGGGACACCAGGTTGCCGAATGCAGAAACAAAGAATACTGCATTGAATGCAAAGTATTAGGACACAGAACGGGAGAGAAAAGATGTCCAGCTACAAAGAAAAAAGAAATGAGGAAAACAAAGAAGAATATGGAGGACAACAACCCAGATAACTGGAGAGAACAGGAGGAAAAAATAGTATCACATAATGTATAAGTTTATACAAATAAACATAGGGAGGGGAAGAGAGGCTCACGATTTACTAATAGCAACAGCGGAGAGAGAGGAAATAGACCTAGTGCTAGTGAGTGAACCTAATAAAAACAAACTAAATGGTAAGTGGATAAGAGACAAAGGAACAGATGCAGCAATTTTAGCTAGGGGGAAGTGTAGGGACAAGGTGGAAAGATGGGAAACACCAAAAGAAGGAATAGTGTGGGCAGAAGTACAAAGCATGATAGTATACAGCTGTTATATCAGCCCAAACTGCGGTCTGGAATACTATCGAGAGTGGATAGAAGAATTAGAAAGAAGTTTAAGAAAACAGAAAAACAAAAAAATTATTGTAGGAGGAGATTTCAACGCAAAATCACCGAGATGGGGAGGCTACAAGAACGATTTAAGAGGAAAAATCTTAGAGGAGATGATAGCAGGGTTAAATCTTACAATCTGCAACAATGGAGACAAACCGACGTTTGTAAGAGGAAGCTCAAAATCGCATATTGACATCACCATAGCAACGTGGGAAATGGCTAAAATAATAAATGAATGGACCGTGACTGAAGAAGAATCACTAAGTCTACACAAACATATACAATACAATACAAAGGAGAAAGGAAAACAGGAGCACACGAGAGAAGGTAAATGGAACGTAAGAAGAATGGACAAAGAAAAGATAAAGAGAGGCATGGAAACAGAAGAAGTGACAGAAAACGAAAATATTGAGAAAAGATGCGAGAGGTACTCAGAAAAACTGAGAAAAGCGGCGGAGGAAGCAATTCCTAGGTACAGGGAAGGCGGACGAAAAGGACCATACTGGTGGTGTGAGGAAATAAAAGAATGCAGGAAAAACACAATACAAACAGCGAGGAAAATCAAAAGGCTGAGAAGAAGAGGAGAGAACACAGAGAAAATAGAAGAGAAACTAAAAAACGACAGAAAAAATTTAAAAAAGGCAATTAGGGATAGCAGAAAAAGATGCTGGAAAGAAATGATAGAATCTATAAATGGGAATCCTTGGGGAAAACCGTACAAAATAGTGATGGACAAATTGGGTGGAAGAACAAAAGGAATCTGCTTAAAAGAAGACGAAGAAGAAGAGGTCATAATTAAAAAACTATTTCCCAAGGGAGAACCAGTAGAAGAACCAGAAACAAAAGAAGAAGAAGCAACAGTTATGGCAACAGTGGAAGAGATCAAAGAGATCATCAAAGAATTGCCTAACAACAAAGCACCAGGTCCGGACGAAATAACAACAGAGATTGTTAAAGCAGCATTAGACGGAAACGAGATAGAAATAACTCAAATAATCAACAGGTGCCTAAAAGAAGGAACTTTCCCAGGATGTTGGAAAGAAGCCACTCTGGTACTGATTGAGAAAAAAAAAGAAGCAGGAAAAGCAACATCATACAGACCAATATGTTTAATCAACACACTGGCTAAAATAATGGAAAAAGTTATTGTACGGAGAATAGAACAAAAAATAGAAGAAAAAGGAGGATGGGAAAAAGAACAATACGGATTTACCAAAGGAAAAACAACCTTAGGAGCTATTGAAAAAGTGAAAGCAATAGCAAAAGAAGCAAACAGCGGAACGCAGAGGAAAAGGCAACACTGTGTAATGATAGCGTTGGACATACAGAACGCGTTTAATAGCGTATCATGGGCAGCAATCATAGAGGCGGCAAAGAAGAAAGAACTGAACAGAAAAACAATCAAGATTATATGGAGCTACTTACAGGACAGAAATCTAGTGACCAAAAATGGAAGATTCAAACTTACTAGAGGGGTACCGCAGGGCTCAGCACTGGGACCAAAACTGTGGAACCTTGTCTATAACGAGTTACTTCGAATGAAAATGCCGGAAGGCGTGTCAATAACAGCATTTGCGGACGACATAGCAGTAGTAGGTAGAGACGTAGAAATAGAAGTACTAAAAGGAAGATTAGAGCTGGCAATTGATATGATACAAATATGGATGAGAAGTAAGGGCTTAAAACTAGCAACACAAAAAACTGAGGCGGCATGGCTATCGACTAAGAGGAATAATAGAGGAACAGGTAAGATACAGGTGGGAGATCAAGAGATAACCATAGGGAAAAAAATCAAATACCTTGGAGTGACACTCGAAGCAAAGGGATGGAATGAACAGGTTAAGGAAGCGGTCATTGGAACAAAGGAAATTGAGAGAAAGCTTGGTAGACTTATGCCAAACAACGGAGGTCCAGGAGAAGAAAGCAGAAGGCTAATAGCAACGGCAGCAAGAAGCAAATTGCTGTACGCCGCAGAAACATGGGGAGAAGCCATGAAAACAAAGAAAAACAGAAAGGAAGTAAGAGGAGCCACAAGAGCAAGCTCGCTAAGGATTTGTAGAGCTTACAGAACAGTGTCACAAGAGGCAGTAGAGGTAATTGCGGCAACACCTCCCGCAGATATGATGGTGGAGGAAAGAATAGAAATAAAAAAACTTGTAAAAGAAGGAACGAGTAAAAAAGAAGCTAAGATAAGAGCAAGAGAGAAGACTATGGAAAGATGGCAGAGAAAATGGGATACAGGAGAAAAGGGGAAATGGACGAGAGAATTAATCCCAGACATAAAAGAATGGGTAGAGAAGAAACCCGAGACGTGTTATTATACAACACAAATACTGACCGGGCACGGAGCATTTGGAAAATTCTTGCAAAAAATTAAAAAAATAAATGAAGAAGAAAGGTGTACATTTTGTCAGGAAGAAACACACGATAACGCAGAACACACTCTAGTAGAATGCGAGGCGTGGGAGGAAGATAGAAAAAAACTAGAATATATACTAGAAAGCAAAGTGGATAAAAGAACAATCATTAACAAATGCTTAAAAGATGAAAATAAATGGAGGGCGTTAAAAAACTTTGCAACAAGTGTACACAAAAAAAAATTGAAAAGTTTGACAATAGAAGAATATAGAAAAACAAACAATGGAAACAAACATACAAACTAAAAGCCATAGAAGAGAAAGGAAAGAGATGAGAGAAGCTAAATAGAAACAAGAAAACAGAGAAAAAGATCAAAAAGAAAAAAATAAGAAAGGATATGACAATTGTGCATACCAAGAAACAGAAGAAAAAAGAAGAACATTTACAGAGACTACGATACCAAACGAAATTGCAGAGATAAGGAGAAGGAGAAAAGAAATATTGAAGGAAAGCAGAATAACAGAAATAACAAGGCATATACCAAATGGTAGATATGCTATCTCGAGGATGACTGAGAACGCAACCTTTCAGATAGTCAGAATATACCTGGCAACAAGAGGACATGAAGAAGTAATTCCTGATGGAGATACAAGGATATCACTGGAGGTAAAACTTACAAATCTAGGACTGCCAAAAGGAATACAACTAATGGAACTGCATAAATTATTCATGAAGGAGAGGGGATATGATAAAGAAGAAGTGAACGAAGACCTTAGTAAGCTAAGAGCACATCTGAGAACAAATTATATAATTAGAGTAAATAACACAAAGAGGGGAGAAAGAAGAGAATGCAGAGGTAGATGCCAGTGCAGATAAGAAAAGGCAAAATGACAAAAGAGACAGACAAAGGTAGGGGCTATAGGGAGAGAGGGGCCGGGGACAGCATGCGTGCCGCAGATGATGCGTGAAAATCCGCGAAGCAAAAACCAGCCCGCCTCAAACTAGCACTAAATGTAGGTTAGTCTAGACAGGGACATTAAAACAACAGGATTTGCGCAGAGAAGAAAACCGGAAGGTATTACCATGCGTAAGTTATTCTTAAGGGCCACTTGTTGAGAGCCAAACAACTCACTACGTCCTAAAAAAAAAAAAAAAAAAAAGTACAAGTTTGCCATCAACCCAATACAACGCCTATAAGACTGACACACTAAATGCATTATTGAACTTGATTTGCAAAGATGCTATTCAATTTCTACTCAGAACTGTCAAATTTACAATTTATCTTTAAGCTCAAAAGCTCCTAAGTTGGAAAGAATACATAGAAGAACTCTTTAAAAATACTAAAAGCCTCCTAAGTAACACACGACAAGAGATAACAAAGAATAAGTACAACACGCCATCAAGAACATGAAAGGCAGCAAAGCGATTTTTCCAAATGAAGTACTGATAAAGCTGTAAAAACAAACAAATTGATGTCATTATAAACCTGTACAACACCATAGATAAAACGAGATTATTGCCAAACAAGTGGCTAAGGTCAACATTTATCACAATATCAAAGAAACCAAATGCCAGAGAGTGTAGCAACTACCAAACTATAAGCCTCATGAGCAACGCTAAAACGTTAATAGTATTTCTAAAAATTATACAACGACTCTACAACAAATTGGAAGAAGGTATTAGTGATACGAAATTTGGATTCAGGAATGGAATAAGCATTTGCAAAGCGCAATTTGGCATTAACGTATTGAAGAAAAAAATGTACAAATGTAAACGTAGAGGTGCATGCTTGCTTTATAAACTATGAGAAAACTTTTGACAAAGTTGATTCGAATCGTTAAAAATCTGTATTGAAATCAAACAGCAAAGGTGAGAGTAGATGATGATTTTACAAAAAACATCAATGTCCAGAAAAGCACTAGGCAGAAGTGCATTTTGTTTTCAGTGCTATTCATTTTGTACTCAGAGGCAATATTCCAGAAAGTAATCCCTAAAGAAAAACAAGCATGGCTGATTGTAAAAGGACGACCAATCAACAAAATATGCTACGCCAATTTCACAGTGATACTGGCAGATAATAAAGAAGGCAAAGAATGGTAAATAGAACAAATGTCATTAGCTTGCAATACGGTTTGAAAATAAATCTTAAAAAAACAAAATATATGATTATTTCAAAAAGCAGAAACACCTAATGCTAACCTTATCATCGACAATATCCACATCTAGAAGACAACCAAATATAAGTACTCCGGTAATTGGATAATAAGCAACAACGTTTAAATAAAAGAATTGAACTAGCCGGAGCTACTTTTATTGAAATGAAAGAAGTCTTTTGTATTTGTGATCTAAAGCTGGAACTCCAAATTAGAATGGTAAGGTGCTAAGTGTTTTCCATATTAATGTACAGCGTAGAAACATAGACACTAAATCAACAGCATTTAAATAAACTCCAAGCTTTTAAAATGTGGGTGTATAAAAAAGTCCTAAAAATATCGTAAATCGACAAAATTACAAATGTGGAAGTGATACAAAAGATGTGAATGTGTGTAAGAAACTAGAATATCTGACTATAAAAGGAGAAAGATATGAAACACTTCACCTTGTAATACAGGGGAAAATTGCAAGAAGTGCAGGAAGACGCCAATTTCCTGGTCAAAAATGTTTAAAAATTGCTTTTGGTGTACTTCAACAGAACTGTTTAGAGCAATAATGTTGAAAGTAAATACTTTGTTCGTAGCTAGATCTGAGTAAGAGACAGCACATGAAAAAAAAGAAGATATTTCCAAAATGGCTCATTACTTACAAGTTTGTTTAAGATTAATTTAGAATATATTAATTTTTTTTGGTAGTTGGACTTATAATGCTTTTTTAGACACATTTAATGTCACTTTAATAAACCATCAAGTAGAGAGTTGATCAAAACAATAAAACCACATTCCATCATAAAAAGAAAGCTACTCCTAAAACTTTAAATTAATACAAAATTGTTTATTGTCCTGGCAATGCTAGTACATTCCAAATCCTAACAGTTACAAGACACAACAAATAAAATTTTAAAAAATTGACCAGTTCATCAATTTTGTCAAGTTGACATATAACTTTGAGAACCAAATATAACAATTAAAAATCCGGTCAAAGCTAAACCTCATTTATTTTTTTTCTTTCGGCAAATCCACTCTAACTATAGGACTGTTAATAATCATTTATTATTTATCCAGAATAAAAATCTAAATTGAGGACGCATTCCGAATAATACTAATCAACTTGAGTGCTAGTGAAAATTTTGCTCGAGTAAAACTACCTACAACAAAACTAGACAAAATCATCGATTCTAATACTGTTCCAAAGACTACGGACAAAACCTTCACCATCGTAAAAATAAAAAACAATCTACATAAACTGAACTTCTTGATTGAAATGATTCTAAGTTACACATGACTATTGAAAAATAAATCAAATATAGATTACTCAAGACATACCATTTAGCGCAACAAAATAAAAACACAATGCATTAGCGCTCATTCAACGGCTCCCTACACCTATCATTTCAGAATAGTCAATGTTATACCAACCAATCCGAGCCAAACCAGTTTTTGAACACCATCCACTAGTCTTCAGCCTTCAACCAGAATTTATAACTAAAGAAATAATTGAACGTTTGTTTAGGATCAAACTTGCAAACCGGTTTTTTTGCCTTGAGTTGCTTTTTGTGTTACAGACCTATGCATTGGACACCGGAGTAAGTGCCGTGTTATATAAAAAAAAGCTTGAAGCGTCACATTATATCTTACAATAGTGCAAAACTAAACAATTTCCAAATAACCACCACTACAATAAGCTTGAACGTTATAGTGTGAGCCATTAAAAAATGGAGAGCCAATCTAAAAGATAAGCCTTTCACTTAAAGTACGGACAATAAAATTCTGGTCAAGCCAAAATTAAGTGCGTAATCTTTTCTTCAAGAATTAATTCACGTACCAGGTAAAGGACACACCTGAAACAATTAACCGACTGCCAGATTTATTATTTTGTCACGTTGGCAAACATAGTTTGCCGATTACAAAAAAATCCAAGAAAAATTAATAAATACTTACTAAAAATTAAACAAACTACTGCGCACTTCTGTCAAGTGCTAACAACTTGTAGTACCTCTTAAGTATTTCAACAGCATTATTTCCTTGCAACTGCTGCACACTCAAGAAAATGCTGCCAAACTGAGTTCGTACTACAGGCCGCACGTTTGAAAAGATGCCAAAACTTATGTACGCGGATGCATGACTTATACCTAAATAGAAAACGAGCGTCACATCCAGGAAGCTTTCTTACAAATATACCTCGGGACTGCTTTAGAAGCAAGTAACCATAGACTACATCAAACCATTTGACACTTGAGCGGAAAACAAAGTGGCACTCATAATTATGAATTTATGCACCAAGTGGGTGAAAACGCGGATCAAAGCTACCGTACCTACAAGACGCCTTTTTGCAATTTTCCAAATAACTTATCACAAACAAAAAGTATAACGAAATTGGAGTCAAAGTATAACAACGGCAAAAAAACACTTCCAACTACTAGTTCTTCTTTTGGCAAAATCATCTTAAAAAAGCCCTCTCAAATGTTTTACAAATCAAAAACTTGCAACAGGACCTCCAGTGTGCCCCTACAAATGTTATTATTACAATAGAACACCAACCTAAAACTACCCCTTTTTTGCTGGCTGCACACTAGCTCTTAAGTGCACTTCCACATGTAAAAACACTACAGCCCCTGTGTCATTGCACAAAAGCCGCTACCTCTGCTTCAAGGTAGCTAGTCCTTGATTGCTTCTACCCATAAATCTGCGTAAATGGGGACCACTTTTGAAGCTTGCATCTCCACCTTTAAACGGGTACCATACTACCATCGTTTCTAACTTAACGCACACCATGTTTGACGCCGGTGCCATACAATGTAAGTAAGCTATCAGATAAACCAGCAATATTGCTTCTTCACAATCTGCTTGACTACTAGATTGGATTTGAAACCTGCAAGATGTATTGAATTATTTGGCCAATATCTACATAACTTAGAAACCAACTACAACAAACAACTATTACAATTTAATATAAATTGTGATACTAAAACATCTTATAATTGAAATACAAAGCGGACCATCACTATAGAATGCTTCTACTTAAACAATTAAATAAAATGCCAAATATAAAATAACAATTATAACAATTTTATTAAATAAAAATACTTAAAATAAACTTTTTTAAATAAATTTTAAAATATACTGTGGGCAATTCTATTTCAAACAAACCAGAGCTGGGGGCTGAGTCTTTTGATCGGTATATGAGGGTATGAAAAAACGACAAAAAAACTTTAAAAAAATAGTAGATTTTTTTATGTGTAACATACTTTCATATACCGATCAAAGGACTACTAATAAGATATAAAAACTAAAAAAAAAATACATAAGCAAGTTTCTCAATGCACCATGGAATTGTCCCTGTACTGTTTGGGTTATATAACAAAGATACCTAATATAGGAAAGTATTTTTAGCACTATTTATAGCACTTTTTTTAAATGATGACTTAGTTGATTAAATTCAACACAAAATTATGGTCTAACTACTTCCTGCTACAACAATATCTTCCAACCAAATATGACAAAACTGCTATAAACCAATTCTTACAATTTAAAAATTATAATAAAAATCATCTCATATAAATCGAATAGCGGAAGTCGTATATGCAATGACTCAATTATTAAGCGGGCGACTTTAGTGATAAATTTTCGAAAGCAGTGGGCGCATTATTAGAGAAATTGTAAAAGAAAAATTATGTCATACGTCGATTTAATTTATGCCCACATGCAAATGTCCGCTTGTATGCCATAAGAGTTGACATTGTTCGCGAGTTGTTTGGAGATTTATCATCGCTGCCGTATTAAATATTTTTTATGTGACATTGAGGTGGCTATCTGATGATCTTGAATCTCGAATTGAGGACGCAGTATGTTTGTATTTTTGTATTATTTAAATATTATTCATATGCAAACAATTAAAAAATATATTCATTCAAACTATTACTAAAAGATTTAACTAAAATATTGTTTTATATATGATGCAATTAAATGAAATGTAAAATTAATTAATTCCTATTATTTTCAAAAGGTATATACATAAATCTATTCAGACTGCAACATTCCACGATTCCAATAGACGCCAAAATTTTACTAACGAGCCTCGTGCGCGCTCTGTTTTAATCAAAATATTTCCGATTGAGATTGCGGCTCATTATAGCCATTGTGTTTGCGCTTTAAATACAAAAATAAAAATGTAGTAGCGTATCAATAGATCAGGACTAGAATCCTTTATTTTTTGTTTATCGGAAAACAATAAAAGGTAAAAAAATATATCGGGGAGCCTAACTAAACTGGTCCTATGCGATGGGTTTAATATAAAAAAAACTTGTTTGCGGTCGTGGGTTACTACGGACTTGAGGACACTTATTACCTCATATCATGTTGCGTCTTATATCATTCCCTTCTGTCCGGATAGTATCATACCAACTTTTAATAAACACGAGTTATGGACAGCAATGTAATTCGAGTAGTTTATGTTTCTTTTTCGGTCTTGAAATTTTGATGTCAATATTTATTCGGGTCCAATTATTTTATAGATTTATTAGTCCAAGTTTAAAATATTGAATTTATTCAACCATCGTTTTGTTCTATTTGCAAAAATGAATTTTATCTTAAGTATCAAAGTAATAAAATCTAGAAAGATTTAGATGATCAACGTTTGAAATTGTGAGCAAACGTGTTTTATATTTTGCTATATTCATGTTCTTTTCAGTATTTCTCTTAGTTTCCTTAAAGTTTCAAGATTGTTAAGTAGCTTATACACGACATACAAAGTAGTCGATATTTTAAATAATATAAATAACGGATTTAGTATATATGTATTTAATATAACTGATGGTTGTAATAATTCATGTTTATAAAAAAATAATATAACTTATTACATGTGTAAAAGGCTCTAGTAGAGCCGAAACTAGTAATGTCTATAGAAATATATATAGTCAATTTTGGGTCAGCAATGATCCGAATAGCTTGTTTTTGAATAGAATTTAGAAAAGTACATACTAGTAAAAAGTTTTGAATGCTCTTTCCCATACTTGAGAACAATATTCAATACAACCATCTATGAAGGGTGCTATCATCTGCAAAACTATGAATTTGAATATATTTGCAAATGTTCATTAATGTAAATCAAAAATAAAGTTGGCAAAAAAGCAGAACCTTAAGGAACACCAGCATTTATAATTTTGGGATCAGTATTAACACCATAAATTCTAACTATAATTAAAAAATAAAGTTAAAATATTAAATTTATGAAAAAATATTCTAAACTAAAATCATCCATGGATGATCCATGGATGATTTTAGTTTAGAATATTTTTTCATAAATTTAATATTTTAATGTTATTATTGGGTTGTCCGATTGAACAAATAGTAACGAGCGCTACATATGTCGTTGTAGCATTCGGATAAATTTACCTATTTAACTAGGCTTTATTCGAAACTATTGCTTTTACAACTGTCTCATTTGAGGACATTGCGTCTCTTCTTTATATATTTTAAAAAATAAAGTGATAAACCTTATTTAACCATATTAGGTAGCTAGATTAGATGATAATCAATCAATCAATCACTAATTTAAATGCTGGTACTCTATTTCTGTTAATCATTTTATATTCTACGTTTCAACAATCATTTATATTTTAAAACGTAAAACATAAATTAACATCTGCTTATTGAAATTCAATAATTGAATTTGTTTTGTTTGTTTACATTATAATAATATTTATTCGGTTTTGCGGTTAAGTAGAATGTGAAGAGAGGAGAAGTCGGTATGCTGATTAATGTAAATGCAGTTTAATGTTATGTAGGAATGAGGCAGCGCGTGGCACATATATTATTCAGCGCAGTGGGTCTGATCCCAGTGCGTATAGGCTAGCTATATGGTTGGTGTATATGGGTATATATGCTTATGTGCTTTCGACAAATTGCCCCAGCGGAAATTTGCATATGCGCCTGCCGACAGGACGGACGATACAGGTAGGTAACGCACCCGCGAGCTGCAGGACACGATGATGAGCGATATTATTTCAGATCGAACGAATTAATGATTTCGATTGATGCAAATGACTGATATTATTTTATAACAGATTATATTAAAAGCTAAAAAGATCCCACAAATGTTTTTAAAATTTTCTAAATGAAGGTGCGGCCATTTTGAATTGTAAATATTAATTTTATTGAAAAAATTGGTTGTGACTATGTATTAATAATAATAATAATATTGACATTATTTATAGTAATAGTACACTCGTTTACATCTTTTATTGTTGTCTTAGTTTTACTTTATTAATTTTAATTTAATTCAGCAAATACTAATAAAATTTTGAACAAACAATTAGTTGTCAATCTAAATTTATATAATGCTGTTAATTTGATTGTCTTTTATTTAATAATTGGGAAAAGTTATCCACTAGGGATGAATTAAATAGACAATTTGATTTTCAATAATGATTTATTTTATCATTTAGTCGACAACTATCACGTAGCAGACGTTTCGAAAAACAGTGAGTTAGTTTGCAGAGGCTGCACATAATGAGGTTTGTCTCAAAACAAACACCTAGCTGCAAGCCTCATACAAGCCTATACCTATTTAGCAACGTTAGTACTTACACTTAGTAGTCAAACATCTAACTACACAAAACCAAGTGGACAACGCACACAAACACACCGCAATCATTTTGTTCCGAAACACATGCCGGACAAACCTTAGCTAAAAAAATTAAACAAAATCACCCAGAACCATAAATGTCACCAATCAAACTGCAACTGTATGCTACAAAAACAAACCGCAAATTTTGGCTTAGACTTGCTCAGGTCAAAAACCAACGTATAATAAAGTTGGATAAGAAAGACAGCAACAAAGAAAAACCAACAGTCAATTCTTGCCTAATTCTCAACTTAACATTTGTTGTTTACACAAAAATACTCAATATCATAATCAACATTGCTGATAAAAACGAGATTAGAAATAACATTCCGACAATGCTTATATAATGTAACAAATAAATGAACAAATGCATAAAATTGTTGTAGCAAATATACAGCTCAATACTTAGCCAATCACCTGATTTTCTGCAATTTCCATTTCTTATAAATAACCGTTTTTTTCTCGTCGACAGTCATTCGAGTTCAAAACAGCAACAAACGATAACTTAGCAATCAAACAGATTGGAACGGCAAGACTCATAAACCGAGAACTCATTTCTGTCTTTGTACTACCATCCTTGGTAACAAATAGCAGTAATGTTAGTAAGATACTTCACTGCTAGTTATACGTATAGATAAGATAAAAGGCGTGTATGTTAATACAATACATTGGCAGTAGAGTCATTGAACAGTAATTGTTGAATAGAAATTATTCACGTACAGACCGAAAGAGATCTTAAAAGTATATCTAGCAACGTACATTAGCATTGGGGCAATTAAAGCATTTTACAGCTGATTGAAGTTAAAATAAGCTGTGCACTGCATATTGGATGCCTCACATTTGTTCATCAGGTGTAATAGTCATTTTATTTTTCAAACATCCGCGTAGCCATGTACCCTTGTTCTTCAGTATCCAGACTAGATGGTACTATATTAATTGTTATTATTGTTTTTTGACTGTGTATACGCCATCAGGGCTGTATCTAGCAGAAAATGTTGGGATGGGGTTTACAAATAAATATTTATATATGGCCATACATGAGTCAAGTGTACGGAATGAAATTTGTTTTGCTCAATTTACTAAAATTGCCTTTCATTATATAAATCCTAATTGTGTGAATTTTTAGCTATTTTCAAGTAATAAGCAATCAAAATTTGAAAAAAACAATTTTTTTTTTAAATTTTCTAGAACATTAAAAAACAGTTCTTTTTAAAAAAAGATTACGGGTATTTTCTTTTTTTTTTCTCAAATATGGATAAAAACGTGCTTCAATATGTGCAAAATTGCATTGGTTTGAGATTTTTTAACACACGTCTTCTTCGCCTCGGATAATTTTTAGATTTTGGTTCCAAAAATTATAATTTTTAATAAAATCCGTAACTTTGGTCATTTTGACCGCCAGACTCCAAAACAGTGTTTAAGACAAGCCAGTTTTGGATTTGGAAGTTTGTTATCAATCCAATCTAAAACCTTTTAAACAAAATTTGTAGTTTTTGTCACTTTAGATTACCGGAGATGCGTCAAAATTTTTATCTTAATAGGTTCCTTTCTCTTCAGAAGACGATGACAGACATTCTGACAAATTCGTAAAAAAATTGTGTCCAAAAACCAAAAATGGCTTAAAAAAATATAACTGTGTCATACCATAATACGACTCCAAAACAGTGCGATTCAGCACTTTTATATTTTTGAAGAAGGCGCTCCTATTCTCCCGGAATAGCACATAAGCTCCAACAAAAAGTTTTTGCTTGCACTTTTTCTTTTGTGATTTTTCAGTAGTTCAACAATGAAGATTGAAATTTAACCAGCATGTGACCAAGAACCCAATTTTTGCACGCGGAATTACTTGTGACTCAATTTTCTTTTTTTTTTCCAAATTTGTAAACATTTTAAACCAGTGTTAAATCAAAGAAAACGCAATTTTTGCCAATAAATTTTTAATAATTGCTTCTCGATTTAGACACTTGCGCTTGCTCTAAGTCAATAGATAAAGTGCAGAGTTTTTACCCGTATGCACACTACTGTTGGCTAAAAAAATTGTTTTTTGTGGTTAGTTTATGTGGATAGATACAATGCAGATGTGAGATGCTAGTCGCTGTCTCTTTCTTTAGCTGTATGCACGCCACTGCTTATGTATAGCCTCTTCTCTGCTTGTTAATTAATTTGGTTGTAAGCAACAAATGTTTGGCTGAAAGTTATTGCTAGACCAAAATTTTATTGAAAATTAATAGCGCGTAAAACATGGAGAAGGGAAGTTTAAACCCCTAAAACCCCCCTTAAAACCCACCCTAAGATACGGCCGTGCAAGTCATAAATAATTTATATCAAACATAATTGTTATAGGTCTGCTAAAATATAGTTCCAGCTTGTTTTGGTATACAAATCGACAGCTCTGCTACTAAAGCATGTTTACATAATGAAAGCATAATCTGCTTTTCCAGGCATTTTTCTTTGTATATACTAAAATTTTATTTTAACTCTGTGTGGTATTACCACATCAAACAACTTTTTTAATGCGATAACCTTCCATGATATACATTCGCAGTGAGGTACTTCAAAGCTAAATAAGGTTATTTACTTATAAATCATAAAGTCTTGAATATGTATACAAAAGTACTTTGGCAGTCCGGTCATTGAAGTATTTTACTACTAATTGAGAATATTCACGTATAGACCAGAAGGGTGTGTATAATAAAGTACATGGGTTATAAGTTAGTTACAAATAACCTTTGGAAATGTCTATAAAATTTATTATAAAGGCTACTGTAAGCAACAAATCCATAAATATTAAGGTATGCGGTTGCATAATAGGAAGAATTTATAATTACCAATTGAGTTGTTTTTAATTTATTATGTTTAATTCTTAAAAAAGCACTAGAGACCAATAGTGTGCCGTATTAGTAGTGTGTTGATGCAAAAATGGAAGATGTAAAAGATCAAGTTAAACAAAGAGTAGTGAGACAAATTAAAAGAGCATTTGGAATAGAAAGAAAAGTTTTGCCTGGCAAAACGCAATAAAGTCAATAAAAATAACAAGTGACAACGGTTAAAAAAAATAAGAAGACGGTGTAGACGTTGTGTAAATAAACGTTTGTTGCGTAAGTTATTAAAAAAGTAACAATTCAAACAATTAACGTTTTATCATGTAAACAGTAAACTTCACAAATGTACACACTTCTATAAATTTAAAGTATGTCTTTCATTGGTGGAATTACCTTCTTAATTCCAAAAATTAACAAACAAAAAGTTAGAACAAACAACTTATTTGACATAATACCTTATAAAATCAGATATTAGCAAAATAATTTTTGTAATTTATAACGGAGTCCTGGACAGTCAACTTAACTGGCGTTAGATCTGATTCTACATGCGTCGGCAATCAGTTTTTGGTTTTAACTAGTAATCTTCTTTAAGTGCTAAAAAGCTAATGCTGAGATGCCAAATGTTTTGTTACACATATACAAAAAAAAAAACACGTGCAAATATGCAACATATAATAAACTAAACAACAATAAATAGTGGTAGAAGTTGCGCTTGGAAAAAAAATGTAGCAAACGCAGTCAAACAATGCATTTGACAAAAATGGCAGTTAAAAACGGTTATAAAAAATTGGTAAAAAACAACAACGGGTGCTATAGGCAATTACAACTTGTTAGACTTAAGCACACAAAAAAATATATCTTTGTAAACTTTCGAGTTAATGACGTCTGAAATCAGGTTCGGTTCTGGCTTAAGCTTCTAATCTTTTTTTAGGTTAGGTTAGGTTAGGTTAGGTGCAAGAATTTTGGAAAGTTTAATATTTTTAAATCGAACTGTATTTTGGACATAGAACACCTTTGTAGAGTCAGCATGCCAGATGTCGGGACACCAGGCGCTAGCACGCTAAGAAAAGTGTAATTTTAATGTACTCTAAAATAACTCTTGAAAAGCTGAAAATTTATCGGCAAGTAGATGCATTACAAAACCTTAATCAAGCAGTCAGACAGCTTAATAACCAAACGTACGCGCTTCGTACAAGTTACAAGAACTAACTCAATGCAAATGATTTGGAAATGCTGAAATTTTCTATCAAATTTATGCCGTGACCTATTTGTGTGAACTATGACGCATTGGTTGACTATGCTGTATCCGATCTAAAAATATTATACTTTCCAAAACTTTTGCACTTTTTTGTTACCAGCTTTTGGACTATTAGTGTACAATTTAAATGCATTTTATTATACACACCTGCAAGACCACTCCTGATCTAAACATAAGAAACTTTATTTGATTCCATGATTGGTTAAATGAAGTTGGCTATCAGATTTGTTTCCTGTTTTACTTTTTAATCTTTTTTAGATTAAGTAATCAAATCTAATGTGATTGTATCTTTCTGCCAAAATCAACTTTGTTATATACCGTCAAGACTAACCTCAGTCAGTGTTGGCATTTAGGTTTGGTTTTTGTTTTAGCTTTTAATCTTCTTTACTAAAATGTACTCTTCTTTAAGAACGGCAAAAGTGGCTCAAGTTTGGATCCGGTTCTTTAGATTAAATAGTTGAATTAATTATTTTTTTTTCGTCAAAAAATAGACAATAAAAGACTAAGTATCATAAGTTTAACTTGATAATTGTCAAATCGTTGATTAAGTTAGTTTTTGGCTTCTAGCAATATTATTTTTGTTAATTAAAAACAGCGCAATGTAGTTTACTCCAATGCAGATGTTCAAACAACTACTGTCTTTAGTTAGTAGTTTTAACCAGATTTCATTTTTGGCAAAAAAAAGAAACTTAAAATGTAATATGCCTTTTTTGGACTTTATCGTTCTCTTCTTCTATTTCTTTTGGTTGAACAATATTGTGATTTATTTATGTTATTGTACTGCTGCCCGCCAATGTTCTGTTTTTTTATTAACTATAAGTGTTCATAAAGTGTTTATAGATTATGTTTTTAAAATTGACATATTTTGTTGTAATAACTCTTGGAAACAACGCCAAAAACCTATTGATTGCGTTGAGACCGACTCACCATTGCCAATTACGCAAGCTGAAAGCTGCTGCTAACTATTACATAAAAAAAAAAAATTCATTAAAAAATCTGACCAAAATTGGTTTAAAAGTGCAAAATTCTACTTGTTAAATATCAAAAATTACAAAATCAAACATCAAACATCAAAGTAATGTCAAAAATCCAAAAATCCAAACATAAACTGTTAAAAAGTAAACAAATGTTTATGAAGTCTAAAAAGTAACAGAAAAATCAGGCTCTTTACTAATGTAAAATTTATTAAATGTCAAAAACAGAATCAAAATATTGTTAATATCAAATTACTTGTTAAATGTTAAAAACAGCATAATCCAACCTTAGTTAGTTATAAATTAATAAAACACTTCTAGATCTAATCAAAATCCAACCTACAACAACTGTTTAAAAGAGCAAAATTTTATTCATAATATGTTCAAAATTGGCAAAATTTAGCAAAAAATATAAAAAATGTAAAATTTAATTTATGAAATGACAAAAATCGTTAATCCTCCAATAAAATATCAACATATTGTTAAAAAGTTTTAAAATCCGGCCAAAAACGGTTTAAAATAGCAACATTCTATTCATATGTCAAAAATAGCAAAATCCAAAAATAGCTAAAATACCGTTGAAAAGTGCAAAAATTTTTTAATCAAATGTCAAAAGTGGCAACTTGCTGAATAATAGAATATAAACATAATGATAAAAAAAAAACAAATTTGTCCTTAAATTGTCTAAAAGTACAAAATGCTATTTATAAAATGTCAAAAATTGCAAAATCCGGCTTTGAACATCAAAATATTGTTAGAACGCACCAAAATCCGACTATAAACTGTTAATTATTATATTAAACTTTAATTATTGTTTGACATAGCAACAATTTGGTAATAACTGTTAAAAAATGTACAATTCTTTACATAAAAAGTCATAAAGAGCAAAATCCGCTTATAAAATATCAAAGTATTGTTAGAAATGGCAAATTCCGGCTAGAACCTGTCAAAAGATGTAAAATTGTATTTATAAAATGTCAAAAGTAGGAAAATTCGGCCATAATGTATAATAATTCATTTTTGTGCAAATTTATAATAAATGCTATAAGCTATAAGTTTAAAAGTTAGTTCCCACCCACCCACCCACCCACCCAAGTGTTCGTTGAATAGAGATTGGATCAGTCATTCTCTATTACAAATTTATAACATTGATCGGGTTGGCAAAGAACACAAAACTATACTACAACTAGTTACAAACTTAGTTCCCGCCTACCTACCTAAATGTTTGTTGTACAGAAATTGAATCACTCTCTCTTTTAACCTTATGAGAACTTACAGCAACATTTAGGTGCGTGAGTGAGCAACGCCAATAAATGTTATACGCCCACAAATTTTAAACTTAGTTTCCACCCACCTACCCAAGTGTTCGTTATCTTCAAAATGGATCGGTCATTTTTTTTTCAATTTTTCAACTTACATCAGCAGAAGGACATATTATCCATTTTCAGGGTAACAAATACTTGAACGGGTAGGCAAAAAAAAAAAACCACACGCCTACTAGTTTCAAACTTAGTTTTTGCCCACCAAACCCAAATGTTTGTTGTCTAAAAATTGAATCAATCACTTTTTTTTTCCATTTTATAACAACTGACATCAGCAAAAGGACAAATAATTAAATTTTTAGATAACAAACACATCGGCAAATAGACGAAAAACTAATAAAAACTACATGTATAAGTTCTATTTTTTAAATCTGTCACTTTCTCTTTTCATTTTATGACAACTTACATCAGCAGAAAGACAAATAATCCAACTTCTGCATAATCCACACTAAAGGGGGTGGGCGGGAACACCAATAAAAACTACACGCCCACAAGTTTTAAACTTAGGTACCACCCACCTACCCACCCGAGTGTTTGTTGTCTAAAGATTGAATCTGTCACTTTCTCTTTCAATTTTATGACAACGTACACCAGCAGAAAAACAAATAATATCTGGATAACATCCACTTAAACGGGTGGGCTGGAAACACAAATAAGAACAATACGCCCACTATTTTCAAACTTAGTTCTCGTTCACCTACCTTACACTCACAATTATATTTTTTATTTTATGACAACTTACATAGCAAAAGAACGAATAATCCAAATTCTAAATAAAAACACTTATGTGGGTAGATGGGCAACATCAATAAATGCTATACGCTTACTAGTTTCAAACTTAGTTACCACCCACCCACCCAAGTGTTGTCTAGAAATTGGTTTAGTTACTCTCTCATTTAATTTTATGGCAACTTACATTAGCAGATGGACAAATAATATAATTTCTAGATAAGAAACACTAAGGTGAGCGGGTAATCAACACCAATAAATGATACACGCCCAAAAGTTTGTAATTTTGTCAATATTGATCGTTAAAGAGTTGGATTTGACTCACTCCAACGTTTATTAGTTATTAACCAAAAAAACTAAAAAATTCAAAAACCAAAATTTGATCAAAAACGTAGGTACTAAATTCAATTGTGGGTGTACCAATTGTCATTCTTGCTGGACGTCCAGATCGTAGAAAGTGTCATTCTATCTTGTCATGTTATTCATGCTAAACCTCCAAACTGTGGATAGTATCATCTTTGTATTGCGTGCGCAAATTGGGTTGTATTGCGGGCATTTTTAATTTGTCATTTAGCCACCTGGCGTCTGTGGTGAGTGTTAGAGCGTTTTTCAAACAACTAAAAAAACGCCACTTTTTGTTAATTTGGATTAAGAACTAAATCCAGAACGTAGAAATATCGAGATTCACTTTTGAATCTTGTCAAGTCATCCTTGCTGCGCGCCCAGACAGTGAAAAGTGTTATCTTATCTTGTCATGTCATTATTGCTGGACATCCAGACCGTGGATAGTATCATCCTTGTATTGTATACGCAAACTGGGTTGTATTGCTATAAGAGTGTGTGAGTGAGAGTGGATACAAAAACTCAGAAAAAGTAAAATAGAAAATATGTGTTATCTTTGTATCTTGTCATATCCTTGGTGGACATCTGCAAACATTCTCAATTTGTCATTTGGCCACCAGGCGTCGATGGTGAAAATTGGAGCGTTTTCTAAGGTGGCATCTTTAGTTGTCCGCTTGATGGTAGTATGGGGGCAGTTTGAACTAAGAACTAAACACCTTTTAGAGTTTCTGAAAGTTTCTCAAGTTTTTTAAAAGCTTTCCAAGTTTTGCAATCATTTTTTAGATTTTTTTAAAATGGTTTTTTATCGATTTTTTTAAATTTTCTTAAAACTCACTAAGCTAAAAACTGCACATTAAGCTCTCTAAAAACCTGTTTTTAAGTTTATCACCAAAGTTCACAATGTTTTGCAAAATCAATCGTTTTGAAAGATTTCCAAAGCTTCCTGAGCTTTTCAAAAGTTTTGTCTTTAGCTTTTTGAAAGCTCACTGAGCTTATAAGCCTTTAAAAGTATTTTCAGTTTTTTAGAAGGCTTTTTAAATCTTCCAAAAGGTTTTTGAGTGTAACAAAATTAACCAAGCTTTTTAAATTTTCCAAATGTTACTATGCTTTTCAAAAGTTTTCGGAACTTTCCAAAACTTTTTTTAAGTATTTCTAAAGTTTTCCAAGCTTTTTAAATGTTTTTTGCTTTTTATAAAACTTTTTTAAATTTTTTAAAGTTTTTCAACCTTCCTAAAGCTTTTTGAGCCCGAGACCCAAACGCTGCTTGAGTTTTTTAAAGTTTTCCAATATTTATTGATAGTTTTGAATGCTCCTTAATCTTTTTAAATGTTTTAAAGTTTTAAAAGCTCTTCGAATTTAAAGATGGTATCTTTGATTAATCGGTTGTTCGCTAGATAACTGAATGATACTTCAATAATTGTGATGTAAGTTGCGTTACAATTGGCATTGAAGATAATCAAACCAAATAACAAAATAAAATTAAATGGCATTAAATATTGTTTCTATGAAAGTTGCCAACAGTGACAATTGACAGTAGTAGTTTTAGTTAATTTTTTTTATATCAATGATTCTATAAGTTTCTTATTCTTTTATTTAAAATTGGTCAATTTCTGCTGTAAAGCTAATCAGACCAAAAGTTAAGTCTACTATATCTCAAAAAATTTGCTTTAGATTCAGAAATTTTAACTTAAATTATTGAGTTTGTTTCTTTCTTTCTTTTTTATTCAAAGAAAATCTTAATATAATATTTACTAAATACTAATAAGTCCCGTATGCGCATCACTTTAACTTTGCAGCATGCATAAGACATGTAAAAACAGAGTATTGCGCATAGTCTGTACGTTTATACGATATATAAAATAAATACCATTAAACTGAGCAAGTCAAGACAAAATTCCGTCAAAATTATAACGTGTTTTCTAAAAAAAGTAGTAATTTCAATTGTAAACAGTAGTTTTGTATAACTGCCAGCAATATTGTACTTATACGACAAAAATAAAACAATTTTGTGTTGGATCTGCTTAATACTAGAGCGCATAAAGAATAATAAGAGTACAAAAATCTCAACATTCCTCAGAGTTGCGCTTGACAAACCCTAACAGTTGATTATAATCAAAATATATCTGATTGGCAGTATTTATATTAAAAATTTGGCAGCAATTACAATAAGCAATTATTTACATTTGTTGTTATTTTGACGGTTGACACCAATAACAAATAGCTACAGTTAACAATAATTGTCGTTATGACTAATGTTAACAAATATAAGTTTCTGTTTTTAACTTATATTATTGGATATGACAGTTTGCGACAATGAAGTGACAATTGTTAACACATTTTGTTTGTATGGCAGTTGACAGCACTAACAATGAACCATAATTGATAAAATTGCTTGATATGTTTGTCAAAGTGGATTATTACAACATCAACAGCTAATTAGTTTAGATTATAGGCATATTAGATATTTGACAAGAATGTCAGTAATTTGTAGCTAGCACAATTGGTCTATATAACAGAATTTAGTAATGACAAATGTCAGCTTGTAACGCTAGATGACAATTTTGTTGATTGGTAGTAATGATAAATAATTAACATTTTATTAAAATTGTTGTAAATATTGTAAACTGCAATTGGCAGCAATTATTGGACAGCTTAGAGACACTTCACATAAATTGTATAAGTTATCATTTATGATGTATGGTTCATAGTAGCTAGTTAGACAGATATATTTATTATGAAGCAATTAACATATATTTATGATCAGTGTTAAATAATAATATAATTCTGAATTAATTTTGTATAGAAAACCGATGATTCAGTTGCACAACAACAAACTTTCGACCGAAGCTCACAAAAAAATAATTTAACTCTGCTTTTATTTATTTATAACTATGTATATTTTATATCGAAATCATTCACAATGTAAATGTTTACTATATTATTATTTCAATAAATGTGAAAAGATTTGTATGCCATGCGATTATTATGACAAAAAAGAAACATAACACTAACCTTATTTTAAGATTTCTTATATCCATTTGATTTGTGCGTGAAGATACATTTTATTATCAGACACTTGCTTTGTAGAAATAACCCTGATATCACTTATAAACTAAAGCTATACTCAGCAACCATGAGAAGACATCATCGCAAGTCGGAATCACAATTATGACATTCGCATTGTTTACAACTCTCAAAAAGAAACAAAATTAAATTTACAACAATTTACATAAAACAGTATTAAAAAATCAATTTGTGCCAATTTTCTAATTAATTAACCATTTTCAAAACAAAGATTCATTTACAAATAAGATTAAAAACAATTGTCATAAATATTTCCTAACTTTGGCAACTCTGAAGATTCGCATAAGCAACAGCTGCAACCTCAGTCACCGCGGCGCATATTGACAGATCGAATTTATTTTACCTTCCGTGATTAATTAACAAAAACATTGTTAATATTAGTTTAGTGCATTAGTGAAACTATTAGAAATACTACTAGTTAATTGTTTGTTTTAGTATTAATTCGGGTACGGACGAACGGCAAGAATCGAATGTAAGTTTAATGCATTTTATCAATAAATATAACAATGAAGTATGATTATGTCAGACCTATAGAGTATAATTCATTGTTTAATTACTAGTTTTAAGCACCTTTTGATAATTAATTGGTTCCATTGGTTGTTTCATTTATTGCATTGTTGTGTCGAGTTCATTGACCTCTGGGTGTATTCGATTGGCAATTAATTTATTTTTTGTTTTGTTTTTATTGCTTTCAGATAATTAGTGCGGGCAGTGTGGGTGTTGATGGAGGTAAAGACATTGATGGGAGATATTGGATGGAGTTGTGGAGTCGCTGATTAAATGGTAAGTTGACTATCATTCATTTTATTGCGTTATTATTATGTAAGCATGTTAAGGTACATTATTATTAGGAAATAATGATTGTGCTATAATGCATCAATTAATTATATTTGTTAAAAATATATTTTATTTATGGTATGACAAATATGTTGAATAAAATAATTAAACCTATTGTTATATATTATAGCAACTGGGTAACTATAACATTGTTGTCAAATGACAATAATTTAATTGCTATTGTTGCCAATACAATATACTCGCAATTAATTTCCACAAATTTAATATATTTATAATTAAATGACAATTTACTATATCAATTTTTAATTTTATACTGTTGACAGTTGTTCATTGAATATAAGTGGTAATATGACTAGTTGTAATATTAACTGGAAACTAGTTTTTTAAGTGCTTTGTATTTCATATACCAAATAAACGTACAGATTATGCGCAGAACTCCGCCATTACACGTATTTTGTGGCATGCCAATAAAGTTAATGTGTATTTTTTCTGTACCTTGTCGTGCAATTTAAAAAAAAAACTTTTTCTTAAAAAATCTCAAAAAAATCTGTTTAGTCCTAGAAAGTACTATATTAAGTTTTACAAAGTTTTAACTTAATTTGTTTGTTTAAGAATCATAAACAATCTAGAATTTTTTTTACAAAATATTTTTTAGGTTTTAGATTTGTCAAAAAATATATATAAGTTTTAAGTTTTAGAGGCACAAACAGAGTCAATGATTTGCTTTTTAGAGTTTAAAAAGATGGTCTATAAGCAAGTTTAAAGTTTAAAAAGTCAAAGTCAGATTTTTTTTTACTTTTTAGAATAAAAAAAAAAACAAACAAAACGAAGTTTAGATTTGTGAAAAATTTCTAAAAGTTTTAAAGAGTTGTAGAGTTTAAGAAAAAATTTAAAAACCAACAAAGTTGTAGAGTTCTAAAAAGTGTTGAAGGTAAAACATGTTTTGCAGTTTATATAACTAAACTACATTGAAAAATTCTAAAAACTAAATTCTTAACTTAACATAAAAAAAATAGGGATGTGGTTCTACAGATACAAAAAAAAAATTTAAAAAAAGTTAAAAAAGACTTTGATCAAAATCTGTTAAGTAATGGAAAGTTATAATTTTGTGAGTATCAACAAGTTTTAGAATTGTAACTCTGAAAAGTTCAAAAATATTTTAGAGTTTAGAAAAGTTTTAGATTTCTAGAATTTAAAAACAAAATAATTTTTAAAAAGATGTAGAGTTTGATAAAATTTTAAATGTCAACAATATCTAGAATCTACAAAATTTGAGTTTAATATTTGTGAAAAATGTCTATAAAGTTTTTACTTTCCAATGAGTTTAAACAAATTTTAAAGACAAACATAGTTTTAAAAGATTTTGGAGTAACAAACAGTTTTTGACTTTAAATTACTTATTTATCATTAAGTCAATCAAATTTGTTTTGAGAAAGAAACGTTTTGTTATTATCAAGATTTTGGGATCTAAAAAAATTTTAGGTTAAGAAATATTCAATTTTAATTTATTTTTAGATTTGTAGTTTTTTTAAATGGTTTATAGTTATGTAATTTTGAGTTTTAATGAGTTTTAAAGTTAAAAAAACTTTGATGATTAACCAAATTTTGGGGGCGCAAAATAGTCTAATGTCCAAAAAATGCAAAGTTGGAAACAGTTTTAGAGTTTTACAGAGTATTTTAGCTTTAAATGTTTCAGAATTATAAAAAGTTTTTTAAAACTTTTGAGAAGATCATTGCTAGTAGCGAAAGCACTCAGAGTGCATTGTTCTAGTTGCTGCAGTAAAGTAGTTATATTTCATATACTTTCTGGAAGAATTTTGACTGGTATGGTCTTGGGTTGCGTAACACTGGTGTCGCAGTAAACTATGAAGAAAAAAATTGATAAAAATTTTAGAATTTAGAAACCTAATAAACCTAATAAGGTAGTCAAGATTGCTTCTTGGAAGAATTTTGAGTAGAGTAGTATGGTTACTGTTTACGGTACTATGGTGTCTTAATAAAGTATGGCAACAACAACTTGCTTAGAAAAATTTTAAAAACCAAAAAAGTTCTAAAGTTTGCAAAATGCAAATTTAGATGATGTTATAATTATAGAAAAATTTTAGAGTCAGAAACACAAATTACTTACTGATAATCATAAACTGCGGGTCGCGCACCTAAGTGTTAGTGATCAAGGGATTGGATATTCCATTTCTTTCTCCTACATAATGACTATTAACGACTGCACTCCAATCCAAATTACTCGTTCGTAATTATAAACTAGGGTTATAGGCCCAACCAACCAAGTGTTAGTGATCAAAGGATTAAATATCCTATCTTTTTCACCAACATAATGACTATTAACGACTGCAGAAAAGAGAAATATGCAATCTTTTAATAACAACACTTGGGTAGGTGGGTGGGTGTGGCACTTCAATCCAAACTACTTATCTGTAATCATAAACTGGGGTTTCCGCTCACCCACCCAATTGTTAGTTATCAAGCGATTAGATATCCCATCTCAACATAATGACTAATATTATAATTTTTTATAAAGTTTCAACGAGTTTTAGAGTTGGAGAAAATTTCAAAGACCATCCAAATTTTAAAGTTTTAGAGACACAAAATGTTATAGAGTTTAGAAAATGCAAAGTAAAACAAAGTTTCACAGTTTTTGAGTTTTAAATGTTTTAGAATTGACTAAAATCAACTTTTTTTTTAATCTAAAAATGTGATAAAGCCAGAAACATTCAAGAATAATAAGTTTTTAGAAAATTATGTTTTTGCAAAGTTTGTTGAAAATGTTCTTGTTGTTTTGAAGATATTTAGAGTTTAAAACAATTTCAAAGACCTATAAAGTTTTTCGAGCTTACAAAAAATTTTAGATCAGATATTGATTAAAGTTGTAGAGTGCTACAGAGTTTTAGAGTTCTAAACGTTATAGAGTCAAAAAAAGTTTGATTTAAACTTAAGTATTTTAAGTCAGAAACATTCAAAAATCTAATCATATTGCAAAAATTTATTTTTTTATGAAAACGCAAAGTTTTTGATTTCTAAAAAAATTCCAAGTTTTAAATAGTTTTAGAGTATAAAACATTTTTAAAGGCATACATGGTTTTAAAATTTTTTAAATGAACAAAATGTTCTAAAGTTTGAGTACAAAAAATGCAAAGTCAAACAAAACTTTAGAGTTCTTGTGTTTCAAATAGTTTTAGAGTTTTGGAAAATACTAAACAATAGGAAAGTTTTAGGATTTAAATAGTATATGATATATCAAGGGCCAAAAATGATAAAGCATTTTGGCACAAGTTACACTTAATTTTTTTTGCCTGCCTCAAATAAAAACATTGTTTCAAGAAATTTCAAAGTTTATTATAATCTGTCACTACTGTCAGATTTTAAGATATGACATGTGAAATTGTTATTTAGAGCCAAAACAAATGTTTTTAGTAGAGGCAGGCAAAACATTGTTTTTAGATATGTGCAATGAAATTTTAAGTATAAAATTCTAGAATCAAGACAATTTATAACCAAGTTTTTAGAATTTAAAAATGTTTTAGAGTCGAAAACTTTTCAAAATTAATTTTTAGAAGTTATTACAAAAAAAAAATAATGAAGTCTAGAAATTACATATTTGAACAAAAGTTTTGTTATACAGAGCTCTTGAGTTTTAAAAAAAATCGGAAAAATTTAATACTTAACAAAGTTACTTTGGTCAGAAAAATCTAAGAGTAAAATAATTTGTTGAAGTTTTAATTATTAAAAAAAATTAGTCTGGTTTCAGAAAGATTATTACTCTCTCAAAAAATATTAAACTCACAAAAAGTTTTAGAATTCTAGAGTTTGAAAAAGTTTATTTTTAAAAGATGTAGTAGAGTTTGACAAAATTATAAATATTAAGTTTTAAAATCTACAAATATTCTAGAATCAGCAAAAAAGTTGATTTTGAAAAATTAGGCTAGAGCTATAATTCTAATTTTTTTTGTTCTATAGTCTGAAAAGTCTGAGAATATTTTAGAGTTTAAAAAGGTCATTAAATATGAAAAAAATTAAGAGTCTTGAATAGTATTAAACTCACAAATATTTTAAAATTTTAAAGTTTATTAAAATTAATATTTATAAGGTTAAGAGTTTGGCAAAATTTTACATATCAACAAGTTTTAGAATTTACAAATGTTTTAGAATAAAAAACAAAATTAAACAAAATTTTAGAGTTTTATAGTTTTGGAATAACAAAAAATTTCAAAGATTTTCTAAACTTTGAAATTTTTTGTTATTCCAAAACTATAAAACTCTAAAATTTTGCAAACTAAATCAGAAAAGTTTAAGAGTAAATAATTTTTATAATTTTTAACATTTTACAAAAAAAAAGTATTGAATTAAAAAAAAAATACAATTTTAGAGTTTAGTAAAATTGTAAAAACAAAGCTTTAAAGTTTAATTAAAACGTTTCGGAAGTACACAATGTTTAAGAGTCTAGAAAATGCGAACAAAGCTTTAGAGATCTACAAACTTTTTGTGTTTTAAAGTGGTTTAGAATTTAGGAATGTTCTCAAAATTTAGCAAAATTGCAAAAAAATTTAATAAATTTATTTTTTTATAATACGCTTAATTATAGATTTGTGAAAAATGTTTTAAGTTAAGGAACATTTTAAAGATCAACAAAGTTTTAGAATTGAGATGATGCAATATCGATTAGAGTTTTGGATTTGTAGACAATTTTAAAAACAAAATGTTGACAACGCTGTGGAATTTCTACAGTGTTCTCGAGTTTCAAGTGAAAATCTTTCTGTATTACCAAGTTTTTAAACCCTAACAATGTAGAGTCAAAAAACATTAAGGAATTTAATAAGTTTCTAGATTATTTTTTTTTATTGGTTTTTGGAAAAGTTTCAAAAGAATTTAAAGAGTATTACAAATGTTTCAAAGATCAACAAAGTTAATTAAAGAGTTTTAGAAAGTGAAAATGTTTTAGAAAGTGAAAATGATTTAGAATAAAAAAGCAAAGTTTAAAAAAGTTCCTAAAAAGTATTTAAAAAAAATTCTGAGTTATTTAGAGTTTAGAATCAGAAAAAACATTTTTTAAGATAAAAATACAAATTTTAGAATTATAATTTTCGAATTCTAGAGTTTAGGATAAATTTTAAATCGAGAAATGCTTTAAAGCTTTAAGAGTATCAGACTCACAAAAAGTTTTATAGTTCTAAAAATATAATATAAATAAAAAAATTGAATTTGACGAAATTCTAAACACCAAGCTCTAAAATGAAAAAAATTAGAATAAGTTTTTGACTTTAAGAAAGTTTGAAAGCTTAAAAACAACTGAAGAGCTTTAAAAGGTTTTGGAATCACAACAACTTGAAGAGTTTTAGAAAGTTTTGGACTTTTAAACATTCTAGTATTGAAAAAAGTTTAAGGTTTTTAATTTTTTTAAGGTTTTAATGACCTTTAGAGTTTAAAAAAAAAACAAAGACCAAGTTATAGAGTTTAAAAAAAAATACAAATTAAGTTCTAGAATCTGAAAAAAAAAATGACTTTAAAGAGTTATAACTTATAAAGGCTATTATTATTTTTTGTTATTTTTGAGCTTAGAAGAATTTTTACAACTTAGTTTTTAGAAGTTTTAAGTGTATTGTACAAAAAGTTTAAAAGTTTCAAAATACGTATTTTTTAATACAAGTTTTAAGTCTACAAATATTATAAAATTAAAAATCAAAATGATGAAGTCTCAAAAAGTTTTAGATTTATTTAAAATTTAAAAAAAAAAGTTTAGAATTTTGTAAGTTGGAAAATTTTAGATTTACAAAAAGTTTTAGAGTTTAGGTAATGCAAAGTTAAAAAAGTTGTAGAGTTTTTGAGGTTTAAAATAATTAAAAAAAATAACTAAGTTTTTAAAATCTACAAAAGTTTTGAAGTCTAATACTTTTTAAAGTAAGATTTTCGAATTTTTAAATTTTTACAAAAAGCGTACTAAAGTCTAGAAGATGCTAAGTCGAACAATGCTCTAAAATTCTCCAAAATTCAACTAATAAAGTTTATGAATTTTAACGAGTACTAAACTATCAAACAATTTTAGAATTGAAAAGTTAAAAAAAAAAAAAGTTAAATGATAATAATAATACTTTATACTTTATTCACGGTATATACAAAACCATTTACATCTACATAATTATATACATAAATAACGATGAATTACAAACAATATTACAATTGCACAAAAATATATAAAAGAATATTGAAAAATAAAAGCATGGAAAAAAGTACATAAATAAAAACAAAATATAAAATTATTCATCAACACATTTTAATTGACACTTAAAACTACATTTTAAAACACAAAATAAATCAATATTATTAGAGAAACTATTAGCAATTCTACACATTCTACCAATTGGATTATTAAATCCATAATTGGTAGAATGTATAGATTCTCTAAATAATGGAGACTGTCTAATTCGGCGATTATTGTTGTAGTTTTAGAGTCTACAAACGTTCTACAATCAACAAAAATTTGAGCAAAATTTTATAAAGTTTTAGATTAGTGAAAAAAATTTAGAATATTGAAAAAAAAAACCAACTAACTAGAAATTTTAAGTCACAAAAAATTTAATAAAAATTCATTAAAGTTTAAAATAATTTAAATGTAAAAAGTTTATAGATTTTAATAAGTTTTAGAATTACAACTCTGGAATGTCTTATTCTAGAGTTTTAATGTTTTAAAGTTAAGAAAACTTTTAAAATACAGGAAATTTTTAGAAACAAAAAGTTTTTAGAGTTTTAATTAAACAAATAACTAAAAAATCAATGTAAAATCCGACAAAATTTTAAATACTAACGAATTGTAGAAAATTATAATTAAAAAAATAGATTTGTGACAAATTTCTAAAAAGTTTTAAAGTTTAGAAAACTTTACTAACAAAGCTTAGTTTTAAAGGGTTTTGATGTCATAACAAGTTTTAGAGTTTATATAATGCAAATTCAAACAAAGCTGTAGAGTTGTACAAAGTTTTTGATTTGCAAACATTTTAGAATAGAGAAATGTTAAAATAAAAGATTTGAGAACAATTTTTAAACAGTTTCATAGACAAACCAAATTTTAAAGTTCTAGAAAGTTTTATAAAGGAATTCATTTAAAGTTGAAGATTGTTTTAGAGTTTTATAGATTTTTTGGGTTTTAAATGTTCTAGAGTTAAGAAAAGTTTTTCTAAATCACTCAGAATGCACTGCTATAGTTGTTGTAGTGGAGTAATCAAGCCAATACCCAGGTATGCTTTATATACTTGCTAAAATTCTAACTAGTATGGTCACTTTGTTTTATTGCTTTTATTATAAGTTATAGCTTAAAGTTTTAATATATGACGGAACTTTAGAAATACAACAAATATATTTATATAGTTATTTTTTTTTTTAGAGTTTTATAAAGTTTATATATTCAATTTTGATATTCTAAAGTTCTAGAAAGTTTTTAAATCTAGAAAAAATCTAGAGTCAAAAAGAATACTAAACTAAAATTCATGTAAAAAAAAACTTAAATTAAAATTTTAAATAAATTTGAGTTTAAGAGTCTACAAGTATTTTAGAATTAAAAAAATGTTCTGCAAAATATTAAAGTCTTAAAAAAAGTTATTTAGAGTTTTTAATAGTTTCAAAGATGAGAAAAAACAAAAAGTTTTGTAGTTTCAAAAATTTTTAATACTCTTTAATCTTTTTAAAAATCTAAAAATTGAGTAATAATTTTTTTTTATTTTAGAACATGAAATTTGATTACTCTGTAAGACTCTAAAGCTATGTTTGTATTCGTATTTTTTAGACTTACAGTCTTTTATAACTCCAAAACTTTTTAAAACTCTTGAATTTAATTGTTTTTTTTTTCCTAAACATGATTTCTTAATTCTAGAATATTTGTAGACTTTAAAACTTGTTAGTACATTTTTAACTTAAAAAACTTTTCTAAATTTTTTTAAACTTTTTTTTAGTTATATAATTCTGGAATTCATACTTTGATGCTTTTCAAAACTAGTCAGATAAATCTAAAAGGTTTTAAATATTTTATTGTGATGCAAGACTAAATCCGACTAATCCTTTCTGGAAAATACTTTTTTTTTAAGTTTTAGTTTATAACTATAAGTTTTTGTTTTGAGTAAGAGTAGATTTACAGAAATGTTTAAAATTGTTTAAAGTTCAAAAAAATATTTAGGTTTAACAAAATTCTAAAGTCTGCAAATGTTCAAGAATAAAAAAAAATTAAATCTTAAAAACATTTTTTATTTGTGGAACATTTTTAAGGTTAAGAGTTTAGAAAAGTTATAAAAAATAAAGTTTAAAAAAAAATTGGAGGCACAAAATACAAAGTAGTAAAAATCTGTAAAGTTCTGCTGAGTTTTTATGTTTCATATGTTTAAAAATCAAGAAAAGTTTTTCTATAACTACGGATTTAGAATTTAAACAAATTTTAAAATACGAAAACTTTCAAAAGCTTTTAAAAAGATTTGGAGGCACAAAAGTTTTAGAGTGCAGACAAAGTCAAAAAAAGATTGTCAAATTTTCTTTTTTTTTTTTTTAATTTTCTACGCTTTTGGAAAGTTTTTTTAGAACTTTATTAAGAGTATTAAATTTACAAAAAACTTTTAAAAATTAGATTTGATATAATAAAAATCTAATATAATTATCTAATACCAACAAGTTTAAAAGTCTACAAATGTTTTAGAATTAAGGACAATTAGAGTATTTTAAAAAGTTATTGATTTAAAAAAAATTAAAAAAACATATACAGTATAATGGAGTTTTTTAAACTTGTTATGTGTGTTCTAGAATTTAAAGAGTTTTTCTATAATCAAGTTCTTTGAGTCTAAGAAAAACTTAGAAATTTAACATAAACTTTGAATTTAGGTAAATGTTAACAATATTAAAGTTTTAAAAAGTTTTAGAGTTACAACAAGTTTTAAAGTTTATATAATACAATGACAAACAAAACATTGAAGTTCCAAAGAGTCAAAAACATAATTTTTTTTCAAAAATGCAAAGCTTATGGAGAATGTCTAAAAACTTCAATAAGTTTTAGAGATTAAGAAAAGTATAAAAACGAACAAGTATTATAGTCTAAAAGTATTTGGAGTTACAAAAAGTTTAAAAGTTCAGATAATACAAAGTCTAACAAAGTTAGAGAGTTCTACAGGTTTTTTTGTAAGCTTAGAATAAGAAACATTTAAGAGACAATTGAGTTTATAAAACTATTTTTGTACACAAAAAGAAATATTCCAATAACCAATAAAAAAAGAATTTTAAAAAGTTTAAAATGTAGAGTCCAGATAATGCAAAGTTGAACAAAGCTGTGTAGTACTTGGTTTTTGTTTTTTTTTTCTTAAATTGTTACAGAATTAAGAAAAGTTTTTCTATAACAAAGTTTTTAAAATCTAAAAAAGTTTTACAAATCAAAGAATTTAAAATTCTAATAAATTTCTATAAAATTTCTATTTTACAAAAGAGCAAAGTTAGTTTTTAATTTTTAAAATTTAGTTTTTTTAACAAAATTTTAAATTTGTGTAAGATTTACAAAATGTTTCAAAAGGTTCTAGTTTAGAAAACAACCAAATAAAGTTCTAAAAAGTTTTAGAGACACAAAATGCTTTAGAATCCAAGAAATGAAACTTTAACAAAGCTATAAAGTTTTGTTTTCAACTAAGTTTTTAGTATGAAAAATTGGTATTAGAGTCAGAAACATTCAAGAGTCTAAACAATTTTTCAAATATTAAGGATTTTACAAAGAAGCATTATTTTTGAGTATATATAAACTTTAAAGTTTTAAAAAGTTTAAGAGGCAAAGAGTCCAGGTAATACAAAATCAAACAAATCGTTGAGGTATACAAAGCTTCCAAATGTAACTAACTCTACGCACGTTAATTCTCCCAACCACCACTTTGTGCTTAAACGACGTATACTAATTAATTAACACTACTCAGTAGTTTTAATTTTTTTGTTGTCAAATTATTTAACCGCATTGCTTCATTGCGCAAAAGTTATTTCGGTTCTTTTGTACGTCTTGCCCAACCCTTGCTCTAAGCTGCTATGCTTCACTCCACTTTGTTTGTGCCGGCTCGGTCTATCTTATTCTCAGCGCGTTATCGTTCTCGCTTTTCTATAAATTAAATCTGGACATAATTATTGATATATTTTGCGCACTCAACAAATATATAATTTTTCTGTAGCATAGGACTGGTAGTCCCCAAGGTATACTCTAATACCAGTGTAAACACACTCACACACACACACACACTGGCAACTGCTCCTTATTAATGTAATGTGCCCTGCATACAACCTCATAACCCAACTGGCCTGTGTAAGTTTGACAATCTTTTGTAGTTATTGTGCAACCCCAAGGCTTCAACTGCTAGTGCACAAGCATACCTCCAACGACTGTTACGTATAAGACCTCAATGCCAAAAACGGTGTTAACATACAACTCCAAGGTCTTGTGCCGGTGAATAACCATTTTTTACAGCCTAGTACAACTCCAACTCTGGCGGTGTACTTAGTATACTAGAACTGTCAAGTACCTCAATGACCTAAATGCCAATGTACTTTGTTTTACACACCTCCAAGACTTTTGCCAACCTATGTGTGAATAATCTCAGATATTTGTGAAGTACTTCAATGATCTCTTGTCAAAGTACTTTTTCACACCTAAAAGAACCACTTAATCTTTGAGCGAATAACTTTCAGGTTATCAGACAATACATGTACGTAAATAACATCAGAGATAGTACATTAATGATTATAAGCAATGCTAACAAAAACTATCTACACAAGTTTTTAATATCTAAGAAAGTTTTAGAGTCAGAAACATTTAGAATAGTAAAATTAATTTAATAATTATAATGATCTACAAATATTTAAAAAAAATTGAGTACAGAAATGCAAAGCAGATAAAAACTGTATAGGTACTTTTTTACAGAGTTTTTGTAGTCTAAATATTTTAGAATTGAGAAAAGTTTATTTATAACCAAATTTTAAAGTTTAAAAACTTTTGAAAGTTTAATTTAAAAAAATAAAATTTTGTGTAAGATTTTATCCAAGAAATTCTGGCTTTGCTAAATATTGGCGCGCAAAATTTTTGTAATAAAATTAGTCTTGTGTCAGACGGCTTTTAGAGTTCAGAATATGCAAAGTCAAACAAAGTATTTCTATAACTAAGTAAGTTTTAAAATCTAAGTTGTTTTAGAGTTTAGAAACGTTTTAGTCTTGTAAAGTAAGTTCGTAAAATCTGGACAGTACAGTCCGGTTTAGAAAAAGTATTGTAAAGTAGTAAGTAAATTTTAGAGTTCCCAATTCTAATTATTGAGTCTTAAAAAGTTAGTAGTAATTAACTTACATATTAAAATAATAGTGTGAAATAAAGTTATATGCTTATGATATGTTGCAAGGAGTGAGCCTACATTTGTAATTTTTTGCATTCTGCTTGCATATACGCTCAAGTCGGTACCTACCTTAATAATGTACTCTTCAATTATGATAATTAAAAAAATCAACTTCTTAAAAATTGACTGGCAGTTATAATGTTTGATAATAAATTTGTTGAAGTATTTTATACATTTTTATAAATCAGCATAAGTAAAAATTAACAGACGCCACTGTATTCAATTGAACCCATTTATTTTACGATTGCTTTAATTAACACATCAGCTGGTTAAACTGGCGGAAAGATTAAAAATAATAATAACAATAAAAAAGTTGCAAAAAAATCAAGAGAAGAACCCAATTGCGCATAAAACCGGACCGCGATATTAAAGCCGCTTAATGGATTTATATAAATATCGGCGACACTAATAATATTCTTTCTGAGGAGAATATCACCGGGTAATTACGTATATGGCGGATAAATCATTACTAAGTGCCGTCCGTAAATGCCACTGGGGTAAGTTTATATCTGATATGGAGATTGCAGATTTTTTAAACATATTATGTTGCACAAAATTATTTCATTAACTTAATAACTATTTTTTAATTTACAAGTTTATTGATTAATTTTACAGTAAACTTGATGAAGAACATAGTAGTTTACCACCACAAACAAACCAATTCATTAATAACCGCCTCACTGATACGTATTATTCGATGTAATTCGGTTAAAAGTCGTGCAAACATTAATTTCAATCCGGTACGTATATATTTTTACGTGGGGGTTGTTGGGTGTAGCGAAAAGAAAGAGTGAGAGGGCATTTAGCTGTTTGTATTTCGGCACACGTATGGGGAGCACAAAAAGGTTTGCAATTTGATTGGGCCGACAGGACGTTGGCTGATCGCTGTTTAACTGTCCCATCCACATTGTTAGTGCGCTCGTTTGTGCCCCAAAACCCGAAAACATGTGTGCCGGCATTTTAATAGAACGCGACCGGCCCCACTCGACAAAAAATAAATAAAACAAGCACTCAAATCGCATTGCAATTAAATTTAAGTAAATCATTAATAAAAGTATATTTATGCTTTTGTGCTATCTAAAATCACTGTTTGATGTTTCATTATCGAATCGTGTTAGACTTCTGACATATTAACAAATCATACAGACCTGCAGAAATGTTAAGCACACGACCATTTTAATTCATTTGATTATTATGGTTTGGTTTTGCAGACGTGTATAATTCCGTAATTGTTAATTACACCGCAATAAGGAGGCATAATCATTGCGAATTACGAACTAATTATTTTATTTTAAAAGCTGCCAATAAAATTAATTGCCCGTCAATTAACATTCTAAGGTCTCTAATGTGATCGATTGTAAAGTGAAGGGCTTTTTTTATTTTTCAATTAATTGTATTACATAAAAATTCATTAATTTTTTTCTTATATAAATCATTATGAGATAAGAAATGAATGTGTTAAGTAACAATGCAAAAATATTATTAACTGCAGTAAATAACTGTTTGGTTGATAAATTTTTTGATATTTGAAAATAATAAATATCAAACGTCTTTGAATTTTCGTCATGAAATGTTGACCTTGGACGGGGGCATCAGCGTCTTTTTTAGTGCTTCACAATCCGTTATCGATCTTCGATGGATCGATCGATCCGCGCCGCGCACTACTCTACACATAAAAAATGATCGGGATTTTTAGGCGGGCAATAAATATTGTCCGGTAGCATTCCTGAATGAACGGCAGTCTGTTTCAGCATGTCCGCCGTCAGCCGCCGGTAATGAATGAGGACCGGAGTGGTCCACATCTGTAATTACAATAAACAGAGCTTTCCACTTTATCCGCGACCAGCGAACAAAACAACCGTACGGCATTTGCAAACAATTTCAATTTTATTGTCTCTGGAGATTTTTATTATTTGTTAAAATCATCACAAAGGGTGTGTCCGTTTTGTTAACGTTTGGATTGTTGTATTTTCACTTTGATCATAAACTGGTGGAATTGTAATGGTAAAGATTTGATTTTTTTATTCCAAAAACGCATCGCATTATTTAAGGCAACACTATCAGATCCTTTTTTTTACTACTGAGTTTTTATTAATACTTGATTTTATAAATCAGTAATATGATATAAGTTTGAAAGTTAACAAAAAATTACGATTGAAATTATGGATTTTTTTGAATTTTTGTTTTTTCGGGAATTACAGGAATGAAAATGTTTTTGTTTTGTCATAAATATAAAAAATGTTCTTGAAATTGTTATATTTGACATTTGTTGCGCTCGGCTGTTTTTTTTTTATTGATTTAACAAATGTTTAACACCCAACCGCCACACCGAGCGTTCTTTCGGCTAAGACTTTCTTAATTGTTATTTTTAAAGGGGGTATTCCTGTGCTTTTTTAGTCTTTAATGTATGATTTTTGATGTCTTTGCTTGAGTCATTTTGGTTTATTTTGCTTTTTTGCGTCAGCGCATTAATACTAAGGTTTGCCATCTGTTGTTGATCTGAACTGGAGCACAAGCAGTGGCTTTTTGGGTTGTAAGTTGAATGCGTGGGTAGATACGTTAGAATCTGTAAAACAGAAGCAGAATTAATTAACCAGCATTTGTTGATGTACTGAAGTCCGCAAGGGGGGTGGTTTTAGAATTAACAAACTTTTTCCGTTACTCAATTTAATAACCATCTTGACCGCAATATTCAAGACCTGCTTTTAACGAAAACACTTGTTAAATCAGGAGAACACTGCTGAGCTTTATTGACTGGCCGCGATAATCCAATGCAGGGTGCCATTGAAGACCTCCGGTAAAGACTTTGCAGTACACACACCGCAAATCTACATTTCACTGGCGCAATGGGCTGAGATAGTCTAGCTCCGTCATTTTAATTGGAAGAACATCTCCGACGACATTTGTCTTTTGACTAGGAGGGTAACCACTGCTTCCACTAGTCTCAAACTAAACCCAAATTGCGCACACCAACATTATTATTGTTTCTTCAGGCCAACAAAACCTAGATTGCTTATAATGTTTTTTGATTTGTGTGTTTGCAATCAATCAGAAAATATTAATTCCGGTAACCTGAAACGAATTTTATTTTTGGGGCGTTAAACGACGTAACTTTTGTTTTTCTTAAGCTGGCTTTGTTTGGTGGTTTAAGTTTGTTGTTGATAGCTGGGGTGCGATGCTTCTATGTAAAACGATTAAAGTAGTGCCGCTTGGTAGTGAAAGAGCTGTGCTATGAAGATGTTGTTGTCTTCATCTTGGACGCTGCCTCCGTTTTGATAACAATTTTACGTGGTTGATTTTGGAGTATTGTGTTATGGCGTCTGGAAGGTGGTTTCTTTGAATTAGTTACAATTTTTTGAACTTTTGTAGTGATGCGTTTTTCAACCAAAATGATAGATGTTTTTGTAGGCAGGTTGCAGATTTATTTTAGAGGTTTTGACGCTGTTGTCTGCTTTTGTCGGGGTTTTTTGGCCTCTTAGCTATACTCAAGTTTTTCTTGCGGCTTTTGCAAGTATCTTTGCCTGCCAGGGATCTTTTGTTGGTCGCTAGTTTACTCTGGTTGGCTGGCACTTTTTTTTTTAATTTTGTTTGACTAGTTTTAATCTTCTTGGTCATCATCAAGATGACAAAACCTATTCAAAGTTAACAAAACCCAAAAAAAAAAAAAATCAAGACGGAAACTAGTCAAAGCCAACAAAACCTGAAAGTAGAAAAAAAGAAGAACGCATTATTACACTGGCTTGTGGCTTTAGCGGGAAACTTAACTAACCACAAAATTTGTGTTGATTGTTGGTTTAGTTTGGTTGGTTTGTATCTTTTTTTTTGGTTGCATGTGGCAAGATGCTGAGATATCAGTCTTGTCGAAGATGTTTGTTTTTTTGTCAGTTTTTAATACTACTACTAGGCTGGCACTATTATTGGGCAATTGAAATGGCTCAGTTGGAATCAGAATTTTTAATTTTTTTTTTGTGTATAGTTTGGTGGTTATTACGCTGAAATTATTATTTTTTTAAATATTTTTTGGTAGTTATTCAGGCAGTTGCTGGAGTTTGGCCTTTATGTTTGAGTTGGCTTGATCGTGCTCAGTTTTGCATTGTCACTTTTTTTCTTTGAGTTTTGTTTTTTTTATTGAATTGTTTGAAGGATTATCCAGCAGCTCATGAATAGGTCTTGGCTGGTTAGGAATATTTTCTCCTCTGTTTATTTTTTTTGTTTTTGTCTTGTTTCTGTGCTAAAAGATACATATTTTCTTGAGGTTTGATCTTTGGAAACATAAATGGAGCAAGCACGTAAACCAAATGGATGCAGAAAAGATAGTAAGAATAGCAAGAGTTAAATCCTCGATTTGAAAGAGAAGACGATGGAGCGATAGAATTGTCATTGACGGAAACTGAAATCATAGGAACAATAAAAAAACAAACATTATGCTTAAATCAACAAAAGAAGAATAAGAAGAAGGTTTGGCTTTGAGAATCGGCTGGGATTTAGCATTTTTTTCTTGGATTTATTGTATTTCTTGTTGTAGCTTTTTTTGTTCTTCTATTGGTTCAGCGATGTGAACGGAGTGGCTGTTTTTTTGTTTTGTTTTTTATGTGTAACTATTTGGGTCCATTGCAGCGTTGATTGTCTATTTGAATTTTTTGTAGCTGGCTGCGACGTAGCTTTTGTAGATCGACTTCATTGGTTGGGCGTTGTAATTGGCATCTTCTAATGCTGCAATCAGGTTGTTTACCGTAGGTAGGTCTATACCTTTTAACGTTTTTTGTGTTGTCGTTAGGAGCATTTATTGGAGTAATTATGCTATTTTTAGATTGTTTTTTGGATTCTTTACAGAGCTGCGTGATTTATCAGAAATTTGTGTGCAGTCTTTTGTTGTTTTTGAGCTTAGTTTGTTTTATGATATCTGGCGAGCGTATTTTATGCTGCGTTTTAGGATAGTGGCAGTCTTGCTGGATTTGACCTTTTGCTAATTTTGCTATTGTGGACAAGAGTTTGTGTTTTTTTGTATATTTGGTAGCAACTGGTGATGAAATCATTGTACCACCGAGTTTTTGTCTAGTTCGGGTGCGTTTTCTAATATTGCGGATACTTGGGAGACTATGTATTTTTTGGCGGTTTTAAGAGGTTGTATAATGTAAAAACTAAAAACTACAGCTAAAATGTTGAATGTGGATAAGCGTTTCAGGGGAAGGTAAAACTATGGGAAAGCGAGAGTTTTTTATTTCCCCATGCAATTGACGCAGATTGTTGCATTTGATTCTGGTTTGTAGGTTGAATGCATAAGTGTGGAATTTGTAAAAATATGTTGGACAATTGCTTCTAAGATGTTGTTTTTTTATCTTAATCGCTACATTTGTACTGATAACAGTCTCCTAAGCTGGAGATTGAAATGGCGTCAGGAAAGTTGTTAGTAGTTTTTCTTTTGAGTTGTCAAAAGTAACATTGACTTGGTAATTTTGGGATGAGTTCTCTCATCTAAGATGTTGGTAGGGGCTTTGCTATTTCTGCCCAAAACATCCTTCTTTTGAAACGCTAGCGTCTGATTTTGTCGATTATTTTTTTTGTCTATTGGCTATTTTTTGTTTTCTTCATTTTTGTTTGGTCCCAGTCTACAGCTTTTGCAGGTGACCTTGTTTGTTAGGATTTTTTTGTTGTTTGCTGGTCTGGTCTGGTCGGCTAGCACCTTTCTTCTTTTGTTTTCCTTTTTTGTTGGGTTTTTTTTTTTTGGTAATGATGCTGGTTTACAATTTTTGAGTATAACCTCATTTGCCAGAATTTTTTTGTTGTTTGTTGGTCCAGTTTGGCTTTTAGGTTTGAGTTGAATTGATTGGGTGCAGTTCTGCATCGTGAACAATATTTTTTTGGGTTATGTTTTTTTATCGAGTTGTCTAGAGTGTTGTTTAGCTGCTTCTAATTAGGTTTGACCTAATTGGCAATTTCTTTTATTTTTTGGCTGTTGCTATTGGATTTTTGTTTTGTTTTATTTGCTTGGGTACTGAAAGATTACCTTGAGACTTGGCCTTTAATATCGGATAAAATTACACTTTTTTTGGTTTATTTATGATTTTTTTGAGTTTGTTTGTGTAGTTTTTTGCATTGTTGGATCAGCATTGGGGGCGGCAAGGTTGTTTTTCTGATTTTTTGACTATTTGGGTTTTTTGTCTCTAGCTGCAGCGTAGTTTGCGTAGATTGGCTTTATTGGTTGGGTGCAATCAGGTTATTTACCGTGGGTAGGTCCATACCTTTTATTGCTTTTTGTGTTGCCGTTGAGAGCACGTATTGGAGATCTTTAGATTTTTTTGGCAGTGAATTTGTAGCCGAACCTCTTTTGCAGTTTATTGTATCGTTGGCATGATACATACTGACTTTTAGTTTGTTTTGTGGTAACTGGCTGGAGTATTTTTTGCTACATTCTGGGACGGTGAAATGCCGCAGTCTTGCTGGGTCTGGTTTTGCTAACATGGAAAAGCGCTTGTGTTTTAGATTTTTTCGTAAGTTTGATAGCAACTATTGTTGATAGCATTGTACTTTTGAATTTTTCTCCAGTCTTGGTGCGTAAACTAACATTACGGCCGCTTGTGTCACTAGGTATTTTTTGACATTTTTTATTAGGAAGGCTTTAGGCAAGCTGAAATGGAGAAAACTGGTTAGTGTTTTAGCGATTGTAGGAGCGGATTTTTTTTAATTCTTAAATGCTTTATTGCGTTTTTTGCTTTTATGCCTAATAAAGGCGGCGTTTTGGTAGCAACCTGAAAAAGTCTTAATATTTACGCCCGGAAGTTGCCAAATAAGTGGTTGTTGCACTGTGTACTTAGCAGAACCAAGTCCTGCTTTTCTAAGTTTGGGTTTGTGGAAAGAAAAATGATTAGAGTAAGAAAGGAACTGTGCTTTGAAAAAGTGTTTTCTTTATCTTGGACGCCACTTTTGTGTTGCTATCAGTGTTCACGCGATTGAGCTGGAGACTGGGATGGCGTTTGAAATGTAGTTGGTCAATTTATTTTTTGGGGTAGCCAAAATAGTATAATTTTTGAGGAACCTTTGTGGCAAAAGGACTTTTAGTTTTGGTAGATTTTGGATGGGCTATATTTTAGGTGGTAATGGAGTTATTGTTGTTTTTGGCAGGTGGCATATTTATCTTAGTCGTCCTGGTTTTTTTTTAGTCTTTTGGCTACCCTAAGGTTTTTTTGTAGTCTTTTTTGTCGGTTACTAGTTCGGTTTAGTTGGCTATCATCTTTCTTTCTTTTTTCTTATATGTTTTTGGATTTTGTTGATTTTGACTAGTTTTTATCTTGTTGTTGATGGTACTGTTTTGTGGTTTCTGCGGGTTTAGTTAGTTTGCATTTGTCCCTTATTTAGTTGCACGTGATTACGTGCTGGGGTAGTTGCGTGTTTTCTACTTTGTTGGTCTTTGACTGCTCTCTGGATGCTTGTCGAAAACGACTAGGCTGGCTCTGGTGTTGGGCAATTATGTCTTTTGCTTCTTTTATGGGTCTTCTTTGGTATCGTATTTGGTCGGGTTGTTAAAATTATTTAAGTTTTCTCTTTTTTTTTTTAGTTTTTTGTTAGTAGTTATCTAAGCATTTGCTTGATGGGGACTGTTCTGCATTGTCTTTATTTTCTGGATTTTGTTTTTATGGTATTCTCCAGTTTTTGTAGTTATTTTGTTCTTGCATAAATGGAGACAGTTATTACTTCTTATGTTGCAGTTTGAAGCTTGCGTTAGAGTGATTGTGCAATTTGTCTAGCTTTGGATAGTGGACTTGTTTTAGCTCTGCGTGTTTTAATAGAAACTCTTTTGCAGTTTTTTGTGGTTTTTGGATTGATACATATTGTTCTACAGTTTTGTTTTGTAGTGTCTGGCGGGCGTACTTTATGCTGCATTTTGGGACTTTGTGATACCGCAGTCTTGCTGCGTTTGTTTTTTTTTGCAATTTTGCTGGTTATGCTAGCATGGAAAAGCGTTTGTGTTTTAAGCTTTTTTGTGAGATCAGTAGCAACTGTTGTTGAAAGCATTGTACCATTAAATTTGTTTTCAGTTTGAGTGTGTGTACCATCACGGTTGCTTGTGTGATTAGGTATTTTTTGGCGGTTTTATAAGTTGGTTTAGTGTAAAGACTCTGAAATAAAGAAAACGGATAGCGGGAATTTCTCATTTTTCAAATGCCTTATGTGTTATATAATAATTGTTGTCGGTCTGTTTTTGTACTTCAAACAGAGACGGTCGCTTCTGGGTTGTAGGTTAAATACGTAGGTGTGGAATCTGTAAAAAACTATTTTAAATTTATGAAACGGCGCTTGGAGTTTGGCGAATGTCTGGTGTTTGGGAAGTGTTGCACGATGCACTTAGTAACGGGTAATTTTAGCAAAGCAAAAGAGAGCTCGACTTGTTTAAAGAAAAACAATTAGATTAGGGCCAAAGGTGTGGACCGCATATGGAGCGCCGCTTGAGAGCGTTTCTTTTGGGTGGAGTAGCTTGCTTAAAATATCTTTTTTTTGCAGGTGGTATATCTGTCTTAAAGGTTTTGGCGCTATGCCCGATTTTTTTTTTTTTAGTTTAGACTAGTTTTCATATTCTTAGTGATGATAACCCGCGGGTTTTGAGATTAATTTAGCTTGCCGGAGATCTTTAGTTATTTTGATTGCTGGTCTAGTTTGGTTGGATTGCGCTGTTTCCTTCTTTGGGTGCATGTGGACGGCTTTTGTTTCTTCCTTTTTGTTGGATGTTTAAGATGTTTTCTGCTATTTTGTACGGGTTTTGTTTGAAGTTGTCATTGATTGGGATGCTGAAATTATTTAAGGGTTTTCTTCACTAACCTACTTTTAAATTGTTGCTATCTAGGCATTTGATGAAGTTTGGCCTTTGAGTTTGAGTTGGCTCTTTTGGGGACAGTTTTGCATAGTTTACTTTATTCTCTAGATCTTGTTCTTTTATAGATGGGATTGCGTTTATTTTTTGTGTTTGTTTATGGTTTCTGTTTTTATTCTGGTTTTTCATGTATTACTATTGTTTCTCCATTGATGCTGACTGGCGTTGAATGATTGGCTCTATTAGTTGAGGGTTGAATTTATTATTTTTTTCAGCTGCAATCAATTTGTTCATCAAGCGTAGGTCTATAAACCTTTATTGCTTTTTGAGTTGCCGTCAGGAGCACGCATCGGTGATCATGCAATGTATACATTGCATGATTGCTGTCCAAGGGCGTAATTTCTGAGTAATGGACTTGTCTCAAGTCTATGTGTCAAGAGCAACGATTCTGAGATGGTAAGATGCCGCAACCTGGCTGGATCTTCCATTTCGGCTTTCTCTGCAGCTTTTGCTAGTTTTGCTATTCTGAGAGGTTCCTCTCTCACTTTTCTCGTATTTCTATAACTATCTAAATTTTTTACTGGACACTGTTTTTTAGGCACCTGTTTTTTGGATTTTTTTCTCTTAATTGTTGCTGTACAATAGAAATGAGTGTATTACCTTTGCTAGGAGTTGTTGTTTACTACTTCTTGTACTTTATAATAACAAAAATCTCTCTCTTTAAAAATCTATTCTATGATTTCCATTAATTCTTCTAATATTTTTGGAAGTTTGTAAATATTTAGAGATCTTATTCAGAATAAAAATGTTACATTGCAAATTAAATTAAAATCTTTAACAATTGTCTTCTACTTGCAGGATTTAAATAAATATATAATTATATACACTCCCGACGAAGTCTTTCGAAATGACGAAACAAGGAACTAATTCTAAAACGATGTTAATATTTTTATTTACGCACTGACCTTTCCACTAAAAACACCATCAAAGAAGGAAACATCATTATGCATTTAAAGTGATGACACAGTTAAATCTCCCAGATTATGATTATTTTTTTTACAAAACACGCATCACAAACAGGTATTGTAAATGTTAACGGCGCCGATTGGATTCCGCGCATAATTTCCTGAAACCAAATCCTTGATAATAACTTTTTTTTCTTTTATATATTTTACGCGATGCAACTAACTCGTAGAGCCTCAATGCGCGAAGGTCGCGGTTACTAACTAATATGATACGGCGCGTGCGAAATTTATTAGCGGTCATAAAAAATAATCGAAAGAATCCTCATCTCAGGAAGAGAGGCCTATAGGTGAAAGTCGCCGCATAAATCAGGCGTCCGGCCAGACATTAGCTAATTTTATTTAAGGATAATTAATGATGATTTATTATCATCCGGCGCTTTTTATTCGTCGTTCGAATGAAAATTTTAAGCAATCCATTGTTGACGCAGCGCATAAATCAGTCGCTTTATTTGATATCTCTGTAATAATTTATATTGAATTATGTGCGGAGCAGCGGGGGGTGCCTACTAATGTTACTTTTTTTACAAACACATTTTTTCTAAGTATGGGAATTCAAAGCTAAAAAATATTCATTCATTTTTATTGATGGTATTGAACAAACTAATAAATAGATAAAATATTAAAAGAATCCTTTAGTAAAAGATGAAATATTTTCCACTATGATTTAAATTCAAATTGGTTGACACTCAAAATTTGTTTTAGTCATTTCTGGAAGAAAAAATGATAAAAAATTTAAAACAGATTAATTTTAGAATTTATATACAAAATTTAAATTGGGTTCAAAAATATAAATTTGTATTAATTTTCAAACTTATATTTTATGCAAATATATGTAAGCAAACTTAAATATTTCTGGAAACAATCATTTTTAAAATTTAGATTTCAAATGCAGTGACTTAATTTTAATTAATTAATTAATTTGTAGAGAACAACAGGTGGTGTTGCTGATTTATTGGTTTTTCAAAAATAATCAATCTGACGGTTTGGTTTGAATCGTGAGTTTTCAAAATTGCTTGCGTATATTTTGTTTTGTTATACTGTGTGTTTGTAAACAAATTAAAGAAATACTGGACAACTTCACTTAGCATCTGTTTTCGGCTGCACTTGAGCTTAAGCTATTTTGCAATGATGTTCTACAGGCAGTGGTTGCGATGGCGTAGCTGGAAATAAGCTTGACTATACCATAGGCCTTGATAAATTAACATTGCAATTATTATACATTTGAATTTAAATTACGGTACATTAGAGGTAATGGTGCCATGTTGGTGATAATGAAAAAGTTGAAGTTTATACACGGTTTGTGTAGTTTAGATCAGAAAAGTTTAAAATAATTGCGAGCAAAATTGTCTATTTTTGTGTTTGGTTTTTTCTTAGCGTATTACTGAGAAGTAAACACCGAGCATCTAGGTTGCAAGAAAACCACAAGTTCAAGCTGCAACGTGCGGTACTGTTATTTTAAAAATGGTTTATTTTGGCTTTAGTCTATTGAACTATTGTTGAGGAAAGGGAAAATTTCAGTAATAAAATAAACTAGTTTACTAAGTATGGTAACGCGGTTTTGAAATGTTTGGTCACTTGAAGTTGCGGACTTTACGAAAACCTTAAGCAGCTTTGGTGAAGGTTATTGGGCATTCTTGTTTTTATAAAAACTTTTTTGAAAGCAAGTTGCAAAGATGGTGCTTGACACGTTTATATTGTACTAAAATCAGTCTATGTGGTCTGCAAGACTGATTTGGTTTACATTTGAGCATTTATTGTAGACAACTTTCTTCAAACAAATAAAGCAAAATTTGATGGAAGTAGTTGTTAACCTTATTCTCACATTTTGGAGAAGCGTTTTATGGACTTGATATTTGTACAGTTACATGGACTATCAGTTATTGGTTACCGGCAAGGCTGTATTTTATGGTGTTATTGGCGTTTTTGTAATAGCAGGGTTGATTCTGCTGTTGTTAACCAGACATAAATGTGCAGTTTAGAATGTCCTAAAAGGTTGTACTTTTTGTTGATTGAATGGATAATTCAGAAGATGGTTGGTTAGGATGTTCTATAGACTGTGGAGTAAGTGTGTACTTGCTTATCTGTACAAAATATTTATTATATTTAAACGCCCGTTTGTGTTTTGAGAAGACGTGTTTGTTTAGCTTAGTAAGTCTAGTCAAATCAAGATAAGAGTGGATTGCGAGGTCATCAAAACACTTAGCAAAGGTAATTTGGGGGCAAATAGTGGAGGTGTATGATCTGATTTTGTCTATTGTAGATTGTATATGTAGTCGTATACGTAAGCCATTTGTAGGTTTAGCAAAAATATTTTGCAGAATTAGACCACACAGTAGAGATGTTGGTCAAGGGTTTTTGTGTAGATAGTTTTGTTTTCTTTTTGTTTAGTTTAACCTGCCACTCCGTTAACCAATTTAGAACACTATTTGTTGTTCTTCGGAGCCTTAAAACGGCAACGTTGGGCTGTAGAATAAAGTTGTGTTACTTGCCTATTTTGTTGTTTTTATTTTTTGATGTGGCCTGTAGACATGTCTGCTACATTCAGATTAAAAAGAAAAGCTGAACTGATAGAATTTTGCGGAACTTTTGCAGTGATTGGCGGTTCTAGATTTGCGTTATAATATGAAGCAATTGGCTTTAGAAAGTTCTGGAATTTTAGGAGCAGATATGTCAAAAAAGATCAACTTTGTTGTTTTTGTTACGAGGATTAGTTGGTGGGCGACTAAAAGTTTAGGCTACACTTGTATTAGTGAAGGGTAGCATATTGTTATTTTTAGCGTGGTGTTGGATTAAGTTTAAAATAATTCTTTTTATGACCTTGCTCAAGCTGCGTAGCAGTTTGATTGAACGCTAGTTTTGAGGAAGCTTTCTCACCTTCTTCTTGATTTTGTTGTGTTTTATGCAAGAAAGCGTTTCTAAAAGGTGGGAACGTGTTTGATGCTAAAGATTTGCCATGCTGGCTGTTGTCATTTCAGTTTTTGAGCTATATAGGGAATACAGTCAAGACCGGGAGCTGAATGTTTTTTTTAGTTTATAGATAACTTTGTTAATTCTAGACGGGCGGACACTACATTAGAAGATGTTATTATTAAAGACCTCTAAGATGATGATTTTTTGGTAAAGATTTCTGTGTTTAGTCAATTAGGGAAAACTTTGAGACTGTTTTAGCTTTTTTTGGTACTATATTTTAATCCATTTTTTTACTGGAATTGAATATACGTCTACTGCATCAATCTGTTGAGATCTTCTATAGGGTTTTCCAATAAGAAGTTTCATTTTGAAATTTAAAAAAAAACGGGTAATTTTTAAGAGAAATCAATAAATGTTTTATTCATTGTAAACAGGAAGGTATGTTATTAACATTTGAAAACAATATCAGTCAAATGCCCGCCACCGTTACGGTTGCAGTACCACATTCTATTCATAAATTTTTTATGACCAATTGACATGACATTTGCGGCTGTATGCCCTCGATAATTTCACAAATTCCATCTTTAAGGTCTTGAATTGATTGTGGAGCATTGGCATAGACCTTATTTTTCACGTGGCCCCAAAGAAAAAAGTGTAAAGGTGTTAAATCACAAGATCTCGGTGGCCAATTGTGATCACCTGTTTAAGAAATAACACGGTCATGAAACTTTTCTTGCAAAATTGCGATTGTTTCGTTGTTTGTGAGGCACGTAGCGCAGTTTTGCTGAAAATAAACGTCGTCTACATCAATATCTTCTAATTCCGGCCATAAAAAACATTAATCATTGCACGGTAGCGCCATCCATTCACAGTAACAGTTGCACCAGCCTCATTTTTAAAAAAGTAGGTTCCAATCACACTGCTAGTCCAAAAACCGCACCAACAGTGACAGATTGAGGATGCAAAAACTTTTCAACAATCATTCTTGGATTTTCAGAGCCTCAAATGCGACAATTCTGCTTATTAACGTAGCTTTCGAGTCAAAAATGGGCTTCATCACTGAAAATGATTTTTTGATCAAATTCCTGATTATTTTGATACATTTGAAAGAGCCAATAAGCAAAGATACGAAGTTTATGGTGATCAACCGGCTTGAGTTCTTGTGTTAACTAAACTTTAAAATTTTTAAGATTTAAGTCATTATGCAAAATACTGTGTAATGTTGTTTGTGGAATGTCTAATTCCAAAGATAAATTAGGAATCGACAAACCTGAGTTTTCTTCAACACTACAGGTTACATCAGCAATATTCTCATGTGTTCTTGAGCGATGCACACGGTTTTAATTCTTCACATTACAAACTTGTCCCAACAGCTCAAATTTTTCCTCCAGGTTTACTATTGCCGGCCGAGAAGGTGCTTTACAACGACCAAATAGTGCTTTAGTTTTGCAAACTGTGACTGAAATGTTTTTACCATTTTTGTTGTAAATTTTAATAATTTCAAAGCTTGTTGAAGCGTGTATTGTTCTATTTTTAATAATGGCGTAGTTTTTACTTGTCAAATGTCAAAAGGTAATAGCTTCAAAATTGACTGCTGTCCAAACAGCCTGCTATTCAGAATGAAACTTTTTATTGGAAAACCCTTTGCAACTCTTTTTTTAAATTTTTTGTAATAGATTTCAAGACTTTTATGTAGTTTTGTTGCTATTCTGATCTGATTGTTGAGTTTTTTTTATGATTTTGTGGTCTGTAGGGTCTTGGCCATTGACGTTTAATCACAAGTGATTATTTTAAAGGGTTATCAGCTTAAACTAGAAGAGTTTTAGAAGCCTTGTAAGCTAATTTATTTATATTTTTTTTTGAAGAGTTACTAAAAAAGAGTTTATCTTAACGGCTTTTTTCTAATTATTTGTTCCTTTTCCAAAAAAATTAATATTATTGGGTTGTGTTCAAAGTTTAGGTTATTGATTGTTTTGATTTTGACTTAAGTATTAACTTACGTAAGTATTGTTACGTTAAATACGTTGACTTGGTAGTCGGTGGAGCTGTAGTGGGTGGGTTTGTCTGAATTTGTTTTCGTAGGCCAGCAGTACCCAATATGTACAGTAGTTTTATATGACCAACTTTAGGAGTTATTTAAAATATTGCAGTTGGGTTTTGATAGGGGCAGTTGTGCTACCTTAATGGCGTTTTATGGATTTAACACTTGATCAAACTCTGCAAGAACTACAGTTTGTTGGACAATAGTTGCCTTTATACGTCTAACTTTTGGAGTTATGGGTTATCGACACGGTTATATTTGATGGTGTTTTTAGTTTTAAGTGTAACGGCAAGTTTGATTTGAGCTTGACGTTTTTTGATTTGAGCAAAAAATGTGGCTTTTCTAGATTTTTAATGTACTTAAGTGGCAATTGTTTGTCAAGTACGTTGTCTTATTGGCCGAAAAAGTTGTAGTGTGTGTGATGTTTTGGAAAAAAACTCAGGTCATGAGACCTGAGTTTTTTTTGTGTGTGGCGTAGGCTTTATTTTTAGTGCTGTTTTGTTAGGTGTTTTGTCTTTAGCAATTATAGTGAGAAGATAATTGGCAAATACCGTATCTACAACTGAAATTTTTATGAGCTAAACGGACGCAGTTTTGGAAGCGCATAGTTTTGATTATGATTGCATTTTTACTGTGAGGGTGGCGAGTGTATTTACTTTGGAGTAGTTCAAAAATCTTTTGGCAAAGATCAGTCAGTGTCCCCACGTCTTTGGTTTACTTCCAACGTTTTTAAATCTTGTTCTTTAACTTTTCAAAGTCTACTGCTGATCGTAGGCGTTTTTTTCTTAATTTCTTAGCGCTTTTTTCTGTCAAGGTGGTAGTTTCTAGCCCGTAGGTCATTACAGGCAGTATACATGCATTGAACACTTTGGTATTTAAGCACATTGGGACATTCCTCTTACTTGCCTGAAAATCTCGGTGGTTTGATATTTTTTGCCTAGTTTAATTTGATGGCCTAAGTATATGTATTGGTCGACAATTTCTATGATATTACCATCAATAGATATCTGTTGGTTAGTGTCGCTCATTAACTTTGTTTTGTTCAGATTCATATTTTATCCGACTTTTTTGGAAGCTTGATTAAGTTTTTGTAGCATGGTATGTTTTTCTTCAATGCTATTACCCATAAGGACAATATCAACTGCAAATCGTAGGTGTGTCAAATTTCTGCCTTCTATGTTTATACCTCTCTTGTCCCAATTTAGTTTTTTAAAGATATTTTCAAGTGCCAGAGTAAATAGTTTAGGAAACGTCGTGTCACATTGCCGGACGCTTTTTTTAATTTTTATTTGGTTAGTCTTAACATCTTCATCTAACTCGACACGAAAAGTTGCATTTTTATATTTGTTGTTGATTAGGTTTGTATATCTTGAATTGATTCTTGCATTGGACATTGTTGCGCTCAGTATTGCCCATAATTCTACCAAGTCGGAAGCTTTCTCGTAGTCAATGAATGCCAGGTGGAGTGATCATTGTATTCTACGCTTTTTCTATTAACGTTTGGATTGTCTGCAAGTGATCAGTCGTGCTATAACCCTTGCTGAATCCTGCCTGCTCGACCGGTTGGTAAAAGTCTAATTTGTTTGTTAGTAAATTTGTAGTAATTTTGGTCAGTACTATAGAGATGCTATAACAGGCTAATAGGACGGTAGTTTTTAATTTTTTTTATGAATTAAAATTACTTCAGCGTTTTGCCAATTTCTTGGTATTTTCTTTTCAACTAAGCATCAAGCTTTAGAATATTACTTGATATTCGGTCTTTTTCCGGCGCTTGCCCATTTTTTATTTGTTTTAGAGCAGTTTTTAGTTTTTTAATGCTAATGTCTGGCATTTCTTCTGAGTTGATATTACATACAGTTTGTTCAGTGTCTTCTAACGTTTTTCTGGGGCATTTGGAGGAGTAAAGTTTTGTATAAAAATTTTTACGACTGCTACAATTTTTGCAGTATCTGTAACAATAACTCCTTGTTTTGTTTTCATTTGGCTAATTCTTATTCTGCCATTTTGTAACTTGGACTTCAGAACTTTTATACTTTTATTTTCTATACGATCTGTTTGGTGTTATAAGTCCTGACATTTTTTCTAACTGCTTTATTTATGATCTTATTTAGGCATTTGTATTTGTTTGAATCTCTACATAGTGTTCGTTTTTTTCCATGAGTTTGATAGTTTATTTTGTTGGATATTAGTTGTTGTGCAAACCTTTTTGGTTGCGGTTTGTACATCATGATTTTAGAGAGTATATCAAACTCCAGGGAATTCAGATCTGTGTTTGTTAGTTTTTTACTCAGTTCTTCTTTAAGTTTTTTTTGGTGCTGTGAGATGTGGTCTAGAGTTGGGGGAGTCTTTTTGCTCATCATTTTAGGTTTCTTCACTTTGGTATTGAGTTTCAGGGTTGTTAATCGGTGGTCGCTTCCGGTATGGAATTTATTTAACACTGAAACATTGCTGATTATATGTTTTTTGTTGGAAATAATGTAGTTTATTTTGTTTTTAACTGTCTGATGGACTTATCCATGTCCATTTTCTTTGCATTGGCTTTTCAAAAAAGAAAACAACCTCTCTTCCTTTTTGTTTTTAAGTCCTAATCTAAAGTTTTCAATGTTTTCAATATTATCCTTATTCTTTTTGCCCAACTTAACATTTAGATCGCCAATTGTTAAGGAGAAATGTGTCTTCTCCAAATATCTTGCGACCAGTTTTTGTAAACTTCAAGTTGGTTTCTATTGCTTTTGAAAACAACCTAAAGATTCCAAGAAGAAGCTATGGTAAAAAATTTCAATCACTTTAATCGATAAAAATAAATCAATGGCAAAAATATGTCTAAACAACAGGCACCTTTTTATACACTGTTTTTAAGATTTGTTTTCTATGTTCTTAACCTAATTAGTTATAAATTCTGTTACGTATTGTGGATTTCAACGAAGCTGTAGTTAGCTATTAATAGTTTCTTTCTTGGGCAAACCTGCGTTTTTTTGTACCGGTCATGACATGACAAAAACGTATTGGCTGACTACTGTACAGCCGGCATGGACTTTATTATTGTCAATTTAGTTGTAAATAAGTTCATAATGTGCAATTTAGCACCTACAGATTACAGATACAGTTTGGGATACAACAATGAATAAAATTAGTAGAACTCTCGAGATTTTGGAAAGGCAGGAAACTCTCAACCTCTGCTATAGATAATTGATTTGAAGCGTTTCAAACATTTTGAAACAGACGTCATACTGCAAGCTTTTAGTCAATTCAACGATTTTGCTCAAAAATACCTGAATTCGGAAAAAAAATTGGTGAAGGGTAAGGGGTAGTGTAGGGAGGCATATGTTTAGGGGCATGCACAAAATTCATGGAGATTTAAGGCACAGTTTTAGATGCGGATAGGTATATTAGTGATATTCTGCAAAACCTTGTGATACCTATTATCTCAAATACTAGAAATTGTTTGTCTTAATGCAAGAAAATGCTCGTTTCTACGTTTAAAACCAAGTGGCTAACAAAAATAAATTAGTAAGCATGTTCTCTAGGCTTAAATCCGATTAAACATGTCTAGGACTAGGTTAACTTTGTTCTTAATACTAAACTGTGAGTGAGTTTTGTATATTTGACGGTTATAATTTTTAACTGTTTTTAGTTCAGAAAATGAAATTGTTTATTTAAAATGTTGTAATAATTGATTTAACATTGAAATTTTAAAAAAATTTGTAAAAAATGTTGAAAAGTAATTAATTATATAACATCTTTGTTTGTACATTGTAATGATTGGTGTGTAGACAGGCACTATACGCCTGTCTGTGCGCACTCTGTGCCTTCACGATTATACATATATGTATAAATTATACACGCATCAAGATCGGCTGTCGTATGGGGCCCTGTAGCCGGACATCGCGGCTTAATTTAATATCCGCGCGTCCGATTCCTCCGAGGGAATCAATTATGAATCGGCATTTCTGTATCGGACTTAATCAATCATGGCCGTTATTTAAATTGATTAATACCGGCCGGCGCTCTTCTCTCGCTGGGCCCTGTTCTGTTGCATGCCCTCTCGCGACCCCCCTGTTGCCGCCGCCTCAGCGAACCGTCCGACCGACCAATTTCAATTTAACAAGTCAATTATATTTCCAATCAATGGACGAAGAGTATTCTCTCTCTATCTTTTTCTGAACACTCTTTATCATCATCATCAACCACCACTTGAAATGTTAAGAAACATGTATTAATTTTAAAATCAAAAGTTGGATTTTTGTTTGCGTTTTTTTTATAATAAAATCCCTGTATAAGGAAAGTATGCAAGGACGCGAAACGCACTTTGCTTTCTAAAATGATAATAATAATAAACTTTATGGCTGGATATAATAATTTTGCCTGGTAGACCAATTAGCGCATTGATTTAATGTCTTTGGCCATTGATTTAATTCCTGAAATTAATCGCCTCCTCCGCTGTTCACTCAACGCGCACTTGATTACGATTTTTCTAAATTGACCTAACACTTGCATAATGTAATATAAATAATTGCTTTAGCATGTCTTAATGGATTTAATAGTGTTTATGTATTGATCAGTTTGAAAAGGAAGTAAACCACTGAAATTAACTAAAACGAAATGGTTAATTACACAAGCGTATTATTGCAGTATGACACTTAATAATCACAAAATACAATATGAGAAGAAAATGCGCTGGACATTCTCTAAAAACTGAATTTTTTAATCTGCAAAATAGAATACTTTACGCTTAAAAACGTAAATGTAGAAAGAGCCAAAATGCTCTCTTTTTGACAAACTAGAGGCACAATGCTTCTATCATTGGGCTTATTAACGTGAAATGTTGTTAGCGCACATTGTTACTGACAAAACCAGATAATGTCAACGTAGTTTATTGGATTTAACATTTAGACTACTGACTGCCGACGGGTTTTTGATCACTAATTTTAGCAGCACTTTTTGTTAGCAAGATCTGTAGACACTGAGATTACTAGCAAATCTTAGAACTACTTAAGACCTCACGACATGCCCTACTACCAAATTGGTTGTAACATTTAAGAAAAAACGACAAAATCAAGATTTCTGTGGTATGAACAGAAGCGCTGCTGCCTGTTTTGTTGCGTGGGTGATATTTTTTTTCAATTTTTGTGGCAAAAGATTTTTAGTCTCATTGCTTTTGAAGTTCAGGTTTTGCAATGGAAAAGTGGTTGGGGTTTTGTTAGTTTTGTTCAAAAGGTCTTTCCGGTATGTAGCACGATTATCTAGGTGCTCTTGACGTTGACGTTATTTGTTAAAGTTTCTTTAACTTTGCTGCTATTCCCGGACGTTTAAGCGGTGTTGTTTGCCAAGAATTTGTAGTTGATTGCTGGTTTTTTGCTATGTATTTATCTGTATTATTTTTTGTCTTTTTACTGTTGGTTTCCAGTTGATCTATCTTGTCAAATATTTTTGCTAAATTGCTGATCCGGATTAGATGGCTTGCAGTTTTTTTTTTTGGTGGCAAGAGTTGCAACGTTTGTCGTTTTTTTTTGTTTTTTTGGTCCTTAATTGCTTTCAGGACGTATCTTGTTGAGAAAACCCTCTTTTTCTTTTTTTAACTTTGTTTTTTTTTTTTTCTTTTTGGTGACAGGAACTATGTACCAAATTAAGATTTGCAATAACATGGTTTTTTTTCTTTTTTGCTTTGTTGGTCTTTGATTTCTTTATAGATTTGTTTTATATAGAAAAATATGCTGTTGGTATCGGGAGATTGGATTGGATTGATTGGGATTTTCTACGTCACTTTTAGATTTATTTATTTTTTAGCTTGACGTTTCCGTACTTGTTTTTGAAGTTTAGTTTTTTAGTAGTTTCTAAGAAGATTGTTTAGCAGCTTTTGAGGATATTTGAAATTTGAGACGTTTTTTAAATTTTTGAATTTCCAAGAACAGGGATTCCTGCTTAGCAACGGCGGGCTTAATAGTAGCGACGGCGCCGGCGATTGCAATTGGTTGTGTTATTTTTGTTTTTTTTTTGCAGATGCGCTGAAGTTTTTTTTCAATAATTTTTTTGGATTGTTCTTGGTCTTTCAGGTGGAGGAAGGGTTGTGGGTGAAAATTTCTAAATGTGTTGGGTGCCAATTGTTCCTGGTCTGCTCGGAGTCAATCCATAAACATCAATTTTGGCAGCGACTTGAAAAGGTTTGTTGCGTAGACGCTAAACAACGTTTGCAAGCTGCCAAATAAGTGGCCCAAGTTAAATGATAATTGGGCACTTTAGTAGTTATTTTTGCAATTTTTTTTTACTAGTGTTTCCGTTGTGGTTGGTAGAGGTAAAACACTGCAGTGGCTGGTCTAAGAATTCTTAGCTAGATTAGGCTTAGATGTTTTGACTTAAATTGAAATCTAAAATAAAAATGGTTAGTGTAAGATAGACTGCGCGGACTGCATACAAAATGTTGATTCAGTGGCTTCTTTTTTTCTTTTTTTTTTTCTCTTTTTTTTTCAGTACGTGTTGGATTCACCTTTCTGAAGCGCTTACCGACTAAATCTCACCTAATCTGTAAATTGCCTGAAAGTTCAAGATTTTTTGGCTCATGTACCTTCCGTTTAGAGATGTGTATGTAGGAAGTTGTTTAGAAGTTGCACTATAGACCAGGTTTTGGATTTTATTTTGGATGTGGTTTTACCCACGTTATGGTAGAAGTAACTCAGCTACCAATGAGTTATCCGGTTGTTTGTAAATAAATTGTTCCTAATCTGGTTTAGCGAGTTTTGCCAGTTCAGGATTGGAATGAACCAAAATGTGTTGTTGAAGTGGAAGAGTCTCAAGGTTTGTACGAATGTCTAAATTTTAAACATATCATGGAGCTCCTGTGAGCATCTACAGAGTTTTGCTATGGAAAGCTTCTAAACGATATAGGTGGCAACTTGCCAACGTTCCCCAAATAAGGGAAGCGTATGTGATTATCGGTCTGATAGTTGAAGTGTAGAGCCGGGTTTTGTTCTAGAGCAACATGCTGTTATTCCGACGCAACTTCAGGTAGAGTAGATTTTTGGACATTTTAGTTTTGTTTAGTATAAATTGTACCTGAGGCTTGTAATAAAGTCCCAAAATTACCTTAAGATTTTTGGCAGTGTTAGATTACGGTATGAAAATGTCAGTAAAGGTGACGTTTACGTGCGGTTAGAGTAACCAACGCCGTTTGAAGAGTGTGAGATGTTTTTTTTCTGGATTTACTTAAAAGTGCCAATCGTCCATCCAATCTTCTAGATCGGAAGTGGCTTTTTGTAGTCAAAAGTCGTTATTGCATTGAGCCATTTTAACCCCGTGCATGTTCCCCGAAGGCATGTCAGTTGAGTGGTTTCTTAATGGTGGAGAAGCGTGCTTATGGATATTTTTATGTAACTTTGGATGTCTCTTCCGTGTTTGCAAAAATCTCCACTTCATACAAGGCGGAGGTTGGATTACTGTGTTAGAGGTAGAAGTGGCATCTGAGTGGTGGTTTGTAGTTGTTCCTTCGAAGTTGCCATGTTGATTTGATTATTTTTGGAGATTTTTTAGCAAAAAACCTTTGGTAGTATTGCTCCTGGGGTCTGATGATTTTAGAATGGGTTCTTTTATCTATGGTAGTGGTGGTTTTAGGTTTTACGAGTCTTGTCTAAATTTTTTTTCTTTAACACGTTCATTTGGGTATTAATATTAACGTCTTCTGTCAAAATTTCTTGAGTCTTCATGTTATACCAAGAATTTTTTTTATTTTGGTGCTGACTTGCAGTTTTTTGCAGGCATTTTTGCTTCTTAGATATCTATAGTTTGGTTAATTTGCATTTTTTGTGGTTGTTTTTGGAGCGGTTTTTCAGGTGCAGGTAGGGTCATGTAAAGTAAGAATATTACGTTTTACGAATGCCCTACGCTAATGGTTTAAAGTCCGTTTCTGTAGCTTGAACAGAGGGAATGCTTTCGGGTTTGCTGCATGGATGGTTGATGTTTGTAAACATAAAATAAATTTGCGTACTTTTGCTATTTGTTGAAGTTGATTTAAAAAGCAAATAGCAATTCTTGGTTTGTTTTGGACTGGGCGTGTAGTGTTTTATGCAGTCTTCTCTGATTAATCGATAGTAACTATTGAATCCACATCTGTCGTGGGTGGCTGAGGTGCAGTACGGTTTGAAATATAGTTTATAAGTCTTTACACAGAGAACGCTATATACACTCACTCAGAATGTTTTTCTCTTATAGTTTACACGTCTTTACAAAGAGGGCTCTATACGCACTTATTCAGAATGCTTTTTATTTATAGTTTACAAGTCGTCACAGTGAAGGCTCTATACATAAACATGTATTTTCTGTGGCTCGGTGTACCCGACATCTTGATTGCCTACCCCGAAAGGGAACGGCGTGACTATGTTGGCAGGTAAGAAATGGTAGGTATGCTTTACTCTTATAGTTTACACGTCCTCAAATATAGGGATTTATTTGCACTCACTTATAATTGTTTCTTCTTATAGTTTACACGCCTTTCACAGATGGCATACATTTGTTTGCACAACGTGTAAGTGCTTATGACAACTAATAGTAGACTTACTGAAGACGTCTGAGACGGTGCTCCAGAACTACCCCACTCGGGGATGTTTTTGTTGACCTTCTGTTTTGGTTTGGGAGGACTCAGTGTCAGGGTTTTTTTTTTGGTACCCTATGTGGTACGATTGTTTGGTTAAACTTATACTAGTCAGGTAGCAAAGTTGAAAGGAACGCAGGTTTACAGTTGCTTTACCGGAATAGGGGTTTCAAGTTAAGGCTTTGGTGTTGCTCCTTAGTCGGTTTTACTGTATCTCAAATCTGATTGATTCCTCGTCTGGATTTGGTGTTGTAGGCATGCTTTGTTGTGATAGTTGTTGGAGTAAGCTAGTAACATCAAAACTTTTTAGATAGATTAGGTTTTAATGTTGGTGTAGGGACGTTTTGACTTAGATTAAAATTTAGAATGAAAATGGTTAGTGTGAACTAAATACAAAATGCTGGTTTAGAGATTTTTTTGTTTATAATGGAGCCGTATTTTTGGATGGTTTTTATATTTTTTTGGTTTTAGGAGGTAGTTGGAAGCTATTACAGAAAGTCTGTTTTGTTTTTGCCAAAAGTTTTTGAAGATGTTTATTGTTTCTTTTCTGTTTGTGCATTATTCTGTTTGTTTTGTAGGAGAGAGCAAGCTGACAACTAAAATTTTTCAAGAAAAACGTTTTTTGTGTGTCTTTGATACTAAAAACTGCGTAAGTGCTGCTGGCGGATTTGAGGTACTTGATGCAGTTTTTTTTATTGTAAAAGTTTGCGCTGCTACACAAGTATTCTTCCTGCTTACATTCCTTTGCTTGCTACACTCGGAGTTGCTTTCTATCATTGTTGTTTTCGTATACTAGGTCCGTTTGCTATGATATAATTCAGCTTTTTTTTAACAGTTTGCCAATGACAATTCTTTTTGTCAGTTTACTCTAGGGGTATCTACAAGTGGCCGTTGTGCCAGATCTCTCACTGCTCACGATATAATTTTACTTTGCTACCGGAGTCTACCAACGTTTAACTTCACAATCAACTTTAAATGTTTCCTTCATGCCGTCGTAACCAGTAGTGGTACTCCGGGTGTATCCCAAGAATCCATTACTACCGTTTTTTGTTTCTTTTTACTCCTTGGTTGTAGGGCAAGGTACTGGACTGTAATGTAAACGTCAAAGTTAGTAATAGTTCAGCTATTTGGGACAATGGCAAATTGTCTATATGAGTGTTTAGGCTACGTAAGTGTTTATAGATAGGCATTTGGGTTTTCAGTTTTGTGAATTATACGTGTTTACAAAACTTGCCATTTTTTTTTTTAATTCTCTTAGATTGTAGGGTTTTTTAGATTGACTATTGTGACTGTTTTGAAAAAATGTTGGCGGCGGGGTGTGCAATTTAAAATACATAAATTTAGGGGGGAGAATAGTTGCGCTATTAATAAGGTTCACATAATCAAACTCTGCAAGTAAACGCCTGAATATAATAAAATTTCCACAGATTGTGGAAGAAAGTTCAATTTGTGTCCTCAAATTTGTAGAAATTTTATGCAATAAATCGTTTCTCTGCAATTAATTTTAAAATAATGCCTTTTTCAATTAGTTCTTTATTAACTTCAAATCTTTAACCAAAAACATGAAGAAGAATAATGTATGAAGCATATAAAAAGAATGATGACTAAAATCTTTGGATATTGAGTTGGTTGGCGTTTTGTCTTACTTGAATCAATTTAAAAACTACGTTGTACGTGTCAATACTTTTCTAGAGAAAATGGTTCACCAATATTCTCGTAGATGTGATAGGATTTAATATTTTTTCATAACAATACTACTAGTTGCACCCTAACAGGACGGAGCGACTAAACCCGGCAGTTCTATAGCGTTAAAAAAAATTAAAACAAATTTATATAAATTGATTTAAAGCAGAAATGGTCCCAAAATGTCTCAAATTGTATGATTTTGTTAATAATTTCAAATTTGCGCAGTAATCTGCAAGATTTTCAAATTGCTAATAATAAATTTGGATTCAAAATACATTATTTGATAAGAAAAAAGTTCAAAACTAATTTATATAAATTGATTTGAAGCAGAAATGGTCCCAAAATAGCCCAAATTGTGTGATTTTGTTAACAATTTCAAATTTGCGCAGTAATCTGCTGGATTTTCAAATTGCTAATAATAAATTTGGATTCAAAATACATTAATTGATAAGAAAAAAGTTTGAAACTAATTTATAAAAATTGATTTGAAGCAGAAATGATCCCAAAATGACCCAAATTGTATGATTTTGTTAAAAATTTCAAATTTGCGCAGTAACCAGCAGGAATTTCAAATTGTTGATAATAAATTTGGATTCAAAACACATGAATCAATTTGTGGCCATAGCGGAGGTTGTTTTATTTGTTTCTGATTTAGTTGTAGATTGAACTGAATTGTTTCTTAGTCTGTCTGGTGCTCTTAGGTGTTACTATTTACGTCGCCATGCTATTTTTCACTCCCAACTTGAAGCAACAGAAAGCATGGTACTTTTTTGTTCGACAATACAAAGAGACAGAGAGAGAGAGAGAGTACAATCTTAACTTACCAAACAACCGATTCTGACTTACTTCGGCGCTTTTGAAGTAACCATATCTGACAATAGGCTTAAAAGGTTACTTGCATCGAGTAATCAAACATCAGAACGCACGACTTTTAGTTGAGAACACAAACAAACACAACTCAGTTGTGGGAAATGTCTAGAAGCACATGCCGGACAATCTCCAGATCTGCTAAAAAAAGTCTAACAAAAGTACTTGCTATCCACAACTAGCTCAATACTTAGCTTTTCATCACATTATTTAACCGACGTGACATAATAGCGTTTAATTTCTTAACAAGCCGGATCACCTACAAGATCTTGTGAATCAGTGTGAAACAAATATAGAAATACATTGATACTTGGCGGTTAACGAACAGACAAACAAGTTTTTGAAACGGGTTTCAGACTTAATGACAATGATACATACTTAGAAAACACCGCAAAGTAGCTAGTGGATAAACTTAAGTGGTTGTGAATGCAGGATAGGTGTACTACCTTGAACCCAACTACTTTAGATTACATACCGGAGCAACTCAAGACACAATAAGTAATTAGACAATTATAACCACTCGGGTAACCTACGCCGCAAAATGCATCAAAGGAGAGTGCCACAAAAAAGTAATACATTTTAGCTCTACCTGAATCACAGTTACGAAGCTCAATGATGTTTGCCAATTAGACAAACCTAGATTAAACCAGTCGGATAGACATCAAACACAAATTGCGACAAAGATCTCTTTGCACTCCTGAAGTATTTGCTTCACTTTAGACTATGCTTTCACAAGAAAACCAAGTTTTACTAGAATATCTTGTACTTGAGCCTGGTGAAGCTCTCAACGCAATATTTTGTTGGTAGTACTGTTGATCATGATGACGACATTTTGGAACCAGCCTACTATATTAGCAAGAAAAATTACAAAATTCTGCATCAAGACAACGAACACCACAAAAGGATAAAATTAGCAGCTACCGATCAACACACTAAGTGGATCTCGTGCAACGTACATACATGCCACTATAATGCATAATTTTGCAAAACTCACTGCAAAAACTTGAAACCTAAAACATTTTGAACTTTATTCTGAATGTTTATGTTTTATTATATACTACTGCTTTTCCGAACTATAGTGGCAGCGTATAAATAATTGACGACACCTAGACACCACCTTCGTACAGGATAGAAATTGGAAGTTAAGCTAAAGACGTTGGGATTTTTATTCCCAATTGGGGGTCAAGTTTAAGAGCTAGAGCATGGGACAGATAAGCATTAACCCACATACAGACTAGCATATTTGTCTAATGCCACTAAGTCTTAATATCTACATTTTCAGATTGCAGCTTTTGCTAACGACTACTGAACAATTTGGTGTCGTCGACAACTCAGACGCAATAACATTTTCTGGATACTTCAAATCTACTGAAATTTTACACACCCTAAGTTTTTATATCCCGAAAACATTATTCCCAAATTACTTACTTACAAAGCAATTCAACGTTAAGAATCTTTAAACACCAGATTTATAAACTGTTTTTTGGGGACACTTTTGGAAGCCCATTTGCCATTTCTGGAGGTCTAACCGATGATAATGGTAATTCGACCATGGTGGATTGTGGTCAAAAGATTGAGCAATAGTGGCGATTTGATTGCAAGTTGCAGACCCGATCTTTTAGGTGCCACCGCATCCAAAGGATAACTCAAATTCTTATTGCAAATATCAGCCACAGATGCTTGATTGGGTTTAACCACCCAGTTAATTATTTTGTGCACACTCAAATTTATTTGGAATAATTAATTAAGAAATTATTTAAGCAATTTTAATAAAACGTTTGGGCATGTAGCTATATGTGCCGAGTGCTGTGAGACGACACCGCCAGTTAGAAGGGCTGTTAGGTTTATCACAAACTGAGAGCCAGCTGCTACAGATAGTCCCAAAGTAATGCACCTGCTTCTTAACAGCAGACTTTAGTTTTTCCTAGGAGCACTCTCAACGTCTTATGTGCTAGCAATGGGGTTGGCGCAAAAAGCATTACTTTACAGCTAAAAAGCAGCTTGTCACTTTAATTTGTAACATAAACTTTCTGTTTTTACTGATATTTTAACAGCTTGCAATTGATCACAGACACTGATTATCTGATGTGGAAGATCTCCAAGGCCTTACGAAACAGGCGGACTCTCATTTTAGTCATTCATGGCAAAAATGGGCTACAATACTTTATTGTAGGAAAAGCCGAGGCGTTTGCTTGGAACACCAATGCTCTCATTCAGATATTGGGGATACGGAGTACATCAAAATGGTCGGACAAGTGGTTTAGGACTTTTTGGGGACTACTGACCTTTTTGCATCAGAAAAATTATCAAACGGTTTAAAGTTTGCACTGCTCTGTGCTCAATAACATATCTAACAAGGTTCTCAAAGCGTTCTCGTACTAACATTGCTAATGCGATTTTTAGAACTGAACATTTTCTTACAGATTGGAAAAGCTCTCTGGTAATAAACATAATAAAACCAGGAAAAAACTTGAAGTTTTTTTTTAAATATTGGCCTATCAGTCTTCTTAGCACCTTAAACAAGGTCATTAAAATCGTGAACAGTCTTCATAATCACATGGAATTGATCAACATTTTCCCTCCCACCAGCATAGGTCAGATGGGGTCATTTGCCAGTTCATCAACTAAACCGCGTGACGGATCTTATAGTGGATTGTATTTTTTGACACGAACGACTTTAAATTGTATAGAAGCCAACTTTCCTCTGCGTTTTGTGAGGCAGCAGTTTCTTAAGGCTTTATTTTTTCTCTGCTGCTATCCAACCAATAAGTAGCCCCTTTGGGATGCAAGCACGGGGTCAAAATGGCACAATTTGCTTACAATACACCACTTCTATTTCCTTTAAAGTCTCCTGACTTAGTCACTTTAAGACTCCAAAAAGCCATCGACGACCTAGAAGAATGGTTAGACAATTCGCAAGTCAAAATTAATCTATAAAAAAACAAAGCTGTTCTTTTTACATGGCAACGAATTACACCTGATGCAAACGTCCTTCTGAACTAAGTTTTCATACCGTGGTCTAACACTGCTAAGTACCTTAGGATTACCTTTGACATAGGACTTACGTACAAACTCCACGTGCAGTCCATTTTTGATAAAGCCAAAATGGCAAAAAATGTTTTTGTTTTGATGTTGCGTTGGAATAGTGCTTGTTGATCCATAACAGAACCCGGTTCTACACATCTATCTTTAGACCCCGTATGGGAAATTGTAGATAACTGACATTTTAACAGACTAAAGGTCTTTTAAAGTAACACTCTGAGGACTTTACACAGAGTTCTAAAGCAGAGGAATTTGGGCTGAGCTTGGGTTACTCTTGCTGCGTCAACACATCTAAACTTTAACCAAAAAGTACTTCGATACTCTTGCAAATCGTCCCAACCCTAACCTAGTTTGACTCTTCAAGTCAGACAGAGAGAACTAAAATTTCTTCTACAAACGACCGGTGAACTAAGCACCATACTTTAAAGTGTAGCGAAAGTCGAAAAGCGGGTGTTTTGAGATTTTGAGTCAGTTAGCTTAAAAACCTTTTGGCCTTGGTGGCGCTAAGGGCGTCTGACTTGAGGCGGTTAATAGCCTGTTAGTTTTAAATTTAGAAATAACCTCACCCTGATTCTTTTTCATCATTTTCGACTTTTTATCGACCACTTTGATGAAGTCTTTCATTTAGGTGGTCTCCATGTTTTCGGACTTGTTGATGAGTTTCTTTATTTTCTCTTTTCCGGAGATTAGATTCGGAGTTTTAGCGGATTTTTGTGCTCAAAAATAAACTTATTAAATTGTTGGATTAGTAAAAGTGCACAAAATGTCATCGAAACGCTATGTACTTTTTGAAGTTTAAGGTGATAGCTTTTGTATTTTATTTTTAACTTTGTTAGCAAATACTTTGGGAGAGTTGAAGCTCCGTCTAACAAACTCATCCAAGTTGGGGTGTTAGTAGTATAAAAATTACAAAGACTTACTATAAACCCAGTATAGCTTGGCCCATGGAATGTGTGGAATGTAAGCGCGAGAAAAAGATGATAAAACGGGCGAAGGCAAGAGTACAACAGAGCAAATAATCTTTTTGTATACATTAAGTTGTCTATTACACCGGCCAAACTGTATTGGGATTACTGTATGTACTCAAGTTTTATGATATATTAAAAAATATGCAATTCATTGTATGTGTTCATTTTTAGTTTTGTGTATGAAATTTCATATAATTGAAAATAATTTTAAATTTTATAAAAAATTTAAAATACAAAATATATAACATTTTCTGAAATGGTTGAGAATAATTTATTTTTATAGTTACTTCTTACAAAATGGTACTTTTTTGTTTCTTTGGCTAGACCTTAATATAATCAAGAATTGCAAATCACAAATAAAAGAAGAAAAACTTTTGTCCAAAAGAACTAACCGCAAAGCCAAAGTAATTGAAGTGTTTGAATTTCTTGTTAACACCACTAATTTTAATTTATATACAGAAATTAAAAATTAAATCTAATCAGATCTAGAATAAATCACAAATTAAAAATAATTATTGACTTGATGGTGCAATATGCACATAATAAAATAAGTTATTAATGATGTCAGGCGAAAACTGCCATCCGATTAGCAAAGTCATGCAGATACAATTTAATAAATGAACCACAGAGCGCTTGTTTGCCTTATTTCTGTTCCGGTCGTGCACCTTGCATTTGCCAAGTCTGAGGTGAATTGAAAGGCGGCAAAAGGCGCGCGTTAAGCTCCATTGACTAGTTCACTTTCTGTTTAATTGTTTAAATTGTTCCGCAATTACAATAATAATAGACGAAAGCGTGCCAACGGGGCAACTAATCCCACCATCTATATGCCAATCAACAAGAAGCAAATTTAAATTAAATTTAAAAAAAATGAACTTGAACTTGACAATGTTAAATTTCCATGTATTGAAAGCGACAGTGGAAGATATTCAAATGACCCCATAATACTATTATAATGTATACATAATTAATTGAGCCATTTACATTTTATTATAATAATTTACTGCCTGATGCAATCGATGTTTATACAAAATTTTGATAATATTCTGCAATGTAGTTAGAGATTGTATGAGAAGACAATGGACAGTTATTGTATTTATGTGTGAAGTGCTGGTGAGGATGGGGAGTGAGGAGAGAGTGGGTATCCGCCTCGGTGCCACAAATCGTCATTACGAGAACACTCCCGGGTTGATAAGATCATTATGTGATCGCAATCACACCTAGAGCTACCCCCGCTAATGGGTGCCATTACTCTACGCCTTAATCAAGCCAAAGAGTTGACACTGCATGTGGCCGGTAGCAAGAGTCCGGTAGCTGATCGTGTCTGGCTAGCGTCTTAATGAGGGCAGGACGCGTGTACATATATCAGGACCGGACCGATATCTCTGCAGATAGTGCCCCACGTTAATTAGTAAAGTGTACGCTGGCGGCTGGGGCCCCAATCAGTTACCACCCTTTCTCTCTCTCACACAACTATCCCACCTGCACTTAATTAGTCCCCATCATCATCATCATAGATGATTCTGTTTTTTTTTTTTATTAAAACACTGTAGAAATTAAGATGTAAAATGTGGAGATTGGGGCGGCCGATATGGAGACCATCTTCTTCTTCGTGTCCGCACGATGTAATGTAATGTGTGGGAAACGGTAATTGAAACTTTCAGCTGAAAAATAGCGCGCCGTGTTGTTGTTGTTGGTGCGCGGTGGCAGCATCAGGAGATCTTATCGCAGTCTTAAGAGCAAGGCACTCTTGATGAAAATGTCCGAACCAATAATGCGCCATTTAACCTTCAAGTCAACAGTGGCGTAACTACAATTGAATTTAAATCAGACATAAATAAAAAAAACAATCAGTTTTCTAATTGACAAGCATAATCTTTAATTTTTCTATTTCTAATTAGAAATTTATTTTGAAAATTTTATGTTTTAGAGCACTTAGTAATTTATGCAATTGTCAAGTTATAATATATAATACAATTATAAATTTAAAACTACAATCAATAAGTTATACTTATTGTGTTATTTACTAGTCGTGTTGCAAGTAATTTTATAAAGCAAAATTTAGTCATAAGTTAGTACTTAGTAAATAAAATGGATGCAAATGTGTTGCAAATCTTTCTGTGACACTGAACTTATTCTTAAGTTTTGGCACTTAGTCATTATAAATAGTTTGTTGTAATGTTATGTTGTCATGAATACAGAATGATCAAGTTATTAATACACAACTAGTCATTGAAACAGACGGCTGTGAAACTGTAGTAAATCAACTACTTATAGGGTAACAACAAGGGTTAGTTCTTATTTTTCATAAAACGTAGTAGTAGTCATATTATGATCTGCAGTTTTAGTCAGATCAATCTAGACGTTCTGCAATTAGTTATTATTGTAAGTTGTAAAGTTGTAGCCAGTATTTTAGACATTGTTGGCAGAAACATTAAGTTGATTCTAACAAACTGTTTTATATTTTCACGTCAACAAAAATTAAACAACCAGTACTCAAACCTATAATGTTACAAAAAAGCACATGTTCGGTAAGTAATTGTTTATATAAAATACTCAAATTAAACTCTTACCTATTTCAATTGCGTAAATTTTGCTTGTTTACAAAGCCACCAACATGAAAATGGGCTTTGATGCTGAAATGGGTTTGTTGTTCAATGAAGCAATTGACTTTTTTTTTGGTTGTCTATGGACTTGAGTTGTAGAGAAAGTTGGATTTTGCAAGCATGAAAATGCAAATCTTTTTTAAAATACATTACATTGTGCATCTTAAAATGTTCATCTTTTGAGAACGGTGTCAAATAAATTTTTCTTTACTTTTGGCTACATTCTGGCAAACAACAGTATTTTTTTGTTGTTGAATTATTTGAACGAACAGTCTCGATGGTTTGACAAGTGATCAACGCAGTATTTTAGCATTTTTGTATTTTTTTTTACATTTTCATCAACTAAAATTGAACACAATTTGAGTGCTGTCTTTGCGTTTTGGTGTTCATCTGCTTAACATTTCAGATATTAATTTTAATTTTAATTTTTTTTTTAAATATGTTTTTTCTTAAATTTCTTTATTGATGTTTTAGTATGTTTTTTTCAGGATTCTACTATCATTATTTTTCTATTTCGTTTTTTATTCTTCTTTATCTGTTTGCCTTAGGCCAATAGTCACTATAACCGACTAAACAAGCCTATAGTAGGTAAAACACCGTATTTTTCTCTTACATTTGCTGCAAAATTATATAATATTGACACGCAAAAGGTTACTTTTAAGTGGTGGTCAAACATCTGTTCTCATACAACTGACAACGCATACTAACACTCCGCAGTTGTGGAACTCTAGGCGGAAAGCTTTAAACGAGTCTACGGGTTAGATACCGTAAAAGATTAGTTTTTAGTGGTAGTTGTACATCTGACTTTACAAAAACAAATTGACAACGCACACAAGCAGACCGCAATTGCGGACATGTTCAGAACCATATACCAATATACCACATTTTGCGCACAAAACAAGTTGAGAATAAATTATACATATTTTGACTACAAAAATACAACACAAAATAACCTGGCCTAACACACAAAGACACTTATCTATAATTGATTATATAATCTTAAACTTAGTACATCGTCTCAGGTAATTGATTTACGCTCTCTAGCATCTATTATAGCACACTAATCAACCCGCAAGCAAATAATGATTTTGGCTTGAACTTGCAAACAACAGTGTGCCAACTACCCGGTCGTGACAGAAGACGGGACAAGTCAAAGTGTATTTATTCCAATGATAACGGAAGACAAAATGTTTGGAAAGATACCATCACAATTCTTCTTCTTAATCTTTTTTGTCAGCCATTTACTGTCTACTCTTGGACATAAGCCTCTTCTATTTTTTTCCATTTGTTTCTGTCTTGTGCTTTCCAAATCTACTCCTTTCCTGCTACTGGTTTGACATCGTCAATCCAACTCTTTTTGGGGTCTTCCTGAGCTCCTTTTAGTTTTCCTTGGGCGTCAGGATGATATTTTCTTTGTCTATCTATAGTTGTGCTGTCTTGCGACGTGTCCTACCCATTGCCATTTAAGTTTTGCCACGCGTGTCATGATGTCTGTGATTTTTGTCTTTTAATGTGATTCCTAACATTGCTCTTTCCATTGCTCTTTGTGTTGTTTTTAGTTTATTCGTGCTCTTCTTTGTTAGTGCTAATGCCTAGAGGCTGCTGGTAAAATGCATGCTTCATATACCTTTCTTTTTAGGTTGATTGGGATGTTTGGGTCTTTTATTATGTATTTTAGGTTCCCAAATGCTGCTCAAGTTAAACCAGTACGTTTTATGATTTTTGCGGTTTGGTTATCTTTCCTTAACATGATGTTGTGTCCCAGGTAGACATATTTATCCGCTTGTTCAATACTTTGGAGATCCACTTTAACCTCTGTTTTGCTTCCACTCATAATTTTTGATTTGTCCAGGTTCATTTTTAGTCCTACGGCTTTCGATGCGTTGTTTAGTTGTTTGAGCATAGTTTTAAGTTTTGTAATGTCACTGCTAATGATCACTACGTTGTCAGCAAATCTAAGGTGGTTTAAATATCCACCATTTATCTTAATGCCGTTATTTGAGCATGTCAGTTGTTTAAACACATCTTCCAACGTTAGGGTGAACAATTTTGGAGATATAGGGTCTCCTTGTCTTACACCTCGGTGTACTGGAATTTTGTTTGTTTTTATGTCTTTATTTATTTTGATGTGGAAAGATGCGTTTTCATCGATGTTTTCTAGGACCTTGGAATATCTAGAGTAAATTCTTGCTGTGTCCATTGATCTTAAAAATGACTAAGTTTCTATCGAGTCAAACGCTTTGTGGAAGTCCACAAAAGCCAGATGTAGGCAAACGTTATACTCAGTAGTTTTTTCTATTAATAATCGTAGTGTGTGTAGATGATCCGTTGTGCTGTAACCTTTCCGGAATTCTGCTTGTTTCACCGGCTGGTAAGAATCTAATTTGTTTGTTAACAGCGGTTCATAATTATTCTCGTGAATAGTTTATACATTTGTGGTAATAGGCTGATAGGGCGGTAATTCTCTACATTTGTTATGTAGCCTTTTTTGTACAGGATAATGACTTCAGCGTTCTGCCATTCCTTGGGACTTATTCCCTCATGCATGCATTTGTTTAATAGAATTTTTATTGCTTCTTTTACTGGTTTTGCCGCCCATTTTAAGCATTTCTGATGTTAAATTCAGGACATTTCCTATTTTTTGTTTTTCCTAATGTTTCTCTAATTTCTGAGACCATTATATCTGGTATATCTTCGGATCCTACATTGCAAATGTTATCTTTGTCAAGTGGTCCGGGATCTTTTACTTTTGAAGTGTACAGCTTTTTATAGAAGTTTTTGATCACTTCTACTACTGCTTTCTTGTCCGAATCAATAGTCCTTTCGGAATTATTTAATTTGGAAATTGTTCGTTTTTCTATTGACATTTTGGATCTCAAATCTTTCATGTTTGTGTTATTCACTATTGTGTTTGTTATCAATTTGGTATTATAGGCGCGTGTGTCTTTACAAATGTGCTTTTTTATGTTTTTATTTAAGTGTTTATATTCTGTGGTCGTGCGGTCGTGGTGTTTCCTTCTTTCCTCCAGTAGTTTTAAAGTTGTAATGCTTAATTTTGTGTTCTTCTGGATTTTTCCTTCTGTGCATGTTTTTCTTGCAGCTTGGATATCGGTTTTGAGTTTGTCTGCCAGTTGGTTTATGCTCATATTATTTTGGTGTTCTATATCTCCTAGTCTTTTTGTCAGGTCATTTTAATACTCCATTTCTTTTAGTTTAAGAACTTTGCCAATGAGGAATCTAGTGTTTTTTATAAGTTTACTCCTCTCTATTCTAGTTTTGATTTGTATTCTTGCTTTTACCAACCTGTGGTTGCTTCCTGTGTTGAATCTGTTTAGTATTGTCAAGTCCTTGCATAATCTTTTGTTGTTTGATATGATGTAGTCTATTTTGTTTTTGATATCTGTTGGGCTTTTCTATGTCCACTTCCTATGCGTTGGTTTATCAACGAAAATGTTCATGCAGTACATGCTTTTACTGGAAATCAAGCAGCATGTTTTCTCTGATGTTCCTGAAGCCCAATCCAAACTTTCCAATATATTTTGTGTTTCCTGGTAGTTGTTGACCAATCTTTGCGTTGAAATCACCGATGACTAGTGTGTATTGTAAATTTTCCATTTGTTTGGCACTTGTTATGTCTTTGTATAATGTTTCGGCTTCTTCATCCTCGGATTCGCAAGTTGTTGCATATATTTGGATGACCTGTAGTGTGTATATTTCTTATATTTTGATCAATATATAGATTACTCTATTTGATATTGCTTGGTATTTAGATACTAGATGTTTAATATTTTTTTTGACAATAATGGCTACGCCTACAATGTGGTGCTTTGTGTCAGAGTTGGTTTGATATAGAACATGCCCTGACTTGAGTACCTTAGTATTCTTACCTTTTCGGCGCGTTTTACATATTCCAGCGATGTTCCATTTGATATGTGACAGTTCTTGTTCTAGCTCTTCCAGGTTTTCTTCCGTTCTTATGGTCCTGATGTTGTAGGTCACAATGAAAAGTGTTTTTTGCCTCCCCATAATCCATGAGGCCTACTGATTTTTCAGTTTGAGGTTCTAAGCTTTAAAACCCCGCGTTTGTCAAGCGTGTTGGCGAGTTTTGTATTTCTTCCGCCTCCTCCATCGTTGAGACCCTCGCGTCTTCTTTTGCTTTTGGACCGGTTTTCACCTTTATCCCTAAGCAAAGGCCCTTAATGGGAGCTGTCAGCCGAAGCTAGCTGAGCCCATGTTTTTTAGCGAAGTGTTACTCCTCGAACACTTCTTCTTTTTCATTCGGGCTTGTGACCTTCAATGGCAAAGTTAACAATTAGCATAGCAGAAGAACCCATGATTGGACAAAGTATTACTTTAATGTACACACTATCTGACCAACAATTGAAGTTTGAGGACGCAATTTATGCAGTAAAGATTCTACCAGCGCCAAAAGACAGAAAATTAAACAAAGAATGGATAACTTCTAGAATTTAACGCCGTTTCCAGACAACTCCGACACATTCTACATTTCAGGGAATTAATTCTGAATGCTGTGACTTTTCTTATAGAAATGACGCAACGTCATTGAAATGGTACGAAATGCTACCTAGATTTTATGACTTAATTTTTTGACAAAGTCACTGATATCAGAATTGGCTGCCAGGATGGGTTTCTGTAGAGAGATTGTGAGATCCAACACTTTTGCACACTTTGGAAGAAGACGCCGGAAAATTGAAAAATAGTTTTAAAACGTTTTTTATTTAAAAGGTTTCCAAGTACTCATGGTACACGATTAGAGGTGAGTTGAAAGTCAAAAAAAAACTCCGCCAGAGGGAACAGCTACCAACTTGATTTGATTCCACTCATTGCATCCTACACACACAACTATCATTTCACATCATTTCCTCCGGGTTCTACATGGCTTCCGCACACATCTAGAAGCCGATTAACAGTTTTATTGTGGCTGATTTCTATTAGTCTATTTGGCAATTACGTTTTTTTTTTTTCATATTATACATTTAAATAAGTTTTTCAAACCAAAAGTTATAACTTGAATAAGGTTTAAACTTCTAGGTAAGAAAAAATTGGTCATTATCAAACTGAAGGTAAAGCTTTCTCTTATTAACTTACATAAACCCAAAAAATAAGTCAAGTTTAGAGCAGCTATAAAACAACAACTAGAATCAAAACGCATCTCTACTTTTGGCTTGTATATCTTGCTAAAAGTACTTATTTTGTACGACTACTGTTGTTGGTTAGATGGATAACACAAACTAAAAGTTTATTTTTAGATCTGTTCTATGTGATCTAATGAAGTGTAAACAAAGTAAAAATTGCACGCACATGTCACTATCATGAATATAAAGACCCAAAGTCAGAACCTTTCAACTCCGAGATTGTTTATTTGCTTATAGGATTTAATTAAGTGTAAGGAGTTTGATCATCAGGAACTCAAATGTCAACCTCACCTGCACGTAGTACACTCTGCTAGATAACAAACGAGGCTTTAGCGACCAAGTATTTGCCGGTATAAGCAGACCCTTCTTGCACAGCCAACAACTGCGGGTGGATGATCCAGCAGGGGGTAGGGCACTTTTTGTCCTGGGGTTAAGAAATTAGCCACAATTGCAGAACAACCACGACGATGGTCAACGGCATACAAATACAGAAGGCAACGGAAATCCTCTGTATTAAAGGTTTACTGGACATCCCTAGTACAATCAATTAGGCTTCAAATGTTCAATATAAATAACAATTCCGGAGTAATTACCCCAATCGGATCTCCGGGGGGGAAGATATTGAAGGAAACAAAGATAGTGCAACGGAAAATCACAGTAAAGCAATACGCAAAGGAACAGAGAAGGCTAAAGACAAATAACTCAACCATCAAGATAGGCACTTGGAACGTAAAAAGTATGTTTCAAGCAGGAAAAATCAACAACGCAATCCACAAAACGGATCGTATGAATATAGGTTTAATGGGCATTAGTGAAATGAGATGGAGGGGAGCCGGTAAATGCGTAATAGAAGGACACACAATATTCCACTCAGGTGATGATTCCAAACAACATCAATATGGAGTAGGAATAACAAAAAATATTGCAAAATGTGTATACAACTTCATACCCGTATTCGACAAAGTGATGCTTGTACAACTAACAGCAACTCCAGTCAATATAAATCTAATACAAATATACGCACCAACTTCAGATAAAGACGACAACAAAATTGAGATTTTTTACAGCGAGATTTTGGAAGTACTGAAGAGCACAAAAAAGCATAAAATTACTATAATCATGGGCAACTTTAATGCCAAAATTGGGTTCAACAGAAGTGCGGAATGTGTGGGACTGGGTGAAAGAAAAGACAAAGGGGACATATTATGCGAGTTTAGTACTAATGAGGATTTTGTGATACTGAATACATTTTCCAAACTTCTACCTCGAAGACTCTATACCTGGAAATCTCCAGCCGACAACTCAGAAAAAATAGTAAGAAATCAAATTGATTATATCCTAGTTAACAAAAGATACAAAAACAGTTTTAATATAATCAAAACCTATCCTGGGGCAGACATTAATTTGGATCATAATTCTGTTGTTGCTACTGTCAAAGTTCGTCTGAGAAAAAGCTTGAAAACATCCTGCAAAAAGAAGCTTGACATGACTAAGTTAAAAATTAAGTCGGTAAAAGCGCAAGTACGAGAATGTCTAGACGAAAAAATGCAGATAATAACAAGAACTGATAATACTAATGTTCCAGCGACATGGCAAACAATAAAAGAAGCAATAACCTATAACAGCAAAAAACATCTAAAACAGGAAACAAGAACAGGACAAAAACCTTAGATGAACAAAGAGATCTTGAAGCTAATGGACCAAAGAAGGCAATTTAAGAACAACAAAATAAAGTATAAGGAAATACAGACAGAGTTACGGCGCAAAATCAGAGTCGCTAAAGACATCCATCTAACTAATTAATGTGAAGAGATTGAAGCCTTACAGCTTAAGCATGACGCTTTCAACATGCATAGAAAGATAAAGGAGACAGCGGGTGCAGCAGGAGACGAACTACGGGACGCTTAATGAACAACTAAGGGCAGCTTATAATTGAGATAGAAGATAAACTAAAAACCTAGCAAAAGTACATTACAGAACTATTCAGCGATAAAAAACCGGAAATACCTAACAAAGTAAGAAACGCCATCCTGCAAATCAAAGACGGGAAAGCAGTAGGCCCAGATAATACTCACTCAGAGGTGTTAAGAGTACTAAGAAAGGAAGGTATAGACATCATGACATTATTTCTGAATCTAATATATGACAGTGGTATCATACCACAGGATTGGCTCCATTCCACGTTTATAACAATTTCAAAGACACAGAATGCAATAGCATGCAGCAGAATATATAGACGATTGAAAGATAATATTAGCCCAACGCAGTTTGGTTTCAGAAATGCACTCGGTACCAGAAAAGCCTTGTTTAGCGTCCAGGTCCTATTTCAATAATGTAGAGACGTAAACTGTGATGTGTTTGCATGCTTTATTGATGATCAGAAAGCGTTTGATAAGGTTCAACACCCAAAACTTATTAAAATTCTACAAAATATATATATTAGAGTGATTAGTAACCTATACATTAACATACAATGTGGTGTACGCCAGGGGTGCATACTTTTGCAATGCTCTTCAATCTATACTCTGAGGAAATATTTAAGGAGGCGCACCATGAGGTAAATACTGGCATTCGGTTAAACGGTGAATATATCAATAATATCAGATATGCTGATGATACTGTGATGTGTGCAAATAGCAAAGAAGGACTGCAAGAATTTATGAACAATGTTGTAGACGCAAGTAAAAACTATGGATTGACCCTGAATCCAAAAAAACAAAGTATTTGGTTATCAGCAAAGTGCCAATTTAAATCATCCAACTCAAAGCAGAAGGCCAGGCAATACAACGGGTCTTAAAGTATACTTACCTAGGTACCACAATTAACGATCAGTGGGACCATTTGGTAAAAATAAAATGCCACATTAAAAAAGCCAGTGTAGCTTACATAAAGATGAAAGATGTGTTCCGAAGTCATGATTTAAATATAAAATCAAAAATGAGACTTGTCAGATGTTACGTATACCCGGTTCTCTTATATAGAATGGAAGCATAGACCATGTCCGAAGATACCTGCAAAAAACTATTAGCCTTCGAAATGTGGATATACCGGAGAATCCTAAGAATTTCGTGGAAGGACCATATCATTAACGCAAGGGTCCTTGAACATTTCGGAAATGAATTGGAAGTAGTTAATACTATTAAGGCGCGCAAGTTGCAGTATTTCGGACACATTATGAGGAATGAAGAAAAATATGGATTATTACAACTAATTCTGCAAGGAAAAGTGTTCGGAAGAAAAGGTCCTGGCAGAAGGCGTTTATCCTGGCTCAAGAACCTAAGACAGTGGTTCGGGAGTACAACTACCAAACTCTTCCGCGCTGCTGTGAACAAAGTAAAAGTAGCTATATTGATCGCCAACATTTGGTAATCGGATAGGCACTTAAAGAAGAAAAAGGATTTAATTTTGTGAAGGTTGTTTTCTTGTCACTTGTGCTTTATCATGTACGGTTTTTTACAGATACTTAACGATATAGACGTTTTTGCATTAGGTTGCGTCAAAATTCACTGATCTGTTCTAGAATACACTACAAAAATCAAGTAATTTTCTGATAATTTCTATCTATGCTGTAAAGATTCACAGAACTGTTCTAAAGCTTACTGAAAAACCTTGTACTTTACTGACAAGTTCTAAAACTTGCTAACAAGTTCTAGAAAAAGTACTAAAACTATGTGATATGTATTTTAAAACTCAATATCATGTTCTAAATCTCAATGATTTGTTCTAAAACTTACTTACTGAATCTAGTACTTTATTAACAAGTTCAAAAACTTATTACCAATTTCCTAATAGGTTCTAGAATTTACTTACTAAAAGGTTTTGGAATTTACTTACTAGAAGGTTCTAGAACTTTCAAACTTCATAATATGTTCTAGATCTTACTGACCTCTTCTAAAACTATAAGTAATTTATTGGCAAATTCTAATAAACTAATAAGTAAGTTTAAACTTTATCAATGTCAAGTTATAAAATATTCTAGACTATTCTAGAAGTTACTAATTTGTTCTAGAGCTGAATCAGTTTTTAAAAATGTTCTAAAACGCACTGACATCTCAATTATATGATCAAAATCTTAATAATCTGTTCTAGATTTCACGAACAGAATTAAGTAATTTGCTGATACATTCTAGAACTCATATTATAAATTTTTGGACGCACTGAGTTCTAAAATATTCTATACTATTCTAAAAATTATTAATCTGATCAAGAATTGACTGACAAAATCAAGAAGTTACTAAACAAATTTAAAAATTATTTTTTAAAATGTTTTAGAACGTAATGAGATATTTTTTTGTAGATTTTACTAATAGAATTAAATACTTTGTAGTTTTGTAGTTTAAAATTGTAGAACTCATTCATATGTTCTACTACAAGCTCTAAATCTTGTAATGATTGTAGAATGCAGTGACAAACTCTAGAATTCAATAACACGTTTAATATGTAGGTCTCTCTGAACTAAGAACTTATTAAAATTATCTTTATTCTAGAATTTAATAACGGTTTCTAGAAGAACAACTTAAGCTGGATGATACTGTTGCAAACACGATTGTGGGGCGTAGCCTCAAAGTTAACAAAACTCCGCCAGCCAGTTTCTCCACAAGCTTTGATGCCCCAACATTGACTTTGCTACCACCATACCAGATTGACCAATTACCTGGAGAGTGACTCCGACAATCTCCGACCAAGACCTAGGAGTATACTACATCATTAAACTATTGGCCGCGATAGGCCTTAGGTAACTTAATCTTGGCAGTAACCAAGAGAACATCTTTGTCGACCTACACCAAGAACTCTTGATACCCCGTCCTCATCGTAATTTCCTTGACGGGCAGATCCTATAGCATCGTTCCATTCTCCAAAACTATCTTAAGGAATACAAAGCCCAAACAGCACTAACCCCATTTTTTATTTACTAATAGTTATTTCAGTCAAAGAACCGCCGTCATAAACCGCCTCCGGAAAAACCAGAACCGTAACAATTGATGCCCAACGTAAGGCAACTTGGAGTAAAAGCGCCCCAAACTCCATACTGGATACTTGAATACTTCTCTCACCTAGAAGAGCTTTTACCATTTTGGTAAACAATTTTTTATCCCAAAAGTTAATCCATCTAGTTCTACAACAACGGAACAAAGTCCAAACCCCCTACCACTTAGGGGACATCTCCAGAAGTCTCAAACCTAATTTTGTAAAACTTGGTTTGCCATATCCAAGTTTAAAACTATTGCACTGACAACCTGATCGACAAGAAAAAAATCTACATAGGTTTTTGTGGCATGCAACTAGGTACTCTCGCAGCAAAACTAAGTATCTATACCAAACTGTCAGTCAGGTAGATAATAATTAATAAGCAATGACTTATTCGATCTTCGGCAACCCCAATTGAAACCTGTGGGAAAAAGTCGGACAAGACTTTGATCCAAAAAGAGAAATACCACGTCCGGAAAAAAACCTGGAAGCTGAAAAGCTTAAAATGATCTCACAATTTTTGTAAACGGTAAACTGTGAGCAAAATGTATCAAACTGAATGTAAAATACATCAACTTTCTACGGTGCTTACATTGTACCATTTACAGCACGACAAAGCACAAATACTTGTTAAACTTAAAGATGTACAAAGCTATTCTCCTTGTAACAAATGATATAAAACACTTTGAACTCATGCTTTAAACTAGACTAACCTATAACGTTCACATAGTAAATTTGACTAAAAAAGCCATTTTGGTTCTCTTAGCAACCACGGGAATAGTTAGTTGTACATGGAAACTAACATTTGAAAAAACCAAATTGCTATATATGGTGGTCAAACCCATTTTCGGAGCACTTGTATTGGGTAAAAAACTATTCTCAAGAGTACGACTACTAATTTAGTTAAAGTACAGATGTGGGCATATATGCTGATAACGAGGACAATAAGAACAACGCTTACAGAAGCCATGGTATTATTAATCTGTATACCACTATTACACTTAGTTATAATGGCTGAGGCAAGACAAGCAGCCTGCAGAGTACATATAAATAAACACACTTTATTGTTTGGGACTATTAATGAGGTAATTGCATTGCAAATTACAATTGAACAAACAAATGCTATCCAGACATATTTAAAGTTGCTACATAGTATACAAATAGGACCAAAGAAGGAAATGACACCTAAGCTTGTGTATATGGAAGCAAAAAGTGAGGAAAGCAAGTTACGCTGTCTGTATGCCAGAAATTTGATTGAGTTAGTACTATACTCTAACAAATCCACAATTAATCTGTTTGATAGTTGTTACATGTACAACGTTTGTTAGTATTAAAGTCTAAATTGGTTATAGTTTGCATAAACAGTAAAAGGAATATTTACAAGACTGATATCTGCACGTTGAATAGGCATATGCATAGGCTAAAAATTAAGACGAACTCTATCTCTATCTTGCAAAGAACAAAGAAACTTTATTATGTTTGCTGAGTGGATGGGAGCTGTACATTACACAACGCACAGTTTATTTACTTTTTGCATTCTTTAGGTTGGATAGCACTATGCTTGGTGGGCATTTATTTTTATTTTCTGAAGCTTTTATTTAAGTTCTTAGTTTTTGTTGTCCAACTTTTTCAAAATTATGTTTGTTTGTGCGTTTTTTTTTCTATTTTGTGTAATCATTTCTTGAGCTTCTTTGATTAGCCTAAAATTACTTTTTGGTTTTTTTGGGGGCATTTTTGAATATATTTGCACCCGAGTTATCAACTTGAATTTATGAGTTGATTTATTTGCCAATGCGGTTGTTTGAGAGTTTTAATGCTGCCAAAAAAAACATCGTTGTATGTTTTATACCTAAAGTCTTGTGATGTGATGTTTTATTTCTTTTTGAAAAAGTTTTTTTTGTTCTACATACATTTATCGCTATTTTATCCTAGTTAATCAGTTCAATATCTGCATCGATTTCATGGTGTTTTTATATTGACCCAGAATACTTTTCATTTTACAATCAATTTTACAGAATATTTTGCACTTAATTAGAACGCTTTGTTTTCACAATATTCCAGATTGACCTTGGAATATTGTACCTTATCTAGATTACGTTTGATATGTTTTGTGAAATCAAATTATTTTTTTAGGTTAAAATAATTTTGACTGCAGTTGTTTCTCACTATCACAAAAAAAATCATATTTATAATTATTTAAATTAATTAAAGAACGTAGTGGGTCACCATTGGAGGAGGTATAAATGGTCTAATAAAACCTACGTAAATAAACTTTGGTTTCAACTCTAAATCTAGAATCTAAAATTCAAATCCTAGATTTGTTAAGTTAAGCCTGTATTATACAATTTAATCCAAGTACTTCAGTTTGCAATTTTTTACCAACACAACTTTTTTTGTTTTTTTTCTGCTACGGCATTTTTGTTTTTAGAAACTATTCAGTGATCTCAAAATCCAGAGAAAAGGCAATTTTTTTTTGCAAATTTTGGAGACTGTTGTGTATTTTTGAGGCTAATTTTCATACTTTTATGAAGGTTGTTTATTTATTTTTTTTACTTAGAGGTTTTTGTTGCAGAAACGGGTGATTTTAGTGTGTAGTGAAGTTATTTCCGCTTTAGGTTTTTTTATAATTTTTTTTAATAATTGTTAATATATTATTTTTGGGTGATATATTAACGACTTTTTTTAAAGTGCATGTTAGCACTGAACTGCAGAGGAAACTTTCTGAATCTACTTAATTAATGAATGAAACTTTTATCAATTTTATTAATTATACATTATATATTTGACAATAATAATTTTATGTTGCGTCAATTTTTTGTCCTTTATATTTGCTGGTCCTCAAAATGATGCAGTGGTTCCCAAAATATTTTTGCTAATCCCCAAAATGATGTGCTGGTCTCCAAAGTATTTTTGCTAGTTTTCAAAATATTTTTGCCCATTATTACCGGGATAGAGGCACTTGAACCTGTCTTTTTTTGTCACGTTTGCGTAGTAGGTGAACATGATTGTTTGCGGGTTTATTGGTGTGCTAGGTTTGATTACAAGTGGCCGCGTCAAACTTTCTTGAGTAAGTTTCAGATTTGTTCAGTACGTGCTTCTAAATTTGCCAATTTAGTTATGTAAGGTCAGATGTTTGATCCTAACTTAAAAGTAACATTTTACGTGCCAATACCATTATTTTTGCAGCAAATATAAGAGCTGCTATATGCGTGTTTAGTTTGTTACGGTGACTAGTGTCAGCCTAGTACTGGTTGAGAGCGGTCTGAACTTGTAAAGGCCTTGGTGTCATAGCTACCCAGATGACTTGATAAATAGTGACTACCCGCGCAAGACTAACTAGTGTTGGTCGACAAAGATTTCAACTATTTATAACCAGACCTGGTATAGTGGCTACCCACATGATTTGACAGATAGTTATCGTCAAAGATGGTCACTTTGAGAGAAAAATTTCTAATGTTTTTTTGTAAAAAAGATGTCAAGCTGGCTAATTTGACCGCAAGCGGTCTACCAGTCAACATTTCGAGAAATATCCGCAGCCACAGCCGACTGCAGACATTCAAAAGAAAACTGCAGTTTTAATTTCAAAAGAATCATGATGATTAGAAAATTAATTAATTCATTTAGACTTTTAAAAAAACAAGAAAAGAAAATTAACGGGTTAAAAAAGTTTCTTGTTGGCTTGATCGACAAAGAGTCTAAGCAAATTGATCAACGAGGATAAACAGATCATGCTAAAAAACAAAACTGCGCAAGGACGTCTTGCAGGCAGCTTTTAGTGGTCATAATGGTTATGGCAGTTAAGTTGACTACCCTGCCACCCACGTCACCGGAAGTTTTGGCACTGACTTCTAAAAAGGTCTTAAAGACTCTAGGATCTTCTCCAATAGTTAAATCACTTCATCAGTTTACCAATATTTCGGACACCTTGGACATAGAAGGAATGAATGTGCAGCGGGACAACAAGACAATAAGAAAACTCTGCTAGATAAACGTCACCAATTCCACCCTACACATACAACCATCACTCACATATACTGCTAACAACATCACCGCACATCATCCTTTGCCAGCAACCACTTTACACCCTAGCTTAGATGGCAATTACGTTTAATTTTCATACTTTACTTTTAAATGACATTTTCAATTGGAAGGTTATAACTTGAATAAGGTTTGAACTTTTAAGTTTAGTTGGTAGGAGCATCTCCACAGGTCATTACTTAATTAAAGTAGACGTGTAGATTTTCTTTTTTACTCTACAAAACAAAACAAAGAGCAGCTATGTAACAACAACCAGCAATATGAAAAAGTTATTACTACTTCTGGTTTGCACATATTGCCAAAGGTAGTCATTGGTACGGTTATTATTCTTGGCTTATTGTCACATCACGTCGTATAACACAAGCATATAAAGTAGTAAAAAAAGTACAAATTGCACGCACTAATGCGCACCATCAATAGAAGGACCCAACGCCAGAACTCTTTAACTCACCGACTGCCTAATTGCTGATCTAATCCTATGATTATTAGTGCTTTGTTATGGTCAATCTACTACAGATATTTAGCAATCAGGGCGTTTTAGTTTTATGTTGCGTCAATGATTTTAGAATTTTTGTAAACGGACAACTTTGAGCAAATGTATCAAACTTGATGCTAAGTACACAAAAAACCGTAGAAAGTTAGTGCAAAATGGAGGGGCTATTAGTGAATTTATGTTTTTTTTGCAAAACGGCTAAACACTAAAAACTTGATAAATTTAAAGCTGTTTGAAGTTACTCTTTTGGTAATAAAGGATATAAAATATTTTTAATTTATGTTTGATACCAGACTAACGTTTTTGGGTAATACAATGATAGACAAACGCTGGGGATTAACCTAACCTAACCTAATATAACTAAATGATTTTATATAGACCAATCATTACATACGAAACACATATATGGGTGAAAAAAATAATCTTAAAAATACGACTCCTGTTTAGTCAAAGTACAGATGTTGGCATGTATGTTGATAACGAGGACAATAAGAACAAAGCTTACAGCAGCCATGGAAAAATTACTTTTGCTTCCACTATTTCACTTAGTTGTAATGGTTGAGGAAAAAGAAGAAGCTTACAGAGTACTGATAAATAAACACACTTCAAATCTTAAGACTAACAGGCAAATAATAACAAATGTGTTGCCTGATAAAGAGGCTCTAATGATCAACAAAAATATTCGGGCATATTTAATGGTACTATATGGTATACAAATGAGGCCAAAAATTAAAATGGCACCTAAGCTGTGTATATGAAAACAAAAAGTGATGGAAGCGTATTATGCTATTCTACGCTTTTGTTTTTAAAGTAGAAGTGCTGCTATTGACTGGTGTGCAAGAAACTTGATTTTGTACAATACTCTAACAAACCGAGAATTAATTTGTCGGATAACTATTACATGTACTACGTTTGACAATAGGTCATGGCTTGCATAAAAAGTCTGAAAGCATTAGCATTAAGTAATAGAGTATAGAAGGATACTTTAAAGCAAATTGGCTTGCCAAATCTGTGGTCAAGTAATGCAGCACACAAAACTATTCCAAAAAGGACCATCATAAAGAACGTGGTATTACATATTAATTGAAACTAGGAAGGTTTACGGAACTGATAACTAGATTTTGTGGTCTGAATTAGCACACTTTATCTTGCGGATATTTGAAGGACAAAGAAACTTTATTATATTTGCTGAGGAGATGAGAGCCGTACAGTATGAAACGTACAGATTACTTTCAAAACATTTGAACACATTTTATATTGAGTTTGTCTATCTATGTTTTTATATCTTTAGGTTATTTGCACTGTATAGGTCAGATAGCACTGTGCATTGTAGGTATTTATTTTATTATTCTGAAGCTTCTATTTGGGGCAATTCCATTTCAAACGGACCAGAGCTAGGGGGGGTGCGTTGAGAAACTTGCTTATGTATATTTTTTTAGTTTTTATAACTTATTAGTAGTCCTTTGATCGATATATGAGAGTATGAAACTCATAAAAAAAAATTCTACGATTTTTTTAAATTTTTTGTCGTTTTTTAACTTAATCGCATTTTTTGTTTAAAAACCGCAATTTCAACTCAAATGAAATTAATTTACTAATGAAATCAACCAGAAATTTTTCGTAGAATCCAAATCTGGCGCCATTTCAAGTCTATACCCTGTCTATAAGCCGCAAAAGCCATAAAACCATGTTTTTGTTCTTAGTGGGCTGGGCAAAAAGGAGCATTTTTAAAAAAAAATTTAACCACCAAAGTTGACGTATTTCGATGTAAATTAATTGGAAAATATAAATTTGTTTTGTGTATTTGGGTTTTAAGCGTCTAAAACTCAAAAAATCTGCAAAGTAGGCTTATTCTTCAACATAAACTCTTACAAATGCACGTTTAGCCGCGTTCAGAAAAACAATACACCAAATATTATTAAAAATTTGAATTCTGGGGACAATTTTACATGAGAAATTGTTAGTGTTGTACTCATCGTCTATAGAAAAGTCCATCTAGAAAAAAATGTTTACAAAATTTTTAAGCAAAAAATGCTTAAACATTAATTTTTTTTTTTATATTTACAAAAAATAGTATAAACACACTAGGGTGTGGTTTAAAACAAATTTTTACAAGCGACAGGCAGATTTATGTTTGAATGCCAAAAATAATAATATTTTTAAATTTTGGCGCCGATAAATCGAGTCTAAATTTGTGCCGCAGGAGCAAAAACTATCCAACAAAGAGTAAAATGGCCGAAAATTGGTTCAAGCAACAAAAAATGTTTTTGTTAAACTTCTGAAATAATCTTAAAAAAATATAATCCAAATAATCTTTAAAAAAAAATTAAACAAAAAAAAATTTAAGTAAATTTTGATCAATTTTTTTTCTATATATGGGTTGTTTTGGCTAGATAAGCACGACATTGACTATTTTCTATGTAGAATTGTTTGCAAAACTAAATTTTTTAATAATATTTGGCGTATAGTTTTTCTGAAATCTGTTAAATGTGCATTTGTAAAAGTTTATGTTGAAAAATAGGCTTATTTTTGCAGTTTTTTCGAGTTGTAGATCTTTAAAACCCAAATACACAAAACAAATTTATATTTTCTAATTAATTTACATCAAAACACGTCAACTTTAGCGGTTAATTTTTTTTTTTAAATGCTCCTTTTTGCCCAGCCCACTGAGACCAAAAACATGGTTTTATGGCTTTTGCGGCTTATGGACAGGGTTTAGACTTGAAATGGTGCCAGATTAGGATTCTACGGAAAATTTCTGATTGATTTCATTAGTAAATTTAATTTTTTGAGTTAAAACTGCGGTTTTTAAACAAAAAATGCGAAGTTAAAAAACGTAAAAAAAACTTTAAAAAATCGTAGAATTTTTTTTGATAGGTTTTATACCTTCATATACCAATCGAAGGACTACTAATAAGTTATAGAAAAAAATACTTAAGCAAGTTTTTCAATGCACCCTCCCCCCAGTTCTGGTCCGTTTGAAATGGAATTGCCCTTCGAGAACTTAGTTTTTGTTCTAAGATCAAGATTTTTATTTCAGTGGTGTTTATTCTCATATCAAATTCTTTAATAATGTTGGTTAAAGCGTCAATGAAATGTTGCAACACTATGTTCTCTGTTAGAATAGTGACATCAGCATATCATAAACTGAGTATGATAATTTCATTGGTTTTGATTCCGTGTTGTACTTTTTCCCATGCTTTATTGATTATTATTTTGGACTTTTCAGTTCTGATTTTGATCAATTGGTGCCAGTATACATTTTTGATCACTTTACGTCTTTCTCGTTTAGTCCAATGTTTTTTAAGATCTTGATCAGTTTAACATTGTTCACTTTATCAAATGCTTTTACAAAATTGATCAATTTTTGTTTTGGTCGTAACATTTTTGTAGGAGCATTTGTACCCATGCCCGCTTGGAAACCAAATTAGTCTGTGCTTGACTCGCGATTCTGGTGGATTCTATTATGGATAATTTTTATAAATACTTTGAAGCCCTAAATCATTAGATTTCTTCTTCAGCCATCGGTTGTCTACTTCCTTTCCATATTTTCTTGTCTTGTGCTGCTTCAAACTATCTCCTTACTGTTATTACCTTTATATCGTCAAGACATCTTTTTATTTTGATGACCATCTGTCGTTGAGTTTGCCTAGCCACGTGGCCATTTGAGTTCTGCGACACGTTTTATTATGTCAATAATCTTGGTTCTTTGTCTGATGGTTTGCGCTCTATTTTGTCATTGCCATGGTTGGGTAGAAGTTTCCAAGATGCCTTATGATGCCATCCTTGTTGGTGATTAATGCTTTTTGTTGATCCTTCATTTTTGTAATCTTATATATGCCTGTAGAGAGTTTTGATTTTAAAACTTGAAGTTGTCTGATGCCTTTAATTATTCCGGTGCTTGTGTTCGGATATTTCTTTTAACTCTTTTGCTGATCCTTTTATTTAGTTCTCGGTACTCTGTTGTGTTTCTTGCCATTTTTTTCTTTTGGTCTATAAGCTTTAATGTACCTTGTTGTAATTTGCAATCTGTTTTGCGCACAATTTCGCTGCAAATTTTTTTGGTAGCGTCATGAATATCTTGAAATGGATTAGTCTTTTTTACAATGAAAGTGGATTCGAATAATTCCTGTGGAATGATTTCTGTTTTGTAGATCCTATTAAAAATAAAGACTAAGATGTTTTCATCATAATTTTTTATAGAATTTCTGGATATATATCATCAGGTACGGGCTTAGACCATATACACTTATAGACGCGCCGTGTGCTATTTCTTGTTTGTCGCATATTGAAGCCAACATAACATTGTATGCTCACAACTGACGTCACGCGCACGTTCGTGCTGCTAAAAGCGGCGGGCTGCTAAAGCCAATTTTTGGCCCTTGATACACTATATACTATTGTTACGTACGCGTTTTTGTTGGCCTCATCACGTTGACAAAAGGCGTGTCTATAAGTGTGTATGGTCTAAGGGTCCGGAACTCTTTGTTGTCTTGTTTAAGTATTGTGAGACTTTCTTTTGAATCTTGGAATAATTGTGTATGATATTCTGTTCATATTGCCATTTTATTCTCGGTACTTGTGTAAGTTTACCTTCTGAGATGACCAGGGATTTATTCACCGATACTCTGTCAAATGTGAACTCATTAACCTTTTGATATGTGTTTTTTTTTTAGTTTTAAGGAGTTTTAGTTTTTTTTTCTTTATTGTAGTAGCGACTTCTTTGGTTTTACCCATTCGGTGAATTATTGTTTTGTTGGTGACTCTGACAGTTCATAAAAATGTAAGCATCTTCCTGTAGCACCACATTTTGAATGATTCCACGCTCTTGATGTGTTCTGCCTCCGTTGTCTAGGCCTGTAGTCCATATATTAAGGTGCGAAATATGTTGCACTTTAATACTTTAGTTCTGAGCTCTAGTATTATAATACGGTTTTACTTTACGTTTGAGTAACGTATGTTGTTGATCTATTGTCATTTATGATGATACCTCTTATTTCATTTGACAAAGTTTCTTCAAAGTTACTTTCACAGTATGCACCCTTGTCTAAGTCTCCGACGTATCTCAACTTCTTTACTGATTTTTTTTCTGACTTTGACGTTTGGTGTTTGATGCCAGTAGAGGTTAGAGATTATTCTTATATTTCTGCTGACAATATATTTCTCCTTTAGTATCTCGAACACTTTAAATGTTGGATTCTTTCAAGGGTTTTTTGGAATTCGGTGTAACAGATATACGTGTAATGGTCTTTGTCTGTGTCGTTTATTCCAAATAACGCCTTCCGTGGTTGGTTCCCATGCCTCTCCTTAAACCTATATGCGTGTAGTTAATTTTTTCTAGTTTTATGAGGATGCTTATGATGATTATATTCAAGAAAACCTTCAGGATGTGACTTATAAGGCTAATAATTCTGTGGTCAAAGCAATAAGTATTCTTTGATCTCGTTTTTCTTTGGCAATGCCATAAATGTTGAGGTCAGCCAGTCTTTTGGCATGTTATCTGTCTCGTATATGTTCTTAAATAATTTTAATGGAATATTGGTAGAGTCTTTATCTATAAGCTTTATCTGCTTAGCTGGAATTTCATCGAGTCTAGATATTTTACCTCATTTTGAGTTTTTGATTACGAGCTCAAGATTGTTACTACTTTGAACAGTTTTTGTACATACTAGCGCCATCTTATTAGTTTTGTTTTTATTAGTTCTATGATTCTTTTGCGCATTTCTTTTATTTTCTTATGCATATTGAAGAGGTTGTATTTGTTCTCATAAGTTTCTATTTTCCGACATTTGTATGAAGAATGGAGATTTTTTTTTGTTAATTTGAATGCAAAACATCAGCAGTATGGGTTAAAAGTAACAAGAGCTAATGAGAAGCAAATATTAGAAGCAATGGAATACAATTTAGACTACTTGACCACAAGTGAACTAACATTCTGGCTTACAGACCAAGGAAAAACGCGAGACTTCAAAAATTTCTACATCAGACAATGCATAACAAAATTGTGCCATGAATTAGCAGCATATTCTGCATTTTAACTACATTATATACACAAATATAACTAACAACCAAACAACCAACTCTTAGCGACAAAATGACAAACAAGAAAATTTCTAAAATCACAATAATTGAACTAACCGAGTTAAATATACCACTTAAAACAGCTCAAAAATTAGACAAAGTAACCTAACTTGAAGAGTGGCTCAGTTAGGTAAAGCGCTTATTTCAAATTTCGACGCATAAATTGTCGCATTTTATTTTAAATTTTGTTTGTTTGTGCGTTCTTTTTTTTAACTTTATGTTATTATTTCTTGAGCTTTTTTGATTAGCTTGAATGTTATATTTTCTATGTTCTGTATTGAACTGAGTTTGTTTCAATTACTTTTGGGTCATTTTTAGTACAAGGGCCACTGCCAAAGTTTGCGGAAAAGGTAAAGCAAAACACTAATTGCGTTATGTAAATCGCTTTATTGCTTCTCAAAATATTTTCCATTAAAATCTATACACTTTTGCATCCGATGAAACTAATTTTCAAAACAGTTTTGCCACTCTGAGCGAGGTACCTCCAAAACAAGTGATTTAAATGCTTCAACTTTATTTTTGATATGTCAAAATAGGAAGAAGTCATTTGGCAATAAATCAGGCAAATATGAGCAATGAGTCATTAATTAGATGTTGATACTGGTCAAATACTCTACAGTTTGTCGTGCTGTGTGAGCACTTGCATTGTCATGATGAACAATGATTTGCCAATTTATGTTGTTCTTTTTGATTTCAGCGATAGCTTCCGGCAAACAAATTGAAGTATACCAGTCAGCATTAACCGTCCTTCGATCTTCTAATGCAACACTTGCAACTTGACCCGTTTTTCCGAAGAAACAAGCAATCATTCTTTTTAAAACTCTTTGAGAACGCACCACTTTTGTGGGTTTAGGCTCATTTTGAAACACCCATACAGTCGATTGCTGTTTAGTTTCAGGCTCATATGAATATATCGAAGATGTTATATAGCGAATTTGAACGACCCCCTTCGAATTTTTTTAGCATTTCCTTGCACCACTTGACACGTGCCTGTTTCTGTTCTTCTTTTAAATTTTGTGGGATCCAATAACTGCAAAGCTTTTTGACATGCAAATAATCGTGCAAAGTCGTATGTATTTGTTTTGCTGCAATGCTTAAGGATGCTTCTATCTCACTATAGGTCACATGCCGATCTGACAAAATCATTTCAAGCACAGCATCAATATTTTTTGCAACAACAGAGGTGCATGGACGACTTTTGCAAAGATCGTCATCAAACGTTGGTCTTCCACGCTTGAATTCTGCAAACCATTTGTAAACCATAGTTTTGGATGATGCTTTATCTCCAAATAACAAACTAAGATTTTTTACACATTGCTGCGGTGTTAAAAGGTATTGTATTGTAAACTCTTGTTTTGTCATCTGCTCTATCACGCAATTCATATTTCTAATCATACAATTTTATACCTTATGGCGTTTTTATATTGACCCAGAATACTTTTCACAATCAATTTTACAGAATTTTGTAATTAATTAGTACGCTTTGTATCCACTATATTCCAGATTGACCTTGGAATATCTTACATATATTTACGTTGCGGAAAATTTATGGCTCAAATAGCTAGATGCAATAGTTTAGTTTAGATTATTTTTTTTAGATTACATTAAAATGAATTTGCAGTTATTTCTCACAAAAAATTATATTTATAATTATTTACTAAATTGTTATAATTTATATCTATTGAAAGTAGTGTTTTGTATATGCGTTTGAATGAAACGTTAATATTTCTGCGCAGGTTATTTTAACACGTAGACGGGCACGACTCCGACATTCCACGGAAGACAATGAAGATTACATGGGAGACAAACGTTCGGGCATTTAAAATATCCAAGCCACACGGAAAAAAACTACTATTAAAGACAATGACAGCAATTTGGGCCCATTCAAGTCCACGAAAACGTTCGCAGATCTCCGAAAAAACAAAAGAAAAAATCCTAAAACGTAAATTTTGTTATCGCATATGCTAAATCAGTCTGTCGAAGACAAAATTTATAATGCCATGGTTTTCAATAATTTTTTTTTTGTATAAATAATAAATTTTGTGAATTGAATTTTATATATTTATAAAAGAACAGACTCAATACCATCAGAGAGATGTTAATTACAGCTACGTGGCAATTAAGAAGGGATTACCATTACAAAATATGATAGCGTTTTAATCTGCCATTTCTCTCTGCGGAGTCGCGAACGTGCAATGAGGACTTTTTAATGCACGTATGAATGATATGGGGACCTGTTAATTGACATTAAGACTTTTCAGAGAGTGTCAGCTGGCAGATTAGCACCGGCCGATTTTTTCCCACACGCATAACAAGATTGATACAGAGAGAATCGCATTCCATTGACATATTTATTATAAACAAACTCATGAAATGATTTAATTGGAATTAGATTTAAATCAATTTTATTATTTTCAGAACTATATATTTATATTTTAATTTATAGCAGCAATAGCAAAGTTGTAATTAATAAATCCTTATCTCAGCACCTATAAAACCATCACCTCTTCTGAAATAGTATCTAATAAGATGAAGAATGCTGATAATTAGCAATTTGGGATTTTCGGCTTTTAAGAGGCCCTAGAGTCTCAGTGTTAATTGACAGGCGGTGAGATAACTACAAAAAAATTCACTACCGTATGGATTGTTTTATTGTTGACATCCGAAAATACTTAAAACCATGAATGAATGGGGGTGATAAATGCGTGAGACTATAATTAGCACCTTTACAGGTAGAAAGAAGAGTAACGCTTTTAGAGAGATGAATGGGTTGGTTTTTTGGGAGGGTGTAATTCAGAAGCGGATGATTTAATGAGAAATAATTAAAAAAGAAAATTATTGAATGTTACTTAACTATATTTTAAAAAAATCTAATGATAGTAGCAGCAAGCTACAAATTATAAAAATTGGTCTTAATTAAGAGCTTATATTATTTTATTTTAAAATGTTGTAAAAATGCTTATTAAAATCTGTCAAGAAGTGCTAGAATTAGTGAGTTTTAGATTTTTCTAGTGATTTGTAGAATACGTTTTCTAAATTATATAACCTATCAGAATTTGTCAGTTAAGTTTTACAACTAATAAGTGAGCTCTGTTGATACTAGATCATATTAGCACATTTTAAAATATTTGACGTATTATAGAGTTTGTTGTGGATGAATTTTAGATCATATCAATTGTTTTAAAATATTTTAGTAAACTATTTAGAATTTTTTATGAGTTTTTTGGGTAAACCTACAAATGATGTCCAGATTATATCAACAATATTTTGGCGTAGACTAGTAGTTCTAGTTTGAGGTAGATTTTTCTATAAACTCGCAAATGAACAATGAGTATTAGATCATATCAGCAAGTTTTAAAATATATTAGCATATTTTAGAATTTAGTGGTAGATCAGCAGTTTCAGTATAAATTTTTTTTTAATCTTAGAACTTTGAATCAATGCGTTTTTGAATTTTTTGATATGTTTTAGACTATAACAACAAGTTAGAACATTTCAGAACGTGTCAGAATATTTTAATGAAAGCCAATGTAAAAAGAGTTTTCAATTCTGTTAATATGTTTTTAATTTATTTTTTCTAATAGTCATTTATTTTAATGCAAATGTTACTACTAATATCAATAATATACTGGCAATATCTGTGACTGTTTTAATTTGTATTTTTATTACGTCTTTTTAATTTACATTCAGTTGTATATTATGGAATAACTTAAAAGTCTCTTCATTGCGGTTTAAAGGTATATAAATTCCAACCAAATGAAGTCACTGATGCGTATAATAACAATAATTAATCGTAATTTGTTGATTCGATCTCGAACAAGACCGCAAATAGGTTTCATCCTTCTCCTACTACGTGAACGATTGTAAATATTTTCCCCTGAAATTACAAGGCCCGAAAATAGGTGGTCCGAGCCGACACGTAATTTCATTTAGGTGGTCAGCTTGAAAAGATCGAAATGTGTTTGATTAATAGGCGATCCGGATCGCTACGTGGGCTTTTTTTAATTCGAACGAGGCGCATAGATGCAGATAGTAGTCTCTCTTACTCCCCTCTCACCAAACCAAACCTAATGACCGCTACAACACAGAAAGAAAAAACAACAAAACAAATCGAGCACTGGGTGCATTTATCGGATGGAAGTGGGCGGGATGAACGGTAGCCGGTCGGTAGCCGCGGCGGTGTACGCGATCAGCATCACAATCACAACTCGTCCACTTCTTCGTCTTGCTCTTCATACGCTTATACTTAGTTGTTCTTCGTCTTGCGTTATGCACCCGCTATGTTTTAAAAGATACCCACCGGAAGCACTAATGGTCTACACGTGATCTGAGAAGATTCATTTTTAAAATGTTAACTTTATTTTTAGTATAGTTAAATTGTTCTAATTCCGTTGCAAATATATACAATAATCACGTGCTGTGAACTCTTTGGCACCGATCCAATTCCTTTATTTTTATTATCCTTGATGTCGGGTTGGGTTGAAGAAAACAAGAAAAAATTAAAGCATGAAACGGTTGCATGCGCCATTACCCGGACATATCTATTAGATAAAAGTGCGCGACACGAAATGTCCTGCCATTAGCTCCAGAACAGTCCGATTGGGCGATAAATCAGCAAAATACCTGCATGTAGCTGTGATACACTGAAACACTTCCTAGAAATCCTATCCTGTGTACTGTTCACGCATTTTTTAAATCTACAATTAAGTAAATACAATTTGTATGTAAACAAAAGTATCTAGGTTTAATTAATTTTATAAATATTTTATTACTATCATGAGATAGTTGAACGTAATTTACTGTAGTTTATGGTCAAATCAAAAATTCGGAAAATTAAATTTTTATAGTAGTTGTAAAAACGTAAACAATAACTTTAATTCATTCTTAATTAAGGAATTAGAATATATTGTAGGAAACAATATTTTTATTTTATAATTAGACTTTAAAATAAGTAGAAATCATTAAGCTTTTTATAAACTTTTTGAAAACCGTGATAGATTCTTTAATATATTGATTGATTTACTTACAGTTTCTTATTTTTTTTAGGATTTTTGAGATATTTTCAAACAGATTTTAGACCTTACTAATCATTTTTAAAGCTTACACACATACATATGTTTGTACTTATTGACAGACTTCAGAATTTACTGTTTGTAGTACTTATTTTTAGATAATAGAACAGGTATATTAATTTTGTTTGATTTTTGTTTTGTTATAACTGTTTTGCATACTACATTGGACAAACTGGTAGAGCTGTTAAATATAAAATTAAAGAACAAGTAAAAACAAAAATGCATTTTATTCAAAAATCTAGCATTAAAAAACCATAAATGCAATATTAAAAATTAAAATAAATTAAATTACTCCTTTAATGTAGCAATATAATAAAAATGAATCATATGAGGGCAATTCCATTTCAACGGACCAGAATCGAAAAACTTGCTTTATTTTTTTTTCTATTTTTATAATTTATTAGTAGTCTATTTATCAGTTCACAAAAATATAAAACTCTCAAAAAAAAAATGTACAAAAAATTGACTAGTAAAATTGATCAGAAATTTATAGTACAAACCAATTCTAGCGTCATTTTGAGTCCACACCTTCTGTATACGCTGCAAAACCCAAAAAAACTTGTGATCTGGACAAAAAGAAGCGTTTTTGTAATTTTTTTTAACCGCTAAAATTGACGTGTTTTGATGTAAATTAGAAAATATAAATATGTTTAGTGTATTTAGGTGTTTGGGGTCTAAAACTCAAAAAATTGCAAAAGTAGTCCTATTTTTCAACATAAACTCTTACACATAGACGTTTAGCTGCGTTCAGAGGACCAATACACAAAATATTATTAAAAAATTGAATTTTGGGGACAATTCTACAAGGAAAATAGTCAGTGTAGTGCTCATCGGCAGTAGAAAAAAAAATTTACAACATTTTCAGGCGAACACGCATTGTTTAAAAAAATTAGATATTTTTTCATATTCACAAAAAATATTATAAACACACAAGGGTGTAGTTTAAACCTTTTTTTTATCAAATTTTAATAAACACCCGGCGGATTTATGTTTGAATGGCAAAACTAATAATATTCTTAAACAAAAGATGTCTTTGTTAAACTTTTTCAGAAGTTTAACAAAGCTTAAAAAAAAGTCAAATAATTAAAAAAAAAATAAAAAATAAATATTTTGTAAGTAAAGAAAAAATGTTGTACAAATTGTTGTGAAAAGATGGGTTTTTCTACGCCAGATATGCACGACACTGACATTTTTCCATGTAGAATTGTTTGCAAAACTCAATTTTTTTATAATATCCGCCTAAGAAGCATTAAAGCGATTTACATAACGTAATTTGTGTTTTGCTTTACATTTTCCGCAAACTTTGGCAGTGTTCTTGTATAAGTTAGATGCGCTGGCTTAGAGCAAATTATTGCAATATAAACTATAGTACCTAAATTATATTACACAGATACTCCTAATGATAAACGTAAGCATAGAGTAGAGATTGTAGTACACAGACCTGTGGCTAAAAAATGTCACAAATTTTTCAGCAGTTTCAGAGAAGATTATCACTTCTAATACTTCTAATCAATGAGCACAAATCAACATTATACATATATACGCTCCAACAACCAATTATAAAGGTAAAATAGTAAAAAAAATCAATTTCCAGACAACGAAATTAATGAAAAACTACCAAAACACAATCAAAGTATGCTAATGAAAAATTTTAATTCAAAAGTTAACAATGAGCGCGTAGAAAATACAATAGACTTATAAAAGGAAAAGAATAAGCGTAGAGAACAACTTCCTTTAGCCAACCCTTATCCGCCATCAGCGGCTACTTCCTCCCATCAAGCCAAAAAACAAAAAAGCCTTCCAACTCCAAAAGCACCGTCCTGCTCAAAAATTGATCCTTTTCATCAAGGTGAGGTTCCAGCGTGCTCTTGCAATCTTCAACCACGCAAGTAAAAGACAGTGTTGATGTAAATGTTTATATGGATAACTTTTTCCTTTTTCAACAACCACCTTTGGGATTTTCTAAATCCCGTCCGCTGGCATACGTGCTTACTGTTCAGCACGCATTCCCGGCTTTGTCAAAACAATTAGCAATAATTACTTTGTTATCTTGTCGTTGCGCAATATCCTAGAAGGTATTTACATGATTTCGGACACTAGTGACAACTACAAGAGGGTTAATGCGCACTTCAAGTCCGTTAGAGCGGTCTTCCATACGTAGTCGACTGCCAAGGAAAGATGCCTCAAAGTCGTTATCCGGCACGTACCGGATTTTATTACCAAGGCTTGCCTTTAAATTCCTTAGGTTTTCTTCCATTTATGTTTATGGCATGAAGAATAAACATTTTCATTATAGCTTTGTCTGGGTCCAGCTGCCAAAAGGAGTTAAGGCCGCCAAGATCATGAGACTGACAAACCCTCTGGGGCTAAAAGTAATGGTCAAACCTAAAAAAGGTGGTGAGAAAATCACACAATGCCACAAGTGCCAGCAGTTAAAAACTCTAATCTGCAGGAAGGTGGCCTACCCCAAAAACGCACCGCTCAAGTGTGCACTTTTGTAAATTCTATAAAATGTTGGTCTCTTATGGCAAAGCCAACAAAGTAGCTTAACCAAAAACCAAACCCGTTTTTAATCCTAGCCCAAACTACATCTTAAGCCGCAAATCCCCGCAAAACTGCAGCGGTTACGGCAAACATATTGTTTGCACACGTAGTTGCGCCACCGGCATCTTTTCCAGCATTAAGCAAAGAGCGTATAGTCGCTCTTCTAAACAACTTTAATAATTTTTATCGGAAAATCGTGTCGGTCTTCTTTGAGAATCAGTAAACTTACTCAAGATTTGCTTTTAGAATGCTAACGGCATTTCAGCTAAAATGGTAGAAGTGAAAGAGTTCTTCAATCAAGAGAACGTAGACGTCATGTTGATGTTTGAGTTGAACCATTTTTCCACACAAGCGTTAAAACTCTCAAATACTTTTAAGTATTTGGAAACGTTGGTGGTATGGTCAAGGCGTGGAACACTAATTTTTGCAAAAAGATTTTTGGGCCATTTTGAGGTTGATACACTCAACTTTGTCTCTTTGGAATCAACTGCAATAATTGTAAATGTACTCGGGTTGAGCGTTGCTTAATTTTGAAGAGCAACGCACTACAATTTTGCAAGGCTACGTTCTTGATGAGGCTATATTAAAAAAACATTATTTTTAGTACACCATTCAGGTGATCAACGATCTAAGCTCTGATTACAACCTGGTCTTACTGAAGATCTTTGAAAGGGACCACCCGGAAGAAATAAGAAGATTTGTAACTTGTACAGATTGGCTTCTCTTCTCACAATCCTCCAGTGAAAACAGATAAGGACATAGACAAAGCCATCAAATTTTTTACGCAGTAAATACAACATGCTTTGAAAAAAGCATCTAAAACCCATCAGGTTTGCTCTGATAAACTTCTTGGATGATCACGGCAAGATAAAAAACTAATCCGCGATCCTTTAGATTGTATGACATCAAACTCTCTTTAAAGAGAAGTGAGAACAGCCATAAAGTTGCACAAAAATTTGTGCTAGAATAATATTTTTAGAATCTCTCACTGAAAATAACCATCAAATGCATATCCAAATCTTTATAGAACAAACTGCCATTCATTGCAAAAATGGTGTCCAATAAACTATTAAAAGAAAAGCCAAAGCATATGCAGACAGCCTCAAACTACAATGCTCCTCTTCAACACCCAAACCACTTTGTTTTTCTTCCGATTTACTTTGACCCGCAAGTCTTTCAACAAGCGTTCCAGATCGGTGGTGGTTTTTTGCAGCCTGGAAGTATCCACTATTGGTAACTTAAAAGAATAAAGAAGTGCTGTGTCGTCAGAGTATTGTGCCACCATTTTTATCTCGTGCTTCCATCCCGAGGGTTAATAATCCGCTACAAATAAGTTAAAAAAGATTGGAGAGAGAATGTAGCTTTGAGAAACCTTTGCCGTGATGTTTTTGAATTTTAACAGCCAGAGTTTTGCAATTTTAAATATGACGCTATTAGCTATATAAGACGTTTTTGAAGTAAAAAAAGTCAACCCCTCGTAACCTTTTGTAGTCTAAAACCCTTGACAATGAGGTCCGTCATACAATTTAGTTAGTGGACAGCAGAGTATCCCTATCTAATTTTATGTTGGTGGGAGGGGAAAATATTGTTAGCTTTCACATAGTGATGGAGTTTGACTAAAATCACCTTTTTATGACCTTTCGCCGGTTTGAGTAATCGCATAACAATGTTGGTGAGCGCTATGGGAGAAGTTCTTTGAGCTTGTTGATCATTTTTTTGATTTAAAAAGTTTAAAGCTTTCAAGCGGCGTGGCGTTGTCAGCAGTTTTTAAAAAGTTTCTGACTACCCGGTAAACCTTTCAACGTGCTTCATATCTGTGTCCTTAAGTGTTGAGGGGGAGCATTGTAGTTTGAAGCTGTCTGCATATGCTTTGGCTTTTCTTTTAATAGTATATTGGACCCCATTTTTGCCATAAATGGCAGTTTGTTGTTTAAAGATTTGGATATGCATTTCATGGTCGTTCTCTGTGAGAGATTCTAAAAATATTTTTATAACACAAACTTTTGTGCAACTTTATGGCTGTTCTCACTTCTCCTTAAAGAGAGTTTGATGTCATACGATCTAAAGCAGAAGCGCTCCAACAGTCGACTGGTCGATCGCGAGATGTTTTTAAGTCGATCGCCTTTTATCAAAGATTTTTAAATTTTTTGACATGTATTGTTTAAAAGTACACTAAATATTTATTTTTTAACAATTATTTTTACCTGGTGACTAGGTTTTATTAAGACTTAGTGATATAATCGATCGATTGCAGTCTAATACGTTTATGGTAGACCGACGATGTTCTAAGTCTGAGCGCCCCTGATCTAAAGGATCGCGGATTAGTTTTTTATCTTGCCGGGATAATCCAAGAAGATTATCAGAACAAATCTGATCGGTTTTAAATGCCTTTTTTAAGGCATGTTGTATTTACTGCGTAAAAAGTTTGATGGCCTTGTCTATGTCCTCAACTGTTTTCACTGGAGAGGCTGCAAATGCTTTTTTTTAAGATTGTGAGAAGAGAAGCAAATCTTCTTCTTTCTTTCGGGTGATTTCCTTTCGGAGATCTTCAGTAAAACCGGGTTGTTGATCACCTGAATGGTGTACTAAAAAATTGTTTTTTTTTTTAATATAGTTATTTCAAGAACGTCTCCTTGCAGAATGGTAGTGCGTAGGTTTGTCAAGATCCACTACTTGCAATTCTTTTTGCTTTTAAAAATTGAGCAACGCCAGACCTTTGACGTTTGTCTGAGGGCTATTTTACATTGGGTGCTTATAGTTAAAGTCCCCAGCAAAGATAGTGGAAAAAGGATTTCCAAACATCTCATCAAAATCCGAAGTTTCTTTTGATTGCTCGGGCGGAGGTAGCCTGATGAGACTTTAAATGTGCCGAACCCGGGCACAATTACAATTATTGCATTTAATTTCAAAGAGACAAAGTTGGGTGTATCAACCTTGGAATGGTCCAAAGATCTTTTTGCAAAAATTAGTGTTCCACGCCTTGATTTTACCACCGACGTTTCAAAATACGTGAAAGTATTTGAAAGTTTCAACGCTGGTATGGGAGAATAGGTCAACTTAGACATCAACATGACGTCTACGTTCTCTTGGTTAAAGTACTATTTTACTTCAACCATTTTTGTTGAAATGCCGTTAACATTCTAGAAGCAGATCTTAAGTAAGTTTACTGATTCTCAAGGAGTACCGACATAATTTTCCGATAAAAATTATTAAAGTTGTTTAGAAGAGCGATTATACGCTTACGATACGATTTGCGGCTTAAGATGTAGTCTGGGCTAGCACTAAAGACGGGCTCGATTCCCGGTTCACCCACTTTGTTGGCTTTGTCATGAGAAACCAACATTTTTGATAGGATTTACAAAAGTGCACACTTGAGCGGTGCGGTTTTGAGGTACGCCACCACCTTGCAGATTAGAGTTTTTAATTGCTGGCACTTGTGGCGTTAAGGGATCATGTCACCTCGTTTTTTAGGTTTGACCATTACTTTTAGCCCCAGAGGGTTGGTCAGTCTTATGATCTTGGCGGTTTTAGCTCTTTTTGGCAGCTGGACCAAGACCAAACTATAATGAAAATGTTTATTCCTCATGCTATGAACATACATGGAAGAAAAGCTGAGGAATTCAAAGACAAGCCTTGGTAATAAAGTCTGGTACAAGCCGGATTGATTTGCCAAAGCCAGGAATGCGTGTTTAACAGTAAGCACGAATACCAGCAAACGGAATTGAGAAGATTCCAAAGGAGGAGGTTGAAAAGAAAAGCAGTTATCTATATTAACATTTACATCAATATTGTCTTTACTAGCGTGGTTGAGGATCGCAAGAGCAAGCTGGAACCTTACCTTGATGAAGATGATTAATTTTTGAGCGAGGCGGCGCTTTTAGAGTTGGAAGGCTTTTTTGTTTGTTGGCTTGATGGGAGGAAGTAGCCGTTGATGGCGGATAAAGATTGGCTGAAGGAAGTTGTTCTCTACGCTTATTCTTTTCCCCTAGTCTGTATGAGTCTATTGTATTGTCTACGCGCTCATTGTTAACTTTTGAATAAAATCTTCCATTAGCACATTTTGATTGTGTTTTGGTAGTTTTTTTTTAATTTTGTTGTCTGGGAATAGAATTTTTTTACTATTTTATCTTTATAATTGGTTATTGGAGCGTATATCTGTATAATGTTGATTTGTGCTATGTTTTCATTGATTAGAAGTATTAGAAGTAGGATAATCTCTGAGACTGGTGAAAAATTTGTGACATTTTTAGCCACAGATCTGTGTACTACAATCTCTACTCTATGCTTACGTTTATCATTGGGAGTATCTAAGTAATATTATTTATTATAATTTTGCATCCGATGAAACAATTTTGCCACTCTGAGCGAGGTACCTCCAAAACAAGTGATTTAAATGCTTCAAATGCAATGAAAAACGTTCGACACGCATTTTATTTTTGATATGTTAAAATAAAAAGAAGTCATTGGGCGATAAATCAGGCGGATATGGGCAATAAGTATTAATTGGATCATGTTACTGGTTAAAAACTCTACAGTTTGTCGTGCTGTTTGAGAGTTGCATTGTCATGATGAACAATAATTTGCCGGTTTATGTTGTTCTTTCTGATTTCAGCGATAACTTCCGGCAAACAAATTGAAGTATACCAGTCAGCATTAACTGTCCTTTGATCCTCTAATGCATTAGTTGCAACATGACCCGCTTTTCCAAAGAAACAAGCAATCATTCTTTTTGAAACGCTTCGTAAACGCACCACTTTTGTGGGTTTAGGTTCATTTGGAAACACCCATACAGTCGATTGCTGTTTAGTTTCAGGCTCATATGAATATATCCAAGATTCGTCACTTGTTACGATGTTATATACCAAATTTAAACGACCTCCTTCGAATTTCTTTGGCATTTCTTTGAATCACTTGACACGTGCTTGTTTTTGATCTTCTTTCAAATTGTGTGGGATCTAACGACTGCAAAGCTTTCTGACATGCAAATGATTGTTTAAAATTGTATGCATTTGTTTTGCTGCATTGCCTAAGAATGCCTCTATCTCACTATAGGTCACATGCCGATCTGTCAAAATCATTTCACGCACACCATTAATTTTTTTTGCGACAACTGGTTTTTTACGATTGAATTCTGCAAACCATTTGTAAACCATAGTTTTGGATAGTGCTTCATCCTCAAATAACAAACTAAGTTTTTTCAAACATAGCTGCTGTGTTAAACCGTATCTAAAATCATAAAAAATCATCATTCGTAAGTCACGATTTAGAATTTTCATTTTTCACACAATTATTACTCTCGTTTAATTTTGTTGAAACGAAACTGAGTAGTTTGAAATCGAACTGACAACTGAATTATAAGTGAAAAACGTCGAATTTTACGAACGTTGGCAATACAGGCAGTACTTGATTCCGCAAACTTTAGCAGTGCCCCTCGTATCCAATGTTTTGAATTTTCGTTTTTCCACTTTTAGAAATGCATTGATCTTTTTTGTCTGGAAATTTTTGTATTAGTTCTAAACATAGCTATTTTGTTTGGGTCGGCAAAAATGGCTAAATAATCCTTTACATTCAATACTAACTATTAATTACTTTTATCTTGATCAAGTTTTCTTATTAAATCAAATTATATTTTGAAATCGTACTATATAAATTAAAAATCAATTAATTCCTTAATCATTAATTAAACTATACTTATTAAAGTTGAATCGTAGACCATTAATTTGCCACGCTCGCGCGTTCTATTTGCTAACCTCATGAAAATAAAAAGTCTTGTAATAATACCCGCCAATTACCCCCAAGTGGAGAAAAAATACAACGATTTACATAAAAGTCCTATTCTATTAATTCCCGTAGCCAACCAATAATTGTACCTTATAACATTCGCAATGCTGCCGCCGCTGTTGCAGAAAAGAACTAAAAAAAAGTTAATAACAAACCAGGATAGGATGATAATCGGGTTATTTGTTAATTATATCTTATTTGGTCGCGGCAGATGCGTGTTTGCTTAAAACTTATTCTGCAGCGAAATTATGATCAGGTGCATGGATATAACACAAAATTTATTTAATTAATACATTTTTTTTATATTAAACGTTTTTATTGTAAATTTTATGTAATAATAATTATTAATTTTATAGAGCTTCTTGCATTATTATTGTAGGTTCTCATATTCATATCTGATCGAACCGCATTCCGTTGTTCGGGATCTAATTGATTATAGAATCATTTGAGGAGGACAGAAGGTAATAAGTAATTAAATGCGTAATTATATGTATGGATGAACCCTTTAGTCGCATTCCAATGCGTCTATGCAGACATGGAAGCTGAATTAAGAAAGAATTTGATTAATATTTGTGTTTTAACTAATTTCTAGATTTATACTAATTAAGCTATGTATTCAGTAAGTGCATTTTACAGGTAAAAAAAATAATAACCGTGGCTCGCGTGAAACTTTTTTTAAATTTTGATTTTTTAATTTACTAAACTGGTTTTTAAACTTTTTAATGAATAATGATAATTTGTAAAATTTTGAAAATATTTTGAAATTTGCAAACTAAATATATTCAGATGCAAAAAAATCGGGTTATTGGATAATTTTTTGCAAAAAAAACCGGCTATTTTTTTTATAAAACTTTTAGTTTTACAATCAAGGGGACCATCAGGAAGTAGAAAAAACAACGTATGGTACATATCAGTTTATTTAATGAACATGTATAATGTACTTATACACGAAACAAAATTCTTTTCTGCAAAGTAAACTTAACAGAGAGCGTGGCGCAGTGGTCTAGGCATCCGGCCGCTGTACCGAAGATCGTGGGTTCGATTCCCATATACCGTGATATACTTTCATTTTCTATACGCTCTCCCACTCCCCAACCCGCCTTGCCAGCGTGGGGTTTTACGGCTAAAAACCTTCTCTGAGAAGTGATAAATTCTCTCCAGTGGTTGGGAATCCACTTAAAACTGTAGGTCCCTTGTAATGTAAGTTGCCAGCATTACAAGCAGAGAAGAGGCTAAGACGCCAGCAGTGGCGTATGAATGGCTGACAAAGAAACTTAACAGAGACTAATAATAAAAAATTTAGTTGAATAAGATTTCTATACTTTGTATACGGCGGCCTATGTCACTAATGAGCTCACAAATATTATTTTGTGGAATATTTTGCTATTCTGCTTGAAGTGTCACACGAAACTTGTTTATTGTGGTTGGTGCAACTGCACGTCTTCTAACACGCCTGCTCAGCATGTCTCAAACATGTTTTATAGGGTTTCACTATGGCTAAGCTGGTGCTTAAAAGTGCACTCCGCAAATCTTTCTATTGTTTGTCTCCATACTAGTTATTTTTTATCTAGCGAATGTAGGTAGAATTTAGACTTGTCAGTAAACAGTACAGTCTTCCATTGTGCTAATGTCCAATTCAAATGTTTTCGAGAAAATTGGAGTCTGGCTACTTGGTGACGTGGGAGAAATTTTGGTTCAGCTGCTGGTCTACAAGATCTTAAGCCAGTTTCTTGCAACCTTCTACGAACTCTCCACACACTCACAGCTGTACCACAAATCTCACGGAGTTGGTTCCTGGTCTACACTGAAGTCACATGACTATTCCGTAGAGTAGAACGAACGATAAATCGCTCATTGTTAGCATTCGTTTTTAGTTTTCTGCCAGATTCCGGCTTCCGAGTATTTCTGCCGGTCTTCCTAAACCGCTCAAGTGCTCTTTGGACGGTAGAAAAACTGACATAAAAGAATTTGAACACATACCACTGGCTTCTTCCATCTGCCACAAGAGCAACAGCTTCTGCACAATTTTTAGCAATTAGAACCATAATCAACACACCAGTCTGCCCTGAGAATGACAATTAATCAAAAACAAGCAAATCAATCTTTGATTATCTGTACAGAGTTTTGCACTTGTAACCGTTTTTAGTCGGATTTGTTTTTTTTTTTATATTTTAATACATTATAACAGATTTTTGTCGTTTTTGACTTTTTTTAAACAAAATGTTGCAATTTTTATGGTGAGTTTTATTACTTCTTGATCGTATTTTTATACTTTATGATTGGATTGTGCTATTTTTAACAACCTGTGAGTAGAATTTTGGGCTTTTTACAGTTTATAACCAGATTTTGAAGCTTTCTGTCAATATTTTGATATTTTATAGCCAATATTTGCCAAATCTTAAAGATATTATTAGTATTTTTTAATAGTTTTTGACTGGATTTTGATGCTTGCTAACAAAATTTTAATGTTTTATGGCCAAATGGTTATTTTTGACGTTTTATTAATAAAACGTTTAATTTTTTAATTGTTTTTAGTTGGATTTCGATTTCATTTGATTTTATAAATTTTATTTTTGACTTTTGTAATAGAATTGTGCATTTGTGTTGTTTTTGACAATATTTTTATATAGTTTTTGACCGGATTTTGCTATTTTTGACATACCATAAAAGTATTTTCAATAGTTTAATACCCGATTTTGGTGTTTTCTGACAATATTTTGATATTTCAAGACAGGCTTTTGGTTTTTTTCAATGTTGATATTTCAAGACTAGATTTTGCTATTTTTGGCATTTTATTAAAAGAATTTTTCACGTTTCAATAGTTTATGCCAAAATTTGTTTTTGTGATTTCTGACAATTGTTTGAAATTTCTATGCAAAAATTAGCTATTTTTTACATTATATAAACAAAATTGCAGTTTTTAAGGTGAGTTTTATTACCTTTTAACAATATTTTTATCTTTTATGGTTGGATTATGTTGTTTTTGAAATTTTTTAAATAGAATTTTGCATTTTATGGCCGTATTTTGAATCTTTCTGACAATATTTTGATATTTTATAGCTGGATTTTGCTATTTTTGGGATTTTATTTACATTTTTAACAGTAACAACAAAATGTTGACGTTTTCTGGTCGAAATTTTTTGTTTGTTTTAATTTTGTTCGTAAAAAAAGTTTTGCATTTTTGCCAATGTTGTTACTTTCTAACAATATTTTGATGTTTAGTTTGCCAATGTTAACATTTTATTTAAAAAAAATGCATTTTTTAAAAGTTTACAGCCGGATTTTGGTGCTTTCTAACATTTTTTTTTATAAAATAACTTCAACTTAGTTAATTAAAATAAAACTTGCCCTGCAGGGGCAGGCAAAAAACACTAACCATATGCGACCATAGACTCTCGCCGGATGTATCACTCTTTCCTACTCTCACTTTTGTTATTAAAACCAAATATTCTTAGTTAAATTTTCAATTCTGAAAGCCGAATTTACAAAATGTTAGATTTATAATTCAGAAGTCAAAATAAACAGTTCTAAAAGCCAGTTTTACCATTTTAGAAGCTAAATTTATGATTTGAATAGAAGCATTTTTACTTTTGAATGCTGCATTTACACCTTTCAAAGCTGGATTTATAGTTTTAACGTCCAAATATAAAATTTGGAAGTTGGATTAACAGTATAACAGTCAAATTTAAGAGTTACTGGATATTTAGTTTTCAAAACCGGGTTTACAGTTTTAAGGCCGGGTTTTATCAGTTTCTTTATAGGAGCGTCTTGTGGGAATCGGAAAACTCTTACCAGAACCGGGAAAATAAAATACCCGGCGTAAAGCAAAAATTGACTGGACTGGAAATTCGATGACGACATACGCTAAATGCCTGCCAAGAGGTTGAAAATGAAAGGACTCGAAAAAGATCAATAATATGCAAACGTCAAAAGTAGACAACATACCCCAGGGAGGTTCTACTTGCGCGCAATAATCTTCTACCAAAAATGTAGTCTGCTTCTTGGATTGAGCAAACCAATGACTAATTATGAGAATGTGGCAACAAAAACAATTGGGGATTCTTGGCTAGCAAAGGCAGGGTCAAAACCGCAAAGCTTAGGCTATCGGAGGCGGCTAGGCGTAAGCACTGAAGAAGAAAGATGCACATGGGGCTCAGGTAACTGAGCCAACTAAGGCATCTGATAATGCAACGAGGACACATAAGCGATACTCCATACTACTTTCACCCCTAGAACATCAGGAAGGTAAAAACAAAACCTATCCAGTAGTAGCATGCCGCAATCGCAGAAAAGACCGTCAAAAAAAGCAAAGACAACAAAAGAGCTTCAAAAAAGACTTTCAGGGACACTCTTACGGGCATTGCACTAGCAATAATTTCAAGAAGAGGCAAAGGCAGTAAAATTGACTATTTTGTAATAAGGGTAAGTTCAATATTAAACATCGTGCTAATCAATCTACATTAATGTATGTTCTGCTTTATTTTATTCTGTTTTGTGTTATGCAATTAATTGTTAAGTACCTAAAAAAAAAAAACTTCTATCTGATTATAATGAGTTTGAATCTATTCGCACTTTATGTAAAAATTTTAGCGCTTGCCTTTACAAGCAGTATATTGCACGTACCAAGAATAATATTCAAACAAATCCAAAGCATTTCTGGAAATTTGTCAACGAAACCAGAAAATCTAATGGCTTTCCGTCTACAATGTACTAGGGAGACCTAATCTGCACTAATGGGGATGATTATGTCAACAAATTTGCAGAATTTTTTTCATCTGTTTACGATTCTGAAGTACATACAACTCCAACGTTTGAGTTTCAAAACGACGTAACACATTCTAATTTTTCAATTAGTTTATTTGTTGTTTTTAAAGGTATTGAATACCTTTAAAGTAATCTTAGCACTGGCTTAGACGGCATCTCTTCTATGATGTTGAAAGAATGCATTTATTCCATTTCTACGCCGTTACATCTACTTTTTAATGCTTTCTTAAGCAAATCTAAATTTCCTAATATGTGGAAACAAAGCTACATTATGCCTTTATTTAAATCTGGGGCTAAGGAAAACATAACTAACTATAGAGGTATATGCATTCAATCTGCCATTCTTAAATTATTTGATCAACTTGTAACTGAACAAATACAATGGATGTACATTAAATTTTGAAAGCTTTTGAATCAAAAGCACAAATTGATTCTATTTACACCGATTTTTCAAAGGCTTTTGATTGTGTGAGCGACAGTATTTTGTTAGCTAAGCTTCATGCTTTAGGTTTTCATCATGCTGTAGTTTTATGGATATCTAGTTTTTTGGAAAATCGTACTCAATGTGCAAAAATTTATAATTTTCTTTCACAGCCAATTCTTGTATTTTTAGGTGTTCCCCAGGGATCACACTGCGGTCCAATTCTGTTCGTCTTTTCTTTTAGTTGCTGATGATCTAAAGCTTTTTAGTAAAATATCATCTGTTAATGATTGTCATCTGTTACAACGAGATTTAGATTTCGTAAATGCTTGGTGTCATAATAATTATTCTTTGTTTAACGTTAACTAACGTTTTTTAATTAGTTTTAATAGAACACTGAAGAAAATACCTTACGGTTATGATATTAATCATAAACCGTTGAAACAAGTTTTTCAAATAAAAGACTTGAGCGTAATCTTTAATCACAAACTCACATTTGTTGAGCATATTAACTATATGTGTAATCGGGCTATGAAAATGCTGGGTTTTGTTTACAGAATGTCAGCAGATTTATCCCCAAGTACGCTCAAATTACTTTATTGTTTTTTGGTGCGCTCTCATTTAGAATATGCTCCGTCAGTCTGGTGCCAGTCTTACGAAATTCATATTCAAAGTATTAAACGAATTCAAAATAAGTTTGCTAGATTATTATCTTATTAATCGGGGATTTTAGCGGTTGATTTTGATCGCAATTACATTACATCATTGTACAATTTGCCACCACTAAAACTTCGTCGCAAAAAGGCTGATCTTTTGTTTTTGCGTGGACTAGTGATGTCTGAAGTAGATTGTCCTGGCCTTCTTGCATCTCTACCATTCAGTATTCCTATTAGCGATCGACGTACCAAGCAGATGCTATTGTTTAGAGAATTTACACATTCTACAAATTACGGGTGCAACAATCCACTTGCTAGGATGTGTAAACTGGCAAATTGTTTGCCAAATAATTTTAATTGGTTTTGTACCAAATCGCAGTTTAGGTCGCAATTAAATCGAATTGATTGAATTGTGTACCTAAATTGTATTTTCTGCTTCTTAGCAAAGCATGTAATGCCATTATGGTATGGTATGTTTTAAAAACTTGGTAACAGCCAAGGTGGTGGTAGTAGAGAAGGGAATTAATAAAGAGATCATTCTTGGATTTGTATACTTTCCCTACGATTAGCAGGGACCTCTACCACCTGCATAACTGCAGCTGACAAGCAGCGGGGATGACGAACCGCTGATCCTTGGATGCAATGCTAACGCCCACCACGTAGCCTACGGAAGCAAGAACATAAACATAAGACGTGAGAAACTTTTAAAATTTATACTAGAATATAAGCTCAATATCATCAACAAAAGTAACGCGCCAACGTTTTGCAATGCGTTGCGTATGAGGTTATTGATCTAATTAGCTAATTATAAAACTAGTAAAGTGACAAAAAAATGGTACGTATCGGACAAGCTTTTATAGTCTGATACTTCGTACATCCAATTCAATATCAAAACGGAAGAAACGCTTTTTTTAGAATACACAAACCCGAAAAAAACTAACTGGGAACTATACAACAAGATAGTAGCTAAATTGGGGTCTGTCTAAAGACAGCAAAGACATCACAAGAGCTGGAGATAATGAAAGACATATGTGTCAACACCAGAATAACATCAAAGATATAAGCAAGCAAGAAACAAAACAAAAACAGATATCAGAAGAATAAAAACCAATTTTTAGGCAACCTACACAGCCGATATGGAGCACGACCTATACAAAAGAAGATAGGGGGGTTGCTGCGCTAAAAAAACTAGTAAGTAAACGAATACAGCAAGACACAAACCATCTCAAAAGACAAGTACTACTTCCGGCAACTGCACAACAAGAAAGCGGCAAGCTTGTCCATAGAGGTTACAACACTTATATACCTTGACTTGACTGTAGTTTGCTCGTTTAAATACCGCTGATGTTTTCTGTACTCTGTATTCTTTTATTCAGCATGTTCACTGTTATAGTAGAAGTTTTGAATTTTGGGCCAATTTATAAAAAAATGTTATTTTTTGAAATATGGTTTGAATGTCCATTTTTAAACTAAAAAAATACAAATCACGATAATATAATAGATTATTATTATTATATATTGTAAATAATAAGTTAAAATGCTTTTTAGAATCCTTTAGAATTAATTTAACATTATTAACTGTCTACTATTTTTTTACTTCAATTTTAGTATTTGATGTTTTTTTAAATCATTTTTTTCTAATAATTCCAATAAAAAATACTTGAATGATTTACGTTGATGTAATAAGAAGTATATAATATTCCATCCGCGTCAGTAATTTGATTACAGATAAAATTTCTTCATTACAAACCCGTAAAAAGTAAATATCGATTAAAACCAATTTAATTCCTCCACAGATTTAATTGCGTTTTATGCATACGTTTATAAAACCAGCTACTGTATTGGTAGTAGTAAAGAAGGCGCCCATCCTCAACCTCAAACCATGACCGATTACGTGGGTAACAGGTCCCATTTAACAGTAAATTTCTCTATTTCATTTATAATTAATCATTATCTTCTACCAGCATCTGGGTCTGGAAAAGGATGGGCGCTGCTCCCCCTTCGGACGTCCGATTCTTTTTTTAAATTTATTTTGTAAAGACTGAGAGCTCGTTAGTAGGTAGCTCTGATTAAGATGACTATTTCGAGACGTTGATGGCATAGGTGCATTAATGAGCCACACGTATGTGAAAATGAAATAAAAAATTTCAACTGACATGGATTGATTCGGAACACCCTGATACTGAAAAGGTTTCGTTGTCAATCGAATTGTGTGCATTAATTACATTTCTATATTTATCTGCATAATCAGTAGATTAGTGATTGTAATTTTTTTATCAAAATCATTAAGCAGGCAACTGATTAAAAGAGCAAGGTGCCCATGAGGCGATTTGTCACGCTCTGGTTGGGAGGTTGCGTATTATCCAGATATAATTACCATTAATATCGAATCGGTTGTCACCTCTCTCTATTATTTATGGACCAGATTCAATATCTTGATGCCGCCACCGTTGCTTGTCTGCTTGCTGCACATACACAAGACAGACACTTTTAATTATCGCACGCGTAATTACACTCACCTCCATTGACAAATTAATTTCGCCCCGGTTCGGGGTCCATGCATTGAGTTATTATTTTTCGCATCGTGAATGGGAAATTATGACGAGATACACATTTCAAGATAGCGTAATTTAAGTTGGTGGCGGTCTCTCTTTAACGCCTCTAAGGTAATTAAAAATCGAAATAAAACTGGAGCATAATTACTGCATTGGAAGAAGAAGCCTTCCGGATAAGAAATCTTTAGATCTTGATTTATTGTAATATTTTGATGTTATTACTTCAAACATATGCGTTTAGCTAATTGCCGCATCGGCAAAAAAAGTAAATTCATAAATGGAGGTAATTTAAATAAAGACGCAGCACGTGTCGCACGCAGGGCTTGAAAAAATTAAAAGAAATGTAATAACCGCCTCATTGCACGGTAGGCACACATACTCGCCGGGCACGTAGAGGTGATACTTCTAGGAAGGGACAGTTAACATCCTTTCCTCTCCCGGCGACGACACAACTATCTTGGAAATTTACCTGCGCTATAAGGGATATATACGCCGGCACAAGACATTCTCCATTACCGAAGTGAAAAAATAAATAAATGTAGAAGGAACACTGAGGTGCCGCAACGCTAGAAGAGCTAATTATTTACTCTAACAAGCTTTGGCTATTAGTGTCGTTAGATTTTATAAAAAAACATACGCAGAATGTTTGAAAAAATATAGAAGAGAAATAGTTGACCAGAATAGTTATCAGTGAGATTTTTATAAAATTTTAAAAATTTATTTATTTTTTTTTAATTAAAATGTTTTCAAAAATTGTTAGTTATTAAAAACATAAAAATTAACTAATAATTGCCATGGCAATAACACGAAGTATTTTTTCACATTGTTAATAAGCTTAAGAATCTTCAGAGGTTTTTTTTGAATTTCAAAATGTGATATTTAGAAATTATTAGTGAAATTCTAGGAGCACTGATGATGGGTGCATACCCTGAAACACGTGTCTCTTACTGGATGAAAAGACAATTTACATAAAGTACATCATTTATTAATTTTAAAAGAAATTATTTAATATGTCACAACAACTTAGTCGTTCTAGAAAGAATTATGTGAGATTATAACTCCTAAAAGACACATTGAAGAAGATTATTATCAAGTTTGTTGTCTTGACTAACTTATGGTTGCTTCTTGTAATAATTTGGTTTAGTACATTGAAATTTTTGCATATTTGCAAGAATATTAATTATTTTATTTTCATTTTTGATCTTGTGTTTTTCTAGGTTTATTTTTGGTTTGAGGTTTTCTCAAAAAATATATTGAAAATCTACATACTTTTGCTTTGTATTTTTTATCTCTATCATTCTTTTTTCCAAGGCCAAATATTTCAATATGGTCGGTATATCAAGTGACTTTCTGTCAAATTTTTACATTGAAATCTTCTGTTATTATTATACAGCGTGTTAAAAAAAAGTAAATATTTAAGGGGGTAGTAGTATAAACCAAAACAAACAAAAAGGTCTTAATAAACAATAGTTGTCATAGCAACGGCTTAGGAGATGTGTGGAACATAAATTTTTTTTTTCTATTTTTTATTTTGCAAAAACATGCATTTTCTTATCATAGTTGGCTGATGTTTTGTGAAATAAACATTCAATATTTGAGAATTGTTGATAGTGCACAAGTTTTTATTGCTATGGCTGATTACTCTAATGCAGAACTAGCCGACATACATTTTATGTATGGTCATGCTAATGGGATTGCTACCAAAACGCAACGTCTTTCTGTAGAAGCTTATCCAAATTGCCAGATTCCTTTACATTGTATATTTGGAAGAATTTACCAAAAATTAAGAGTGCTATCTTTTTTAAAGACCAAGGTCGGTATCTACCCTTACAGCAGAACAAGAAATTATAGCACGGATAGAGCATAATCCTGGGACGAGTGTGCGGAGAATATCAGCCGAGGTAGGAATTGGTGCTACTCTTGTTTAGAAAACTTTCCACAAGCAGTTGCTCTATCTAAACCATGTACAACAAGTACAGGCCTTAAATTTAACTGATCATTAGGCACGTTTGTTTTTTTTTTGTTGTTGTTGTTAGTTTCTACGCAAGGATGCTGAGGACCCGCAGTTTCTTGCCAAAAAAAATTTACGGATGAAGCCGGGTTCACACAAAATAGAGTTGTTAATTTTTATAACGCACATTGTTGGGCCAACAAAAACCCTATGCTGTAATTGAATGTGGACATCAGACACGGCGACAGGTTTCTAGGTTCTGTTGATTTAATAAATCGATTAACAAGCGCTGCTTGCCTTAACTTTATGCAGAAAACAATATATGATCTTTTAGATGACATTCCTTTGGCTCACAGGCAACAAATGTGGTTCTAGCATGATGGTGCTCCAGCTCATTCTTTGATTGCCGTTAGAGAGCATTTAGACCAAAATTTTCCACATAGGTGTGTAGGAAGAAGCGGAGCAGTTTTATAGCCAGCAAGATTGCCTAATTTTTTCAATAGTTTTCTTGACAATAGAAAAATTATAGTTCAAATTAATGGTTTTAACTCTAACCTTAAAATCACAATATTGACAAACGTGACAGAGCCTTTTGAAATCTCTAGGTTAAAATCTATAGTATCTATAAACAAAAACTTTAAAGCAATATCTGAATAGGGCACTCTCAACATAGTCAATTTTAACACTGAAGAAACTAAACACATATTAATATCCTAATCTTCTGCAATTTGGTGTTACAATCTTACATAATTTTTTCTGGAACAACCATGTTGTCCACATAGCTTCAAAAGTATCCAGAAAACTATAATTTCTTAATAGATGTAAAAAAGAATTTACTTTTGTTCAATTTTTGCATATACCATATACAAAACTTATATTTGTTCTTGCATTGAATATTGTTTTTAAGTATGGGAAAAAGCATAACCTTTTCTAAACTCTATTCAGAAACTAGCTATTCGGATCATTGTTGATCCAATATTAACTAATAACTTAGATACTTAACAACACAGGCGTAATGTTGCAGATCTTTGAATTTTTTTAAAATATTTTAATAAACATTGTTCAAACAAAATACAAGACATATTGCCATTTAATCAAATATTTACTTGTGGTACAAGATTTGCTAGGAATTCACTGACAGTTCAGAGATGTAAGACCAAACTTTGAAGAGAAATTTTCTTAACCGCAGTATCGACAAATGGAATAAACTTTTAAAATCTACAAATATTCAAAGTCAATGTTCATAGATTGCTTAAATCTAGTCTTCAATTTGATAGTTTCAGCGGCTGTGATTTTACTTGTTGAAATTCAAAGGTGTTTTTATGTTGTTGTGGCATATTATGTAATTTCTAAACATTACATTTTGAAATAAAAAAAAAAAAAACTAAGTGGAATACTAGAAACATCATTGCAAAGTTGATTGCCTCATGTCACACGCCGAACTGTTACCTGCTTCAATTGTATATAAATAGATTTATTATTTTGAATGCAAAATGTAAGAATTTTTAGAATAACAATTTTAATAAAAGCAAGTTATCAATCAGCTTATTCCTGCTTTGAACAAATTGCAAGGCAAATGTGTGATGGTTATTAACAATCTACCACATCATTCGGTTCAGATGGACAAGCCACCCACTATTATGTAGAGACTTCTGACGTCTTTATTGACATTTTATGCATAAAATGTTGCACTTTTCAATACTTTCAGTCAGATTTTAGTTTTTTCTAACAATATTTTTTCATAACTAAGTTTTGATGTTTTTTATAAAAATATATACACCTTTTAACCGTTTTTGGCTAGATTTTAGATTTAAACAATTTGCCATTTTTGATTTTTTTATAAAAAGAATGTTGTTTTTGCAGTTTGTTGGTACATAACAACAATATTTTTGTACTTTATGAACATATTTTGCTATTTTTGACATTCTATTATATTAAAATTTGGCATTTTTAAACTATATAATCAAATTTTGAATCTTCTCTGACAATATTTTATAGCAGAGTAATTCCACGATAGTTCGGACAAACGTCTTCACATTGACAACTCCAATTTTTCTTCAAAAATATGACGATTTCTAAAATTTTAGATCTGTAAGTGCAATACAGTGTAAATTTTTTAGGAATATTTTGTATCTTTTCAGTTTTTGTGCTGTAATAAGCAAAAAATAGAAAGGTGTAGCTTATAAATTTTTTTCTATAAAACACAATCCCGTCTTTAGTTTTTCAAAATTTTATTGAAAATTCAATAACTTTGATTTCGCTACACCTGAAGACTTGAAATTTAAATATGATACTCTTGAAACATAGTACTTTTAATCGCAAGTATGTAGTTTTATGGGTACTTTTGTAATAGATTTAAAAAAAAAAAAAATATTTTTTTGTTTTTCATAATTTTACAAAAAAAGTAAAAAAAAAATGAATTACTGTAATTGAAAATAAATTTTGTGTAGAACGCGATCTTTATGTCCGTTTTTTAAAATCCTCTTTAAAAAAACGAAAAGTTAGTAAAATTACAGAAAATCAAAAAAAAAGTAAACCATTTTTAGCAACTATGTATTATATTTCACTCTAGCGCAAGCAAATTAATTTTTTTTTATTTTTGCAATCAAAAGTACTATGTTTCAGAAGTATCATATTCAAATTTCAAGTCTCTAGGTGTAGCATAAAATAGTATTTTTCCCTTTTTTTGCAAAATATTTCGAAAAACCAAAAGTGGAATTGTGTTTTTCAATGAATTTTCTATAAAATACATTTTTTTTAATATGATTCTTGACTACTTTTTGTGCTGTATATACAGCACAAAAACTGAAAAGAGACAAAATATTCCAAAAAAAATAAATCAGCCGCTATTTACACTGTATTGCACCTACAGATCAAAAATTTTAAGAATCGTCATATATGTGTACAAAATTTAAACAAAATCGGAAATGTTGATGTAGGGACGTTTGTTCAAACTATCGTATTCCCCTGCAGAATTTTGCTATTTTAAAGATTTTATAAAAATGATCAAAGATTCTAATTTTATGAACTGATTTTGCTATTTTTAACTATTTTTTATAAATAGAATTTTGCTCAAATTTTGGTTTCTTGTGACAATATTTTGATGATTCAAGACTGGATATTGATATTTTTAACATTTTATAAATTGGAATTTTAGTTTTAAACAGTTTATAGCCGGATTTTAACGCTTTTTAACAATATTTTGATGTTTCAAGATAAGATTTTTCTATTTTTGACATTTTGTGAATAAAATTTTACATTTTTAAAATGTTGTTGGCCAAAATTTGGTGCTTTCTAATAGTATTTTATTTTATTTTATTTTTTTTTTTGGTGCTAGGAGGAGAATCTTCCTAAAAACTCGCAAAGTGTCGGATTCATCTTCACGGGCGCCTACCGGCTAAACTCCCCCCGACTTTGACTGCTGGAAGTTCGTCCTTTCATGGACATTGCCTTCTTGAATGGTTGTGTGTTCAACACGGGAAATATTTACATAATGCACATGTGTGCCAACCATATAGGTGGGCCTAGAATGAGTGGGATCTAGTTCCACTTCTAGGTCTGAGTTTCAGATTGAAGGGCCGGGTCTGAAATTATTAGACGTCTAGTCGTCTAATAGAACTTTAGAAGCTTTAAGTAGCTTGACGAAGTCATCATTACTTGCTTGCGATAAGCGAAGTAACAGCTGATCTTTAGCTGATAGAAGAGAGGCGCTTGGCGCCGATCCCGCAGCTTGTGCAAAGGATTTCTCCTCGCTTGCGTTGGGACCGCTCCGTGGTGGAGCACGAGACTGCTTACGGGGAGCAGGTGTCTTACCGGTGGCCTGGCTGTTGCGGCTAGCTTTTAGTTTCTGGTAAACCAGGCTGCCCTTATAACTTTCCGTGTGGTCCCCACCACACGCGACGCATTTTGCTAAATGGCCGCTCTCTTTGGTAAGAGTGCAACCGGCTCTCGGATGAGCTCCAGCGCACTTGACGCACCGACATGGTGCGTTGCACCGGGATGCACGGTGACATTGTGCAATCTCGGGGCCTTTGCTTTTGACCTCTGTGGTCATGCAAAGCCCGAGCAACTTAGTTAGTGACAGGATCTCTCTGTTTTTGGCTTCCTGGGGAAGCTGGACGTACACCACTGGAAAGTCTGTCCCGTTCGTTCCCATTCGTGTAGGCGATTTTGGAGTGTACCCCTGAGCGGTGAGCTCAGCCTGCACTATTTCAACCTTAATGCAGATGGGCACACCCCGAATAACATATTTTAAGGTCGTTTTGGACCCTAGTTGGTAGGTGTGGTAAAAGATGTCATGCTCTGTGCAATAATCGATCACCGCCCTGAAATCATCCTGCGTTAGGGGGTGCATGCGAATGCCATCGACCACGTTTACTGAGCGATCAATGGTGATGTTTAACGACTCGAAGGTCGCTTTTAGCTCTAGGTACACATCCTTATCATGGATGGTAATAGGAGGAGGGCGGCGTGCACCGGCTCCCACTGTGGGCGCCGGCTGTGTTGACTGGCCTAAGGTGCAAGTAGCCGGACCAGAGTTGGTCGGCTTCGATTTAGGGGCGGGCCGGGTTGAAGACCCTTTGGCCTTGGTGGCTGATGGCCTTGATGGTGCTGATAGCACCTGACGTGTGGGGCCGGCTGATAGCCTATTAGAGCAAGAAAGTTGAGAGGGCTCACCTAGTTCCCTCCTCATCTTCTTCGACTTTGCTTTCTTCCCTTCGACCAAGATGAATTTGTCCTTTTCGGTCTTCTTGGTGGAGGTCGACTTCGCTTTGAGTAGTTTCCATTTCTTTCTCCTCGGAAGAGATGGAGTCGGGCGGTCCCGCGGCAGGTCTCTTGAGGGAGGCTTGGGCCTGGGGGGCCGCTGTTGCGCTTGGAACCTGGTAGAAGGTTTCCATTGGAGCCTCTTTGGTGGTGGTCGAGGCTGGTGCCGTTGGAGGTGTGAGCTGGATGGGCAGCTCGGCAAGAGTAGATTTGATGGAGGTTTCCATTTTGCTAATGGTGGCCTTCGCCTCCTTAGCATCTCTTCGGATCGCTTTGACCTGGGCGTCCTGCTCGGTAATCCTCTTTGTCTGGCATTCCATCATTGCCATGAGTTGGGACTCCAGCAAGTGGATCTTCTTTGCCTGGTTTTCGATGATCATCTCGTTTTTCTCCACCACGGCATACATTAGCTCCAGTATCTCCCGGTCCGACATCTTGCCGTCGGGGTCCATACTGAAATAAAATGTTTAATTAATTAATTAAATTAATAATTAATTAATAAAACAGTAGAATTAGTTGTGGATGGCAGTATCTTTCAACTGTTCATCCGCGCCTAGCGTGCAATGATAATTGCATTTATCCTTGATTGAATCCAGTAGCAGGTGCGTCTCTTGGATCGTTCTCGTAGTGGACTGGTCTGGTCGGCTGCTGGCAGTCGACTCTCGACTCTGCGGTCTAGTATTTTAATGTTTTCAATGCCGGGTTTTGCTATTTTTGACATTTTATGAGTAGAATTATAAACTTTTTAAATGTTTGGATTGAGCTATTTTTTATATTTTATAAATGGAATTTTGAACTTTTGAACAGTTTATGGCAAAATTTTGCTGTTTTTAACAATATTTTGATATATTTTATAGCAAGATTTTGCTATTTTTGAAGTTTCTTGAAAATATTACTTTTTACAACAGTTTATGGCCGACTTCGGACAATATTTTAATGTTTTAAGACCAAATTTTGTTATTTTTTTCATTTTATATATAAAATTTTACATTTTTTAATAGTTAATATCAAGATTAAAAAAAATGACAAAACTGTACTTTTTTAATCTGTCTGAGGAAAAGACTTTTTAATATTTTGCGTTGAGACCCAAAGATCCTACTTACGCCAAAGCTTTTTTGGAATATACCAAGGACATGTGGCAATATTTTTGTAACAAATGTGATTTATTGTGGAAAACTGGACTAAACATATCACTCAAAAACATGTTTTATTATTTATCATTATTTATTATCAAAAGAATTAAAATCAGATGATAAACCTAATGCACAATCTAAAGATAATTCATTATATTTTGCAATCCTCTATTGCAAAATATAATGAAAAATATTTTGAATTTTAAGACGATACTTTTGACAAAATTACAACAATGTTTTGTTACATTTCCTGCTGTGGCATAATGAATTTAACCAAATAGTAATGTACATATATGCAGATGTTGAACCCAACAATAATAATATTTAACAATAACAATAAACAGTAAACAATTTTAATTATAAGTGAACAAAATCTTGACAATTCCTAAACTAAATTTGTCATTTAACGTTGTCATTTCATATACACATACATATATCAAATGACCATAGCCTAATATATGTGAATGGTTTATATACACGTGTATATTATTTATTTAATTTTGTATTTTAAACATTTATTTATATACTAAAAATAATAGTATAAAGTATTCTTTTATATCCGTTGTCAATTACAACAAAGATTAGTTGTAGACATTTCTCCGTGGTTATGATGCACAATGCAAGTTTTCTCAAAAATAATAAATTAGATTTTAGATACGAAAGGAAATAAAAAACATATGCAATACGGAATTCAAGCTATTTTTAAATCTTTGGAGATATTATAATATCTCCTTAAATTTATACTACCGCTTGAAGTTTTAAATATATATATATTGTCTTATAATTGTTGTTTTAAAATATAAAAGAATCTGCTATTAATTTACATAAATAGCGATATGTATATATATTTTACGAAAATAATAATAAAAATATAGAACTAAATATTTTAATCCATAATAACTTTCTACACCGATATATTCAAATTTAATTCATTATTCAATTTCCAAAATTTATAAGTTTAGATTTATTTAATTAAGTTATAACATAATAATTAAATTAAATGTATTTAATTGAATAATATCCAATTCAAGTCGTGAACGCGGCGAGTGCTTACAATCGACCGAGTTTCGGTGTTATTTTTATTTAAACAGACTACAGCGCGCTCTCTGTTTCGGTGTTTTTGGTCGGTACATTTTTGTCCATTTGGTTGCGCTTCTTGTTAGAGTTATCATTCAACGCTACTACACTAGCTTTGCGGGTTGGTTGTTAACAATAATCTGCCTTGAGACTGTGCGATTCTATCGCATTCAAGTTGTACTCTTACTTTGACTACAGCGAGTTGAGAACTCCACTTAGCTGCTCATTCTGGGTCAGACGATAAAAACGCTTTTTACTACTGCTTGATCAAAGACTTTTTACTTGTTTATTTGCTCTCTAAAAAATCGGTTGGAACTTAATAGAAAGGTGACTTTTTATCTTGGTATTTGCTTGGTTGTTATTGTTTTGTTTGTTCTTTAACAGAAAGCATCAACGTGCAGGTGAGGTTGACATTTGGGCAGGTCTTATTAGGTTTTTGTTGCTGTCACGCTTTGTCCGTCAATATAATCTTTGGAATGTATAAAATATAAATGGTGTTACTATTGGCAAAACTATAAATATGGCTTTTGGTTATTTGAAGAAATTCATTGATGTAAGGAACACTAGCATTTAGCTTATTAGAATCTTTTAATGGCTTTGCTGGATCCGAACAAAGTAAGGCCCAGTTCAAAGCTGCAAATAAAACACTATTGCTGTTTAGCAGCATGGCATTGAGTAGCTTGCTTAAATACCAAAAACCATACTTACACTTTCTTGTGGCGGCTTTGATGATGGACCGGAGGTGCAAAAGAAATCAACAAACTAAACCATTATATCTATTTTTTTTTAGTGTTTTCGTGTTTTTCAATCTTCTTCCTTTTTTTATACAATCATATTTGCCAACTGTCGACAAAAGTGACCAAGAAGTAGATACAGAACTGCTAAAATTAACAAAGAAACACAAAGTCAATATAATAGTAAGTGACTTTAACTCAAAAGTAGGAAGCCGTAAATTTGATGACATTGTTGGCTCACATGGGTAAGGCAGTCAAAACTAAAGAGATTGCTTTATTTAATACTGCCAAAAAGAGAGAAATTACTATTGAATCAGATCCATGTTTTTTTCAACAAGATACTAGACAATAAAAACTTACCGACTGAGTGGAAATACAGCATAACAATACCAATACACAAAAAGGGAGCAAAGACTGATCTAGCAAACTACAGAGAAATTGGCCTCCTAAGTACGATGTCAAAATTTCTCACGAAGATCTTTGAAAAGGAAGTTGCTGCCTCTGGGATATGCAAAGAACAACAAGGATTTAAAAAGAACAAGTCTATACGCCAAATAACTGAGAAAGCTATAGATTTTAACAGACCTGTTTTTATGTACTTCATCGACCTCACCTAAGTCTTTGACAGAGTGAGGCTAACTGATGTTGTGCCGCTTCTATAGAAGAGAAATTTACACCCCAGCATAATAACTATCATTGCCAAGCTAAACAACAATAACTACACATTCATAAAAGTAGCAAATAAGCTATTTGAGAAAATACCCGTAGCAACTGGAATAAGACAGGGAGACAGTCTAAGTCCTGCCTTATTTAACATAATTATAGACAAAATAATCACAGAGGTCAAGAAGGAGGACAAAGAAATCAAAGTGCTATGTTATGCTGACGATGCCGTATTGATATCCGAAAGCAAAGACGTTCTGCAACGGCTTCTTTATAAGTTCGAACAAACCGCGTCAAAATTTAACATGCAGATATCGACAAACAAAATACAGTCTCTAACCGTAGTTAAGGAGCCGCGCAGTGATGAACTTCAAATACCTGGGCGCCGATATAACAAGCATTAGAGACTTAGTGAAAGAAGTGAAAGCCCAAACAGTAAAAGCATTGTTAATATTGGGATATCTGGTTGATATAATATAGCGAAACAAGTACATCTTGAAACCAGATCAGAAAACGCAACAACGAAGTGACTTCTCAGAACAGCGGAGATGAAAACTTTAAGATGCATAACAGGGTGTAGTCTACAAGACCACATTTGAAGCCACGACATCAGAACGCAGTGCGACATTTAAGATGTGGTGAGATGGGGCCGCAATAGAAGAAGTCTACCAAAAATTGCCTAAAACCGACATCGAAAAGACCTCTTGAAAGACCCCCAATACGATGGCACAAAAGCTGGAGCTTGGCGTCTCAACTACGGCTGTAATTGTTGAAGACAAACAAAATGCAATTCTATAACAAAAAAGAAGAAGAAGAAGAAGAAGAAAAGAACATTCAAATTACATATATACTTAAAAATCTTCATATCAAATAGTTCAAAACCAAATTGACTACTTCTTAATTAATAGACGGTGTAAAAGGTGTATAAATATCTTACCCTAAACAGGAAAATTGAATTTATAAATGCAAAGAACATAGATGACAAAGAAAATGCGAAAGACATATGGGAATAAATGAAGGAAATGGCTTTCATTAAACGGCAAAAAACAAACTTAGTTTTGTAAAACGAGAAGCAAAAGAAAAATGGATAATAGACGAAATCCTCAGGCTAATGAAACAACGACGCCGTTTCAGGAATACATGCGTCATGCGGCAGATACGGACGCAACAATTGTGTTTGTTTTTTGACTTGTAGCCAAGCTGATTCTCACAGCTGTGCTTAGGTGTGTAACTAGACTTTCTTAGCTTACATTTGTAGGATTTCTAAATTCCAATTTGCTCAATTGCACTATCCAGGGTTTTTGGATTAGGGCTATTGTGTTCTACATTATCTTTCATTTGCAACTAAGTGTTGTCACGGCTGCTCTACAGTGATTTTGTTTGCCTCTGGAGTGTTGTTTTTTTTTTTTTCTAAAAAGTTGTCTTGTATAGAACACTGGTTTCTTCTACCTCCGCTTTTATTGCTTTTTTTTTGTCTTACTATCTGTGCAACTTTAATGGTTGGTTTGAGGAACATGTAATTTCCATTTGTCTGTTTTTTTTCTTATTTCTAGAACGTTAGTTATAATTAGATGGACATAATGCAGCCAGTGCTAAAATTTGCTGCAAATTTAGACGCTATCCGTCAGTTGTTAGTTCTTTTAACCGCAGATTAAAGGCATTTTGTTAGTCTGTGGCGTGTGTGGAAAATATGGGTAAGGCATTTTGTTTACTTTTAAGTAAAGCAAAAGATTTTTTATTTATATTTAATTTTTCATTATACATAATTGACGAAGAAAAAATTCCGGGTGGATTGAGTAGCTTGATAATGTGTTTTTGTCAAAAGTGGAGGGTTTTGAGGTTAAAAAACTAAACGACAAACCTTTGAATTAGACAGAAAGAGATACACGTTGACGACCTATGCAAAGGTTAGGAATATAACCCAGCGAACAAAAACACAGAGGCTCAATAATAGCAAAGACTAAATTACGAAACAGTACAAACAGCGTATGCATGGACAAATTAAAGCTTTTTATCACAGAACTCTATTTACACAACTACAGAATGTGACGACGTTGAAGCAATACTAGGTAGAGCTACTAAAATACAAAGCACAGCCACTAGCAATCAATTAGTTAGCAGAGAGCGAGACTAGAAAGAATGCGTAAGTATGGCATTATTCAAAAAGAAAGGAGAGATGATCTACCACAAGATACATAAAGTTATTATTATTAATAAGAACATTAACAAAACATCTAGCGGCGTTACTTACAAGCAAACAAAGCTTTCAGAATATCAGAAGCAGTGTGCATTTTATTTGGAAGAACAAAAACATAACAATAGCAAACCAAATCAAAAGTTTACAAAGCATGCGTGAGACCTAATTTTACTTATTTAGCAAAGATTTGATTCCGTAGAGACAAAACGACGACTAAAGAGCATAAAATGAGCACCGTTAGAACCATCACTGGTCACTCAATTTAGGATCAAAATACTTTGGACATTGTAAGGTGGGTTTGCAGATGGTGGAATGAACATATATGATTCATAAAAGATGATAAATTTGCTAAGGCCATGCGGAACGGCAATACAAACACTACACGTCCTCTTGGTGGACCAATGAAAAGATGGAAAGACAGTTTAGCGTCAATACTACAGAACAGAACCCAAGCAAATAGTTTGGCTAACACAAACTATCAGCAGCTATCTGAGACTTACGTATGAGGGGTCTAGTTTTAAAGTGTGCAATCTTCATTTTGCAGAATCTTGAGTAAAGTAAACAAAAGTTTTATAATTATTTTTATGCACAGATTACAAACTTATGATACTTAATTGATTTATTGTATCCAACTAATTAGTTGGACAAAATTTAAGCCTTAAAGCTTTAATAGATTTAGCAATAAAGATAAAAATAGTTTGGATATTGTACACTTTGAAACTGAGGAAATGAAATTGTATATTTTAAAACCGTGCGTAGTGTAAAAAGTACCTACAACAGATGAAAGTGATGGGTGTTTTTTAAAAAAATATTTCAAGTTATATTTTATTTTATATGGCTATTTAAAAAAAACTTTTTTTTAATAATAGTGTTCACTAAGTACCTATAAATATATAAATCTAAACTACTATATTTAGGTCATCTTCAAAGTTTTTGCATAACAAATTATTTTTATTGTCCCCATCGTCTTCAGTACTTTCAACAGGAATATGTCATTATTTCTTCATTCTTCTCCAAAGTGTGTTATCAGTAAGCTACTTACATCATCTTTTTTTACCAACAACATTTTTCTTTAATATACGTTTGGGTCAAATGTCTAAAGGATTTCTTTTTTTCTTAATGATCGAGGCATTCCTGTATTACTTCTTAATTTTGATTCTTCTTGAACTTTAATGTTTGATGATGATTTTCTTTTTCTGGCACTTACCTCTTGATTACTGGTTCCTCATTAATTTCTATTGTGTGTTTCTTACTATTTGGTTATTATTAACAATATAAAACACGTTACAAAAAAGTTTTAAATACTGTACACTGGCTGATGCAAAGCGTGGGCTGGCGTCAGTTGGGGTCTTTGATCACGTGCCACTACAGAGGAGATTGCTTGCTTTGAAACTGTGCTGCCATAAGATTTTGTACGTTTTGAAACTTAACATAATATTTGAATACAATTTTGAATAGAATTTTGTAAGTTTAGAAAAAAAAGTCCAATGGCATCGCATTCTACACAACATTTTACATAAGAAACAATGTCTAACTCATTTTCAAAAAAAAGATAGATTTTGTACACTTTGAAACTAGACCCTTCATATATACCGACAAAGTTTTGTAGATGTGATAATTAGGACACATAAGACCTCTACTTGGTAGTGTGCATAACAAAGTACATTGGCATTGCTTTACAGCAGATAAACTAAGAAAATTTTAAAGATATGTATAATTATGTGGTTTAGACATAGGTCAAAGAGGCTTTGAAGGTATATATTGGTATTATGATATACCATGTGCAAAAAACGAGAAGAACCAGACCGAGTCAAAAGGAGAGTAGTTGAAGTAAATAACCAGTTTTATCTACTGCAGTAAATGCGGTTGGTAAAAATGGCAGCACATGGTTAAATAAAATAGCAAAAATTGGCAATTACCGTTATTGTGTAATTAAAGTGCTTTAAGTTATCAACGCTCGGTGTTGTGGTTGGGTGGATGAGTTTATATTGCGTAAGTGTTTCAAAAATAAATTTAAATAACAAGACGTAACAAATGTTTAGTTCAGATATAAAATAAATTAAAAAAATGTCAATTAATCAAAACAATTTTAAACAAATATATAATAATAATAATAATAATAATAATAATACATTTATTTTATCTGGACTTACAAATACAAACATAGATATGTACAAATAAGTAAAGTAAAATACGTCAAAAAATTAGGTTAAGTTAATTAATATTTTTACAAAAACACACAAACTCTTCTACACTGTACGGTTCACAGTTTAAGACTAGTTTGTACAATCTGCGCTTAAATAGTTTATAGTTAGTTAACAATTTAATGTCCGCTGGTAATTCATGAAAAAACTTAATTGATGTATGTATATATTGTACCCGTTATTGTTACATTGAGTCTATGTTTTGGGTAAAAATATATGTTTGATCGTGTAGAATAATTATGTTTTTTTGTGTTTTCTTCAAATTTATATTTGTATTTAAAATTAAATAACAGAATTTGGTATATAAATAATCCATATACTGTTAAAATATGATTTTCTTTAAAAACACTTCTACAAGTATTTCTTAGAGGGATATTAAACATAATTCTAATCACTTTTTTTTGTTGGACCAAAAGATTTGTGTATGTGTCACTACCCCACAAAATAATTCCAAATGAAATCTTAGACTGAAAAGATGCATAGTATACGCTTTTTAGAAGTTGTTGGTCTATATGGTTTTTTAGAACTTTTATCCCGTAAATAACTGGCTGAATTTTTGTATTTAAATAAGAGATATGCTCGTGCCAATTTAAAGTTTCATCTAAGATTATTTTAAGACATTTACTATTTTGACTAATAGTTAGATTAAGGTTATCAAAACTTATTTGGTCTGGTATTGTTAGCTTAGACCGATTTGTTTTAATTATTGTACAAGTAGATTTTTCTACATTTAAAATTAATTTATTTGCTGTAAGCCAAGATTCCATTTTCTTTAAGTATATACTTCCTTCTGATATTATAGATTCTATATCAGCTCCATATATTAACAAAGTAGTATCGTCGGCATAGTTTATGGTGTTATGATATATTGATGTTAAAATTGCTTAAATGGCGAAACGATACGATCACAAAAATATATCTGTTTAATTATCTTTAAAAATGCATCTCAAACTTTTATCATAATTTAAAAATAAAATACAATTAAATTTTCAAATTACATTATGACAATTAATTATTATTTTCTTATAACATTAGAATATATTAATTGATCGGCCATAGAATTATCATATCCTGTCTATAAATATCATTTAGTGTCTAAATACTTATGATTATAGAATTTAATGTAATTGATAAATCTTTTGAAATGACCATCAGAAAGATATATACCTTCCTGTAAATCCACGCATTGAATGTGGTTACGTAATAGCTATTTGAAGAAAAAATTGTGCGAGATGGCAATAAAACGAGATTTCCTGAATTTCCCAAGATTGAGCCATTCGAAAGTGCCCATCGCCCACCAACGGCAACATTACGTTTCTGTAATTAAATTAAATTACGCGCGCAACGACACATAAAAGAAGACATTACAAAACCAAAAATGGGATACAAAGAAACATTTAATCATTTTTTGATATAAAATTTTAAATTATATTGATTCCATCTTTATTCGTTTACACCTTATGTATGACGTGCTCATCGCGGATTGTTTACTCATTTCTAGGTGCAGCCAGTTATAGGTGTCATAAAATAATTATTAATTAGCTGGGCGGATTCAGGAATTTTCTTATAATATTTCATAATATATTTAAAGCAACCCCTCAAACTATACTAAAACAAAGTTTATTAACCTGTTCACTTTTTAAAGAAAACGATGTAGAAAATGAGGTTGTGCTCGCGTTACACTTTTTCCATCGTTTTTGTTTTATTTGCTAACAAGTGGCGACTGCTGCAGGCTTAAAGCCTATTTCAGAGTTTATTAACTAACTGTACGCACTCGATTAGAATCAGCTGTTATTTTTGCGCATTCCTTCTTATGCCATAATTACGCGATTAATCTAAGCAAAATAAAATAATTAAGATTTAGGTCTAATGTTATTCGATTTAGTTCCTGGAAGGATCTTAGTATTCTAGGTGAAACCTTTTGATAGAGACGTTTACGATGATTCTATTTTATAGGTGAATTGTGTGCACCTACAAACTATAAAAAAACCCATCTATATAGAAAGTTTATACGTTTTCTTCGGATCGAAGCGATCGTTAATTTTATTGTATTCAAATTTATGCGTTCATTTCCAAATAATTCAATTAATATTTTATTTTATTTTATATTGTTGAGTAATTATTGCACTAACACACAAAGGATGTTCTGGTGTGTCCTTATCTAGGATGTAATCGGCGAGCCCGAAGCGTGATTCTCGCTAATGCACTCTACGGCCCACATGCTACTACCGAGCCAAGCAACTACCGTTTTATTTCGTGCATGCGAATTATTGTTTAAATAATGGATTTTGCCTCAATGCTATAGCCTAAGGTATTCATTTAATCAAATATTATTATACTCCAAGAAGAACATATGAAAAACAATGTACATCCTTCACGTATTACTGGAAGCTATTGGAAACATTTAGCGGCGTTTTTGCCTATCAACTTGATTGCTATCGACGGTATTACTGGATGATCACACATATTATAAGAAAAAATTGTATTTGCTGTGATTTATCAATTGAAAATTGTCGAACTAAAGATATGTTATTATACTATAATAAAATCTAAAAGTACTATATTGGACAATAAATTTGTCATTTAATGGAAGAAGGGAAGGTTATATATTAGTTAATTTCTATACTAAATCAAGTAACAAATTTATCATTTAAAATTAATAAATGATGTATTTTATGTAATTTGCTTTTTCATCCAGTAAGAGACACATACACGTGTTTTGAGGTATGCACCCGTCATCAGTGTGCCTAGCATCCCACTGGTCAATCAATCAAGTAAATCAAAACTTTGTTTATTTTATCAGTTTTTTTTTAGCAATCCATTAAACTATCTCCTAAAAATTTAAAAATTGAAATTAACATCATTAAACAATTAGCTATTTCTAATAATTTTCCAATCAAAACAATTAACAAAATTATAAACAAACATAAACAAAAAATTGAATTAAGAAACAACACAACACTTATAAACATCAACAAACACAATAAAACACAATACAAAAAACTAACATACTATAATAACAGCAACAAAATTAAAAAACTATTATTCAAATATGACATTAACGGATCTTTTTCTACTACCAACACAATTAAAAACATATTTTGTAACAACAAACAGAAAACAGACATTTTAATGAAATCAGGAATTTATAAATTAGACTGCCAAGACTGTAACGCTACTTACATTGGACAAACAGGACGAGCATTAAAACACAGAATAAATGAACACAACACTAAAAACAACAAATCAACTTTCTCCAAACATCTTCAAATACATAAACATAACTTTAACCACAACAACAATACAAAATTAATACACGAATGTAAAAAAAGGCTTAAAAATGTCTATTTTAGAATCTTTCGAAATTGATAATATAAAAAATAACAAAAAATATACATGCCTAAATGAACAAATTAACACAAAATATCAACACATTTACACTTTTCTTAAATCAAACATAAAAACAATAAATAACACTTAAAATTTTTTATTAATCAATATTACATAAACATAAACATATTTGTCATATTAATGTCAAAAATATTTTTTTTTTATATATTTATACACGTAAGTTTTTATTTATATAATATTTTAATTTTAATTTAATACAATATATTTATAGTTACTGATGATGCCTTAAACGGCGAAACCGGTTTAAATATTAAAAATAATAAAAGCATATAAAAGTATAAAAAATTTTAATTATACAATTTAAAATAATCCATTAAATGTTTGGTTTTATCGCCAGTACGAACATATTATGCTCTTGCTGACGTAATTTGGACTTTTGATTATGATTTTGGAATCGCCGTTTTGATACACTCAACATTTTATCTCCCAATCTAAAGTTTTTTTGGTATAGAAATATTTTTATTATGGAAAAGTGTAAAAAAAACATATTTCTTGGCGACGCGGTTGCTTTGTGCTAAGTCAACAGACCCTGGCAGATGTTATTGCAAACCGGAAGTTTGTAGGTTAAAGGTTTTTTTTGGCGATCAAAAGAAGTGAATTATATCTACGTTTTTTTTGAGAATTTTTTGGCGTAAAATTAACCATTGATTACACTTTGCTCCTAGCAGGGGGTTTGTTGCCTCCGACGGTGACCCAGGTATTTGATCTTGCAATTTGAGAATTTCTACGTTGGTCCAGTACTTTTTTCAGGTGGTTTAGGTGTTCTTTATAGTTCCTGGAAAACACAACAATATTGTCAAGGCTCACAAGAGCGATCGTACTTAATAAGCCCGCTAAGACTCAGTTTCTGGAAGGTGGCCGGGGCATTCTTTAGTTTAAAGGAAATAACCCACAACTGGTACGTTGGATTTTTTTGACTACAAGTTGTTCTATTTTTATAGATGAGCTTCTTTTTGGCAGGGGTGTATGAATACAGCCAGACTCTGATGGGGGTAAAGTCCTTAATTTGGATGTGATGTAGTACTGTTTTGATGGTGCTTGGTACAGGCGAATAATAATAATAATATATATTTAATCATTTAAGCCAACTACATGTGGATATGATAAGTCAAACAAACAATACAAAATAAAATAAAAAAGCTTACTTAGCTTGATACAAAACTTAGTGTTTTTACATGTTTTAAATGTTATCTGTTAAATATTCGTTAATTGTATAGTAACATTTGCATTTTTTGGTAAAAAAGTTGATGTTTTTCAAAATAACTCAAATAATCCTATAATTTTAAAAAATTCTTCATATAAATTTTGTTTAGAATTGAGTTTTGCATAGAATTTCATATAAATGTTGTTTCAAAATTTTGAGAAATAAGCGAGATATTTGCATTTTTTTAATAATAAAGTTGATTTTTCTCAAAATAACTCAAAAATGCGCTTGATTCTTAATGAAATTGAAATGTTTTATTTTTTATGAACTTTATTCAGTATTTTTTAAGCACTGCTGATAAGTTTAACAGTTGTTAAAAAATATTCTATGAATACAGCACCAAATAATGCCGATTATTTAGATTGTGGTCAAAATCAAGTTTGAATTAAAGCTGCTGATTTTAGGAAGCATTTATGGCCTTTTCAAATTCCTAATTTAATTCAAATGTATTTATTGTGCTATGAATACAGCGCCAAATAATGCCGATTGCTTGAATTGTGGTCTAAACAATGATTTTTTTTTATCAACAATTTAGATTAACACTTGGGTAGTGGATATATCACTTTATTCTAAACTATTGATCTGTTGCTATGCCCACGTACCCGCCCAAGGGGTCATTATCAAGGAATTCAATGTTTGTTTTCTATTTAGACGTTAGAAGTCATTTTATTGCGAGAGAAGGTCGTGATCCAATCTCTTGATAACTAACGCGAGCGGGTGGGCTATTTCATTCCAAACTATTGACGCGTTACTACGCTCTGGAGTGATTCACTCACCCGCCCAAGTGTTCGCTATCAAAGAATTTAATATTTATTTGTCTTCTATTTGGACGTTGGAAGTCATTTTATCACAAGAGAAGGTTGTGATCCAACCTTTGGATAACTAACACTTGGGTGGGAGGGTGGGTGGGTTACTCTATTTCAAACTATTGGTTTGTTACCATGCTTTGAAGTGATTCGCCCACCTACTAAATCGTTTGTCATTAAGGGATTCAAAGTTTGCTTTCTATGCGAGCATCAGAAATTATTTTATTACAAGAGTTGGTCGTGATCTAACCTCTTGATAACTAACATTTGGGTGGGTGGGTAGGCCACTTCATTCCAAACTATTGGCGCGTTACCATGCTTTGGAGTGACCTACCCACCCGCCCAAGTGTTTGTCATTAAAGAATTTAACATTTGTTTTCTATGCGGACATCAGAAGTTATTTTATTACAAGAGAAAGTTGTGATCCAACCTCTTGATAACTAACACTTGGGTGGGGTGGGTAGAGCACTACATTTCAAATTATTGGTCCGTTGCCGTGCTTTGGAGTGACCCACCCACCCGTTGAGAAGAGAGACTACTAACTCCCAAAACTTTTGTTGGTCTGGGAAGTCGTTCTTTGGTACTACCGTTTTGGTGGGAGTTGACTCGTTGGTTGTTGTTTTGATGGGAAGTGTCCTGATCCAATAGACGTTGGTTTTAGGTTTTTTTCTATCTCCGATAACCAAGCATGTCTCAGAATTACCTTTTCTCCTAGCTGGTGATCTACAAAAAAGAAAGCGGTAGATAGCTTGAACTTAGGTTTCAATTATTTTAAAATCAGATTTGTTGAAAACACAGGAACAACTATTTCTGTATCCTGATATGTTTTTCTTGCAAGGTTTATGACGTTTAGATGGTTGCGGCGGATTGGCGGCTTTTTGGTTGACAAGTTGAGTATTGGCATATTGGTTTGTCTGTAATCCGTTTAGACTTTGTTATAGAAAAAAAAAATACGTAATTGTCTGTCGCAAAACTTATGAAAACAACGTACGATTATTTAAGAGCTTCTTGTCGACGATCGGAAGTTTGAAAAAAGATGGAAGCGGAAATATTTTCTTTAGTGGCCCCGATCTTAATTGTTGACGTTCGCAACATTACCATTGCTCTACAGTAACAGTAGTAAATGATCAACATATGATTGGTGTGGATGCTGGAAAGTCTTTAGTTTAACACTGGATTAGCTTCAGACAAAAACACAGTAAATTTTTAAAACAATTCCAGTCTAGATAGTAATCATGATTTTGAGTGACCCAGCCACCTGTCCAAGTGTTGGTTATCAATAGATTGGATATAATTTCTTCTTTCTTTGACAAAAAAAACCATCAATTTTTTGGTTGGTGACACTCCAGTTCAAATTACTTGATGGTAATCAAGATCTGTTGCTCATGAAACGCTGGTGAGCTTTCCGCGATGGATGGTGAAGTGTCTGCGTCTGGACTTCGGAAAGGCCGTACTTTGGTCGCTTTTGTTCTCTGTTTTGTCTTTTTTTGGGATTATCTTAGGTGCCACGCGCTCACAGGTTTGCTCTTGGCAAGGTTTTGCTGGAGTTCTTTGTGATGAGGATCCGTAGGTTCTTTTTTTAGTACTCCATGTCGACGTTCTACTGTGTTGGCTTGGTACGGAGTGGTGGTGTAGTGAAAGCATTTCTACTTCTTGTATGCTTTGGTGAAGATTTGGCTGATGGATTGTGGCCCGTAGCGGTGGAAACGCTTGATACTTAGTTTACTAGGTGCAATATCCATTATCATCAGTACCAAGCAGTTTTCTTTACGGGTGACATTGTACGAGCCAACGTATTCTATTGCTATACTGTCCCATGGCCTGTCCGTCGGTTGTGGTGCAGCTAGGTTTTCTATTGTTTTCTTCTTTCTTTTACCGTAGCACAGGTACGACAACTCTTAAGGAATTTCTTTATAGATGATTCAGATGGTCTCATTGCATCCGGGGTGTCTATCGGTATCTTCTCCGAGGTGGTATTAATTTACGGTTTTCCGTATTTCTTGGGGCACGACCAACTGGTCTTGTCTTCTCCGCGTTCTGATTAAGGCTCCGTTTTTTTCTACTTGGTATCTGCTGTCTAGGTTGGCCGGGAATTTGTCTTCGATTTGCAGTATTTTGAATTGGCGGGGAATTTTTTTGGTAAGTTGGCAATCTTTCTGAGCGCGTCGTACTATTGCAACAAAGGTTTTCTCTTCCGCTGCTTGGCTCCTGTGGATTATTTCTGGTTCAGTATGGCGTTGGGGTCATTTAGTCTACGTCTTTGTCAGTCTTTTCTGCAGTCTGTTTGTCGGGAACGTGTTAAACTTGTTTAGTAGGATAGATCACTTGGTGATCTTGGATTTGCAGTTGGATGAAGAATTTTGTCAAACCAGGGTTTCCTTGTTTGTTTGCAAGATGAACAAGCATCCTTCTAATATGTTTAGGTTTTTTATCGCCTATACAATAGCTGCAGTTTGTTTTTGTGAAAACGCTGTTGTTGCTTGTTACGACTGGAGCTGGCGTAGAAGACCACTTTTCAATTTTCCTTCATTCTCTTGGTAGAAGACAGCTCTTAGGCCCAGGTAGTTAGTTAATACAAACTTTAGGCCTGGCCTAGGTCGTTGTAGGTCTAGTAGTCGGTTCAAGGCTGTCTTTAGTTCTTTGAAAGCTTGGTGGTCGGTTTTTTTTGTTTTATCAGAATAGCCAATTTATTTTTGTAGGTTTTGTAGGTCAGCGTCTGCAAACTTGGCTGTGATTTATCAATTGAAAATTATCAAACTAAAGATTTTTTTAATAAATTTTAACTATTAAATTATAATCAAAACATTTAAAAGAATTATGGACAATAAATTTGTAATTTTATGAAAGTTAGATTATCAAAGTTAGATATTAGTTAATTTTTAAACTAGTATATCTACATTTTATAGCACAAAAAAAGTATTTTTTGCATTTTCTGACGTCAAATTAAACTTTGATTACAATTTTGAGGGTCCGACTCCGATATTCTTAGCATTTATATGTCAATTTTAAGATAACTACCAAAAACATGAGTTATTTACGTATCGAACAGCAAAAATGCACTAAACGGGAAAAGGAAAGTTAGCAATTGCTCCTAAGACTAGCCAACAGACTTATCCAAATTTCCGCCAAATTAGAAGTATGTGGTTCATAAGGTGTTCCTTTGGCGATTGACAAAATGTTTGGTTTTATTACTAATACTTAGATATGCTGCGACAGTACGGCAGAGAGGGCATGTACGAATACCAGCGCTAACAAAAGTTAAGCAACGGCCGCTATAGTCACAACTTAGATGGGTAACTCCAAAGTGATGCCGAGCGTAGCGTTCTTCCCAATATGGGTCCGTTACCTCATATAAGCATCCAAACTACACATGTCTTCTCTGTGGCTTGGCGTGTCCGACAACTCAACACCTAACAGTATTAAAAGGTTATAGATTATATATATATACTTACATATGCTTATGCCGTCAAACTAAAATTTGCAAACGTAGACCAAGCTTATAATTTTAGTTTTTGATGTAATTTGGACCTCTGATTACGATTTTGCAATCGCCGTTTCGATGTTCTCAATATTTCACTTTCTTATCCAAAGCGGTTTTTTTTTGGTATATTTTTATTACAACAAAGTGTGAAACTAACATGTTTTTAGATGGAAGGGGACGCGGTATCTTTTGTGGCAAGCCACAGACCTCGGCAGGTTGCCGTAAATTAAACGGTTTTTCTCTTGGCAGTCGATTAAATGTTCAGTTTTATTGCTAGTACGTATTTATGCTTGTGCCGACAAACTAAAATTTGCAAATGTGGACGCGGTTGATCTTGTTGTAAGCCAACAGACTCCGGTAGATGTTTTTACAAACCGAAAATTTGTTGGTCAAGGGTTTTTTTTTTTGGCGATAAAAAGAAATAAAATGTAGGAAAAGGGGGGTCATATTTTTGCATTTTCTAACGTAAATTTCACTTTTGATTACAATTTTGGAGGTCCAACTTTTATTTTTTTATCATTTATTTGACAATTTTAAGATAACTACAAAAAACAAGAGTTTTGAAAGGCAAAAAAGGTTCTAAAGGCAAAGTGGGGGAGGGGGGACGTAATTGCTTCCGAGGGTAGCCATCAGACTCATCTGAATCCTCATCAAACAAGAAGTTTGTGATTCAACCTAACCTAACTTAACCTAACTTTTTTTTCTACCCAATAACCTTTCTCTTTTTCATCTTCTTTAGTTTCATGGTATCTGCCTGACGCATTTTTACACTTTACTAGATTTTGTTGTTTAATCTGCTTCTAGGTCTTCTGTTATTGCTCTTCTTCTTTCTCTGTTATTTTTTCTTTTTCTTCTTCTTCTTCTTCTTTTTTTGTTATGATCTGGTTCATCATTCTGTTGGTGATATCTTAGTTTAGGCTACTGTCTAGTATTAGGTTGACCATATTGTCAACTCTGAGCTCTGTGGAGTTTCTGCCTTTCTTCTACATTTTTGCAGTATACGCATTATTACGTATAGGCCTTGAAACACCCGTGTTCAGTTAGGCATTGAGTGAGGGAGTATCATATTTGGCCGTGTTTTCTTTTAACCCAGCCGGCGATGTTTTGGATTAGGTCACGGACGCCGCAACTTTTTTTGCTTTTGCGGTCAATTTTTAGACTTGTTTTTTAACAAATTATACTGCTTTTGGGAGTAATTGTATCTGTTCATAGCTTAAAATTTACTTCTCTGCACGTCTTTCTGCCGATAATCATGATTGTTTCTGTTTTTTTCAGTTGCCAGCTCCACTATTAGCATTGCAAGATCGTCTGCGTATGCCAAAAGTGTCACTTGTCTGGAGACATTTATCCTTAACAGGTCGTCGTACAAGATGATTCAAATGTGGGGTCCAGTAACAATCCCTGTGGTACCCTTGCCGCTACTTTGTGATTGTTTTCTTTTTTCTCCCCAATTACCGTATTTGTGAAGTAGCTCTTTATACTTACTTACGTTGGTGAGCTGTTTGGAGATATTTTTCTTCTTAAGGGTTTTAATCGTTTTATGCCCAGGGCGCATAGTTTTTTGGTCTTGAATGTTTTTTTCATTTTATTACCTGCGATGTTTTTGATGTCTTTTTTAATTTATTTCAGGTTTTTTAATTAACTTCAAGTTTGCTGTCTTTCACGGTGTTGGAAATTCTCCTTTTGTTCACATCGCATTTAGGGTTGCTAATATCTAATATCAGGATTGTTTGGTTGTTCTCTTGATAATTTCAGCCAAGATCATGGCTGGTCTTAAGGTTTTCTTTGTTTTCATTTTATTTGCGGCAGCTTTGAGTTTTTCTCTCCTCCAGTTTTGTCTTTGCCCACTTGAAATTTGTTTGTTCTGGAAACAGTGCCTTGGAAGGAGTTGGCTAATTTGATTCTACAAGACTTTCATTTCTTTGTGATGATCTTGTAGCCAACCTTACCTAACTTAACTCAAATCTCGGCGCATAATTTGTTGCAGGTTCAAGCTCTAGCTTTGACAGAATTTTTTTATAAAATTATGGCATTTATTAATTCAGGACGTTAGTCTAATATAAATATAATTAGTGTCTATTTAACTATAATTACATTTAATTTTAGAGTGTACTAGACTTTGTGAGTATTTACAGCGCTTCCATTCTCTCAGTTAACGGGTGCGATACTATATATTTGTCTTTTCAGGTACAAATTCAAAAGCAGTTTGTGTGGTAGTAGCATAAACATAAGCCCTAAAATATCGGCTTTTTGGTGTATTTTTATTATGAAACAAACATATTTTTAACTCCGGCAGGTGCTCTTGTAAACCAAAAGTTTGTAGGTCAAAGGTTTTTCTTTCGGCGATTGAAAGAAATGAAATATAAGAAAGAGAGGGAGTATATCAACGTTTTTTTTTGCATTTCCTGACGTAAATTTAACCCCTGATTACGATTTAGAGGTCCGACTCCGATATTTTTAGTATTTATTTGTCAATTTTAAGATTACCACCTTTATTCTTGATCTTCTTATTGAGACTGTTTTAGCCGTTCATTCAACAAAGTTTTCAAAATAACGTATATTTGCTGATATTAACGTGAAAGTTATTGTTCATAAAAGTTTGAATACAAGCAAAGGCATTGTTTGTTGCAGAAACTTTAATATTGTTTGAAACAAGAAAATAAAAATAAAAGTGGTCAAAACCTTTGACGTGCGTTACATTTCTAGCATGCAAGACGGAAAACAAAAATAAACCACAAACCATATTTTGCCATTTATTTTTTATAGCCTTGCAGTTAGGACAAATATTCCGGCAACAAGAGAAGATTTGCGTGTGTAGAAAATCTGTGCATGACAGCAAATGTCAATAGCCTATTACGTGCATCAGTTGCTGATGAAAATACTCTACAATATTGTACAAAATACAAACTAGAGGCCGTTATTAAAGAAATTATGACAAAAAAATAATTTATTTATCTTGAAGTAAGCAAGTTGGTAACATTAAACGCAAATGAATTAATAAATAAACTTTTACTGCTTCTTGTTGCTGCACCAGAGAGCACAGTCACAGCCTTCTCTAGCAATGAGACCGCTAAACCCGATCATTAAGCCAAACATGTTTCCAGTAAAATTTCTGAGGCTATAACGGTTAAGGAAAATTTTGTCGAAATTGGGATTAACTTTTCAACTTTACAAAAGTGATGACCGGTTCAGTTTGACATCAGAACTTTAGTTTGTCGTTGTCGATAGTGAAAGCAACAGAGGTAGTTGAAGTAAAAGCAATCCTATCTGGAAAAAAGGTAGATTATGCTCACAGCTTGTAGTATGTTTTATATTATTAAGTGTTTGTTTGTATTGTATTATCAACAAATTATTATCTACAAAAATTTATTTTGCTTTAACGTCAACGCTGTTTTCCTCAACACACTTTGCATTGTTATAAAATCTTTATTTTTAGGGTTACATAATTAAAACAATTTTTTAATTAAACAAAATTTAATTTGAAATCAATCTTTTATTTAAGTGGCAAATGGAACAGAACAATTTTCTTTATATGAATTGTTTTGCAAATATTTAGTATCTATACGCCATTCACCTTTGTCAGGTACTCCAGTTGTTAATCCAAAATAAGTAATATAAAATGGATCCTGATCATCAAAAGTCATATACGGTTCTTTATTTGGAAATATACCAGTGGAAATTGTTCCGTTGTTTCTATTTATATTAACCCAATATCTTTTAAATCTATCTTTGTCTACTGGTCCGTTTTTTGTTGCAACAATAAGTTCTTCTCTGCGTATTACTGATTTACTATTAGCCCAAACACCATAGAGAATCTCATAAAATTTACCTGAATAACTGGCATGTTCTAATAGTAAAATGTATACGTTATTAGAACTTTTTACTTCAACTTCAAAATAGTCGTGCATTAGTGGAAAATAGTGGACGGACTTTTCTTGATTCTTTTCGCTTAATGTTGTTAGAACTAAAATTTAATATTTTTATTTAAATAACACAAAAAAATAATTAACATGTACTTGCTTACCTATTTTTTCACAATTAAATTTATCTAAGTAAATGCACAATAACAGTACAGAATATACTTTCGTAGAAAACATTTTCTTACTTGGTAAAGCGGATCAGTTATATCATTCTAATATTCTGATTTTATATAGCATCATTATGGAATTCCCAGTTGATACAACTTATCTATGTCATGACCTTTTAAATCAATTTTTATCAGTTTATATTAAATTGCGCATTGTTTGCATAAATATTATTAAATAACACTAAAGAAAGGTTTCAGAAAATATTTAAGCATATTTTACAAAAATATAAAACTATTTAATAAATTGTTGAAAAGGTTGGAACAAAATTTTAAAAAATCTTTTAACAACGCAGCTTTTTAATGTTTTTGATAATCCATAGACACTATTTTTTGCGTTGGTAAATGATCACGCAGATAACAATTAATTCTTTTTTATATTATTTGTTTGTATTGTAAAAGGTTGTGAAAGATAGCGACGCTTACCAACAAAAAATTTGCCGCTTTTTCGCACTCTTTTGTCCACAAAAACTGACTTCTTTTTCTGGTCAGGTCGAATAAAAGGTTCAAAATTTTTAAATTTTTTGGAACAATCTTTTGATATTTTGAAGTCATTCCCATTAGTCGACAAAGTTTTCTGACCGTACAGAAAACTGGCATATTGACAATTGCTCTTACATTGTTAGGGTCTACATTTAATTTCCTTTGATTTACTATATACCTTAAATAGACCAGCAAAAAATACATTTTTTTTAAATTATGAATTGCTTTTAGAATTCTGTCAAAAACTTTGTTAAAGATTGAGGTCAGTCAAAATGGGCTTAAATTTTTTTAAAAGCTCTCATAGCCCAACGGTCAGTCAATTTTTTTTAATTGGAAAAGCTTTCGGCTTGAGATAGCAAATGCAGTAATGCCTTTGCTGCTTTCTGCAATTGGGATCTGCCTATAAACCAACTTAATGTCTAAAATTGTAAGGTGACTTTTTCTGTTCTCTTAACATAGAGTTGATAGTTTGGTATGGGGTGTGCGCAAGGTTCTGAGACTACGATTAGCTTTTGGTAGTCTACACAGATGCGGTAACTATTATCACTCTTGAGGATTATTAGAATTGGAGAACTCTACCCACTTGAGATTCTCTAGATTACCCTAAGGTCTAACATCTACGTGACCTTATCAATTAGCCGCTGCATGTGATACCTCAATCTATTGGTAATGATCTTATGCTCTACCTCCGCTGCATATTCTAACCTTACTTCTTCAGTTTTAACAAAAAATTCTAATTGTTTAAACTTTTTTCCTGACATTTAGATCTACCAAGAATTGAATAGAATCCATCAATAATCTGGTTTTGTTTTTTCAAAAATTAATGCTCAAGACAATACTGTGGTTCAATTGAGCGACCACAAATGCACTAATCTATCTTCCTTTCTAGAGATTTGGATCTAACGTTTCCACGTTGGTAGTGCGCACTATCTTTGTAAACTTGACTTGAACTAAGTTTCTTCTAACAACCCCAATTATTACTCGCATCTCATTTATCTGGATTTTCTTCAGTCTTCATACTTTAGATCCTCCTCAATACTACATTTTTTACGTCTTGCGACTTCTCTACTTGTCTACCCAACTTGACCAAATAAGTTAGTTCTTTTTAATAATACGCAACCTTAATTTGTCTTGCTTCTGCTTGCTCACTGTTAAAAAGATTGTGCATGTACGTGATTACGTACGTTGACTCATTATTTCCCTGGGTACGAGTTTTTATTTAAGTCCATTATAATTACGTGGCAAAAACTGCCTTTATAGTCGAGCACAGAAATTTTTCCAATTGTTTATTGGAATACCTGGGTTACATACTGCAAAGAATTTAGTAGCAGCAGGCAGAATAACCGAATTGAAACGGCGGATTTTGATGAGGATTTTGATGAGGTTTTTGAAAACCTTCTCTTTACAATTATTGCTGGAGATTTAAACACCCGGCGTGGAACAATTTACAGACAAACGTCAAAGATTTTAGGGGTTGCTTAACTTTTTAGATCAAGGAGGGTTTCAAGTGGTGGGTCCTGAGGAACCCTTCTTCTATCATAGCGTAGGACATCAAGGAGACATTTTTGAAGTAGCTGTTGTCAAGAACGTCAAATTGACCACACCATCAACAAATTGAGTTTTAACCACCTTTTGGTCTTACTGGAGTCTTGTTTCTCACAATCTCTAAGAGAAATCATAGGTCGCATGATCCAACAAGCAGGGACGGCGCTAGACGGTAGACGAGGTAAGCGCCGCTTCAGGGAGCAATGCGTTAGTAGGCGCCGTGGCTTACAATGATCCACATTTGCATAATAATATTATAAAAACATTTTGTTTTGCATTATCTACGTTTACGCAAAGTGGCGTACAACAATAGCAGTGAAAAAAAGCTTTAGCGAAGTGTACGAGCACTAGAATTTGAATGCTTAGTTCTCTTCTGTTTATTAGTCTACTATTTGGGGTAATTTCTAGACAAAAAGCCAAATTCAAGCACAATGCTACATTAATTCGTACCATCTTAGCGTCAACACTACTTCAAAACTGTTGCTAGCCACCAATTTCAACAAAACTAAACCGCAACTATTAGCGCCCAACGTAAAGCAATTTTAAGCTAAAATTGTATTTGTCTTGTTCCACACTCCCGGAATGACTTTCAACAAAAAATATTTACTTTACTGTCAAACTACATTAGCTTTAAATAAAACTAGCTGCGTTCTTGCTCCGACATCAAATCTGCAAGGGTTTAATCTGATCACAAAAGCATCCGGGAATTGAACCCAAACTTTGCTGAAGTCAACTACCACTACAGGCCAACATAAAAACTATTTCTACTAAAGGCGAACTTGGAATATTATAGGACGATACTTATGAGGCAGCACTAGGATAATCTTATATCGCCACAGACGCAGGTGCTAACGTCTAAAAAGAACTACAATTTATAAACGTTAGCAGCAAAGAACAACATCAACATCGCAGCACCTAAATTTTACGGACGCAATACGCCTTCGAGACCTCAAAGCAAACCGAGGGCAAACTATAGTGAGTCAAACCACAATCACTTAATAGTAACAATATCAAAAACTTGCTAACATGACATTAATGTAATAAATTAGATCTAAGCTTAGTACGTAATCCGTTCTTAGACTTATGTTTTTGGGAAACTTTACTTTTACTATTTTTAATTATTTACCGAAAAAGTGTGTGCTATGAAGGCAAAAAACTCGTAATACCCTCAATAGTAAAACAAATTCACAAAAAGGGAGAAAGAGAAATTGTTGCAGGCACAGGTTTAACAATGGGCGTAGCTTTAAGGTCAACAAAACCCGCCTTGCTATAATGTTGCAAATGAATAGAGCTTCATTCTACCAGTGGCAACACACTTCTTTTACAAATATCAGATATTTAAAATTTTAGTCATATCCGAGTCACTTTGTTTTTGGGAGATACCATCTTACAAGACCGTAATTTTATTACCTACGAGAGCTCAGCCGGTAACAAATGGAGCCCAACAACAGGTTTAGGCACATATTCTGGACATACCCAACTAATGTACGGGGAGCCCAACAAAGTTATTTGCGACTTGGAAACAACAACAACCACCGCACTACTTTTGCAACGCACGTTATTGAACTAAGAAAACCTAAAGAGATAGCTGACGCAAAACAGCGGTATCCATCGACAATCAAATAGATGCTAAAACCTTTCAAGTAACATCTACTGCAGAACATATCAAGAGAGAGTACTACAAAAAGTATTACATTTCAACTTTGCCTTACCTGCTGTCATCAATATCTGTGACTTCACCGGAGATAACAATGAAAATGAAAGCTACTTCATGGCCAACATCGTTTTGTTTTTATGCGCCCCGGAGGTATTGAATGATACTAAGAACGGGTTTTCTTTATATCCCACTTCCCAAAGAAAACCAAACAAGTCACACCGGTCTTCATCATTATCATCATTATCATCATTATCATCATTATCATCATAATCATCATTATCATCATCATCATCATCATATCACCGGCACTGTCTACCACAACGAAGACAACACACTTGGCACACAAAACATTCTGGAACCGACGCATAAAAACCGCAAAAGAGAACGTGAAGAAAGCAACTTACATTGATTACCATTCTAGATTGTTCTCGTGAGGCACAAAACTACTACATAATGACATAAGTTTTTGTGCACAAGATATTAAACTGATTTTATTTATGTTCTCCACAGTTCAAGACACCAACAAAACCATCTTCAAAGCCTAGCCATAACTAGGAAACTATGTTTAGTGCTACCAAGTCACACCACACTGCAGATTCCGCACAACAACCACGTAGTCGGTATTTTCTGGGCGCACCTAGGCTACTGCCATCCCATGCTCTGCGTTTCTACCTCCTACCAGAGTCCAACCAAAATACTCAAGAACCGATATAAGAGAACGACCTCATACCAACTCGCAAAGTCTTTTTCACCAGAAAACTTTGTTCAGTGAAGATACCAATCTTCTTTGAAAGGCAAACACAAAACTTTACATCTTGCAATAAGGCTACAACATTCAACTTGAGACCACCCACTCCAAAACACTTAACCTTAAAGGATAGCTCCGACAACCTCCGCCAAGACTTATTGGTACCCTAGAAGGTAACCGCTAGATCAATCTGCATTCCCATTACAGCCACTACTTCTTATGGCTATTTTCAAAGAAAATAAGCTAAAACCCCACATTAATTTCTATCTTCTTGGGCATTAACACTAACTTAAACAACACAATCGCATAAAATAAAGTCGGCTATTCTCTTCTCAATTAGAGCAATATATGCAATCTTGGCTCATTTTTTGTTTCCTTTGTTGAAGCAAGTGCGCACAAACTGAATTCATATACAGTTTTTTTAGTAATAGTTATGTATTTTAACATTTAATAAGACGGCGGCAACATATTTAAAATTTACAGAAAGGCGCCATAGTTAGTAGCGTTCTTAAATATTTCTTGCACAAGCCGATAATGGTTTTTACCAATATTGCCAATGCGATTCTTTGCACCGGGCATTTTGCTACGGTTTGGAAAAACTCGTTATAAACATCCCAAAACCTGGGAAAAACCGGCTAATTAGCTTACAATGCACCTTGAGTAAGGTTATAGAAAAATTTATATTAGACATAATTTAAGATCACGTTGATCCTAACAACTTGCTTCTTTCTCACCAGCACGAATTTTGATGGAAACATTTAGCGGTCCACCAACTAAACCAAGTTACAGACATCATTGTCGCGGGCTTTAGGTAGAAAAAAGCCACATGAATAGTCCTTTTCAACGTGAAAAAAACTTTTGAAAAAATCTGACATGACGGTCTTTTTTACAAACTCCACGGTCTAAACTTTCATCTGCTTCTTATTAGGCTGATAACTTCATATTTAAACCGCAAAACTTTAGTGGCAAAAAATCTTCTACTTTTGATGCTTTAGAAACTAATTCTTGTTTTATAAATTCATTTTTGGTCAGGACAAAATCATTTAATTTTAGCAAATGTCTTAAATAATTTAACTTTTCTGACTACAATTTTTTTATTTTTATCTCAAATTAAAAAAAAAAACTTACCAAAGCTTGATAAAATTGAAGAAAAGCTGCATTTTAAAGACGAATTCTTGACTTTTAACTTTATTTCCTAACAGGACAAAATTAATTAAATCATTTGTAGCAAAATTCCTAAATAATTCAAACTTTCTGACTACCAATTTTTTATTTTTATTTAAAAAAATTTAAAAAAACTGACTAAAGTTTGATAAAATTGAAAAAAAGTTGCACTTTAGAAACTAATTCTAAATTTTTAACTTCATTTTCGGTCAGGGCAAAATTATTTAAATTATCTTTAGCAAATTTCTTAAATAATTCAACTCTTTGAACTACATTTTTTTTTTGTTATTATTTAAAAATTAAAAAAAAAACTGATTAAATCTTTGTAAAATTGAAAAAAAGTTGCACTTTAGAAACTAATTCTTGTTTTTTATCGTTATTTTCGATAAAGACAAAATTATTTAAATTAATTTTAGCGAATTTCTTAAATAATTTAACCTTTCTGACTAGAGTTTTTTGTTTTTATTCAAAAATTTAAAAAAAAAGTGACTAAAACTTAATAAAATAGATGAAAAGTTTTTTTTGGTCAGGAAAAAATTATTTAATAAATTTTAGCAAATTTTTTAAATAATTCATCCCTTCTGACTACAGTTTTTTAGTTTTTATTTCAAAAAAACTCACCCAAACTTGACAAACCTAAAGAAAATTTGCACTTTAAAAACTACATATTTTTGTTTTTATTCCAAACAGTTAAACAAAACTGACTAAAATTTGAAAAGATTGAAGAAAAGTTGCACTTTTGGAACTAATTCTTGTCTTTTAACTTTATTTTTGGTCAAGACAAACTTATTTTAAATAATTTTAGGAAATTTCTCTAATAATTCAACCCTTCTGACTACAATTTTTTTTTTTTTTAAACTTTTATAAAGACTGACTAAATTTGATAAAATTTAATAAAAGTTGCACTTTAGAAACTAAAAGATAAAAGTCAAAATATTTTTTTTTTCCGGTCAGGACAAAATTATTTAAGATAATTTTAGCAAATTTCTTGAATAATTCAATCTTTCTGACTACATTTTTTTTGTTTTTATTTAATATTTAAAAAAAAAACTAACTAAAACTTGATAAAATTGAAGAAAAGTTGAACTTTTGGTCGAGACAAAATTATTTAAATTAATTTTAGCAAATTTTTTAATAATTCAACCGTTCTGACTATAGTTTTTTTTGTTTTTATTCCAAAATTTTCAAAAAAACTTACCAAGCTTGATAAAATTGAAGAAAAGTTGCGATTTAGAAACTAATTTTTGATTTTTAACTTTATTCCCGGTCAGGATAAAATTATTTAAATTAATTTTAGCAAATTTCCTAAATAATTCAAACCTTCTGAGTTAAAATTTTCTATTTTTATTTTGAAATTTTGATAAAAAATTACTAAAGCTTGATATAATTGATGAAAAGTGGCACTTTAGAAACTAATTCTTGGTTTTTAACTTTATTTTTGGTCAAAACAAAATTATTTCAATTAATTTTAGCTAATTTCTTAAATAATTCAACCTTTCTGACTACAATTTTTTTGTTTTTATTCAAAAATTTTCAAAAAAACTGGCTAAAATTAGGTAAAATTGAAGAAAAGTTGCACTTTAGAAACTAATGCTTGTCTTTTAACTTCATTTTCGGTAAGGACAAAATTATTCCCAATAATTTTAGCAAATTTCTTTAATAATTCAACTTTTTTGACCACAGTTTTTTTGTTATTACTCTAAGGGCTGTAATATTCAACTCCTAATAAACCACCTAATAAACTATTAGCTGAATAATCTAACTTTTAATTTTATTTATTTTATTAAAACCTATGAACTGCCAATTAAATATACTAACCTTGAAAAACGAAATAATCGTTGGGCTTGTGCATACGCGTCGAAAACAAGTTACTTAGAAAATAAAAGTAACTTGCACATTACAGTTAGTACTACTAATACTGCAACATTGAAAAAATAAAATTGAAAAAGGTGGTTAAAACTTTTATCTATAATTTATTTTCAAAATACTTCTTTTTTGTTTAATTTTTTTTTTTTTTTTTTTTTTTTTTTAAATTTTAACCACATTTTTCAATTTTATTTTTTCAATGTTGCAGTATTAGAAGTACTAACTGTAATGTGCAAGTTACTTTTATTTTCTAAGTAACTTGTTTTCGTCTTTGTAAGACGCGTATGCACAAGCCCAACGATTATTTCGTTTTTCAAGATTAATATTTAATCACTTGTGTCATGTATTAATGGACATTTGTTCTAATGTTTAATTAAATATACCCTTAACATATATATTTTTAACAAATAAAAACATTAGGCATATAATTTATTAGCCGCTCAAAGGAGTAACAAAAATAAATCAAATTAAAGTTTGAAAAAAGTTAGGTTATTCAGCTAATAGTTTATTAGGTGCTTTATTAGGAGTTGGATATTACAGGCCTAAATGTTTCAAAAAAACTGACTCAAATTTGGTAAAATTGAAGAAAAGTTGCACTTTTAAAACCAATGCTTGTCTTTTAACTCTATTTTTGGTCAGGACAAAATTATTTAAATTAATTTTATCAAATTTTTTAAATAATTTAACCTTTCTGACTTTATTTTGTTTATTTTTATTTCAAAACTTTCAAAAAAACTGACTAAAACTTGATAAAATTGAAGAAACTTTGCACTTTAAAAATTAATTTTTGTCTTTTAACTTTATTTCTGTTTAGGACAAAATTATTTAAACAATTTTTAGCAAATATCTTAAATAATTCAACCTTTCTGACTACAAATTTTCTATTTTTATTTCAAATATTTTTAAAAACTCATCAAAACTTGATAAAATTAAAGAAAATTTGCTAATTTTTGTCTTTTAACTTCATTTTTAGTCAGGACAAAAATATTTAAACTTATTTTAGCAAATTTCTTAATTAATTAAACCATTTTGACAATTTTTTTTTTTAATTTTTATTTCAAAATTTAAAAAAAAAACTACTAAAACTTGATAAAATTGAAAAAAACTATTTTTTGTCTTTTAACTTTATTTCCGGTCAGGACAAAAGTATTTAAATAATTTTTTGCAATTTCTTAAATAATTCAACTTTTCTGACTACAATTTTTTTGTTTTAATTCCAAAGAATTCAAAATAACTGACTGAAGCTTGATAAAATTGAAGAAAAGATGCACTTTAAAAACTAATTCTTGTCTTTTAACTTAATTTTTGGCCAGGACAAAAATATTTAAATTAATTTTAGCAAATTTCCTAAATAATTCAAATTTTACGACAACAATTTTTTTTTTTTATTTTTTAAAAAACTGACTAAGCTTGATAAAATTGAAAAAAAGTTGCACTTTGAAAACGAATTTTTGTCTTTTAATTTTATTGTTGGTCAGGACAAAATTATTTAAATTAATTTTAGCAAATTTCTTAAAGAATTTAACCTTTCTGACTACAAATATTTTATTTTTTATTTGAAATTTAAAAAAATAAACTGACTAAAACTAGATAAAATTGAAGAAAAGTTGCACTTTAGAAACTAGTTCTTGTCTTTTAACTTCATTTTTGGTCAGAACAAAATTATTTAAATTATTTTAGCAATTTTTTTAAATTATTTAACTCTTCTGACTACAATTTTTTTATTATATAGGACAAAATTATTTAAATAATTTTCAGCAAATATCTTGAATAATTCAACCTTTCTGACTACAAATTTTCTATTTTTATTTCAAATTTTTTGTAAAACTCATCAAAACTTGAAGAAAATTTGCATTTTTGGTCAGGACAAAAATATTTAAACTTATTTTAGCAAATTTCTTGAATAATTGAATCATTTTGACTATTTTTATTTATTTTTATTTTAAAATTTAAAAAAAAAATTACTAAAACTTGATAAAATTGAAAAAAAATTTTTTTGTCTTTTAACTTTATTTCTGGTCAGGACAAAATTATTTAAATAATTTTTTGCAATTTCTTAAATAAATCAACCTTTCTGACTACAAGTTTTTTGTTTTAATTCTAAAGATTTTAAAATAACTGACTAAAGCTTGATAAAATTGAAGAAAAGATGCACTTTAAAAACTAAATCTTGTCTTTAAACTTTATTTCCGGTCAGGACAAAATTATTTAAATTAATTTCAGCAAATTTCTTAAATAATTCAAACCTTCTGACTACAAATTTTCAATTTTAATTTCAAAATTTTCAAAAAAACTGTTGAAAATTTGATATAATTGAAGAAAAGTTGCACTTTAGAAACCAATTCTTGTCTTTTAACTTCATTTTCGGTCAGAACAAAATTATTTAAATTATTTTAGCAAATTTTTTAAATAATTTAACCCTTCTGACTACAATTTTTTTATTTTTATTTTAAAATTTTCAAAAAAAATCTGACTAAAACTTGATAAAACTAAAGAAAAGTTGCACTTTACAAACTAATTCTTGTTTTTTAACTTTATTTGCAGTCAGGACAAAATTATTTAAATAAATTTTAGCAATTTTTTGAATAATTCAACTCTTCTGACTACAATTTTTTTTGTTTTTATTTTAATTTTTTTTTTAATTAATTAAAACTTGATAAAATTAAAGAAAAGTTGCACTTTAGAAACTAATTCTTGACTTTTAACTTTATTTTTGGTCAGGACAAAATTATTTAAATTAATTTGAACAAATTTCCTAAATAATTCAATTCTTCAGACTACATTTTTTTGTTTTTATTCCTAAAATTTAAAAAAAAACTGATTAAAACTTGGTAAAATTGAAGAAAAGTTGCTCTTTAGAAACTAATTCTTGATTTGACTTGATTTCCGTTCAGGACAAAATTGTTTAAATATATTTTAGCAACTTTCTTAAATAATTTAACCCTTCTGACTACGGTTTTTTTGTTTTTATTTTAAAACTTTCAAAAAAACTGACTAAAACTTGATAAAATTGAAGAAAAGTTGCACTTTAGAAACTATTTCTTGTCTTTTAACTTCAATTTTGGTCAGGACAAAATTATTTAACTTAATTTTAGCAAATTTTTTTGAATAATTCAATTCTTCTGACTATAAACTTATTATTTTTTCAAAATTTTCAAAAAAGCTGAATAAAGTTTGATAAAACTGAAGAAAAATTGCACTTTAGAAATTAATTCTTGAATTTTAACTTTATTTTCGGTCAGGACAAAATTAATTTAATAGTTTTTAGCTAATTCTTAAATAATTCAACCTTTCTAATTACAATTTTTTTGTTTTTTTTTTAAATTAAAAAAAAAACTGACTAAAACTTGATAAAATTGAAGAAAATATGCACTTTAAAAACTAAATTCTTGTCTTTAAACTTTATTTCCGGTCAGGACAAAATTAATTAAATCATTTTTAACAAACTTTCTAAATAATTCAAACTTTCTGACTACAATTTTTTTGTTTTTATTTTAAAATTTTCAAAAAAACTGACTATATCTTAATAAAATTGAAGAAAAGTTGCATTTTAGAAACTAATTCTTGTCTTTTAACATTATTTCCGGTCAGGACAACATTATTTAATTTAATTTTAAATTTTTTTCAAATATTTAAAATTTCTGACTACAAAATTTTTATTTTTATTTCAAAATTTAAAAAAAAACTGACTAAAACTTGATAAAATTGAAGAAAAGTTGCACTTTAGAAACTAATTCTTGACTTTTAATTTAATTTTCGGTCAGGACATAATTAGTTAAATCACTTTTAGCAATCTTCCTGAATAATTTAACTTATTTATTGCAGAAAATTCACAATATACTCATTTATTGCAGAAAATTAACACAAAAAACTAATATATTTTAAGATATTTATCATAAATTACATAAAACACCTTTTTATTGCATAAAATTGACATGAAAACTGATTTTTTTATTAAATTTATTAAAAGCCGCGCAGACTACCTATTTATTGCGTAAAATTAGCACAAAAAACTAATTTATTTTATTTCATTTATAGTAAATTGCACCATTATATTGCACAAAATTAATAAAAAAAACTCTTAAATTAAAATTGCACTAAAAACCTGTTTATTGCACAAAATTTCAAAAATTATCACAAAAATCAAATAAGCTCATGCGTTAATTATCTAATAATTAAATTATACTACCTCCTCCCGTGTTTTTGCATCTAAAAGACATGACATATGTCATTAAGTTAGAAGACAGAGGTGATTTAACTAATTTTTTAATAATACACACTTGGTCGGGCGGGCGGGAACACAGTTTAAAAGAATTGTGCCAATAGTTTTAGTCTTTGTTCCCGCCCACTCACCCAAGTGTTACTTATCTAGAAATTGAATGTTACTACCATCTCTCAAGTTCTTGCAGCTAACAAACATGACAGAATGATTGACAAATGTCATTAAGTTGAAAGACAGAGATGAAATAATCAATTTCTTGATAACAAACACTTGTTCTCAGTTTAAATGTGTTGTGCCGGTAGTTTTAAACTTTGTTCCCGCTCAAGTGTAATAATGTAATCTTAGTTTTACTTAATTTTAGAAACTTTCATTAAAATTTAAAAGCTTTTATATTGTTCTAGACGTTTTAAGCAATAACTTATAATGCTTTTAAAAAGATTTTTATTTAACAATTTTAGAAATTTAATAAATTACCTAGAAATTAATAACAAATTTATAAAGATAAACTAAGATTCTAGAAATGTTGGTACATACTAAGTTTTAAAAGCTAAAAAAACAAATTTTCAAAGGTTTTCTGGAAGTTTATTACAAAATTTTAGAAAATTTGAATAAAAAAAAAATTTGAAAAGTTTTTGAAATTTACCAAAACATTCTAGAAGCAAATTATAGAATAAAAGATAGAAAATTTAAAAGCTTTTAAGAAGTTTTAAATTTTTATGATTGTTGGCTAAGTATTAAACATAATAATAAACTACCTATCAACTATTAAATAAAAAATTAAATCTTTTTTTATATATTTAGAATTATAAACTAATTAAAAATATATTATTAAATAATAATAATACCGGTTAATGGGTGTTCATATTATTTAAAAAAATATTTTGAAACTTATAAATATAACAGGTCATGACCTTAGATAGTTGATATCAATTGGGAATTCCGTGCAAAATACTATAAGTTAAGATTTTTTTTCAACTTTAAATCAGTTTTAATTTAGATTTAAATGGTTTCACTTTGTTGCAGTAAATAAGCTTGAAGATGGGATATATTAAACCAATTAAAATCTTAATGTTAATGGGCTTCTTGTTGATCGAATTTAATTGTGAAAAAATATGTAAGTAAATAATCAAACTAAAGACTCTATCTAGTGCAGTTATTTGTTTACATGATTAATTGTCTTTATAAGCACAAAATTAATAATACAAATTTGTCTTATGCTATTATGCAACACCGTAGCTGTATAAGGCAAACTGACGAGGTTTGTAGAACCGAAACAATTGTATGTGCTTGACTTTTGGATGTGATTTTTAAATTGAGTTTATAAATTTTATTGTTACTTAAAACATCAAATTTTAGATCTGCAGACAGGAAGTTCAATTGATCGTCCTAATATCTACTCTAGATGGTGGTATCCTCTAAAAATGGACTACTTAGAAGTTGAAGTGAAAAGTGCTAAAGATGTAATCATTGTACTATCGGAAGAACTCAATTCTTTAGAACAAAAATATGAAATTGTTTATGGTACACAGAAAAATACTAAATCGGTAATAAAAAAAGATGACAACGTTGTTGTAACCCGACAAGGACCAGTAGGCAAAAATAAGTTTGAAAAATATTGGGTTAAGATTGACAAATGCAACGGTACAATTTCTACTGGTATATATCCAAATGTAGAACCTTATATGATTTATAGTAGCCTTGAGACATTCAATGCTACTCATTTTAGATTGGCAACTTTGCCGAATGTTAAGGGGAAATGGTATATAGATTCTAAATATATTTTGTTTGATATTAGATGATTAAAGTTTTAGTTTGTTCAGATTTCTAATAAATAAAAAGTTTTCTTTATTTAGTTTTACGTACGGTTTGTGTTGAGGATCGTAATTTTTTTATTAAAAAAAAATGGAGCAATACCTAGAAAATGAAGAAAATTTAAGAAACGTCATATTCAAAACATGATTTTCTAAAGTTAATAATGATAATTTTGATATTATATACAATTTTTTTAGTCCCTATTAAGAAATCTTTTATAAATTTATACAAATTTTTCAAGACGTTCCCGGCAAAATTGAACTGATAGCACTAGTTCAAGGGCAAATTGAAACGGCGCGGATAAGGAAGAACAACTTGATGTGGTGGTTGGAGTACAGAGCATTTTTTTGTCTAAAATATTTAAAAAATAATCATAAAAACGCGTAACAAATTTTTAAATTAAACGAGCCAGAACAATGTTTTTTGTCTATTTTTTTTTGTAAGAGTTTACTTCAGTATATTTAATTTGTTAAGGGTTAAATTCTGATTTTCAAAACTAACTACATTATTTGTTATAACAAGTAACTCTCAGCACTAGTTAAAGATTAAGCAGGTAAAAGCCCGTCTTGAATAGATCATTTGATAACTAGTTACATCATTAACCGCTGCGTTAACACTAACCAGAACTATAAAAAGACATGCAAATTTTTTTGGGATTCTACAATATTTTCATACATATCTTCATCTGAAGCAACGTTTCTCAAGGCTCCTGTTAATTGAAATAAAGCATGGTTGGTTTGTTCTGGGATTTGTAGTTTTTTCATTTTCTTAAATTAAAAAAAAAAACACGTGTAATGATTACAATTTTTAGTAGATATAAATAGTAAATGTTTTATTCTGACCATAAACTGTTGAAAAATTAAAAAAAGTTTAAAAAATTTTAAAAACCAAAAAAATCTTTTTTTTCGTTTCGCATGCAATCTGTTACTTTAAAAAAAATAAAATCTTGAAAAAATTAGGTTACAATATGTTAGGTTAGGTTAGGTTAGGTTTTGCGGGGAAAGGTAAAAAAAAATTAAAAAATTGAGAAAAACCAAAAAAATTATATTTTTCTTCGTTTAGCATGCAATCTGTCACTTTCAAATAAATTAAAATAAATTTAGATTAGGTTAGGTTTTTGCTAGGGAAAGTTAAGAAATTTGAGAAAGACCAAAAAACTCTGTTTTTTACGCGTTTCGCTTGCAAAAACCAAAAAAATGTGTCCCTTTCAAAAAAAAATAAATTTTGAGAAAATCATAGGTTAGGTTAGGGTAGATTATGTTAGGTTTGGTTAGGTTTTTTTGCGGGAAGGTGAAGAAATATAAAAAAAAAATGAAAAAAACAAAAAAAAAAATTTTACGCGTTTTGCATGCAATCTGTCACTCAAAAAAAATATTTTGAAACAATCATGGACTAGGTTGGGTTAGGTTAGATTATGTTAGGTTAGGTTAGATTAGATTGAGTTTTTGCGGGGAAAGTTGGAGAAATTAAAAAAAAAATGAAAAAAACAAAAAAAAAATCATTTTTACACGTTTTGCATGCAATCTGTCACTTTCAAATAAAATAAAACAATTTTTGAAAAAATCATGAGTTAGGTTAGAATAGGTTAAGTTTTTGCGGGGGAAAAAAAAAATGCGAAAAACCAAAAAAAAAATGATTTTTACGCGTTTCGCATGCAATCTGTCACTTTAGAAAAAAAATAAGATTTTGAAAAAAAATATAGGTTAGGTTAGGTTAGGTTTTTGCGAGAAAAGGTAAAGAAATTTAAAAAGTTTTGAAAAAAACTAAAAAATCTGTTTTTTACGCGTTTCGCTTGCAATCTGTCACATTAAAAAAAAAATGAAATTTTGAAAAAATCATAGGTTAGGTTAGGTTAGATTATGTTAGGTTAGGTTAGGTTTTTGCGTAGGAAGGTAAAAAAAATTAAAAATAAATGAGAAAACCAACAAAAATTTATTTTTTAATTGATTTACATGCAATCTGTCACTTTCAAAAAAAAATAAATTTTGAAAAAATCATGAGTTAGGTTAGGTTAGATTAGGTTAAGTTTTTGCTGGAGAAATTTGAGAAATTTTAAAAAAATTTGAGAATAACAAAAAAAATATTTTTACTCGTTTTGCATGCAACTGTCACTTTAGAAATAATATGAAATTTTGAAAAAAATATAGGTTAGGTTAGGTTAGGTTTTTGCAGGGGAAGGTAAAGATATTTTACATTTTTTTTAGAAAAACCAAAAAAAAAACTATTTTTTAAGCGTTTCGCATGCAATCTGTCTCTTTCGAATAAAAAAAAATAAATCTTGAAAAAATCATGAGTTAGGTTAGGTTACGTTAGGTTAGGTTTTTGCTGGAGAAATTTAAAAAAAATTGAGAATTACAAAAAAAAATTATTTTTACTCGTTTTGCATGCAACTGTCAGTTTAGAAGTAATATGAAATTTTGAAAAAAATATAGGTTAAGTTAAGTTAGGTTTTTGCAGGGGAAGGTAAAGATATTTTAATTTTTTTTTACAAAAACCAAAAGAAAACTATTTTTTAAGCGTTTCGCTTGCAATCTGACACATTTAAAAAAAAATTATTTTTGAAAAAATCTTGGGTTAGGTTATGTTAGGTTAAGTAAGAGTAGATTTTGTTGGGTTAGATTAGGTTTTTGCGGGGGAAGGTGAAGAAATTAAAAAAAAAATTAAAAAAACCAAAAAAAAAACTATTTTTCACGCGTTTTGCATGCAATCTTCTCTTTCGAATAAAAAAAAAATAAATTTTGAAATAATCATTGGTTAGATTAGGTTATGTTAAATTAGGTTAGGCTTTTGCGGGGGAAAGTAAAAAAAAAATTAAATATTTGAGAGAACAAAAAAAAAATCTGTTTTTTACGCGTTTCGCATGCAATCTGTTACATTAGGAAAAAAATAAAATTTTGAAAATAATTATAGGTTAGGTTAGGTTAGGTTTTTGAGGAGGAAGTAAAGAATTAAAAAAAAAAATGAGAAATTCCAAAATATATTGTTATCACGCGTTTCGCTTGCAATCCGTCATTTAAAAAAAAAAATGAAATTTTGAGAAAATCAATTTTAGGTTAGGGTAGATTATGTTAGGTTAGATTAGGTTTTTGCGTGGGAAGGTAAAAAAATTTAAAAATAAATGAGAAATACCAAAAAAAATCTATTTTTTACTTGTTTTACATGCAATCTGTCACTTTAAAAAAATACATAAATTTTTAAAAAATCATAAGTTAGGTTAGGTTACGTTAGGTTAGGTTTTTGCTGGAGAAATTTAAAAAAAAATTGATAATTACAATTAGGTTTTTGAGGAAGAAGTAAAGAATTTAAAAAAAAATGAGAAAATCCAAAATATATTGTTATCACGCGTATCGCTTGCAATCCGTCATTTAAAAAAAAATATGAAATTTTGTGAAAATCATAGGTTAGGTTAGGTTAGGTTAGGTTTTTGCGCGGGAAGGTGAAAAAATGAAAAAAAAAATGAGAAAATCCAAAAAAATCTATTTTTTACGCGTTTTGCATGCAATCTATCATTTTCAAAATAAAAATAAAATTTGAAAAAATTATGAGTTAGGTTAGGTTAGATTAGGTTAAGTTTTTGCTTGGGAAAGTTAAAATTTTTTAAAAAATATTGAGAAAGACCAAAAAAATCTAAAAATCTGTTTTTACGCATTTTGCATGCAATCTGTCAATTTAGAAAAAAAATAATTCTGAAAATATCTTGGGTTACTTAAGGTTAGAATATGTTAGGTTAGGTAAGGTTTTTGCGGGAGATGGTAAAGATATTAAAAAAAATTGAGAAAAACTAAAAAAAATCTTTTTTTTACGCGTTTCGCATGCAATGTAACTTTCGAAAAAAATGAAATATTGAAAAAACATAGGTTAGGTTAGGGTAGATTAGGTTTAGAGAGGAGCTGTAACTAAATTCAAGTTTTATAGGCGTGCAGTTTATATTAGAGTACATTTTGGTGGATGGGCGGGAAACACCAATTGCAGTTGCATTGCGGTTTTACACTTTCAACACAGGGGTTTAGTACTTTCTCTTTTCAGAGCTCTGGTATCAAATGTCTACAAGGTTGGTAGCATTCAAGCAACTTGAAAAAAGACCACATAGTATGATACCAAGCACCGACTGCGCAACACAAACATATGTGATCCACTACTCCTAAAGCCATCCAATGGCCCAGCTGATATATGTGTTTGCGGACTATATAATCTTTACAACTACTTACACACTAACACACAATATTAAGCTCTAAGACCGTACCCCTATAATGAAACTTTAGTACTCTTATAATGTGCACAAGAAGATCGTGATTTTGTGGTAAATAGAAGTTATGCTAATTACTGATATTATCAAAAAAATTATCACATTTACCAAACCGTCAAAGATTTTGGTGGGACAAAAATCTTAGATCTGAATTCTGTGTTAATATACTCACACGGAGAACTAAGAAGAACACATTAACCACTTCCGCAGGGTACTAGAGCATATTTTAAAACTTTTAGAACTTAAAGTGCAGATTGCGGAAATGTAAGTTTGCCAAAACAATGGTAAAATAACTGGGCTTTTAGATCACGATAGTTGTAGCACCACTTGACCTTGATTTGGGACTACGCCAGGCTGACCAACAAAATTGGTTTTGCAGCTTTAGGGGTTTTGCACTTTGCTTCGCAAATACGTCTCTGGCTATTCTCAGATAGCAACATTGCTGATAGTGATGCAGAGCAGCAAAAAGCAATTTGTGTGAGACAAGACTGCCAAAAAATATTTTTAGCTGACAAAAACTAACATAGACAAACCAGGAAATGAGATTAGCTCTATAACAACAAACAAAATCTAGACCTAAACACAAGGGTTCAAATTGCTAGACAGCGCTAATACTGCAGCATAGTGATGGTAAGAGACTTAGTTAAAGGCTTTACTAACAAAGGGTGGGCTCAAAAAAAATTATTAGATAGAAGAGCGATACTACCGCCCTCACACTAAAATAAACGATTTTTGGAATTTTTGGAATTTCTGCTCGCCTACTCAAGTGTTATCCAGTGATTGGTTTATTCTTCTTGTTAGTGCGCTTGAATGACACTTGATATTAAATCTTTTTGATGTAATGATTGCAAGAGCATCAGCAGTGGGTGTGACATGAAATAGTTTGATAACAATCACTTGAGTGGGTAGGTAGGACAAGTAGATTACGTATTGGGGCGGGAGTTTTTAGAATTGTGTTTTTGCCCACCCATCCAAGTGTTTGTTATTAAGTGGTCGGTTTACTCTTCTTCATAGTGCACTTGAATGACAGCTGAAATTCATTCTTTTTGATGTAATAATTGCAAGAGCAGTGGGTGCGACATGGAAGTAGTTTATCTATTAGGGCGGGGTTTTTGGAACTGTATTGTAAATTACACGCTTACAAAATTTAAAGCAATTTTTCGATCGTTTACTAAAGTAAGAAAAATTGGATTACAAACACTTAAGGGGTGGGCGCGGAATACCAATTTAAACCACATGCCCACTAAATGTAAACTTAGTTATTGTCTACTCACATAAGTGTTTGTGATCAAGAAATTGGGTGGGCAGTAATTTTAATCTAAACCACACGCCCATAAAGTTTAAATTCTGTTTTTGCTACTTACCTAAGTGTTTGTGATCAAAAAGATAAAACACAAACACTTATGCGAGTGGGCAAGAACTTCAATTTAAACCACACGCATTTAAACTTAGTTCCCGCCCACCCATCCACTCAAGTGTTTGTTATCAAAACATCAGATCACAGAAACTTGGGCGGCTGGGTAGGCAACACCAATTTATACAACAAGCTCACAACACTTAAATTTAATTTCTGCCCACCTACCTATGTGTTTGATATTAAGAAATTGGATCACAAACTCTTGGGCGGGTGAGTAGGCAACGTCAATCCGAACTACACGTCCACAACATTTAAATTTAGTTCTCACCGTTTCAACAAAGTGTTTGTTATTAAAAAAATGGATTACAAACACTTGGGTGGGTGGATGGGCAACACCAGCTCTAACCTTGTGCCCAAAACATTTAAATTTAGTTTGTTATTAAGAAATTGAATCAGAAACACTTGGGCGGGTGTATGGGCAACATCAATCCAAACCACACGCCCACAACTTTTAATTTTTATTCCGCTCACCTACCAAAGTATTTGCTATCAAGAAATTATACCACAAACATTTGGGCGGGTAAGTGGGCAACACCATTCCAAACCACAATCTTACAAAACTCAGTTCCCGCCTAAGTGTTTGTTTTTAAAAAATTGGATCACAAACACTTGGGCGGGTGAGTGGGTTTAAACCACACGCCCAAATTTGAAACTTAGTTTCCGTCCGACCACCCAAATATTTGTTGTCAAAAAATTAAAAATTACATACATGTAGGACCGGACGCCCCTGTACGATACAAGACGCTTGGAACCGCCCGACCCGAGAGAGTCGAAACTGAACCGACAAGACGAACGTCACGTACAAGAGTTAAGAAGTAAGGATCGCGCTATTAATTGTTTCGTACGTTTATATTAGTTAATTTATAAAAAATGTATCAAGAGTGTAGATGTAATATGTAATTAATTAATCTGTCATAAAGAAAAACCCTGATGACAATAAACCTACAGGTGAATTAAATAGAGTGGGACTGTTTTATTTGCCGCTGAATATTATTATTTCCTACAACTTGGGGGCTCGTCCGGGATACAGAACACGCAGTGAGTAAAGTCTTGAGTACAGCTGGTATTATAGTGGCGCGCGCTAAGATGTCCGCTTTAGGGGACATTGCCGATATTGACCACAATATTACGCATCTCCAGTGTAAAACGTTGCGGGTATTATTCAGAATAATATGCGATGATCCGAACCGACGACTCAACAGAACGATGTTAAGAGAATTCCAAGGATTTACGTACAAAACGGGTTCAGATGAGTACTCATTAAAATTAGACGACATGAAAGCAAAACTGTCGTATGCAGATTTAGTGTCAGTGTGTCATGTACTCAATATCGAATACGACGGGTCCGAAGACGATGTTCGGCAAAGGATATTGACATTTCTATGCAATATCGTAGACAAAAGTGATGAAAGAATTAACCAAGACGAAGCCGAAGAAGAAAGTGAAGACGACGAACATGACGAAGAAGACGGAATAGACGGATCAGATGGGTTAGAAGACAGTGATAAGACGAAAGATGCAAATAAGACGAAATCAAAGAAGAACAGTAGAGCTGGAGACACCAACGACGACGATGAAGGTGCTGTAGCTCGAAATTATGACGTTATGAGGAACCGTTTTGCAGCCTGTTCGATCGCTTTTAGGGATATGGAAGATTCGATAAGACGATTCAACGGCAAGGATGGATATCCTATATTGAAATGGATTGACGAATTCGAAGAATTAGCTAAACTTGCAAACTGGAACGATTTCCAGAAAGTGATCTATGCCAAAAAACTTCTAGATGAACTTGCAAAGCTTTTAGTTCAGTCCGAAAAAGGTATAACTACCTGGCATCGATTAAAGGCTTTACTGAAGAGGGAATTTGAAGAGAAAGTTAGCAGCGCGGAAGTGCATAGAACATTGATGGGCAGAGCTAAGAAGAAAGAGGAAACGATGCAAGAATACACTCTGGTCATGCGCGAAATAGCTAGCCGCGCATACATCGAACCAGAAACCACCATTCAATACATCCTTGATGGAATTCCAGGTGATCCTGCAAACAAAATGATTTTGTACGGAGCCAACGACTTCCGAGAGTTTAAAGCAAAGATCAAACTCTACGAAGCGATGCACAGAAGAACTACAACGGAATCAAACTCAAAAGATAAACCTCCTAACACCAAAGTGAAAACGCCAAGTGGTGGAAAACCTCCAACCACGAAAGACAAGGGCACGCGCATGCGTTGTTATGGATGCGGAAGCAAAGGCCACGTATCTAAGGATTGTCCGTTCAAGGAACGAGGAGTAAAATGTTTCAACTGTAACGAATTTGGACACAAGGCGGGGGTGTGTCTTACCAAACCAAAAGATACCAATACCAAGAGCACCATGTTGATCAACCACGAGAAAAACCATGCTGTCAAAGATGTCAACATACGAGGAAAGTCTATACCTGCATTGTTTGACACCGGAAGCGACATCAACCTAATCAAACGCGATGCCTTTATGACGTTGGGTCCAATACGTCTACAAAACGATACAATAACGTTAACAGGCATTGGAGGCAGCAGAGTTGACACTTTAGGCAACTTCCAAATCGACATTGGAGTCGACGATGTCGTGGTAAGCACAAAGATGTACGTGGTACCAAGCGACGCTTTGAAGATCCCAATGGTCATCGGCCAAGAATTTTTGAAGAACGCTGTCATCAAGATGGACGCAAATGGGATAATGGTGACGAAGAAAGTGTGCGACGACCTTTCCGATGACGAAGCACAGATGTTAAACATTGTATGTAAAACACCTGTACTAGATCTAGGTCACGTCATCAACGCTGACCTGAGAGACGAGATCAACCAGTTACACAAGACTTACGATCCAACTAAGGAGACAAAGGAGAGTTCGTTGAAGATGAAGATCATTTTGAAGAGCGAAGTTCCCATTTATCACAGACCCAGAAGGTTGGCACATGCGGAAAAAATCGAAGTGGACAGACAGATGGAAGAATGGCTACAAGAAGGCATAATCAGACCTAGCCAGTCAGAATTCGCGAGTCCGATCGTTTTGGTGAAGAAGAAGGACGGAGCAGTACGAATTTGCCAAGACTACAGACGACTGAATGAACAAGTCGTCAAGGACAGATACTCTTTGCCCTTGATCGAGGACCAATTAGATCGTCTGCAAGGATACCGTATCTTTAGTACATTGGATTTGAAAAACGGATTCTTCCACGTGTCAATTGATGAAGAAAGTCGAAAATATACATCTTTTGTCACGCCAACAGCCCAGTACGAGTTCATAAAGACGCCATTTGGTTTGTGCAACTCGCCGGCCATGTTCCAGAGATTCATCAACGAAGTATTCAAAGAACACATCAAAGATGGAATCTTACTAACCTACATGGACGACTTGGTAGTGCTCGCCAAAAACGAAGAAGAAGCAGTGAGGAGATTGGCCATAGTTTTAAAGACGGCTGAAGAGTATGGTCTCCAAATTCAATGGAAGAAGTGTCAGTTCCTAACGAATACCATCGATTATTTGGGACATCGGATCGAAGTCGGAAAGATAAGGCCATCGTCAGCGAAAGTGAATGCCGTGATGAAATTTCCCAAACCCGTTACGGTGAAGCAGGTACAAAGCTTTCTAGGCTTGACGGGGTACTTCAGGAAGTTTGTTAAGGATTATTCGATAATCGCAAGACCCCTTAGCAACTTAACAAGACAGAATGTTCCTTTTACCTTTGGCGACGAAGAAAATCTAGCCTTTGAGAAGTTGAAGCGAATACTGTCGACAGAACCAGTCCTGGGGATGTACGATGTAAACGCGGTCACCGAACTGCATACAGACGCCTGTATAGACGGATTCGGGGCGATCTTGTTACAAAAGAACGACTCCGGTGAACTTCACCCAATCTTCTATATGAGCAAAAAAACCTCAGAGGCCGAACGAAAGTACAGCAGCTACGAACTGGAGGTTCTCGCCGTCATATACGCTTTACGACAATTCAGAGTATACCTACTCGGGTTGACATTCAAAATCGCAACTGATTGCTCAGCCTTAACGTTAACGATGAAGAAACAAGACTTATGTACTAGAGTCGCACGATGGGCCATGCTGTTAAGCGAGTTCAATTATTCCATCGAGCACCGACCTGGTACCAGGATGAAACATGCTGAGGCTCTATCCCGAAACAGTGTGATGTTAGTCGTCAAGAATGAACTGATTGCGTCCGTGGAGTCTGCTCAATCACGAGATGAGCATCTATGCGTCATTAGGCAACTTCTATCCACTGGTCGACCATACAAAGAGTACGTGTTGAGGAACGACTTGCTCTACCGAGAACACGAGGGTAGGACATTGCTGGTCGTCCCAGAGCTGATGCAAGCTGGCATCGTAAAGAGTTTCCATGAGAACAATGGTCACTTTGCTATCAAGAAGACCAAGGACCTGGTTCTCAGAGAATTTTGGTTTCCAAGGATGCAAGAGAGGATTGAGGAATGCGTGAGGAACTGCATCCCATGCATCCTATCCGAAAAGAAGACGGGAAAGGCCGAAGGGTTCCTGAATCCTATTAGCAAGGATAAGCTACCACTTACTACCTACCATATCGATCACCTTGGTCCTATGGCAGCCACAGGCAAGGGATACAAGTACCTGTTTGTAATCATTGATGGATTTAGCAAATTTGTCTGGTTGTACCCTACGAAAACGGTGACAAGTCAAGAAGCCATTGCAAAGCTTGAGGTCCAAAAGCAAACCTTTGGGAATCCAAAGCGCATTATTGCAGACAGAGGGACCGCCTTCACGTCTACAGCCTTTGAAGATTACTGCAGAACTGAAAGAATCGATCTGACCCACATCACCACGGGAGTTGCTCGTGCGAACGGTCAGGTAGAACGAATGAACAAAACCATAATTCCCATCCTTACAAAACTTTCACTGGAAGAAGAGGCGAAATGGTACCAAAATGTAGAAGACGTACAAAGGGCACTGAACAGGACTCACCAAAGGAGCATCGACACGACCCCATTCGAACTGTTGTTTGGAGTGCAGATGCGTCATCCCAGTGATCCTGGTTTGGAAGAGTTAATACAAAAGGAGTACCGTCGAACGTTCCTGGAAGATCGAGAAGAAGTCCGAAAGGCTGCTAAAGAGCAAATTTTGAAATTGCAGGAAGAGAACCGAAGAACCTACAACAAACGACGGAAGCTGGCCAGAACTTACCAGATTGGTGACCTCATCGCCATAAAGCGAACCCAGTTCACCAATTTGGGCAAATTTAAACGTAAATTTCTAGGTCCATACAGAGTAACCAGAGTCAAAAGTTGGTCCAGAAGAGGGTCCCAAGAAGACATCCACTGCAGCCGACTTCGTGAAACCGTGGGCACTCTGTTCCGAAGGCGACCGTGGAGAAGATGACAAATCCGAGGATGAGGCAACCGGCGTCGACCACGAGGACGAGATCGAAAGTACGGATGGCCGAGTTGTAGGACCGGACGCCCCTGTACGATACAAGACGCTTGGAACCGCCCGACCCGAGAGAGTCGAAACTGAACCGACAAGACGAACGTCACGTACAAGAGTTAAGAAGTAAGGATCGCGCTATTAATTGTTTCGTACGTTTATATTAGTTAATTTATAAAAAATGTATCAAGAGTGTAGATGTAATATGTAATTAATTAATCTGTCATAAAGAAAAACCCTGATGACAATAAACCTACAGGTGAATTAAATAGAGTGGGACTGTTTTATTTGCCGCTGAATATTATTATTTCCTACATACATAAGGGCGGGTGGGCGCAAAACAGCAATTTAAGCTACAAAATCTTTATTTAAAAAATTTAATTGTTGCCTACTTGAATTTAAATTAACCTCAAAAACAAGTTTGAGGCAATTCTAAAAACAAAGCTCTTCAATAACTTAATTTTTTTTTAAACAACCAATAGGAATTTTCAAATGCGGTTTTAAAATTTGACATAACGGTACTTGATACTGCAAGAAAACTTTATTAAAGTAATTATTTGTTGCCTACTTGATTTTAAATTAACTTTAAAAAAAAATTTAAGTAAATTCTAAAATCAAAACTCTTCAGTAATTTTTGATTTTTGAAGGAGTCAATGGGAATTTTGTAATGCGGTTTTAAAATTTGAAATCAACATACTTGATTCTATAAGAAAACCTAATTTAAAGTTTATATTTATTTCTTACTTAATTTTAAATAAATTTCTAAAACAAGTTTAAGGACATTCCAAAAACAAAATTCTTCAGTTATTTAAGATTTTTGAAGCAATCAATAAGAATTTTCTAATTTAGTTTTAAAATTTAAAGTTAACATACCTGATGTCATAAGAAAACCTTATTTAAAGTTTACATTTATTGCTTACTTGATTTTAAATAAACCTCAAAAACAAGTTTCAGGAAATTCCAAAAACAAACTTTTTCAGTAATTTAAGATTTTTTAAGCAACCAAAGGAATTTTTTTAAAACGGTTTAAAAATTTAAAATTAGCACCCCTGATTCCATAATGAAACCTTATTTAAAAGATTCAGTTGTTGCCTATTTAATTTTAAATTTACGTCAAAATGAGTTTTAAGAAAATTCCAAAAACAAAACTCTTTAGTAATTTCAATTTTTTGAAACAACCAATAAGAATTGTCAAATATGGTTTAAAATTTAAAATCAACAAAGAAGTTATTTTGGTAATATTTATTTACTTGCTTGTGAATATTTGTTTAAAACAAAAATAAAATCTTGTTTCAAAAAGAATATTATTTTTATCTTTCATCTCTTAATTACAAAATGCAGATGCTATAACTCACCCACCAATCGGATTAATAACAATTTTTTTTTTATTAATTTAAAATTAAGTTTCTAATTCAAAAATGAACTGAATAAAGGAATTGAATCTAAAGATATAAACGACTACCTATAGATTAAATTGAAATTAAAAAAGATTTCAAAATAAACCATCAGCGATGATCGAAACGTTCATGTAATTGCTTGCATTACTCTTCCCAATCCAATAAGTGTTCGCTTTGCAATATGAACTGAAAATGTATTGGGGCAATCAATTCCCTATGTTCAAAGTCATTCTTGCTTGCCTGCGTTGCGATCACGTATTAATATTGAGGAGTAATTAAAGTGGAGCTCCCGTGTGCCGCCTCTGAGTCTTGCAACGGTCTAATTGTCGGACAACCTGCCCAATAAATTAGGCGAGTGGGCGAGTTGGAATTCGTGTAACATGTAATTACAATTAAGACTTGTCTTACGGTAGCTGCGATCCCGGCTAATGGCTCTACTTTGCTGCTGCTAGTCTCTCGCCACAATCGAGAATCGTGGAGGATGGAAGACAAAAAAAACTATATATAATGAAACACGAACTAGCCGTCCTAGCTAAGAGATTAAAATATGCTAATCGTAATTTTTAAATTAATTTAATTTAATGTTAAATCATTTTCTTTACCAATTTCGTATATATTTTTAACCAAAATTTGCATTTAAATTAAATAAAAAATATGTCGGTATTTAAGGGATGTTCTTTTTTTGTTTATGCCGAGTTTTTGTTCTTAAGTGAAGGGTTATTATTCAAATTGAGTTTTAATCAAAAATTTCAAATTACGTATTTTATTTTCTACTTAAATATTGTAACGTTCAACAATGTTTGCATTTCAAGTAGACAAACAGTTAAATAAAATTGATATTAGAAAACAGTAATTTTAAAAAATTATTAAATTACAAACTTAATCTAATTTAGTTAACTCTAATGTTATAAGTAGTTTTAAATGTTTACGGAAAGTAAACTTGGATTTAATATAATTAATGTAATAACTAGTTTATAGAACATAATACAGGTGTCAACGTTTTATTGTAAAAAAATATTTTTAAAGTTTTCACAAGGCTTGCTCCTACCGACTGCGCCATTTTGATTTCTATTTTGAACACGGTTCTTTTCAACAAACAATTAGAAACTTGAACAAACTAGGAAGACGTAACATTTTATTTACCGACTGCGTCATTTAGTTTGCGCATTCAGTTTGTAAGTCTTCACAATCAAAAATAGTTTTATTACTTCACAACTTTGACTGATGAATGTTTAATTAGGGCAATTGGTAGGTTTTAATAAATCTAGCTCTTTTTGTGCACACATAAACGTTGTCAAAAAAATTGTACAATAATCCTTTCAACTAAACTATTTTTTTTTTAATTAATGTTTTAACAAGCTTTAATGACAGAAATAAGATTTCCAAAACACAATTAAAACCTCATTGAGTTAATTAAATATGTTAATCAGATTCACAGCTGTTATCAAAAACATTATCGTAATAAAAACATAAATTATTGGTCGCATAGTAAAATTATAATTGTAGACAAATTAAAATTTATAAACAACCCAAAACATTACGAAACTTTTACAATCGCATCTTGTAAATTAATTAACCTGTCTTTAATGCCGCATCACCAATTTTATTGGGCGTCCAATTTACATGTAATTATTACACCTTACAATTTTCGTATATATTGTATGAATGATAATTAATTAACGGATTTAATAAATTACAATAACTCGGGACATTAATAGAGCAATAAAGTTGTTTAATAATACTTATTGCTAAACGGTTTTAATCATGGCACGCACAATATTTTATTGTTTGTTATTAAATTTAACCGTTTTAATAATACCATTTATTGATAAAAAAGAATGTTGTCGTTTTTTATCCAATTAATCCAAGAAATCGCGTTCATTATTTATCGATGTAAAAGGAAACTGGCTTACTACATCCGGTGATATTGCAGAAAAAATATAGTTGCTACAATTTTATTTATTTTTAATCATGTGGGTTTATTTTTATTTTCTTTAGTGTCTTCAATAATTAAAAAGTAAACGAAGACGTTAATGTCATGGTACATTACTTCATTACGAGAGGCGAGAAGGATTTTATAGGCGATTTGCACGTTTTATTTATACTGGCGCGTTCTATTTTCAGATTCGCTATTTTTTTCATTTTGTTATTGGTCTAGTAAATTAAAGTTTTCTGTCGGCGTTTAGTTTAGTGATAATTAAGTAAAGGCATAAATATTGTAACTAAACTGAAATTAAATTCTAATTATAAAACTGGAAAATTGAAATAAATTTATTAGATCATAAATTTGGGGTTGTAAAATTATAAAAGTAATTTGAATTAATAACTGGTTATCTAAAGTAAAGCTAGGTGATCTACCTCTAATGTATTATTATCTATCAATACAATTTTTATAAGACTTTAATATAATTTATCAATAATTAGTAATGTCAAAAAAGTCTTGTCAGTTTTTGCTCTTTGGTGGTTCTCTTTTGTCATTAGTATTTAAATGCACTTATTTAAAAAGTTTTATCTACTGTGTTACGTCAACCAAATATTTGCGTTAGTTTAAACGTGTTTAGTTTACCGTCGCATACAAGCAGTGCTAAGCGGAAATGTTTAAAGTAAAATTACCTGGTATAATCATCAACATTTTTTCAAAATTAAAAAGATCATTTTTATCAAAATAATAGCGCTTGCAAAAATTGCAAAGGCTGTATTTATAAAAGGATTGTTTCTAACAAAGTAAACAAGATGCAAAAAGTGAAGAGAATAAAGGAAAAAAAAATTAAACTAAAAATTATGAAAAAACGACAAAATGAAAAAATATTAAAGTTCTAAACCAGTATTAAAAGAGGCAGAGAAAATTAAAATGTCTTACATTCTTGGTACTTTACCCCAGTTCCATAACCTTAAAAACAAAACAAAACTTGAAAAATTACTGGGAGTGCTAGCTACAATCAGGAAAGGGGATCAAAAGCACTTCCGATGCTGGTATACTTATATGTCTTAAAAATGTTGTATTAGATTAAAAAATATTTTAAATCGATTTATTAAAAATTGTTGTTGAGCTATAGCCGTTTTTTAAGTTTTTTTATCTGGTTAGTGGTGGAAAAGATGTAAAAAAACACACTTTAATTTAGTATATATGGTGAAAATATGATCATTGTGTTGGAAAAATTATTTGAACCATATACAATTTTCCAATTTATTTAATTAATTCTTAATTGTTTGCAACGACATTTATGTTGTTAGTTTTTTTAAATTGTTTTAAATATTAATAAATTGGTATTAAAATGTCAGTGGCGTAGCTAGGATTTTTAGATTCTACCGTAACATATTGAGAAGAGCCCCGTTTAGAAGAAACGTACAATTTTGTTATTTTTTTAGTTTATTTTGTTTGTAACTCCTTATTTCTTCCAGATTTTGAAATAAGCGGCAGTGGTCCTTCTGTGTTTGTGAGTCCTTCCGCATTGCTTACAGGTAGCTACTCTACTTTACATTAAAAGTGCTGTGAAGTTAGTTATTTTTATGTGATGTTGACAAAAGAGCAAGCGTTTTAAACGTTTGTGTAACCGGAAAGAATTGGTTATGAAAAGTAGTGCAGTATGCAATACATGTTAACAATAATTGCAAAGGAATTGAACCTCTCTTCTCGTAACTGGGATTTTGGAAACTTTAGAGGTGTAGTGTTTTTGCGTACCAAAACTCTCTGGTTCGGGTCCATTGTTTTTTGTAAGACTTAGTTTTTACTTTTTTCCTACCCATGCTATCTTTTCTTTTTCTTGCCTTATTCTTTGATATAGAACTTTGTTGACGACAACTTGTCAGAATAAGTATAAAATGGAAAGAATTAAATTTATGGAATATAATGATGGACAATCAATCCAACAAATTGTTTACAAAACAAGGGAGGGACTAGGGTATTTCGCTCGGTAGCAGTGGCGACATGGTTGGTCCCGACTAACTATCATCAAGCAACTGCTATATTTTTTTTTTTTTTTATTTTTTTTTTTATTAAGGACGTAGTGAGGCCTTGGCCTCAGCAAGTGGCCCTTGAGAATAACTAACGCAGGGCAATACTTTTCGATTATCTTTTCTACGTTAGTTCTGTTGTCATTTTGTCCTTATCATGTCTGTCTCTAGTCTATTATTAATTTGAGATGAGCTGGTTTCGGCCTTGTGGGATTTACACAGACTGCTGCGGCAACACATGCTGTCCCCGGCTCATCTCTCCTTATACCCTATTTGTTGTCTGTCCTATACTGACGATCATCTCTCCATTATCTTCATTGCTATTTTCTATGTTCTTTTGCTTCCACTTAGCTTCTCTTTTCTCCTTCCTTTGTCTTTTGTGGCTTTTGATGTGTGTGTTTACTTCTTCCATTTTTGTTCATTTAGATCTTGAGTTTTCAAACTTCTCTACCTTTTTTTCTCATTACTGCCGTTACATAGTTTCTTAATGCTCTCCATTTGTTTTCGTTATTCAGGCAAATATTAATTATTGAAGATTTATCAATTTTGTTTTCTAATACAATCTCTAATTCTTTCCTATCATTCTCCTACGCTTTGCACTCTATTAGCGTATGTTCTGCGTCATACGTGTCTTCTTGGCAGAATATACATTTCTCTTCTTTCTCCATTTTATTTATATTTGGTAAATACTTTCCAAAGGCTCCATGTCCGGTGAGAAGTTGTGTTGTATAGTAACACGTCTTCGGTTTATTCTCTACCCATTCTTTTATTTCTGGTATTAACTCTCTTGTCCATTCACCTTTTTCTCCGTTTTTCCACTGTGTCTGCCATTTTTTTATTGTATTATTTTTTGGTTGTCTATTTGCTTCTTATTTACTATTTCCATCATTTACCAGTTTCTTTATGTTTAATCTTTCTTCTACCATCAAGTCTGCGGGTAGTGTCGCCGCGATTATCTCTAGCGCTTCTTGCGACACCGTTCTGTAAGCCCTACATATCCTTAACGAGCTTGTTCTAGTGGTTCGTCTTATTTCTTTTTTGTTTTTTTGTCTTTAAGGCATCTCCCCATGTTTCTGCGGCGTACAATAGTTTACTTTTGGCCGCCGTTGCCATTAGCCTTCTTGCCTCTTGTCCTGGTCCTCCCTTGTTTGGCAAAAGCCTACTAGCATTCCTTCCATTTTCTTTGTTCCTCTTACCGCTTCCTTAATCTGTTTGTTCCATCCTTTTGCTTTCAGTGTAACTCTAAGGTATTTAATCTTCTTCCCTATGGTTATTATTTGTTTGTCTACCTGTATTTTTCCGGTTCCTCTATTTGTCCTCTTTGTCGATAACCATGCCGCTTCCGTTTTCTGCGGTGCTAATTCTAGCTTTTTACTTTTTATCCATCTCTTTATCATACTAATTGTCAACTCTAGCCTTTCCTTTAGTACTTCTATGTCTGCATCCTTACCTACTAAAGCCAAGTCGTCAGCAAACGCCGTTATCGTCACCCCGTCTAGCAGCCGCATTCCGAGAAGCTCATTATATACTAAGTTTCATAATTTAGGTCCAAGTGCTGAGCCTTGTATTACCCCTCTGGTCAGTCTAAATTTACCCTTTTTGGTCACTAAGTTTCTTCCTTGTAGATAACTCCATATTATCTTGATCGTTTTCTTTGTCAATTCTTTCTTTTTTGCTGCTTCTATAATTGCTTCCCATAGTACGCTATTAAACGCGTTTTGTATATCCAACGCTATTATGATGCAATGCTGTATTTTCCTATGTGAGCCGCTGTTTGCTTCTTTTGCTACCGCTTTTACCTTCTCGATAGCTCCTAGCGTCGATCTCCCTTTGGTAAATCCGTATTGTTCACTTTTCCATTCACCCTTTTCTTCTATTTCTTTCTCTATTATAATAATCTTTATTTAGTTTTGAAGATACATACATACATAAGATAACATAACATATATTTCAAAAACTACGTCAATAAAAAAGAAATTTAAAAATAATAATACTAGATTAAAATTCAAAAATAATAATAATTTAGTTGATTTCAAGCAATATGACGTTAATCTACCATTGCACCAGCCTACCAAGTCGGTGTCCTTAAAGCTACCCTATCACAACCATTCAATCCGCTTACATCACCAAAACCGTTAGTACCCACCTAAAGAAGACGCCATTGATAAAAACCGCTTTACAATCCAACTACCGTGTACTCAAGAGGAACCCGAAGAGAGAAATACAAAAAATAAACTATCCACTCTGAACGCAGAAAACTGATGCTAAACCTGGCTTAACCATCAATACGGCACGCGTCGCCTACACACTTGCACCCAACTTTGTCATCACCGTCACTACCGCTAACAGAAACAAAGTCCAGCTAAACCCACTTAAAAAAAATCTGCAAACAACTTTAGAAGAGAAAAAAAAAGTCAACAACCACGGAAACACCCAAACTCAGTACAATAGTACCGTAATCCAATGTCGACGCCACATGGACACCACCTTTAAACAATCAGATGAAATTGGAAACTTTGCCTCGGGAGTTAACAGGAATTGTTGCAACAGCTAGTAGGCGGAGTAGCACAAACCTTTTGTCGGATTATAGCCGTTTTTGTTGGTTAGGGGTGGAAAAGGAAATTGATTTGATTCAGATACAATTTTTCAATTTAAGTTTGTTATTTGTTTTTAAAATCATTTTAAAAATCAACAAATCGGACTCAAAATGTCAGTGGCAAAGCTAGGATTTTTAGGATTTTTAGGCTTTTTCTTGAGAAAGGTTTTTCCAAAGAAGGCGTACAATTTTGTGTTTTTTTTTTTAGTTTTGTTTGTTTTATTTTTTTCAAGTTTTGAAACAGTGTTTTCTTTGTGTTTGTGGGGCTTTTTGCATTGCTTACAGGTAGCTATTCCACATTGCATTAAAATTGCTGAGAATTTTCTTCTCTGTTATGTGCTGCCAACAAGAGAACGTGCGTTTTAAACGTTAGTGTAATCGGACTTTTATTGGTTATAAAAAATAGTTTCGTATTGCAACACAATTTCTAACAATAATTGCAGAACTGGGATTCTTTTTTTCTAATTGGGGTTTTGGTTTCAAGTGAGTAAGCTCAACTTTTGAGGTGTAGTGTATTTTGCGTACTCGGATTCCTTGACCCGAGTCCAAATATCCTTATTTCTTTTCAGATATTGCGCAGGGAAGCTAAATCTAGCTTTTAACGGCACCATAATACTTTGTTCTTTGTAAAACTTATTTCATACTTATTTTCTTACCTATGCTATTTTCTTACCCATGCTAACCTTTCTTTCCACTAACTCATTTGTTGATATAGAACTGAGTTGACAACAATCAGAAAAAGGATAAAATGAAAAGATCTAAGTTTATGAAATAATAAGATGACAAACAAACCTGAACAATAGAAGGATACCCGAATTCCGGTTGGGAGCATTGGCAATATGGTAGGTCTTGCTTGACCGTCATTATGCAACTGCTATAAAACAACATTAGATGCTTGAACTATCAAATGTGTACAAAGCCCAGTCTACTGAGAATTGTGAAGAAAGTGACACTAATCCACTGAGCAAACCGCACAAAAAGTTGAACATGGTTTATGATACGATTAAATTGGTGTAACAAGGCTTTTTTTTTTTGGTACTTCTGCTTTGATGTTCTTTAATAAGTTAGTAAGCTTAAAGTTTTTAAGTAATTGTCAAAGATTTTTTTTACCCTTTTTTAGTTTACTCTCGGAGGCAGGCTTCTCAGTACATGTTTTATGTCTGTTGGTCTTGTTTTGTAGAACCAATTCCTTCCCGCAGTTAATCTAATATTGTTTAGCCATCTCTTTTGTGGTCAATTTCTGCAAAGAAAAAAGAGTTTTTTTTGGTTGCCATAGTGTGACATTGAGTGCTTATCTATAGCTGCTTGAAACGTGGCCAACCTAACTTTATTTTGACTTTGCCATATTTTACGTTTGTTACTTTTGGTTTTGCTCTGAATGTCTTGTTCTTGATTTTGTCCCGTAAGAATATTTTGATCATAGTGCGTTCCATTGCTCTTTGTGTTGTTTGCATTCAATTCATATTTTTTTTAGTAAGATTTATGGTTTCTAGGTTGTTGACTTCTGCTGTTTGATTTTCTTTTCATAGCTTTATTATGTGCACAAGGTAAATATAGTAGTCTACGCATTTAATGGTTTTATTGTCAAATTATGTTTTTTGGATTTGTTGGATATAATTTCATTTTTAGTCCGATTTTTTTAGTTGCTGTAGCATGTCTGATAATTCTTATAGATTGTTTGATATTAAGACGATGTAGTCGGCAAACCGTTGGTGGTTTAGGTCTATTTTTATTTTTTTTAAATCCTCTTTGAGTTTTTTGAAAACGTCTTTTAGACTTGCCAAAAAGAGTTTTGGGTTGTTTTGTCACACTCTTCTGGCAATTTTTATTTCATTTGTTGTGTCTCCGTCGTTTATCTTTAATGCAGTGTCACATTTTTATATATGTTTTTATGTATGTCAGAGTATCTGGGTATTTTGTGTGTTCTTCAGGGCTTTTATAACTGACCAACTATTTTTTTTAATATTTTAAAGCTGGTCTTACCTGTCAATTTGTTTACTGATATAGAATTGATTTTCTTCTTTATAATGTTATCACTTAATGTTTAGGCTTTAAGTAAGTGGTCCCAGGTTGTATCTCAGCCTTTTTTAATATGTAGAAATTTTGTTGGTATATTTTTGGTAAAAATCTATGGTTTGGTACTATGTTTGCGTCAGTTGGCCAGTATTTAGGTTTAACTGTGATTTAAAGGCCACTAACCGTCTGTTTTTATTGCGTTTAAAAATTTTCGTCTTTTTGTGTTTATTAGTCTTCCCTATGATATATCTATTATTTTTGTTTTTTAGTATAAAGATGTGATTTTTTTTAATATTTTGTTGGGCAGTATATTGCTGCAACTGTGATTTGGTAATTTTTGGTCTTAATACTAATAGAGCTAGCTTGTATTTTCTCAGTTTTTTATATTATTGTTCTTTATAACGTAGTATGTTATCTTTGGAGAGAGCGTAGCGCAGTGGTCTAGGCATCTGACCTCTGTACCGATGATCGTAGATTCGATTCTCATATACCGTGATAAATTTTTCACATGTCTATAAGCTCGCTCTTTCACTCCCCAACCCGCCTTGTCAGCGTAGCGGTTTACGGCTAAAACCTTCTCTGATGGAGTGATGAAATCTCTCTAGTGGTTTGGAATCCACTTAAAACTGTAGGCTCTGTGTAATGTAAGTTGCTAGCATTACAAGCATAAAAGAGGCTATGCGCCAGCTATCAATTATTTATAATTATTTATTTTGACTGATTATTTTTATTTGCAGGCAATGTGTACTGCATTGTGCACAAATATGGAAACACATAGACTGAGTTCAGACGTTTCTTTATCCAAGCTAAGGTTGGCCAACCGTTTGCTCAAATTTATTTGAGAAAGATTGTAACATTGGCATGTTACAAAATTTACCTTAAGATTTGGTAGGTTTATAATATTAAAACTTACAACTCTATTATATGGTCTTGATAAGTCATAAATATTTTTTTGTAAATTGCATTCTTGAATTATTTTGTGTTCTTACTTTTTCATTGGGAAAGCTAAGTTTGTCTATAAACTTTGTTTTAACTTTTTGCATTTTTTTTAAACCATACATCTTTAATAATTAACGAGATGTATAAAATATATAAAGAAGAGACGCAATGTCCTCAAATGAGACAGTTGTAAAAGCAATAATTTCGAATAAAGCCTAGATAAATAGGTAAATTTATACGAATGCCACAACGACATATGTAGCGCTCGTTACTATTTGTTCAATCGAACAACCCAATAATAACATTAAAAAATTAAATTTATGAAAAAATATTCTAAACTAAAAACATCCATAGACGCGTTTCGAGGTTTACCTCTCATCAGTATGGCTTTATTTATTTAAACTTAATAATAGATTTTTAACTTACTTCGTCACCACAATTCAAAGAGAATATTCACTTTGAATTGTGGTGGTGAACAATGTTGACGAAGTAAGTTAAAAATCTATTATTAAGTTTAAATAAATAAAGCCATACTGATGAGAGGTAAACCTCGAAACGCGCCTATGGATGTTTTTTGTTTAGAATATTTTTTCATAAAGTTAATTTTTTAATGTTATTAACGAGATGGTTTTTGTCACGGAGAACATTGGTCTTTTTTAAAATGTTTGCCCGCGCATTTTACACAGCATTTTACAAGGCTTCTTAAAAGTTTTAAAAAATATTTACTGTCAGTTCATAAATGTGGGACCACAACTCTTCATAGTTTACATTTTACGTTTGATATTTTCAAAGATTTTTAATCCGCAACTATTTTAGGTCAATGTTTATAGACTATTTAAATCTTGCTTTCAATGTGATAGTTTTATCGAGTGCCGTTTTACTTGTCAAAATTTAAAAGTATTTTTATGTTATTGTAATATAACACATAAATTATATCAGATTTTTATCAAAATCAAACAAACGAATTTTTTGAAATAGCTGTAACAAAGAATTTTAAAACTTTGCTGTTAAAGTAAACAGATTCTCGAAGGCACGGATTTGGTTTTATTGCTATGTGAAACCGCAATGCATTAGACTACTACTATGCCATGCTTTCTTTTAAAGTTTTTTTAACTTTTACTAGTTTGACTTTGGGTTTACCGTAAAGCAACAAAATGTCAACAAAAAAAAACTTTCAGAAAGCGAAGTTAGTTTTTTTAATAATCATACCGTTTATAAAAAAACTAAAAAAATATAGATAAAAACAGATTTATCATCTTTTTCTATATTGACTTCTATAAATTACCAAACTTGTGTGGGTAGATATCAGTGGCGGTTTAAGACGACAAGCTAGTTTCAATAGGGTGCGCCACAGGCGTTTGGAAATGTATAGTTTTTCTGCAAGATTTTTTCCAATTTGTTCAAAATATAATTTTATTTGTGACATTTGTGACTGCAAATAGATTCTTATCGAACCGTTTGGAATCGAGTAGCTTGCTACGATACTAAAAACTGTACTAACGCTATCTTGTGGTGGCATTGATGATGCAAAGTTAAGACGGATTTACAGTTATCTTAAACCACCGGAGGTGACTGTTAATGAAAACAAAAAAGCGACCAGCTAAATATGCATATCATAGAGGAATGCAACGGTAAATTATCCTTATTATTTTTACATAACAACATCATTCAATTTCAAACCTACTGGTAGGAGTGAATAAAAAAAAACATTAATGTAAAATAAAATGATAAAATAGAAACACCAAATACCAAAAGTTTATTTAAATCAAAATACTTGGACAACACTATCAAAGAGATTATCAAACTTAGCCTTGCAAAAACAAGATGGAAGGGATCTGGTTGTTACCGCAAAACCGGAAAAAACAACACTTCTCTGTAAATAAAACACGGACAACACTTTGAAACTTACGCATGACATTACTTTTTGACTTTCTTCTTTGCGTAAATCCGGTTGTTATACTATCTTAGTCTATGTAATTTAGATTTGGCACTAGTTCAAGGCTGATTTATTGTTTTGGAAATTTTTACAAATCAACTGTGGCACGTATGGTGTTTGTTTTTTTGTCTTTGTTTCTTACTTTTTGTTTTGTTTTTTTTTTGTTTTTTTTTTGTTTTTTTAATGTTTCTATTGTCTCTTTTTTTTGTGGTTTTTATTTTGAGTGTTAGCTACTAATGTTTGTTTTTCTAAATTTTTCTGTACTGTTGTTGGAAAGTATCTTAGCGCTTTTTATTTATTTTTATTCCTTAAGTGTTTCTAATAAATTGTTGTTTCATCCACTTTGCTAATTTAACTTTCTAGTTTTTCAATTTTTTTCAAGCCATTCATTTTACTAGAGTGAGTTTTTCATTATTGTCTGTTTCTTTTTTACCAAATAAACATTTTTCTTTTTCTTCCATTTTGTATTTTTAATATATAATATATAATGTCATTGCACGTTTTGGATTCATTTTTTTAATTTTTTTTAATTTCTAGGATTAGTTTTTTTGTGTATTTTTTCTTTTTTTTATTTACTCTATTGTCTCTATTTTATTTTATTTTGCACTTATGGTTGCTTCCATTTTATTGGTATCTTTTTTTACAATTTTTTTTTAATTCTTAAACGTTTTTTATCATTGATGCCGCAATCACTTCTTATATATACTATAGGCTCTGCTGATCCTTAACGAGCTACGAAAGCGAACTTATTTTTTTTTGTTATCAGTCTTTTGGCTTTCTTTTCTTGACTTTTCTTGTTTGGCTTTTAGTTTATTTTTTTATTTTTTGTCTGATTTTTCTATTATTTTGTACGGCATTCTTCATAGATTTCCGCCTATAGATTTAATTTTTTTTTTTCAACATTTTTACCTGCTATTGTTGATTTTTTTTAAGATTTCTTTGTTTGAATCTTTTTTTGTTTGTTTTTTTTTAACTTCTTTTTCCTGTTTATTTTGTTTTTTGTCACTTTTTTTGTTTCTATGACTTTCTTTATCTCAAACACAAAGTCAACATAATAATAGGTGATTTCAACGCAAAAGTAGAAAGCCACAAATTTGATATTGTTAGTTTACATGGACCCAATCTAAGACAAAAAGACCGCTTAATTTAATTCTGCCAAGAAGAAAATATCCAAATTACATCTACATGGATTGATCTACAACTAAGGAGATTATATATTTAAAAATCTTCAGCAGACAGTTTAGAAAGAATAGTCCAAAATCAAATCGTCAACTTCTTAATAAATAGATGTTTTTGCTTATCAACAAGAAAGGTGTGTAGGATTTTCTTGTTTGGTAAGCATACTGCCCCGTCCCATATGTACCTGTTCACTATTTTTTTAATAGTTTTTGTATGAAGGACATCGAGCTGATTGGTTTGTAGAATTTAGTCAGAGCTTACGTGGTCCCAGCTTTGCTATAAATACCATTTTGGCCTCTATCCAGCTGCTCGGTATATGTAAAAGTGCTAAGCTGCTAAGCTTGCTTTAAGGATCTTGCCGAGGTTTTCTCAAAACTGCAAACTTTTTTTGTAGCATGATGAGATAGATTTTGTTGGTTTTTGACGATTTGAATATGTTGATACTCTATTTGATTATAGTTTTAATTTATTCTCAAACTTTTTTGTTTGTATATTTATTTGGCAGTTTAAGGTTCTCTGGATCAGGAGTTTTCAAGAACGTAGAGCTTGGGAAGTGTATTTTTTTCAGAATGTCTTTGACTGACTCTGTGTACTTTTTGTTTTTGGTCAGCAAGGAACAAATGTTTTTAGTGCAATTGTTGCTTAAAGCTTTTTGGAGGCTGGAGTATGTGCGATCGTAATGAAAGTTCTTACAGTATCTTCTTCATGATTTATTTAAATTTTTTAATGGTTTTATTATATGCTATGAGACTGGTTTTATAAGTGGTTCTGTCACTTTTTTTTTTGGCTATTTTTGGCTTTATTGCCTTTACCTTGTCACCAAATGAACTTGTTGAAAAAATGTTTGACAATGTTTGGGCAACTTTTTTCAAATGCGGTTTTAATAGAGTTGACAAACATATCACTCATTATCTCCAGCTTGTGTGAAGTTTTTGCTTTTTTTAAACAGACCTTAAATTGTCTATTTTATTGTATAGATTCTAGTTAGTTTTTTCAAATTTCTGTATTTTAGAAGGATCGTTTCTACTAATTCTATATTGAACCAGATGTATGCTAAATCAGACAACGAAGCTTGTTCGACATGTACTAAATTTCTACTGCTTACCCCCTACAACCCGCAGCGTTCTGCCTTTATTAGACCAAACTGCGTTAACAAAAAAATTAATTAACGATTTTAGAAAAAGGATGATGGCATCAAATATTTACTTTTTGCATCGGATCTAGCCTCTGGTGAATATAATGCTCTCATTGCTTTTCAAGTCGGGTTTAATTATATAAATGTAAAATATTTCTAATATACATGTTAAGTATATCAGAAAATACTTGTATATTAAAGCAAAGAAAAATACTTCTAGAAAATTTTTTTTACTAATTAAAAAATATTATTTAATGCAAAACTGAAAGGAGTCAGACCGAAGGTTTTAGTATAAAAAAATAGTACGTATAAAACGCACAATTTTGTTGTCTAGCCATAGGCATTTTAATTGCTAGTTACGCTTCTGCCAATTATTCTAAATTGTAAGTAAAGTAAATTAATTAAATACTATAATGTTATTACAAATTTATTACTATTTGTAAGAAATTTAATTAAAACTTTTCTGCTTACTATCACAGAAAGTGCAATTTTATTCTCAATCATATAATTATTTTCAATAACATTTTAGGTTTTTCATGATTGTTATAAATTCCAAGTCGCCCTTTTTATTGTCCTGCAGATTGCGTGGTTCGGTCGTGTAGCTGCTGGAGAAGTGATACGTAAACAGGTTGGGTAGTTGTATCGGTTGGCTACCGTGTTACACACTATGCTAATGTCTCCAGTTAATCTGTCCAGCCGATGCAATGTGTCTCTGTTACATATCTCTTCGCTCCCGGATTGAATTGTTGCACCACTTAACTAACCATCTCAAAAACTCATTGATATTATATATTTTCGCTTGAACGTAGTTTTATTGTGTTATTATATAGTAGTCTTATGTGAGAGAGCCACTCCCAACCAGCCATTGCGAGTTCTTCCACGGAATACTAATCAACAGGTGCTCAGATAACATGCAGCTACTGTTTAATATCGCCTAAATTACCGAGACACATCACTGCACGTCCATTTTTTTCCCATTCGAACACGTCCTGCTTTTTGGGATGTCTGCACCATAATCGATCCACAATCAAGACTGATTGGTGTCATTACCGGACATTCCGATCGGCTAACACTGGTATTAAGTTATTATCCTTAGGTAAATTTGGGGTGGTCAACATTTATTACCATTGCCACCACATGAGAAATCTCATCTCATTACCGTCCGTCAGCCGTCCATCTATCTCTTCAATTTATTGTTGTGACCGCATGCGGATTTTATGTCTTATTACCAGGTCGACGATGTAATTAAATTCTAATGAGATGTATGGCATATAAGACAAAAGTAAAATTAAGTAAAAACATGCATAAATTTGAATAGTGATCGGATACGATGCCCACACTTGGTGGCGCTGTGGCATGCGGTATTGTTATTTTATTGCTAATTCGAGTCGTATAATCGCGCATTTTAAATACTTTCACTAGCATTTAACATCGGAATTAATGCTAATGTGATTATTATTATTTCACTTCGTATATCCTCATCAATATTAAATAATGTTTGTGTTTTTGTAAGATATTCTAATTGGTATCAAGGACAAATCAACAACATTTTCTAACTTAATTAAATATATATTAATGTTCTTTTATTATTTAAATTAAAACTTTTTATTTATATTTATTAGATTCATTAACAATTTCGTAAAAAGTTTTTTGTTAAAATTTGTGTGGATCACTTTATGTTCAATATTATTATTTTGTTTTAAATTTATTGAATGAATTTACAGTTATCGTTCTTTTTCTGAATGAAAATAAAGTGAGAGATTAAACTGTGGTTTATGTATTTTAGATATCGTTTTTAGTTCAATTCAAATGTTGGTTAATTAAATCAGAAAACTTAAAACTAAATTAAAAAATAAGTTACTCTTATTTGTAGTTCTGGATGTGAAGCAAGGTACTAAGTTGTTTGGTTGAGCTCATTTGTATTTTGTGGCATTACTGGCAATACCAAGTTTCTTGCTATTGGCAGAGGTAGAATTTAAATTACCAATAACCGCTTTGAATTGGGGTAGGAAACAACAAGTTTTAAGAGGACGCCTCTATACTACTCTATAGCGCATGTGCTGACTGTGTTATATGCTTGTGGTACCAGTGCGTTTTCGACTTGGTAGATTAGAGGGTGTAGGAACAAAGAGGCAATGTGTGAAGTGTTTGCTTTAATTGTTGACCAAGCTGAAATGTCAAGTGGTTTTAGGTTGTAGTGCTAGACCTAACGCCGGTTTGCTTTGAAGTTTGGTTTGTTAGAAGTTTTTTGGGATGTTTTTCAAGTGCAATAAACTTCCGTTGGACCCCAGGCTGTAGTGTAATCTATGGATTGTTGTTTTTGCGGCACCGCTAATTTTAGATTACGGCGTGAGCTGTTTTGTAACATTAACATTTTTTTTTTTTTTAATTCTGTTTTCTACACTACATCAACTACAAAATCTTTCTTTGCCCAAGGCCTCTCTAGCTATTTCAACAAATTTTACAGGTGGTAACATAAGCAGTCTACAGAGTTTTAAAAATTTACTTGTACGTCTACGTTTCAAAAGCTTTAGTTTCTTTATTTAAGCTTTTCTAACTACAATTTTTGAATTATCTACAAAGTTTTGCAGCAAAACGTTTTCCGGCTGGTCTAAGTTCCAAGAAAGGTGATATTTTTGCCAATTTTTAGAATAACGTGAAGGTTAAGCGTTTATAAAGTCACATCTCAGTCAATAGCTTTTTTTGTTGGATAATACTGCCGGCCTTCTGTAGCTTTTCTAGTTCCAGTGGGGATATATAACATGTAGGGACATTTATTGAAATAATTGCTATTTGATTAACAAGCTGGATTAAACTGTGTTTGTATTGTTTTAGTGGCATAATAAAGTACGTTTACTGATATTTTTGTTGCAGTAAAACTTTTTGGAGATAAATTTTGTAAACTGTATGTTTTTAGTCCGCAGTTTTAATTCAAGTAGAATGTCAATTTTACTGTTGGTTTTTAAACTTAGAGCAGAAGTATAGTGTAGAAGTCGGCAACTTTTATGCAAAGCCATTTTTAAAATAGAAAGTTATTTTTAAATAACGTGTAGGAAGACACACAAATGAATTATGATTACCCCTATTTTGAAAGTTTTTGTTAAATTTCAAACAATAAGTTGGTGTTTGCAATCTAATTTGTATTGTGCGAACTAATTTGGTTCTAAATTGTGCTTTCTTGATCATTTGTTTTATTAGATTCGTCAGTTTTTGCATTGATCTTAGTGCATAAAGTACCGCTTTAAAATCGAATAAAACGTGCCACGTTTTGTCTGTCTGTTCGTTAATGTGTTTTACCGCTGTTTTTATAGCTTAGCTCAAAGTTATGCGATGTTGCGCATTTTAAACTGCATGTGAGAGCTTTTTGATTGTTGTTTTGAAGTTTGGGACTCAGCTATGACTATTGCATTTTTTTAATCGTATAATTCTGCTGCAAGGCTAATTACTAACGCCAGAGATTAATACTATCAGAGGAAGTTTTTCCGCAAGTTTAAAGATTACTTAATTTGTCTACGTTAACTAGTAGACCACCTGAGTATGAAATGTGTTGATTTTTTAGATTTACTACGTTAACTGCCAATTGTTGCAAGTATTCTGCTGTATGTGGTTATAGAAATCCTTGAATTTTTTTTTTTTTTGGTTTTGTGCATGTTTTTGCTTGAAGGTTTTTTATTATTGGATTGTTATAAATAGTCAACTTTTGTTTACCGTTTTTGTAGTGTCAAGATTGTCCAAAAAAAGCATTGATGTATTTTTGTAAAATTTTGCCAAAGTTTCTAGGAGTAGTAATGGTAAAACTATAGTAGTTGTGACTATACCTTTTGATTGGAAAGAATGCTCATACAAAAAGGTTTTTAATGTTCATGTTGATTCTAGTTTTTTAATATATTATAGGTGAAATGCCTGCAAAAAGACGTGTGTTGCCGGTTTTCTTTTTGTACAGTGGCGGTTGCACAGATACTGTTGTGGCATTCTTTCTTATCATTTGATAGTTTACTACTTGAGGGTTTGGTGATTGAAATTCTTTTAGAATTCTGAACAATAACTTGTCCTCCAGCATTGACTCAAGTTGCTGATATAAATTGGCATTTACATGGTAAACGTTAAGTGTGCCTTGCAAATGTATGAAGTGTGCTCATATCCTGCAATTTGGTTAGAAATGTACTTGTAGCCAATTGTTTTAACGTCTTGGAAAGTTACTAAAAATGTAAATTTTATGGAAGTGCAGAAGACTTATGATAGCTTTGAAGGTGCGAGTCTTTTAGGCAGTCCTTGATGTTAAAAAGTAATAGTATTTGTAGTCAGTAGGCATGGCGGTGCATAATTGATTGTGATTTTTGGAAGGATGATAGAAAAAAGACTTACAGCAGAGAACGCACGCTTGTAGGTCCCGTGCAATCTAGAAGTTAAAGATATAATTTTTAGGGTTATCGTTGTGATGGAGTTCAAAAATTGATTGGCGGAGTAAAAATTATGGCTTAGGGTGGAAACGGTTTACTAAATTTTTGGATTACGTTGCTTGATTATTATTGGTGTTGTTGTCTTATAGGTTAGGGAAAAGAACTTTCAAGTTTTGGAGTTTTGGATTTGCTTTAGTTTAGTTATATGACTACATTGGGAGACGCGTCTATTAATTAAACTCTACTTTATGCGTATACCAAAAAATACAAACATTACTTGGCTTATAACTTTTTGTTTTAAAGAATTTATTAAAAAGTAAATTGGGAAAAGGAATCGGAATTACTCTATATGCTGGGGTGTAAAGCATAGCTGGAAGTTAGGCATGTTGGAACGGTTTTTTTGGTTTTTTAATTGATCCGGAAACTTATGAAGTAAATATGTGGTTTTGTAAAGATATTAGATGTGTATTTGAGTCTTGATTGTGTGTGTAGGGTGTAATGGGTGTATTTGGGTTTAATCAGTTGTTGTTCCTTTCAGCTCATCTCTGATTGTGTACGTTTTGTTCTATCGGTACTTGATGGGCGTTTGAAAGATGGACTTTTACTAACACCATTTTTCTATTCTTTTGGTGTTTTTTTTTTCTAGAATGTGCAAATGTGCAGTATTTGGGTCCATACAGAAATCTTTTTTTTTAATGTTTTTATATTTTGTGATGTTGTGATGTAGGAGTTCCGGTTGTAGAAGCGGCATTCTAGTTTTTTGTTTTTTGTGCGCTGGCAGTTGATGGTAGAAACATTCTTTTAATCTGGTTTGCTTCTCTTTGTTTTGTCACTGGTGTTGATATTTATATCTTTAAAAGTGATTCTATACTTTTGACGAGCCTCCATAGACAGTAACAATTGGTTCACAATGTAGGGCAATTTAAAGTTAACTCTTTTTAACCATACACCCGTAAAACCCGTAATCTTGGGTACTTTTCTCGAGGGATTGGAAGGTTTTTTTGCAGAAAATGTTTGTTTCGGTTTACACTGTTGGAAGTCTCAGACACTAATGTAATAGTAGTGTTAAGAAACGATTAAAAAAATTATTAGCATTAGTTCACGTAACATCAAGGGACTCCAAACAAGATCTGCTGGATAATGTCAATCGAGACTTTGAACTCGGCAAAAGACCTTTGTGGAATATTTTACCTTTACACTTTTGAAATCAATAAAACTTAACTTAAGCTTAACTTGAAGAAAGATCTTGAGCTAGAAAACTTTGAATTTATCTTTAAGGGTTTCAAAGAGAAAGACTGGCAATCCGCACCGAGTATTTTCTACGCCGAGTATCGTCCAATACAAATTTAAACGAGAACAATTTTTGCGAGGAACAATTTGCCATCTGCCAGTTATATAGATTACAGTAGCAAAGATCATAGGTTTATTAGTCTTATGAGTCACACCTTAAAGTTGTTCATTGGAATAATTTACCAAAGGATATATCAAAAATGTGAAGGAACAATGGCGACACGCAGTTTGGATTTAGGAAGGGACTAAGAACAAGAATGGCAATTGCTGCAACACAAGTACTAGTACAAAATTGTTACGACCAGAGAAAGCTCGTATATCTTTTATAGATTACGAAAAGGCTTTTGACAAAGTGTACCACCACAAACTTATTGATATCCTGAAACAATTAGACATTGATCAAAAAGATATTAGATGTATAGAGAGCCTATACTGAAACCAGGTAGCCCATGTAAAAATAGAAGACAAGAAAACCAGTAAAATCAAGATTTGCAGAGGAGTGAGACAAGGATGTGATATGTTCAACATCTATTTTGAGAACATATTTCTGGAAGAACTCACGGACGTAAAAAAAGGCATAAAAGTCAACGGTATATGGCTAAACAATATACGTTATGCAGACAACACAATACTAACCGCCGATAACTTAGAAGACCTCCAAGAACTGGTCAACAAAGTAGGAAATTAGAGCCAACTCATGGGACTAAACATAAACATAACAAAAACAAAGTTTATTCCGCTACCCAAATCTAGAAGAAAATGCGGTGCTAACGTTTGGCAGTTTACGGGTGGAAAGGGTCAACAAGTTTAAGTATTTGAAAACATGGCTGACAGAAGACTGGTCATCGGATACTGAAATCAGGTGCCAAATTGAGTGCGCACGCAATAGATTTATAAAATTCAGAAAAGTCCTTACTAACAACAAATTTGATCAGAACTTTTGAATAAGTTTTGTCAGATGCTATATATGGTATGTGCTCCTCTACGGTACTGAGGGGTGGGCGATGAAAGTAACATCAATGAACAGAATTAAAGACTTTGAAATGTGGCTCTATCGCAGAATGTTTTAGATCCCATAGACCGCGTGAATAACCAACGAAGAAGTTCTGCGACGGGCAAACAGAAGTCGTGAGCTGTTGACTACGATATAAAGAAGGAAAACTGCATATTTGGGACATGTCATGCTAAATCAGAAATACAATATTTTACTACAGTTTATTATTGAGAAAAAAATTGAAGGAAAAAGAGGAATTGGAAGAAAAAAGATGTTGTAGCTGTAAAACATGAGACAGTGGACAAGACTGATGACCATTGAAAGTCTAATTCACACAGCCAGGAACCAAAAAATGATATACCATATTGTCGCTAACATCCGTTAATAGATAATGGCATAAAAATAAGAAAAAGAAGCTTTTTGGACAATACCAGCAATGTCTTTGCTCCAACACCGGATCTGCAGGTACTCGATCTGATTACGTTTGATTTGATTAACCTAAACAATTTAAGATAGTTTTTAGAAATTAAATCCAAACCTAGCAGAAATGATTTTTTTACTACTGAAGGCGGATCTATGCTTTATGGGACAGTTTTGCCCAAAGCTTAAAAAATTGGGCCAAACCGCATTACGCAAACCTGACATCCGCAAAGTTTCAAGATTGAATGAACTGCGTGTAAATTAAAGTAGGTCAAACTGGGACTAACCGATAGTAACGATACCAACGGACGCAATTTTGCAGAAGGATTGACATTTTTACTACTCTTTACCATAGGCAAGTGCATACTATAAAGACACACAATTTTTTTGAAATACTTTTGATGCTAAAGCAGATTTGTAAAAGTAGGACGGATTGTTGCACGTGATTTTTAAGGAAAAGAAAACTCTGCAGTGCCAAAAATTTACAGCCAGTTTTAAAGTCACAACATCAACTCTGTTTCTGCCAACTACTGAGATAAATCTACTGGCTGCCATGGGTTAAAATTATCTGTTTTAGGACGTCTATTTTCTGGAGAGAATTTTTGACAATCTTTGCAAGATATATATTGGTTACGGCGGACCAAAATTGTTTATTCCTGGACGCATAAACAAAGAGGGTATTTTTGACGGCTTCTAGCTATGTCCTGTAGTATCCTAGAGTGTGACCACTGCTTCAATTTAAAAAAAAACAGGCTTCTCATTGCAATCGTTTTTACTCTCTGTTTCTAAGAAGAATTAAGTCCAAAGCCTATATTAACAACTCTATTTTTAGGAATACTACCAACTAAAGAACTGTCGCTAGCAAGTTATTAGACTCAACAACCCACCAGTGTTGAATACCTGGAAGTTTGAGACTGTAAGGTTTATGTACTTTTTTTTACTTTAGGTTGCTATTTGTTTTTACCTTGTCTGGCTTAGAGAATCTTATCAGCTCAGGATTTGTTTGAACCGCGAGATTTGTGAAATGCCTTGAAATGTTGCCGCAGCGGAGGGATGCCTAGGTTGTACAAATGATTTTGTTTATGACTTACAATAGGGTTCCGAAAATCCAACGCAAAGTTAGACTTTGAAAAGCCTTGAGACGATTGAAGAGAGTGTTTGCTAGACTGGGTATGCAAACGTGATTTGAGTTCTGATAATAGCTGTGTACATCCGGATTTTGTTTTACAGCAACTTTGTCTTTATCTAATATAAATTGTACGTAAAATTGGTACGTAAGTCTCTTATCAAAGATGATTTTTAGATACTTGTCAAAATTAGACCACGGTGTTGGAACGTTGTCTAAAAGGACGTTTTTGTGAGATGCGAGTTTACTTTGACTAGCCAGTCACTAGTCACTAGTTCTGAAGATTACTGGTAGTTTTTTTAAATCTTTGAACAAACATGAATCTGTAGCTTTAGTAGTAAACCTTTATGCCAGATCTTATTGATGGTTTTTTTTACATTAAAAAAAATTCTTTTTGTGTGTTTTTTTTTAGTCTGATCTCTTCAATAATGTGATCCGTCACTTAGACAGAGTATTTACGATGGAATCTATGTTGGTAGTCAGGTAGAAAAAAGTTTACTTTAGTGTGTCCTTAATTTATTTCTGTTTTTATTTTCAAAAAAAATTGCGGCGGATATATTTTCTAAAGTTAAACTACAGTTACAACAACGTTTTTTTGATATTGATGCAAGTACAAAAGAAATTTCCTTATTTAAAACTTAAGTTTTTACGATCTAGCTTGTTTCAAAATAAGTTTGCCGATCTTTGATCTAGAGGGATTTTTAGTGAGATATGAACAGTTTTGTTTGTCTTTGAGTTTACTTTGCCTTGCCAGTCATTTAACCAGTCTTGAAGATTACTGGTAGTTTTTTTAATCTGTACAGTTTTAGTAGCAAACCTTTGTGCCAGACCTTATTGCTGATTTTTTTTAATCAAAAAGTTTTGGAAAAACTTGCGGACTTTCCATGTTTCGGGATGTTATTTACGTGCAAGCTTCTTTAGTTTTTTGGAAAGTGTCTTGTACGTAAAATTGCGTTTGATGTATTAGTGAGAGTCATTATTATGCAAAAAGTATTTTGAAGCTATGTTGGGAACTGTCAAGGCCTGGCGCAGATTGATCTTTGAGTTTTGATATAATTTTTCTAATTTGAAAAGAACAAACGCTGTTTAACGGTATGTCGTTGTCAATATCTTCTAAGAAATTATTGACTTAATTGTGGATTTTTTTGACGTGATCCATATTGGTATTCTCTGTCATAGAGCGGAAGCATTAGAGTTGGAGGCTGCCAAGCAAATGCTTTGGCTTTTTTCTTAATGGAGTAAGTATTGAAGCTTTTTGCCTATTTGTGTTTATCTAATATAAATTGTACATGCAATTGGTACGTTAATTCCTTATCAAAAGTGATTTTTAGATACTTGGCTAGATTGGACCACGGTATTGGAACGTCGTCTAGAAGGTTCTTATGTACGATGTGATAAGCTTTGCTCATTTCTGGAATTTAACTTGCCAGTCATTTAACCAGTCTTGAAGTTTACTAGTTTACTAGTAGTTTGCAGAATCTTTGAAAATTTTAATCTGTACAGTATTAGAAGTAAATCTTTGTGCCAGACTTTATTGATAGTTTTTTTGACATTGAAAAAAAACTAACATTGTAGTTTTTCTTAGTCTAAACTTTTCAATAATGAGATCTGTCACTCGGACAGAGCATGTACGATGGAGCCTATGTTGAAGGGCAGTAGAAGAGAGTTTACTTCAGTGTGTTCTTAGTTTATTTCTAAGATTACCCTTTCTATGACTTTACTTAAGGTGCATAGAATATTTATTGGCTAATAGTTTTGAAAAAACTTACGGTTTTTTCAGTCTTTTGGAAAGTGGAAAAGTACGTAAAATTGCATAGTCTAAAGGAACGTTTTAATGAGATGTGCCAGTCATATAACCAGTTCTTAAAATTACTAGTAGTTTTTTTAATCTGTACAGTTTAAGTAGCAAACCTTTGTGTTCTTTTGACATCGAAAAGTTTTGAAAAACTTACGGTCTTTTCCAGGTTTTGGAATATTATTTACGTACAAGCTTTTTCAGTTTTGTGGAAAGTATTTTGTACGTATAATTGGATTTGCAATATTAGTGAAAGTCGTTATTGGTTTGTGTAAAAAAGATTTTAGAGCTATGTTAGGAAATTTGTCAGAGCCTGGCGCAGATCGATCTTTGAGCCTAGATATAATTTTTCTAATTTGAGAAGGACGAACGCTGTTTAACGGTATGTTATTGTCAATGTCTTCCAAGAAATCATTAAGATCCAAAACAGTTTTTGTGCAACTTTATGGCTTTTTTGACTTTTTATTAAAAAACAATTACGCATTTTAAAGTTGCGATGGAATTTCTTCTGCAAAACAATGCTTTTTGTACCTGGTATAAACCAAAAAGGTTATCAGCGTAAACCTGATAGGTTTTAAAAGCCTATACTGTAGCTTTGTGAATGAGTTTAGTTTGTTTTGTTTTTTTTATGTTAGCAACTGTTCTCACTAGGGATAGTTTGCTATGTTCTTTCAGGTATCTTGAGAAAAGACTAATTTACGTGGGTAACAAATTTTTCTTTTCTTTTATTTGATCTCTTTTCATAGAATTACAATAATACTGGGTTGTAGTCAAAGATCCTTTTTTTTTTTTTTGGTGTTCAGAGCGGGTAAAATCTTCTAAAGACTGACTCAAAGTGTCGAATTCACTCTCACAAAGTGCCTACCGACTAAAAACCGCCCCATTTTGAGTACCGGGAAGTTTGAGACCTAAGCTCATAAACCTTCTATTGGGAGAAAATTAAGGGGATGAATAAAGATAGGAAGCCGTATAGGCTGTGGGGTGAGGTTGTAGGACTTGGGGTGAACCCACGTGGTTAGATTAGGTTGACCGGTCTTCAATAGAAGTGGCCCTGTTTGTCCGGATCTGCCAATCTGGCTAGATCGGTGTTCGAGTGAATTGCTAAATTTGCGAAGTATTTTTTGTCTAGCGCTTCAAAATATTGTTGTAGCGGAGTGATGCCTATTTCGTTGTGAATGACTGTATTCCTAACGTACCATAACGCTCCTGCAATCCAACAAAGTGTTAAATTTTGAAATGCGTCGAGACGCCTTATATGACTATTTGCCGCCGTTCCTCAGATTGGGTAACCAAACATCATTTGCGGTCTAATGATAGACGTATACATTCAAAGTTTGTTCCGAAGCAATAGCCCGTTGTCCCTGCGGAGCATTGGGACTAGCATGTTTTTTGCCAATTTGGCTTTGTCAAGAACGTGCAATTCATAAGTTAGACCTTTATCGAATGTGATTCCCAAATACTTTGCTGCATTTGACCATGGAATCGGTACGTCATCGATGAAGCCGTTATCGTGCGGTTTAGTTAGTTGCCGCAAAAATAGAAAAGCTACGCTCTTTTCAGGATTCACCTTGAGTTGCCAATCATTACACCATTTTTGAAGATTGTCGGTTGCTTTTTGAAGCCTTGTGGTGACCACCATAGGCGACCTTGAGCTGTAAAGAAGCGTCGTGTCGTCGGTGTATTGTGTCATTTTTACCCCGTGCTTCCAGCCCGATGGCATGTCGGCAACGAAAAGGTTGAATAGCAAAGGCGAAAGAAGAGAGCCTTGAGGTACATCTGCCGTAATCGGCCGTGAGGCCAAGACATGATTTTGAAGCTTTACTGATAAAGTTCTGCTATCTACATATGAAGCTATCAGCTTTATGAGACGCAGTTGAATTTTAAGTCTATGTAGTTTTAGGATTAAACGGTAATGCCATATCTTATCAAAGGTTTTTCCGACGTCAAAAAATACCTCCCCTGTGGTTTTGTTAAGTCAAAAGCCGTCGGTAATGTGATCTGTCACGGAGTTAAATTGGTGTACTACAGAGTATTCACGCCTAAACCCAAGCTGATGAGAAGGTTAAAGAGAATTTACTTCTCCGTGTTCTTGGAGGTTATCCAAAATTACTTTTTCTATGACCTTGCTCAAGGTGCATAGAAGATTGATTGGCCGATAGTTTTGAGGAAACAGTCAGTCCTTCTCAGGTTTTGGGATTTTAATTACGTGTGAGCCTTTTCAAGCTGAAGGAAAGTGCCCTGTACGTAAGATTGCATTGGCAATATTGGTCAGAACCATTACTGCTTTGTGCGAAAAGACTTTAAGAGCTTTTTTTGAAATACCGTCAGGACCTGGCGCAGATCGAGCTTTAAATTTAGATAGGATTTCTCTGATGCGTGACGGTCGAACGTGGTTCAACAGAGTCGTCAGGGCCATCCAAAAGGCGTTCCACCACTCTTTCAACCCTTTTGACGTGCTCCGTATCATCTTCCTTTTTTGAGGGGGAGCATTGGAGTTCCAAGCTGTCAGCAAATGCTTTGGCTTTTCCCTCAATAGAATATTGGAGCCCGGTTTCACAATGAATTACTGGTATCGGGATTTTTCTGTTTTGTAAGACTTTGGCAATCTTCCACATCAGATTAGTATCTTCTGTGGTTGATTCCATCTTTTCCTGCCAGCACTTATTTTTGTGAAACCTTACAGACAATCTAACTTCTTTATACAGGTCGTTTAGAATTTCACGATCTAAGGGATCGCGACGCTTTTGCCATTGATGTCTGGCGGCATTTGTCTTACGAATCAATGCCTTTATTTTGCAGGATAATCCAAGTGGATTATTTGCCCGAACTTGATGGGTTTGAGATGCCAGTTCTTTGTCCTTATAAATAAGTTGTGAGCTTTTCGACGGCTTCTTTGATGTCAGAAATCGTTCTTATTGGAACAATCCTTTCTATGCTATCTTCCAGGTATCTCGAGAAGAAAGACCAATTTGTGTGGGTAACAAAGACTCGGCCTTTTGCGTTGGTCACCCGACTGTTCCAAGCCAGGTGTTTTGAGTTAAAGTTCCCTGCTTAGATAGTAGAAAACGGAGAAGATAAAACCGCGTCGACATCCGCCATTTCGATTTGGTTGGTTGGGTTGACGTACCCAGATTTAATTTTGAAAGTGCCCAACCTCTGCAACTTTACCACTATTGCATTAGATTCCAACGGTACAGTGTCTGGGGTGTCCACTTCGGAATGGTCCAGCGATCTCCTTGCAAAGATCACTGTCCCACGCCTCCTGTCCACCCCTGACGTTCCCAAATACGTGAAGGTATTTGGAAGCCTCAACGCCTGCCATTTTTTGCATTGAGCGATGCCCCCGCTTCTTTTTTTTGGCTCCACTCTCACAGTGAAGCCAAGAATGACCTTAAGGTCCCTGATAGATTGGCTCTTCTCCCCCTTTGGGAGTTGAACCAAAACCATTGGGAAGCGACCAAATTCGTTCCCCATTCTATGCACATTTGAGGGTTCAAAATCCATTCCTTCGAGTGCTTGACCCACCTTTTCTTCAGTGAGAAAGAGCGGTAGGTTGCGAATGACCACCTCCAAGCAGCGTTTTTCAGGAAAAGCCCACGTGAAGTAGTTGGAAGTGGTTGTTTTGAGATAGGCCGTAGCATTTTGAGTGAGATGGGCTAACTTTGCGGAAAGGTACCGTCACTGTTGGGTTCTGGGTTTTTGCCCTGTTGCTTGTACCTGATCTTAGTGTATTTCTTCTCCTTATTGGCGTTGTTGGCGGGGGTGGCGCTATTTTTTTTGTAGTAAGACCCTTTTGCCAATTGGCTTGAGGAGCCGGCAGGAGTAGTCTCTGACGGCCGTTTGTGCGCAGAGATCCTATAACATGGATACTGTGTAAATATGTTGGAGAAACAGCATTCAAGTAGCGGTCCGTGTAGTATTATAACTTTATTGTGGTATTGACTTGCAAAAGATTATTGATGGTGCATAAGCGAGGTTTGAGACCAACTAACGAACAAAACCGCACCGTGTCTACCATATCCAACAATAATTAAATTTACTTTAAAGCAGGATTAATACAGCTAAATTTTGACAGTGCAAAATGCAGAGAACCCGTCTTAATTGCCTAACTTCAAGGTTTTATGCTAGAATAAATCAATTACACCACAAGAAACAAATAAAGCTGCATTTTAAAGTTTTGTTAATTTTTAATTTAATTATTTTAGCTGATTTTTGTTTTTTCTTTGTATTTACAGTAATAATTAATATAATTTTGAATACCAAATAGATACAATACTACAAATTAAAAAAAATAAATAAATTATATCAAAGGACATATAAACAGATAATAATAAACTGAGTTGTAAAATTATAATATTCAAAAAAAACTTGTTTATTTTTACATTTCATAATATTGCAAATAAGTTAGAATCCATTATTATTAAATATTATTATTTTTATCAAAATATATGTAATATAATGCAAACTAGGAAGCACAAATAAGGCTTCAACATCCAGTTTCATTGCTTCAATTTGCATGCCAATTCACGACCACCGTAATAATTAATCGTTTTGTTTATTTTGATCAACAATTTTAATTTTTCTTTGAATAAATCAGCACATCGGATAACTGGCTACCCGGTTCTTAATGTCCAGTTATGAATTCGATAATTCCTCTATTCGCGCGCGAGCTAAATCATATAATTACCGTACACACGGGTAAATAATTCCAACCGGTGGATTAGCAACTAGAAAAAATATTATTGAAATTAAAAAAAAAGTAATTGTAGCATCCCACACGTTACATTCCTCTCCTGCCACACGTTTCCTGCATTCAATAAAAATAAGGACGATCGAGTTATATAGTCCAGGCTCCTTCTTCGCATCTAAATTAAAACATTAAAAACTAATAAAATCTAATTTATACGTTTCCAAAGGTTTTTACGGTCGCTCGTTTCTTTCGTTTGCACCTAATTAAGCGCTGATTATGGAACGTTTTAATTGTAGGCTATCTTTTACACACACATGCAGTCCATGCAACAGCCTATGCATGGCGTGCACTCTCGCGAAGGCACTCTTCTGAAATGTCAGTTGATCTATAAATGTGCTGCGCTATAAAACTGATAGTCCGTTTATTACAAATTGCATATACATTTGCTTGTATATTGCTGCCTGCCGCCAATAGCACTGTGTACTTGTTTTTTTCATTACTTAACGTGCATACGCGATAATATTCAGATGTAGGAAATAAGCGCAGATAAGGACACGGTTGGTAATTTGTAATGGGTTAATTATTTTATACGGCGACCAAGAATAAATTGTATTACTTAAATGTCTGAAACGTTTATAGTAAAGATAATTATTTCTTAAACTATATTAGCAAAAATACTTGATATTTTTTAATGTAACTACTCTAACATGTCACTTTGTTTAGTTTATCATTGATATCAAGATCAAGTTTTCGATTAAATAAAAAATTATTTATAGATATTTATTAATAATTTTTGACATAATTTTATTTAACAATTTTTTTGTTTATTGCAGGTGAGATGTATCAGTTTGAACAATTTTAACTTGTAAGTATGTAAACAATTGTAACAATTACTTATATAACGTCTTTAGACACTGTGCATCGTAGCAAACAGCAAATTTTTTTAGCATTTACTGTAATTAAATATCAACTGTTCTCATTATAAAATTTACAATATTTCTATTTTTGGTGTTAAATTATGTAACATAATAAAGAAATTAATTTATTGCTTTTTTAGCAAGAAATTTGTTCAAAAAATTTAATTTATTAAAATTTGGGCTAAAAACTTTTGTAGGTCCTGGATTTTATGCCTGGAGCAACAATGTCTTGGAATGTAGTAACCTTAATGACAAATAAAAAAAATTTGAAGTTAGTATTATCACGTTAAAAGACGTGATGTTACGTCAATACAAAAACAATAATGGCTTTAATGAATTAGTATGTTGGTATAGTTTCTCCTACGTAATCTTGTGGAAATAGAACATTAGTGATTGTGGCTGTTTTCTCTAGGTTTGGTTTTTGGAAAGTCTGTAGACAGCTGTTTCTGTCTAGCAGATACTAATAAGCGTTGAGGGTGAAGTCGTAGATTTTTGTAGTAAAAGTTTTGGTAGTTTTCAGTTCTCCTTTAGTTCTTGGTATAATTTCCAAGTTGTAGTTAGTCACTGAGACAAAATTTAGTAAACTTCAAAACTTGGTATAATAGTTTTGATTGGTATCAAGTTTGCTGTACGACAATTTCCGGATGAGAATAGTAGATTGAATTTAGTTTTTGTTGGATATTGATCCTAAACTTCGTTTTTGATCTGGGGCGACTATGTTTTGGATTGTAGTAACCCCGATAAGAAATGAAAAGTTTTTCTGGTTAGTATTATCAAAAAAATATTATGTTTTGCCAAAGCAAATAACAACAATTGCTTTAATGAATAAATGTGTTGCTATAATTGTAGCCGTTGGTCCTGAGAGTTGATTTTTAAGAAATAGGACAGTAATGGATTTTTTTTTACGTATTTTTTTTACAAAACTAAAGCAGTGGAGATTCAGCATTAAAAACCGTGGTAGCTTTGGGTGCTTCTTTAGTTATTGCTGGAGCTGCTTGGGAAATAGGTTGTTGTTGCAAAGTTTTTAAAGTGATGCTGATGATTTTGCATATAGCAATTCCACACCATTGAGTTTTGATTAGCTGACAAGCTTTCTTAATGACGATTTTTTGAATTTACGGTTTTATTGAAAACAGAGTTGCATCTTTTTTTTGACATCTCCAAGTAAAGAACATTGCTGGTTTTAAAAACACAGGCAAGGTTACCTTTTAATTGACTTTTTGCTGTAGTCTTTCTGATTTTTTATTGGTGGCAAAGTTTTGGGTTGTACACCAGTTGGAATTTCTGACAGGCATCTGTGAATGTTGTTCAAATTGTAGTTGGTTACTTAAGTGAAGTTGAAGTAGAGCTAAGTGAACTTCAAGACTTAGTGTAATGGTCTTGAATGCTACTAGGTTTGCTTATATGAGCAGTACAATAATTAAATAAACAAATTGCAAGTTTTGTTGGATATTATTTTTTTACTGAGTTTTTGATTTGTCAACTATTTTTGAGGTCTAGTAATTTTGACGCCAATTAAGAAGTTTTTAGGGTTAGTGTTATCAAAGAGACGATAGATTTTGCCAAAGCAAATAACTACAATAGACCTAATGTACTAGTGTGTTACTATGATTGTAACTATTGTTTTTGGAGTTATGTTTCCAGGAAGTAAAACCATGATGATTGTGGTTGTTTTTTTAGGGTAATTTTTTGGAAAGTTCTGAGACAATAGATTTAGTCCATGTACCAAAAAACTTTAGGGGTAGAGCTGTAGATCAAGAAACTCAACAGTGAAAACTGGGGTAGCTTAGAGTCTGGTAAGATTTATCCTAATCGGATCTTGGTGACAACTTTTTGCAAATTTACAACGGGATTGCATTTTCTTTTTAAATATAATATAATTTAAACCGGAATGTCTAGCAATTGAATTTTGTAGCAGAATCCTGGGTTTATTGTCTTAAGTTGTATTTGGTCACTGCGGTAAGGCTGAAGTGAAACCTAGTTAACTCTAGAGCTTAGTGCAATGGTCTTGATTGGTACTAGATTTGCTTTCATGAGCGGTAGGAAGACGTCAACACTGGTTGTTTGTTTGTTTCGTGTTCAGACGTAATCTTTTTCGGCTTATTGAAGCTGAAATAAAATTTTGGGTGAGCGATAGTGTAGGTAAGCTGCAGCAGTGAAATAAGGTAGTTTATTTTGTGTTTTTAGAGTTAGTTTTTGATTCAAAAAGGTTGAGTTAGGCTTTTTATTTTTTTAAGGTTGATTGTGTCTTTAGTGTCAGTACAACGTGGTCTTTGAGAAGTGCGCTATGTTTTATTTGCGTTATAGATAGTTGTACATCTGTTCTCTGAAGGTTTTTTAGCTGTCAAATTAAGTGCTTATTATGATTATTTTTTAATGCCTAGTTAATCTACAATTTGTTAGAAATAGATTGATAAAACCAAAAATTGTCAGATATCAATCCCGGACTAGGTCTTTGATTTAGGGCGACACAATTTTTTGGGCTAACTTTGATGACAAATAAGAAGATATTAGGTTTAGTTTTATTAGAAACACATTTTATTACTTTAAAATTAATAACAACTACAGCGCCAGTAAATAAGTAGGTTGTTATGATTATAGTTATTTTTTGTTTAGGTGGTTTCCATAAAACATGACAATTCTAATTGTGGCTTTTATTTTTATGGTAATTCTTTTGAAAAGTTGTGAGAAAGATGTTTTTATGCTAAGTGCAAAGAAGTTTAGTTCATTGAAGTTGATGAAGTCTGGTACTGTCTGTGTTTATTCTATGTAGTAGCAAAACTTAAGGAAAATTTAGTTAAAACCTGCAGTGTTTATTTGCATAAGCTAAGCACAACTCATACAAACCAGAAATTAACAGATTAACCATCCAATTATCAAAAAAATAGTTAATTGATGTTATACTATTGCTTGTTTTGAGGAAGATTTACTTACAACTCAGAACCGTGTTTTTCAGTGTTATATGCTTTTATTCAGACATCTTTGGTATGCTTTAACTTTTTTTATTGGGTTTTAACTTGTTCAATTTAGAATAAAAATACATTTTTTGTTCTCAACAAGACAGTTAACTTTAGAAAAATTTGAAAGATTGGAAAACAGTTTGTAATGTTTTAGAATAGTTCTGATGCCGGAACGACGAGAATTAAGGGCAGGGTGTGGTGGTTCACTTGCGTTACAGATAGTACATCGCCTTCTTAAAGTTTCTTAGCTAAGGTCAATTCTTGCTTTTGACAAAGAACACATCTTGTTTTGCAAATCTATTTTTATTCTAAATTATTATTGTGCTTATTGCAACTATTTTGCGTTGTTCTAGTAAGTCTGCAACTTTTTAAAAACTAGTTGATAGAATTAATGTCTTGTTTGGAGATTTTCAATTGACTTCGGTGGATAAAATGAAACTTTTGCCAAACATTATGTTGTTCAAATGTTGACGCTTGCGTTGTGGGCACTCTCTAACTAAAAACAAAAATTATTATCCGTCACGCGTTTATACATTTTCCTGGGAACAGCTGCCATTTTGGTGCGGATGTTGTGCTTCAATAGCAGTAGAGTAGAGAGAATAACCGCTGTTTTTACAGAAATGTATTGACGCGTGACGGCTAATTTCTGTTTTGGCTAAAAGAGTGCCAGCAGTGCGAAGGTTAACATTTAGACAACATAATTTTTTGATTTGTAATTTTGTTTTTATTGAATTTACAAATACTCCCTATACTTTCTGGACACAAAATAATTTATGTTTATAAAATAACAAAACAATTTACTATGTTTTTTATCACAAGTAAGACTCGGTATGGTACCAATGAAAAACTTATTTTTTTTTATTAAGTTACGTAGTTTAAAAAATCATTAAGTTTTGATTTTTTTTTGAGGAATATTAACTATTTTATTGGTTACAGTTTGGATTGTTTGAGTTTACAACCACTGATTAACTGTTCAGACGACTAACTAACGAAAAAAGATGCTAAACAAATTTGTACTACTTACGTATTGTTTGTTTGTATTTATATAAGATCTGGCGTATGTAGAGAACACAAGCTATTGGTTGTTGCTAGGCTGAGAATTAAGTTTTGCTATATTTGTTACAGATTAACCGATTATGTGTAGTTTGGAATTTTATTGTTTTAAATTTTTTAAAGTATTATACAAAAAAAAAACATTTGTGCATAAACATTAAGAATATAATCATTTGTGTAACCTTATCTATTATTTCAAATTTTTCTAAAATTTACAAGCTTTTAAAGATTTTTTAGATTTTCTAAAGTTGCTTCTGAGTACTTAAGTATTCTAAAATATTTTTTTTAGTTTTTTTTGTGACTTACTCAAACTGTTTTATGTAATTTTTTTACAAGTTATTTAGTTGTCCTTAAAATTTAAGAAAGTCTTTTATAATCTTTATATCTCTCAAAACCTCTAAACATTTTTAACGTTTTTTTTTTAAATTAGTTGAAGTACGTGTTCAATAAATCTTAGTTTTTTAAAAGGCATCGAATTTTTAGCGGATTTTTTAACTAATACGTTTATGTATCTTTTAAGATCAAGTTATTTAAAACTAAAAAAAATCTTTAAGACCTTTCAGTTGCTGTTTGTCTTCAAATATTTACAGTGTCTATTACCACTTTTTGAAGATTTACTAAACATGTTTTTTTGCTCCTATGAATCTCACACCTTTCAAATCCATCTGATCAATACAATCACTTTATTATAATATTTTAAACTGTTTTTTCTTTTTAAGCATCTGATTCCGGTGCGTCTTATACGCCTTCTTTTATTATTTTTTTTATATGTTCTTCTTAACGTCGTAAAGCTTTGTATTATTTTTTATGCATTCTTTTTTATTGTAAATTGTAAAACCTGCACAGACTTTAATTTCTGGAAGTTACATTAAATAGAAATGAGATTATGTAATTCATGTAACTTTAATCTAGAATAAATATACGATTTTTTTCTTAAGCAGGGCAGTTTACTTAAGTATTTCAAGAAATATTTGAAAGATTGGAAAACATGTTTTTTTTTTAAAGATAGCTTACTAACTTTAATCAAATTTAGGGGTCGTTTATTTTGTTTTATTCTCCAAGTAAAAAATAAAAAACCTCAATTATTTTGACAATTTTTAACAAATCGTTCTGATTTTTTTAAAGGTAAACTTATTAAGAACAAACAAATATTTTGGCTCTCTTTTCAAGTTAAGGCCGTCTTTTCCAATCTATTTTTTTGAATATCTTAAAATGCTAAAACGTTTTTAATTTTGTTTTTGAAAAGTCCAAAAACATTTTTAATATTTTAAATCTTTTTATAAAAATTATTTTTATTTTTGTCCTTCTTATGTACCCTAAGGAACAGGGTCATTTTTTATTCTTTTCTTAAGAAGTTTGAGATTGAGATCAAGCAAAAATTTAAAAAAAAACGTAGATTAGCAAAAACTGGAGAAGTTATCTTAAGAGATTGTAATATTAACAATACAATATCTTTTGATAAGCTCTTTTTTGTATCTGAACCACAATTTTTTTGTGCAAAGTTACCAAAATTTTTTGTACATATTAAAAAATTGTGTTTTACAAAGGTTAATCGAAGATGGACTTCTAGCGATTATATGAGCCAAAACTTTTGTTGATTTTTAAAAAATAAAAAGTTTTGAAAGTATATAAGACCAAATTTTTATGTTTTTGAGCATTATTGTCTTAAATACTTCCAAAACAATGAAATCAAATCAAAATCAAAGTTGACCACTTTTTTGGTATGAGAAAACGATGACGGAATTTTGTTTCAAACGTTTAAAAGGCAAATTTGTATTCTTGATATCAAAATTAGTCATATACGTAATTGTGATCAAAATCGATAAAGTAAAACATATCTTCACTCTTCAAATTGCCGATAAACTGAAACCTACATTACATTAAAAAGGCTTTATGGCACACATTTTTATAGTATTAAGGTATGCAACTTAGGAAACACTTGACAAAGAATCTAAAGACTGTCTCAAGTATAAACACAATTATCAATTAGACACAACTTACACTATTAAGTCTTTTTGTACTATAATCTTTGCAATATCTCAGCTATTGTAATCTATGCTCTATAATTTTTACTCTAAAGAATTTTGGGTATAAGACTTTATATTGGAAAACACTTTTCTGCACTTTTCCAATTGTTATAATATATCATTTATATTTTTTTATTCTACCAACAAGTTTTTAGGTATAGGATCTTACTTTCGAAAATACTTGACAAAAAACTTAATTACTGTCTAAACTATTGACACAAAGATCAGACTACCACTACTAGTTTGATTAACGATTACTGACTAAGTAATCAATGATTAGTCAACATTATTGATTGATTAGTCATTAATTAATTAGTTTACAAATACAGATTGATTATTAGTCGATTACTATGATTAATTGCAGTTATTTTTTAATATTTAAAAAAATAACTTTTTTAAATAAAAGAAAATGCAAACAATGTTTTACGCACAGGTATTATAATTTGTGTTTATATAAGCAACAAACGCTGATTCACCCATCCACCACATCGTGCGTTTACGTTGTATATTAATTACCACTCATTTTAAGAACGGCTATTGTCAAATCATTTGCATTATTTTACTGCAAAAATGTGCTCTGCATACAACTCTAAGGCTTAACCAGTCAGAGTAAGCTGACAACCTTGTTTAGCGGAACTATGATTTTTAGTTCTTACCGCAAAATATTAAAAAAGGTCTCCCAGAAACGGTTTTGAAAAAAATGCAAATTTTTTCAGTTTACAGATTTGTGTAAAAATCTTATAGAATTGGTAAATCTGTACCAAATCAGTCAAATTTTATACTAAACTGCCAACAACCTACTAGGTCTATCAAAAAGTTACTAAAACTATAAAACAAGTTACAGTAATAGTTTATGTTAATATAAATATAACGGATCTGTATGAAATAGTATTCTAAACTATCAACACAAAATTACTTAAAATATAAAATATGTCATAAGTAAATCAAAAGTACTACATCTGTCAAAAATTGTTACTAAATTGTCAAAAACATTATGAAAAAAAATTACAAAAAAATGTCATATAGTTTTTAGCAATGTGATAAGTTGGCATAAATCAGTCAAAAAGTTACTAAAACTGTCAAACAATTTACAGCAATGTAATAAAATGCGTACCATGTGCCTAATATACCAAATTTTATTCTAAATTGTCCAAAATGTTGTCAAAAAGTAATTAAGAACTTTTAAAAAAATTATTTATTAAAAAATTTATAGTAATAATTATTGTTATCAAAAACATAGCAGACCTGTCAAATAGTTTTCCAAACTGCTAAAAATATTGTCAAAAATAATCACATTTGTTAAAAAGTTACTGAACAGCTTACTAATACTGTCAAATAATTTTCAGCAATGTAATAAATTGGAAGCAACTTGCTAGATCTGATAAATTGTATTTTGAATTGTTACTAAAACTGTCAAAACGTTACAAAAACAGTTTACAGCAATATAATATGTTGTCAAAAACATTATTATATCTGTGAAAAAATTACTAAAACTGTCAAACAGTTTAGTATAATATTATAATTTGGCAGAAACATATCAAATCTCTCAAATAATATTTTTAACAGTTAAACTATTTGTAGTAACGCAGTAGCGGAGCTAGGAATTTTGGGCCCTACCGCAAAAACATTAAAAAAGGCCGTTTAAAAAAAACGTACAATTTTGTAATTTTTTATACTTTACTGTTTTGTAACACTTCCCTGGTTTTGAACGTTGTAGATTACATACATTTTATTGTACTCTCAACATCTGCTACGCATAAGATCTCAATGCCAAATATGGTGTTAATTAGAGTTATGTCATCAAATGCCAAATGCTTCTTTCTTCAATAATGTGTGAGATTATTTTATCAATCTGGCTCTATAAGAATTAGTTTTCCAGCATTGTTGCTTTAAAATATTTTTTCCGGCGTTCTTTTTAGTTTCATCTCTGATGTGGCTGCATTTTGTTACGGCGTGCGTAACCGTGTCTATTTTTCAACAGTGCTGGTATAAGTCACTTTCTCTGATTTGGAATTTTTGAAGGTAACTACCAAAGCATCCATGCTCTCCTAAACTTTAGGTGAGGTAGTAGTTTACCTCCACATTTTTAGGTTTTTTATCAGTGACTTAGTAGAGCTATCCTCACCGTAACACTGTTTTTTTTTTCATTTATTTACTTATTTTTCTACAGTTTTTTATAAATTTTGCTGTCAATGGGTATTGCTCCTGATTTTAAACACAGTTTATAACTATTGAGTTGGTGGTTTGATACAATGTTCCCGCCCACCCGCCCAAGTGTTTGTTATCAAAAAATTTGCCTATTCTCACATTTGTTGCGTTTCTGCTGTTTTTAATATGATAGATTGAATGACAGTTGTCAATAATACGTCAAAGATGGGTACAATAACAAATTTCTTAATAACTAACACTTGCTCGGGTGGGCGGGAACACAGTTTATAAATATTAGGTTGATACAGTGTTTCCGCCTACCCGCTCAAGTGTTTGTTATCAGGAAATTTGCTTATTCTCACAGATGTTGCGTTTTTGCTGTTTTTAATGTGACAGATTGAATGACAATTGTCACTAATACGTCAAAGGTGGGCACAATAACAAAAATTTTGATAATTATTACTTGGGCGGGAACACAGTTTATAACTATTGGGTCGGTGGTTTGGTACAGTGTTCCCGCTATTCCAGATTCGCCGAGATGCTGTCAATTGCATGCCGGAATTTACTGGCGCACCCAGCCAAGAAAATTATTTTAGCTCAAATCGGCCTCAAAACGACTTTTTATTGTTTTTGCTTTACTAATATTGAGTTTATTTGAAAATTTTTACGAATATTAAGTTGCGGTTTAAGAATTTTGAGTTCAAAAAAGTTGATTTTATATAAAAACTTAGTAGGCGCAATGTTAAAACAATTTAAGTTTAGCTCAAATCGGTCTTAAAATGATTTTTTATTTTGCTTTACTAAAATTGAGTTTATTTGAAAACTTTTAAAATTATTGAGTAACGGTTTAAATATTGTAGTTCAAAAGAGTTGATTCCTTACAACATTTAAGTAGGCGTAATTTAAAACAAAATAATTTTGCTCAAATCGGCCTCAAAATAATTTTTTATTTAATGCTTCACTAAAATTGAGTTTAATTAAAAACTTTTACAAATATTGAGTTGCGGTTTAAATATTTGAGTACAAGAGATTTGATTCAATATAAATACTAAGTAGGCGTGTTTTAAAATAATTTATATTTAGCTCAAATCGGCTCAAATTTTTTTTTAATTTAAGGGTTATTAAAATTGAGTTCAAAAGAGTTGATTCCTTACAAAATTCAAGTAGGCGTAATTTAAAACAAAATTATTTTAGCTCAAATCGGCCTCAAAATGACTTTTTATTGATTTTGTTTCACTAATATTGAGTTTATTTAAAAACTTTTATGAATATTGAGTTGCGGATTAAAAAGTTGAGTTTAGAAAACTTGATTCTTTATTAGGCGTGTTTTCAAACAATTTAAACTTAACTCAAATCTGCCACAAAATGATTTTTTATTTTATGCTTCACTAAAATTGAGTTTATTAAAAAAAATTAACAAATATTGAGTTCTGGTTTAAAAAGTTGAGTTCTAAAAACTTAATTTTATATAGAATCTAAGTAGGCGATTTTAAAAAAAAATTAAATTTAACTCAAATTGGCTTCAAAATAATTTCTTATTTTAAGCTTCACTAAAATTGAGTTTATTTCAAAACTTTTACAAATATTGAGTTGCGGTTTCAATATATGAGTTCAGAAGACTTGACTGTATATAAAAACCAAGTAGGCCTAATTTAAATCAATTTAAATTTAACTCAAATCGGCTTCAAAATGATTTTTTATTTTAAGCTTCACTCAAATTGAGTTTATTTCAAAACTTTTACAAATATTGAGTTGCGGTTTAAATATTTTAGTTCAAAATAGTTGATTCCTTACAAAATTTAAGTAGGCGTAATTTAAAACAAAAAATTTAGCTCAAATTGGCCTCAAAAGGATTTTCTAGTTTAAGCTTCACTAAAATTGAGTTTATTTGAAAACTTTTAAGAATATTGAGTTGCGGTTTAAATATTTGAGTTCAGGAGACTTAATTCCATATAAAAACTAAGCAGGCGTTTTTTAAATTAATTTATATTTAGCTCAAATTGGTTTCAAAACAATTTTTTATTTTATGTTTTATTAAAATTGAGTTTAATTGAAAACTTTTACAATAATTGAGTTGCGGTTAAATAATTTAAGTTCAAAAAAGTTGACTGCATATAAAAATCAAATAAAAGTATTTTAAAACAAAATCATTTTAGCTCAAATCGGCTTCAAAATGACTTTTTATTGTTTTTGCTTCAGTAAAGTTGAGTTTATTGAAAACTTTTTACGAATATTGAGTTGCGGTTTGAATATTTGATTTTGGAAGACTTGATTCCATATAAAAACTAATTAGGCTTATTTTAAAACAATTTAAATTTAGCTCAAATCAGCCTCAAAATGATTTAATATTTTTGCTTCACTAAAATTGAGTTTATTGAAATACTTTTCTAAATATTGAGTTGCGGTATCAATATTTAAGTTAAAAAAAGTTGGTTTGATATATAAACTAAGCAGGAGCATTATAAAACTAAATAATTTAAGCTCAACTCGGTCTCAAAATGATTTATCATTTTATGCTTCACTAAAATTCAGTTGAGGTTTGAATATTTGAAGTCAAAAGACTTGATTCCATATGAAAACTAGGTATGGATTATATTATATATATCATACTTTCTAAAAATTGCATTCTTATCAATTTTTCTTTGTTTTTTAATTATTTTGTCGATTCTGCGTGGGATCTATAAACAACAGCAAATGTGCAGTTGTCCTGAACCGCTTCCAAGGAGGTAGTACGGTATCCACAATTAGTCTTTCTTTTGGTTTGTAGTTTCCTTTTCTCCTGAATTGTTTTATCCCATATAGGTTGCGTACAGAATTATAAAGTTTACAACCAAGCACAGTAGTCTCTTTTTGCTGGATCTGGGACCGTTTACGTTGGGTATTATTAGCCTTGCCAGTGCGGTGAGCGCTTTTTCTGCTTTTGCACCTGCTCTTTTCAGGTGCTCTCACTGCTAAAGATGACTAGAAGTATTGAATGCTTGGTTTTAAGGCAATTATTACCTCTTGAGCATAATTTTTCACTTCTGAGAGCCGTTTTCCGACAAACAGGACCACAATTTTTGTTTGTTTATTGCAGTTCAAATCCAAGGCTTGTGGTTAGCCTAGCTATATCCTTGATGGTTTGGTTTATTTTGTCCTCAATATTGTTTTTTGTTTATCCGTGTGCGACTATCGCAGTGTTGTTTGCAATTACAAGGTTTTCTACTTATTTTCTAGTTTTAATTTTTAGTACTTGGTTGTATAAAACGTTCCTGAGAACCGGACCTAAAACTGAACCTTGTGGTATACCGCAGCTGACTTTAATTTCTTTTTCATCAATTAACATTGACTTTTTGCTGGGATAATTGTTTAGCAATTTAAGAAGGTAATTGCTTACTTTTATTTTTTGAAATTTTTTGTTTTTTTTTTCTGGCAGTGTACATGCTACAACTGACAAGTTCTCAATGACCCCTATGTCAATGTATTTTGTTTTACACACATCTAAGACTCCTTTGGCCTATGTGTAAATAACCTCAGATAGTTTTTTTACATTTTCATAAAAAAAAATTTTTCATTTTTTGTTTTTTTTTAAATTTTTTGCTTAATTTATTTTTTTTTTTTCTTAAAAAATGTTTTTTTTTAATTTTCCTAAATAATTTTTTAAATGTTTTTAATTAGTACTAATTTTATTTTTTTAAGGATTTGTAAACTTTTTTAGTTTTTTAAATTTCCTTAATTTTTTTAAACCTTTTAATTTTTAATAAATTTTTGTACTCTATCCATTGTACTAACAAGTTTTTGTGTATTGAACTTTATTTTAAAAAATAGTAGACAAAAAACCTTCTGAACTATTGACAAAAAGATCAACTAGACATAGTTTTCTCAAACTCCAAACCGTTGCACTGTCTTAACAATTGGTTCTATCTTGTTTATTTTTGAAATAGTGAAATAGACGCATATACAAAATAGTAGTTTGGCCGCCAACATCTATATTTCTATTTTAAATTTAGGGCTTTATATTGGAAAACAATTGACAAAAACATAAAAAACTTTATCAACTATTTCACATCAAACAAAACAAAGGTTTTTTGACTCGAGAACATTTATCAAATCAAAAAAGACTTTGTTTTGTTGGATGTTCAATAAAAATATAGATGTTGGCATACTATTACCGAATACAAGAATTATTTGGTAATAGTATGAGAACATATAAATTTTTATTGCACATCCAACAAAATAATAGCTTCTTTGATCTGATAAAAATTCTTGTACCAGATCATTGTAAGTCTCTACGAGTCTGTTAGTATCTGTGCGTGTGTTTGTAAGTGTATGTAGGTGTCTGTGTCTCTGTAGGTATCATTGTATGTTTTTGTGTCTGTGGCTGTTTGTGCGTATCTGTATGTGTTTGTGGGTATCTGTGAGTGTATTTGAGGTGTCTGCATATATGTTTATAAGTATATGTTTCTGTAGGTAACTGTAAACGTGTATAATTGTCTATTGAGTGTTTATAAGGGGTTTGTGAGTCACTACAATACAACAACACAATACACAACTCTTAAAAAATCTTTTTATTAAAAAAAAGTTGCAAATAGTCATTAAACTAAACAGATGTTTACTATACACACCAAAAACCATAATTGCATACTAGAATATTGATAAATTATTTGAAATATCTCAGATAGTATTAGAAGATATTTTGAAATTGAATTTTAACATTTAATTAAACACAGAATAATTGCATTTAGTTAAACATAAAAAAAAACTATGAATAAAGAATAAATAGCCATAAAAGAAATGAAAAAAATGTGTAGTACTTTAAAACATGTTTTGTACGTAGAATTAGCAATTCAATATTTAGTTAGGAGTAAATCCTTTAAATGATTTTTAATTTACGGAAATAAATTTGAAAATCAATGGATTCTTCTTAGAGAAACTTTTACTATTAAATAATAATTTGAAAACAAAATTAGAATATTTAAGTTTAACAGAAAGTAAATAAAAATATAACATTTAAAAATAATTTAAAAAATATAGATAAGAAATATATACAATTATAGAAATCGCTAATTTATTAAAGCTTGCACATTACACAGAAACTTTATTTTGCAAAATAAAATATAATTATGAATATAATGTCATGGTTGATTTGTATCTGTATATAGTATAAATCTTCAATTTAATTAAGTGTTGAGCGATTTAGAAATGCCACTGATACATATTATACGGCATATAAACCAGATGATACTTCCTAAAGACATTTGTATTGGTAATTAAATATAAATACAACAAACTCCTTATTACAGTGATAAATACGTAGCCGAGTAACAAAACGCGTTCATTTATAATTTTTCCCATACCAGAAGTGGCTTTGTAAATCATCGCATGCCTGATTAGATGATAAATCCTGCTGCAAAAACGTTATAACACTACGGACATCCAACGGTGTTGCTCATTTGGTGCGTTCAATTAAAATAAATCAAGAATATAATTGGAATTAAACAATTTCTTTTTCATAATGATAATAATGAAGGGTTGGAAACATGTGTTTCATTTTTTATGTATTCCACGGCCATTAAGAGATGTTATGCTGATAGGAAGATATGTCCGACCGGAAGTACGCGTGAAGATTTCCTATCAGCTGTTTCTTGAGAAGCACCTGACCCGACTAAAACAAACGTTGACCCCATTTAAAATAAAATAATATTATATTGGGGTGCGAATACTTTAATTCTAAATGAATGTAGATTTAAATGGCATTCTTTCAGTCGGGGAATGCTAATGGAATTTCCTACTCATCGTAAAACGTATTAGATTGTCAAAACAATGGATGATGCGTGTACACGCGGGCATATCAACTTCCTCTGTATGACACCGGTCAGGATGGGGCCCGCCACTGCTGCACGTATCACAATTTTATTATACCATTTTTACATGTACAAAAGTCACGTCAGGAGTCACTCCGTTTGACCCCTTATATACCATTGTACGCTTACTTTTATATATTATTTTGATGTATGGCTTCCTGAAGGCGTATCATCATTTTTACATTTTCATCCTTGCAAATCATATTAAATTATAATATTACATTACTGTTAGGACAAATTATTGGCGGTACAAAGAGATTTATACTCTAATGACATTATTATCACACCCAAAAATTTACAAATATTAATATAAATTTGAGATATTGTATACTATACATATTTTACATTAATAATTGACCAATAAAATACAGAAAAAAATGCTAATTTTGTTTTGCAAACTTAATCTCTTTTTAAATGTTTTTTTTATTTGTTATCAAAAGAAACAATTTTGAGTATATTACTTTCTATAAAATACCAAAATGTTGGTTTTTCATTAAAATCAAATGCATATATTTAATCTGGGTATTTTAATTAAATCTTTAAAAATTAGTTTCAAAATAGTTGATATTGTTTGAAGCTAAACTTAGAGGAATTAACTTAAAACATGAAAAAAAATTTATTATAAACGAATGTTAAATAGGGCTATTAAATATTCTAAAAACTAAAAAAAGTATTATGCTTAATTTCCGTTAAGAACATATAAATTATGTCAATTTACTAGGCCATTTGTTACAGCAATAACTTGACAATAATTTTATAATGGACCCCATTTAATTTTATTAGCTAGGAAGTTGTAATTTACGATGGTGTCGAAACTACCAACCCTATAAGTAGCCATTCTGCGGTGACACACACACACACACACACACTTAATACAAGGGTACTTAATACCAAAGCAGGTGGACGGCTACGGTTATCATAAAACAAGCGATACGCTAGTCGGTAACTAAAAAAAAAAAAAAAATAATAACGTGTAGGTTCCTTTCTCGACGATACAATCATCTAAATAACTCATCGGGAAGTTCCCCACGTCCGTTGCCGAGGCAAGGTGCAGACGCAAGGTGCACCCCGATATTAGAGTACCGTGAAGTGTTCTTCACGGCGACATGTGCACCGTCACATCATGTTGATTTACTATCTGAGACTACACTTGTTGTAAAAAAGTATTCGTATTTATTTTTAACAAATTACAGAAATCCCATACAACAATATAAACGAAATTTGTATAGTTATAGTAGTATAAAGAGAATAATATGCGCTAGAAAATAAATAAACTTAAACTATTATATGGGAAGTTTTAAAGCTTGTAAGACAAACTTTTTATTTATTATTATTGTTTTAAGTCAAAAAAAATTTAAAGCATATATAAATTATTTATTACATAACCTCAACTTCATTTATTTAAAATATGGTTTGATAGTTTTAGTTAGAAAACGTTTTTTTGTTATAAAAATTATAAAATTGATTCAACCTATGCATACAACTTTTATTTTAGTTCAAATTATTGTGAATTTATTGGAAATTATGATTTGGAAAAATGTATAAACTATGCAGTAGCTCCTACTTAGCTTATATAAAATGCAGTTTTTATATTTTTAGTCAAGTTATTTATTAATATTATTATTATATTAATATCATACAGTAAAGAATATAATTATTCCAGAAACTATTTAAATTTTCTTTTGAAATTTTGAAATTGTATATGTGTGTGTTTATAAAAAGAAAAATTTCTTGCTTTTTTAGGCCAAATTATTGCTAACAATTATGCTGGTTTCAAGTAGATTATTTTTCTTCTTTTTTCAGGAGATTTGCAATCATTATCGCTATTTTTTGTGAATACGCGGTTTGGGATAGTTCCATAGATATTGTGTTTTACTATTTTTTCAATAAGACAATAGACTTCTCTTTATTTTATAAAAAAGGAGCCACGTTGTTAAGGAGCTCGAACCGATTACGGTAGGAAAGGTTGGTTTGGCATTTCACCAAAATGTGCTTTACTGTTAGAGCTGTTGTAACATGTTTGGCATGCAGGATGTTTGTTGCTGTTTGGAGATACAAAGAGATTAAGTTAGTATGTCATATGCTGAAAGCTACCGGCAACTTGATGGCATGTGAAGGCACGGAAAGCTTGATTTCCTTTAATTTGTTTTTGAATTCGTTCCATACTCTTTGCCAATCTTTGAAATACTATATTTTTTAGGTCATCAGGTCTTACGGAAATTCTGTCTATAAGATTTGCGGCATACTTGACGGGCGGTTTTATTGGCCAGTTAATTGCCCTTGATACTTATTTGACCCGACGTCCAGACAAAAATATTTTTTTGTCCAGATCCCGGTTAAGCTGAATATTGAAGCTTGTACAAGCAGTACCAGCAGATTGACTGAATATATATACTTTATACTCAGGATGGCACTAAGTAAGTCTGGACGAGCTGCAAAATTATGTCTCACAGAGCGTTATGCAATGCATAAGATATAATGAAAAAGCTGTACCGTCTAAGACAAAAGCACTTTCTACTCCCTAATTCTTTTTTTTTTAACCGTCCGTATACAACAGTTTAGAATCTGCGTATTTGGCAACACTTTTAAGAAACGTGTTTTTTAAGATGTCGGGACAAATTTTTCGTATAGATTGAGATGTCAGATCAAGACAAGCTTTTACCACCGGCAACAGCTAAGATGAAAATTTGCCAGAGCCGACCTCGAAAACTATTGGATAGTTTACATTAAGACTATGGATATGGCAGGAAGAAGAACTTATACAAAAGTAAGACTGCGTGCCAACACAGGTACAGATATTAGAGACAAATGAAAAAAAGACCAGGAACAGAAACAGGAGCTATAATAGTGATCAAACAGGGCGTAACATATGCAGACTTGTTGGGACAGGGGGAGTTATTACTAATAACAAAGGGAAACGAGATCGAAAAAGAGATAGAAAAATTAAGAAATAGAATGGAGGGTTACCATGTAAGAAAAGCCAACAATGTACTCACAAAACTAGTGATTATCAAAGATATTAGTCGGGAGACTACCAAAGAAGAAATATTGAAAGAAATTATGAACAAAGCAAACACAGAATGAAGTACGATAATATCCATAAAGAAAGTGTATAGAGAAAAACAAACAACTATAATCAAGATAGACAAAAAAGCAGCAGATAACAAGAGAAGGAAGACTAAACATAGGACTCATAAGATGCAGAGTAGAAAAAGTAATAGCAAACGAGAGAAAATGTTACAAATTCTAGATGAAGGGCATGTAGCGACAAATTGCAAAGGAGAAGATAGGTCATTGCTATGCATAAAATGCGGAAAAGAAAAACATCAAGTTGCAGAATGCAAGAACAGAGAATATTGTATAGAATGCACAACGATAGGACACAGAACAGGAGATGAAAGATGTCTGGCTACAAAGAAAAAAAAATCGAAGAAAACGAAGGAGAATATAGATGACAACACAAGGACCAGATCATAAACCAAAATGTATAAGTTTATACAAACAAACATAGGAAGGGGAAGAGAAGCACACAATGTACTGATAGCAACAGCAGAGAGAGAGAGAGAGAGAGAGGAAATAGACCTAGTGATAGTAAGTGAACCAAATAAAAACAAATTAAATGGTAAGTGGATAAAAGACAATAAAACAGATGCTGCTTTTTTAGCTAGGAGAAAATGTAGGGACAAAGTTAAAAGATGGGGAACACCAAAAGAAAGAATAGTGTGGGCTGAAGTAGAAAGTATAATAGTATACACCTGTTATATCAGTCCAAACTGCGGAATGGCATACTCTCAGGCGTGGATAGAAGAATTAGAGGACAGTTTAAGAAAACAGAAAAGCAAAAAAATCGTAGTAGGAAGAGATTTCAATGCAAAATCACCAAGATGGGAAGGATATAAGAGGGATTTAAGAGGAAAAATTTTAGAGGAGATGATAGCTAGTTAAACCCTACTATTTGCAACAAAGGAAACAAACCTACGTTTGTAAGAAGAAGCTCAAAATCACATATTGACATTACCATAGCAACATGGGAAATGGCAGGTATAGTGAATGAATGGAACGTGACAGAAGAGGAATCACTGAGTTTACACAAACATATACAATATAATACAAAAGAGAATGGAAAACAGGAGTACATGAGAGAAGATAGATGGAACGTAAGAAGAATGAACAAAGAGAAGATAAAGAGAGCCATGGAAACAGAAGAAGTTACTGAAAACAAAAACATAGAAAAAAGATGCAAAAGATACTCAGACCATACTGGTGGTGCGAAAAAACAAAAGAATACAGAAAAAAACAATACAAACAGAAAGGAAAATCAAAGGACAGAGAAAAAGAGAAGAAAATAAGGAGGAAACGGAAGAGGAACTAAAAAACACCAGAAATCAGGGATAGCAAAAGAAGATGCTGGAAACAAATGATGGAATCTATAAACAATAATCCTTAGGGAAAACCATACAAAATAGTGATGAACAAACTGATAGGAAGAGCAAAGGGAGTCTACCTAAAAAAAGAAAAATGAGAAGAAGTCATAATTAAAAAAAAATTTCTCAAGGGAAAACCGGTAGAAGATTCAGAAAATAAAGAAGAAAATAAAAACAGTCATGGCAACAGTGGAAGAAATAAAGGAAATTATAAAAGAATTGTCTAACAACAAAGCACCAGGTCCGGACAAAATAACAACAGAGATTGTTAAAGCAGCTCTAGACGGGAATAAGGTAAAAATAACTCAAATAATCAACAGATGCATGAAAGACGAAATTTTTCTAGAATGTTGGAAAGATGCCACCCTAGTACTAATTAAGAAAAAGAAAAAAGTAGGAAATGCGACTTCATACAGGCCAATATGCTTAATAAACACACTAGCTAAAATATTGGAGAAAGTCATTGTACGAAGAATAGAACAAGAAAAAGAAGAAAAAAGAAGATGGGAAAAGGAACAAAGGAACAACCTAAAGAGCTTTAGACAAAGTAAAAACAATAGCAAAAGGAGCAAACAGCGAAACGCAGAGGAAAAGACAACACTGTGTAATTAATTTTTTTGATTTATCTCGAGCGTTTCATAGCCTTAATTATAACTATTTATTAGAAAAAATTGAAGTGCTAGGAATAAGAGGTTTGTTAAATAACTGGGTAAAGTCTTACTTAGAAAACAAAAAATGGTAACCAAAATTAATAATACTATGTCTGAGACAAACGATATAAGCATGGGGGTACCACAAGGTAGTGTGGGTGGTCCTCTGTTGTTCTTATTATTTGTTAATGATTTGCAAGATTATATTGACAAGGGAAAACTATGTATGTTTGCCGACGACACCTCAATATGTATAATTTTAAATCTAGCAAAGAATGTGTTGATACTGCAGCTGAATTAATAGAAAGTTTTCAACTTTGGTGTACGCGTAATAATTTAATATTAATTATTGCAAAAACTGCTTCCTTAGAATTTTTCAACAAACACGCAAAACCATCGATACCGAATATTATCACAGAAAATTACCATATTCCCGTAACTAAAAACACACAATTTTTAGGAGTTACAATAGACTCAAACTTATCATGGGATCCAAATATCTGTACTGTTAAAAGTAAATTAAACAAAGCTTATTATGTAATATCTAATCTAAAGCGAATTCTTAACGTTCAAAGTTTATTAACAGTGTACAATGGGGTTTTTCACTCCATTTTGAGCTACGGCATTATTGCGTGGGGTGGTTGTTTTAATTCAAGTCAACAACAACAAACATAGACCGTTCAGAAACGTGTAATAAGATTAATGTTTAATCTCAACTATAGAGATTCTTGCCGACCATACTTCTTAAAACACAATATAATGACAGTGTGCTCACTTTACATCTATAAAACACTTTTATACATACATCAAAATAAAACTAATCTTAGACGTAACGGTGATGCGCATTGCCGTGAAACGCGCAACAAGGACAATATTTTAAGGCTTAATGTAAAACTTAAAATGAACAGAAAACCTCCACAGTACGTTGGAAGTACATTATATAATAAACTATCTAAAAAAATTCCATCACTGACTAAAAGCATTGTTAACGAAAAATTGTTTCTATACATTAAATGAATTTGTCGCAACTTTCTAAATATATTTTCTTTTTCTTTGCTGCATTATGTTGTAATATTTGCTTCTTTTTAGTGTATTTTATATATGTATGTGTGTCTTAACTCAACATAACTTATGTAGCTTTATATTGTAAATATTATTTTAATGTATTTGTTTGTAATTGTATTTGTAATTGACTTATGTATACTTATGTATGTAGTGGTCTTAAACATTTAATAAAATGAATTGAATTGAACGATAGCGTTGGACATACAAAACAGCGTGTTTTGAGAAGCAATTATAGTGGCGGCAAAGAAAAAAGAAATGAAGAAGAAAACAATCAAGATCATATGGAGTTACTTACAGGGTAGAAACCTAATGACCAAGAACAGAAGATTCAAACTTACGAGAGGGGTACCACAGGGCTCAGCAGTAGAACCAAAACTATGGAACCTTGTTTATAATGAGTTACTTTGAATGAGGTTGCCGGAAGGCGTGACAATAACGGCATTTGCGGACAACGTAGCACTAGTAGGTAAGGACGTAGAAATGAATATACTAAAAAGAAGACTAGAGCTGGCAATAGATTTAGTTTAAAACTAGCAACACAAAAAACAGAAGAGGCCTGGCTATCGACTAAGAGGATTAATAGAGGAACAGGTATGATACAAGTAGAAGACCAAGTGATAACCATAGGAAAAAAACCAAATACCTCGGGGTGACACTTGAAGCAAAGAGATGGAAATGAACAGGTTAAGGAAGCAGTCATGGGATCAAAGGAAATGGAGAGAAAGTTCGGTAAACTTATGCCAAACAACGGAGGTCCAAGAGAAGAAGCCAGAAGGTTAATAGCAACAGCAGTAAAAAGCAAATTGTTATACGCCGCAGAAACATGTGGAGAAGCCATGAAGACAAAACAAAACAAAAATGAAATAAGAGGAGCTACAAGAGCCAGATCGTCAATGATCTGCAAGGCTTACAGAACGGTGACTCAAGAGGCAGTAGAGGTGATTGCAGCAACACTTCCCGCGGATATGATGATGGAAGAAAGAATAGAAATAAAAACTAATAAAAGAAAGAACCAATAAAAAGGATGCTAAGTTAAGAGCAAGAGAGAAGACAATGGAAAGATGACAAAGACAGTGGAATAGAAAAGAAAAGAGAGAACAAACAAAAGAACTAATCCCGGAGATAAAAGAGTGTGTAGAGAACAAACCCAAAACGTGCTATTATACAACACAAATATTGACCGGACATAGAGCCTTTGGAAAGTTCTTGCAAAAAATTAAAAAAAAATCAAGGAAGAGGAAACATGTATATTCTGTCAGGAAGAAACACACGATAATGCAAAACACACTCTAGTAGAATGCAAAGCGTGGGAGGAAGATAGAAAAAAACTAAAAAAATACTGGTAAGCAAAGTGGATAAAACAACAATCATAAAGAAATGCAGAAGAGATAAAAATAAATAGAGGGCGCTAAGAAACTTTGCAACAAAAGTACTAAGAAAAAAAATGAGGAGTTTGACAATTGAAGAATATAGAAAGAAAACAAACAAACAATGGAAACAATTACACAAAATAAAAGCCATAGAAGAGAAAGGAAAGAAACGACAGAAGCAAAATGAAAACAACAAAACAAAGAAATAAGGAAGGTCAGGACAATTATGCATACCAAGAAATAAAAGAAAATAAAAGAACATTTACAGAAATTGCGATACCAAACAAAATTGCAAAGATAAGGAAAAGGAAAAAAGAAATTCTGAAGGAATGCAGAATAACAGAAATAAAGAGGCAAATACCAAATGGTAGGTACGCTATCTCGAGGTTGACGGATAACGCAACTTTTGATGTGCTCAGAATATACCTGGCAACGAGAAAACACGAAGAAGTAATCCCAGATGAAGATACAAGGATATCACTGGAGGTAAAACTAACAAATTTAAGACTGCCAAAAAAAATACAGCTAATGAAACTTCATAAACTATTTATGAAGGAACAAGGAAACAATGAAGAAAAAGTGAACGAAGACCTAAGAAAACTAAGAACGCATCTGAGGACAAACCAAATAATTAAAATAAATAGTGAGTGCAAAGCCACTGCGATACCTGGATGAGGACTGCGTCTAGGGCTTTTAACTGGAATTTTCTGGCAAATAAATACACCGCACAGCAGTAGTCTATTTTGGACAAAACCAGGATCTTGTATAACCTCTTTTTGCGTACCTCAGTTGATGTTGACCAAGCACTTGATTACGTTCAATGTTTTTTTGCACGTAGTGACCAATTTATTATTATTTGTCTAAAAGGAAAGTTTCCTAAGGAGCACAAGCCCTAAAAAACATTTTTTTTTACGCGCATGATTCTGAAACCTTGAAATACAAGAGTAGGGTCCCGGTAAGGTTCCCTAAGGCGGCAAAAATGCATAGATAATCAAAAATCTTTTGTTTTTCAGTCTTAAAACATCAATATATTCTTTAAAAGCACTAAAATCTGGCCACAAACTGTTAAATAGTGTAAAATTCTGTTCACAGAATGCCAAAGTAGCAAAATACTGTTAGAAAGCATCTAAATCCGGCTATAAACTGTTGAAAAGTGCCAAATTCTAGTTATAAAATCTCAAAAATAGCTAATTCCGGCCTTGAAACATCAAAATTCTGTTTGAAAGCACCAAAATCCGGCCACAAACTGTTGAATAGTGTAAAATTCTGTTCACAGAATACCAAAATAGCAAAATACTGTTAGAAAGCATCAAAATCCGGCTATAAGCAGTTGAAAAGTGCAAAATTCTATTCATAAAGTGTCAAAAATAACAAATTATTGTTTGAAAGCACCAAAATCCGGCCACAAACTGTTGAATAGTGTAAAACTCTGTTCACAAAATGCAAAAGTAGCAAAATACTGTTAGAAAGCATTAAAGTCCGGCTATAAACAGTTGAAAAGTGACAAATTCTATTAATAAAATCTTAAAAATAGCAAATTCCGGCCTTGAAACATCAAAATACTGTTTGAAAGCACCAAAATCCGGCCACAAACTATTGAATAGTGTACAATTCTGTTCACACAATGCCAAAATAGCAAAATACTGTTAAAAAGCATCAAAATTCGGCTATAAGCAGTTGAAAAGTGCAAAATTATATTCATAAAATGTCAAAAATAGCAAATTATTGTTTGAAAGCACCAAAATTCAATCACAAACTATTGAATAGTGTAAAATTCTGTTCTTAAAATGCTAAAATAGCAAAATCCGGCCTTTAATATAAAAATACTGCTAGAAAGCATCAAAATCCGGCCATAAACAGTTGAAAAGTGCAAATTTCTACTCATAAAAGGTCAAAAATAGCAATATTGTTTGAAAGCACTAAAATCCGGCCACAAACTGTTGAATTGTGCAAATTTTTGTTCATAAAATGCTAAAATCCGATCTTGAAATTAAAAAAAAAAACTGTTAGAAAGCATCAAAACGCGGCTATAAACAGTTGAAAAATGCATATTTCTGTTCATAACATGTCAAAAATAGCAAATTCGAGTTTTAAAACATTAAAATATTGTTTAAAAACACTAAAATCCGGCTATAAACTGTTAAATAGTGTAAAATTCTGTTCATAAAGTGCCAAAATAGCAGCCTTGAAATATCAAAATACTGTTAAAAATTATCAAAATTTTGCCATAAACAGTTAAAAAGTGCAAAATTCTATTAATAAAATATCAAAAATAGCAAACATGTTTAAAATTCTATAAAACTTACCAGATTTTTCAACCCACTTCTCTCCATTAGAAGACGAACTCTCACCAACTTTTCTTCTTGTGTAAGACTTTTATGACTCGTTTTGTGCGGAGTATGATTCCCCTGGCCTCTATTAAAATCATCCTTTTTATACCGAGTATTATGTTGACCACCTTCTTTATGCCTCTGTTTTGTTGGTGATCTTGATCTCGATCGATGATGCTTGCGTTCAGGTTGTCTACTGTAAGATTTTGATCTCTCGATTGTGATCTCTTACGTCTAACATCTGGTAATCTATCTGCCCTTCTCATCATTTTGTGTGCTCAATAAATATATAATTATGTATAAAACTTAATTATGGTAGGAAGATGCACCTGCTAATGTTTAAGGTTATGTTGTTAGAATTACACAAACATAAACTTGACCTATAATTTAGTCCAAAAGAAAAATATTTATTAATTGATTTTAATTATGTCCGAATATGATAATGTGCGTGTTAGTAGATTATCATTAAAAGGTGATAAGCATTATTTGATCTATATTTGTAATCTTTGATTTTAATTTATCAATTTTTTTTCAGAGGTAAAAAACGTAAACATAAAAGCAAAAAACATGAAGTAAAAAAAATCGAAGTAGATAAAGATGCAATTGAGCATGCTAATTGGTGGAAAATAACGAAAGTCGAAGAGATGAGTGGACCCGTTGCTATTGAATTCAGCAAACATACATATATAATTTTTTTGCGTTGCATACTACAAATTCTTTATTGTTTTTGATTGGTATTTAAGTATATTTTGGGCAATTTAAATTAATCTAAGCTTTTCAACATGAATCTAAAACTTCAAACATGTTTAACTCACATTTTTTGAATTTCTATGTTTAAAATTGGAAAACAATGTACACACTTAAATTCTAGTTTTCTAAAACAAGTTTTCACATGCATGATAGCTCAATAGTAGAGCCCTTGCAAGGAATCCGAGGTTTGATTCTCAAAATATAACTGAAATAATAACTTTCTTGCTCTTCTGGTTGGTTTCATCAACCTCTTTCAAATAAGTTGTAGACTTACTGTGGCGATGTAAAACAGCCGCACAAAGCACAATAAATAAAAAACAAAATGTTCTAAGTTCTCAAAAGAAATTATTTGAAGAATGTGGCAAGTAATGCAGATCAATTAAATTGCCAACTTTTAGCGGATAAAATAATTAGTGGCAAAATTGTTTTATTTTTTTTCAGTGACATGCCGGTACACCTACGAAGATGAAGATTTTTGAAATAAGAAATAGTACCGTAAACTACCTAAAAAGCTAAATGATAAGAAAGCTCCGTGCCCTAATGGTGTTTCACTGAAGATGGTAAAATGTCGTTTTGGTTTTTTTGTGTGGAACTCTTTGCTTTGGGAAAATTGGTTTTCAGACAACCTGAAAGTAGCCAGACGTGTCCTTATCAAGGCAGCAAGAAAAAAATCCAAAGGATATTTAGATACAGACCTAATTGCCTGTTGAACGGCATAAGCAAGCTTAAAATGTACTTGATTTTTAGCAGATTTGAGAAAAAAGAAACCAGTTTGGTGTCCGTTTGATCTACTATTATTAAGATACTTAAGATTAGAAGGGTGACAAAAAGACCAAAAATTAGCAGAAAGATTTGTGTAATGGTAGCATTAAAAATGCGAAATCATAGAGACTTTAAGTCATTGGTAGTTGTCAAACTTAGCGGCTATAATGGTAGTTACTCGACCGGACAAAAACACAGAGTTATGAATTTTTACAATGTTCTAAAATGCATTCAAATATTAACTATTAGAACCTAAAACTATTCACGTTGTTACCGAAGCAAAAATATTGTATATTGTATAATATAATTTACCATATTTTTGTTAACATAGTTTGTAAATTTTCAATTTGAATTCTGATATTGATTCTAAAAATGTCCAATTAATTTTCAATGATGAAAGTTCAACTTCTGAAACTAAATACTGTTTAAAGGTAAATTAATAGTCGTAACACGTATTAGAATCCATTATATATTTCTTTCAGTGCTGCAAATGAAAAATAGATAATAAAATAAATATCAATGGGGGCCCCTATATAAATGAAGGAGCTGACCAGATGTTGCTACCTTGCTTGCAAACGCGACACACTAATTAGACTCGCTAATACTGACATTACCAGCATAATTTCCCTTCACGGACTATTATAATAAAACTTATAGTTTAATAAATTTGTGCGGCGGCTTCCATTGCATACACAGGTGGTATAATTTTTCAACTAACCTTTTTCCAATAACATTTTCCACAGGATGGAATATATATCCGATTAATTGACAACTTGTGCGAATAAGCCAGTAGCTAAGTCATTAACGTAATTGCTCGTAAATACTATTTTTACTCAATATATAATAAATTCGACAAACAAGACAAACTATTTGTGTCCACTTTGGGTCCGAGTCAATTGATTTACATCAGGTTTTTTGTATGTTTTTTTTGTCTTCCTCCGCGGGGCGATTTATCCCGGATCCGACAAGCCGGACATCAATTACCCAGGACGAAGAATTGATTATCTCTCGGTGGGGCTGGAGGCGGAAATCCTTTATCTGGACTCTTGTCACACGATTTGCCATGCAGGGAATACACAAAAAATCGTGCGGATTATTCAGATAAGGGGACCCGGGATCGCTTTTTAACAATGTGGAAAATTAAATCAGGGGACCTGTTCTGGAGATTTGTATTGACTGAATTTTTTTCGGAGCTATTGTATATTTTATTATAATTACAATCGATAAGAAAATAGTAATTTGTTTGCTCATGTTGATTATTGTGATTAAACGGTAGGAGGAGGAAATGTTCTCTTTTAAGGTGATTTTGATTTAGCGTAGTGACCGCCGGATGGCTTCCTAGTACAATATTAATCCAGTTTTTGCGTACGGGGCATGCACCTACATGCCATTAAAACGGGAAAACTGGATGTTAATGCATTTATAATCAATATTTCAACACTTTTATTAAATGTCGCGAGGCCATTAATATTTATGGTCACATATCATGACGGGGGAAATCGTTTAATTAAAGTATTCGCGCATTCCGCGAATAGTAGAGTTACTCTATTTATTTTCACATTTACAGATAATAATTCAATTGCCAATTAAATTTATTTATAATTGGAATTTCTATCTCTTCATTCGGTTAACTGTTATAGATCAAAAATCCATTTGTCGATATAAGTGTCAGTTAAGTAAATCATTTTCTTACGTTTTTTTTATTATAACACTAATTATAAACTATGTATAAAAATTCAAATAATGCATATAAAAAAGTAGATAATTTGTCATGGGGTAAAAAAAAAATTAATGCAAAAGCAATTATGATTTAAAGTTAACAATCTTTAAAAACTTTTCTAAATATTAGTTTTTTAATGTTTTTTTTTTCTTTAAAACTCCAAATTGATCTAAAAGCTTTTTATACTTACAGATATATGTACACTAATTGCATTCAAATTTAAAAATTAATCTTTAAAGTTTAGAATTAATTCTAAAATACTTTTTTATACGTTATTCCTTTAAGGTATTAAACTTGCTCTTTAGTGTTCAAAAATAATTCAAAATATTTTTGAATGCTGCATTATTTTTGCAAGACTTCTCATGTTCTCATACATATAATTGAATCTAAAAGTTCAGGCGCACTGATTCTTTTTTGATCCAGACAATTTAGTTTGCATAGGCGGAAATCTCATTCCACCACTTCTTTTTTTCAACGCATCAAGTGGGCAAAAAAAGTATGCTCTGGTCTATCGACTTTGCTACAGTATACGCATGCAAGGTTTAAATTGTTAAAGATATTTTTATAGGCAACCATATAGTCTGCTCATAGATATAGTGTCTTTACTATGTGGGCTTAAATTATATATTATATATTGCTGGGTTTTGCCGGGTATAATAGTGATGGCGATAACAATGAGTTACTGCACCGACAAAACTTTTGTTTGGCTGTAGGAATTTGTAGTCCCAATGATCTGCTGTGATAGTTATTATTTTTAATTCAACTGTTGTGGACTCTGTTTTAACAATCCATTTTTTTTTTTTTGGCGTAGGTGGGGAATTTTTTAATACCTTTTTGTTCAAAGCACATGTCAAATTTACCCTTCTGGGGCGCGCTTACGCACTTGAAGTTTGAGACCTTTTGGCTAATGTACCTCTTCCGTTTGGAGATGTGTATGTAGGAGGTGTTTTTAGGAGTTTGCCTTATACGCTGGTTTCTAGAATATGGTTTTACCCACTTATGTAAGAGGTAACTCGGTTACTATTAAATTTGTGGACAATTTTTTTTTTCGATCTGTTTTGGCAAGTCTTGCCAGATTAGAATTGAAGTAAACAGCATGGTTTTTGAAGCTTTATTGTGTTGACGTAGTAGAAGAATTTTAAAGTCCGGAAAGTCTTATTTTGAAAGACCCAAGACTATTGAAGTGGCTGTTTATAGGCGTTTTCCAAATGGGGGGCCTTTTTTAGTCTAAAACCAGATTGATGCATTGGAGTTTTTTCCTCAATCGTATATTCCATTCTATTTTTATTGTGAATATCGGAAATAAAAACTTGTTTGCTTCTAAAGGCTTTGATTCTTAAATTTCCACAACATATTTATGTCTTTTGTGAAAGATTCTAATGTATTTTTCCAGCACTGATTTTTGTGCTTGCTTATATCCGTTTTGACCTTAGACCATATACACTTACAGACGCGTCGTGTGTTATTTTTTGCTAGTTGCATAGTGAAGCCAACATAACAACGTTCTATGCCCACAACTGACGTCACGCGCTAATTGTAGATATTGTGCCTTATCAGTAGTTAAGTTGATTTTACAATTTTTAATAACACCAAGTATACACCAAGTTCAAGAGTTTTTTACATTTTAGTAAAAATGTGCTTTCATACACGTCAAGTATTTTGCTACGTACGCGTTTTTGTCTACAACTGACGCCACACGCATCATTCATGTTGGCTTCACCGCATTGGCAAACGGCGTGTCTATAAGTGTGTATGATCTAAGGTTTTGACTTTGTTGTGAAGTCAATTTAGGATCTTGCAAAACGATGTTTTTGCCATTTATTTTTAGCGGCATTTCTTTTTCGGATTAACGCTTGAAAGGTTTTAGGTTTGTTGGACTTGAGTTTTCAAAAGTGCGACGGTTCTTTTGATTCCCTAAGTCGATCATGCTGGGGTCAGTCTACCAATGCAATTTTTCAGACATTTAGAAAAGAGAGTCCAACTTGTCAGTAGGACGGGTTTTCCCTCTTCTCAGAACCCCCTTTAGTAGTACCCGTCTGTGGTCTAAGCTTAGGCTTTTGAGTGTTGTTACCACTGCGTGTGAGTTGACGTTTTTTAGTATTGCTATGTTAAAAAAGTCTCTTTGGTGGCCTGCGGCACTATAAAAAGTAGGTTTGTCTAAACCCAGGACTTGCAAATCTTGTTGTTCAACGAGTAAAAAAAAGCTTGTTTCTTGGCGTTGGTTATAAGGCTATTTTATGATCCGTGATTCGAATTGAAGCAGTTATTGTGGGAAGTAGGTTAGCAAAAACCATATCAAAATCCACAGTTTTGATACGGTTTTGCGGAAAAATGTAACCTGAAGCGATCCTGATTGTGTCGAGCCCTGGCACAGTTACTATTATCGCGTTAGATTCAAGTGAGATTAAGTCGGGTGTATTTACTTCAAAGTGATCTAATGATTTTTTTACAAAGATCAAGGTTTTACGCTTTGTAGGTACTACCGGTGCTCTTAAATACGTAAAAGTGTTTAAGATTTGTAGTGCTTGATTGGGTTTGTGGACCAACTCGGGCACTAGCAGGACATTGAGGTTCTGATCAAAAAAGAACTTTTCCACTACACCCATTTTTTTCAGACTTGGAGTAATACATTGTCTGGTATATTATCCATTATTAGTTGATGGGAGTGGACAAGATGTCTGCCATGACTCCTATTTGAGATTCACCCATCTCTTCTAAGATGGCAGCAATTTTGTCAGATGATGGCTTTTGTTGCGTTCTAGAAACAATGATCTGTTATTTGCTAGAGGTGGCCGCAACTTGCAGGCTGAGATGAAGAAGAAGAGACCTGGGCCGGCTTGGGCTCTGCTGTCGGTTTGCAGTTGACAACCTTTCCATGATCGGCTATCGCTTTCAAGTATGGCAAAATGATGGCCTGATTACATAGCGCACTTTGGCGTTGATTTGTTAGGGCAGACCACTGATTGGTGGGTCGCAAACATGAAAATATTTTGCAGACTGTGAATGCGCTGCATTTATTGGCAGTGTGTCCGTGCTTCTGGAAATGCCGTTAGATTTCTTTTTCTGTTCTTCTACGACTTTCAAGTCAAGTCAGGTTTAGGATTTGCGCACTTTTAGTGGGTTTAAAGCTTCATTTATTTAGCGCGTTGCCGAAGTTCTCCTCTGTGAGGTAGGTTGGGACTTTGAGTATCACTACCTACAAAATCGAATTTTAAGTTGAGAAATCGGTGTCTGATGCACGGTGATTGTAGCAGGTATAGGGTAGGTAGGTATAGGAATTTGTGGCGGACAAATAATTAATGTTATTTGCTCTGAAGTATGCAGAGATTCCCGGGAATTTGTTTTTTTGTGTTAGGACTATTGCTGGGGGTGGGATGTCAAAGAAACGCCTGTCGGTAGATGGGGGAAAAAGAAGTTTAGGTTTGACACCGTGGGGGTTGGGGTTTGAACCTCACTTTAATAATATCCTTTTTTTTTAGCGAAGGCTTTTGAAGCCGGCAAGATTAGCCGTTGATGGCTGTTTGGTCACAGCTGCTGATGGCAGCTGGAGTTTGGGTGAAAGCCCTTTATTATTAGACTGATTCCTTTTTTGTCTTTTTCTTTGTACTAGTACGAATATTTGATGTCCTTTGCTGCAGGATTTTCAGCTGGATTACTCGGTAAAGTCTATTGGTTTTTTGGTGTTGGCGGCCGTTTGGGCTGAAAAATTTGTACATGTTGACCAAAGATGAGTTGGCGGCTTTACGTTGTATTTTGTTGTCGGAGGCGGTTTTTCCGCCGCCCTGGTAGGGCGGTTCTTTCTCTCCTCTGTAGTGTTCTTGCCGCCCTTCTAAGCGGGGGCAGCTTTATAACCCAGTTTTTTGGTGAGGGCCGACAGCTTTATGGCTCGCCAAAACCATGGGGTAGCGACCAGGTTTTTTATTGTCGCAGCTTGCTTGGCGTTTGTGGCAGTTAGAAAATTGATAGTGCCCTGGAAAACCTCAAATTTGTGTAAAAAGCTTTTGGATATTGCCGCCATCTGCCGCTGCATGTCTTCATCTTATTCTTCTTCTTCAGCCTGTTTTCATCCACTTTTGGATGTAGGCTTTTTCTAACGTTTTCCATGTTTTTCTGGATTAGACTGTTTGGATTCAGTTCTGTCTTGCTATTTTTTGTATATCATTTTGCCATTTTGTTGCCGATTGGCCCACGCCTCTTTTCGTTGTCTTTGGGCGCCATTCTATAATTTTTTTGGTCCATTTGGTTCCATCTTGTCTTGCTAGGTGGCTTGCCCATCTTCATTTCAATTCTGCTATTCTCCTGGTAAAGTCTTTGACATTTGTTCTGCTTTTGATTTTTTTGTTTTTGACGCGGTTTTTGAGGCTAATACCTAGCATCGCTCTTTCCATGGATCTTTGCATTACGATGAGTCGGTTTGCGCTTTCTAGAGTCAGGGTTGCGGTTTCCATTCCGTAGGTTGTGACAAGTAGTATGCAACTGTTGTATACCTTTTTTTTTAAGATTGATTGGAATAGTTCTAGATTTTAAAATGTAATTTACTTTGCTGAATGCAGCTCAGCTTATCATTATCCTTCTAGTTATTTTCGCTGTTTGATTTGGTTTGCTCAGTTTGATATTGTGGCCTAGGTATGTATATTCTTCTATCGCCTCTACTAGTTGTCCATTAATAGTTATTTTAGCGTCCTCATTTGTTATTGTTTTTGTTTTTTTGGGTAAATTTTTAGTCCGATTTGTCGTTATTATTGCTGATCAGCATGATGCTGCTGTGGAGAGTTTTGGTGATATGACATTGCTCTGTCTTACTCCTTTCCGGATCTTTATCTTATCTGTTACCATGTCTATGTCTATGGTTACATGCATTGTAGCTTTGTCGTATATGTGTTTCATGATCCATGTGTATCGGGAATTGATTCTTGCACCATTCATTGCTTATATTATCGACCATGTCTCTACCGAGTCAAAAGCCTTCTTATAGTCCACAAACGCAATATTTTATAGGGACATTGTACTCTGTGCACTTTTCTATCAGACTACGTATCGTCTGGAGGTGGTCGTTTGTGGCGAATCCTTTCCGGAACCCTGCCTGCTCGCATGGTTGGTATATGTCGAGCTTAGTCGTCAGGCGGGTTGTTATTATTTTAGACAGCAGTTTGTACATGTGATTTAGAAGGCTAATTGATCGGTAGTTGCCGATGTTGTTGTTGTCGCCTTTCTTGAAGATCAGAATTACTTTTGCGTTCAGCCAGGCTTTAGGAACTTTTCCCTTGCTTAAGCATTTGTTCAGTAGAGTGCAGATGGAATGTTCTAATGTTGCCTCTCCCATTTTTAGCATTTCTGCAGTAGCTCGGTCTTCTCTTGGGACTTTCCTGTTTTTCATTTGTTTTAGAGTGGCCCGTAATCTCTGGTATTTTTTCCGAGCCTACGTTACGGATTGTATATCTACCCTTGTTTGGTTTTGCTATGTGTGAGGTGTAAAGGTCTTGGTAAAAATTTTGGATGACGTTTATAGTTACTTATTTATTCCGTGTTGGTTTTTGATCTTCTACAATTTCTTTTTTCCTTTTGATCTGTTTCTTCTTAGTATTTTCATGTTTGCGTTGTCTTCAATAATTTTCTGTATAAGTTAGTTGTTATATGTTCTCATGTCTCTTCGCGTTTCCTTGCTTATTATTTTGCTTAGGACTTTGTATTGGCAACTTTCTCTGTATGTGTTTCATTTTATTCTAGTAATTTTAGGGTGTTGTAGCAGAGCTTTCCTGTAATTGATTTTCGTTACTGCGGTTCTAATGCTGTTTGTTATGTTTTCTGATAGATGGTCTATGTCCATTTGGTATAGGTCTCTTACTTTTGGTAGGGTTTTCTTCACGCTGTCTTGATATTTGATCTTATTTTCTTTTAGGGTTTCTGTTGTTGGGTATTTCTTGTTTTGGATCATTTTGTTTCTTTCCAACTTGGTGTTGATGGTATTAGTTGCCCAAACTAGTCTGTGCTGAATCGGTTTAGTACTGTTACATCGCTGCATATTTCTTGCCTATTTGTCGATCTCATTTTAAGTGTAGCCATCTGGGCTCTTTCAAGTCCATTTTCTTTGGCGGGTTTTCTTAAAGAAGGTGTTATAGCTGTACATACCTTGTTATGCAGGTAATCTACGAGCATTTCTGTTTCCCAGTCCAAAAATCTCTATATTTTGTGGATCGTCTCTCAGTTTTTCCCCAACTTTGGTGTTGAAATCTCCTATTACTATTTGGAGTTTGGCTTTTCCTAGTTCTTGAGCTTTTGTTATGTCTTTGTAAGTTTTTAATGGCCAGGTTTTCTGAGACGCTCGTTGGGGCGTATATTTGCGTTATTTGTACGGACTAACTCTTGTTTAATTGTATGATGTGTATTACTCTGTTTGAAATAGCTTCCATTTTTGTTACTTGATGTTTTAGTTTTTTGTTGATAAGAATTGCCACCCCTCCATTTTAGGATTTCAAGCTGGCCATCTGGCTTTATGGTTCTTATATTATATGTTGCTACTCTGATTTTGTATGTTTTGTGGCAGATTTTACTCCCTTGTTAGTTAAGTTTAAGATTTTTTTAAGTACAACTTCTGTTAGTTAGTCTTGAGCACTCTCACGTCATGCAAAAACACATTCAAGTGCAAGTGTAACGTTTTAAGTGAGTGCGTATGATAAAAAGCAGCTCTCAGGTGAACTATTATTAAAACTTAAGTTCAAACCTTTTACAAGAATGAGACGATCTTCTGGCTCAGAGTTAATAACAATTAAAGCGCAACCAACAAAGCTTCTGCTTTATAACTCCCAAAAATTCTCTCATAATAAACTAAAAGATAATCTTAAAAGTTTTCAAAAATTTTAGATAAACGAGTTAAAGCAAATTATTTCATTATATTTAGTAATTTTCAAATTTTTCATAAAATATTTATAATTACTTTTAAATTAGGTTGATAACTACAAAAGTCTTCAATTTGGGTACTTCTTTTTATCTATAACAACATACATCATTGAAGCAGCGGCTCTAAAATAAAAATAAAAAATATAATAAACCGAATAGGACATAACTGCCATGAGGGCAATCTTAATTTGGTCCCTAAATACGCCTCCACTACTAACATATCTCCCCAAATTTTAATCAGTTCTTTAAGTAGACAATGGGGAAATAAAAATACAATAATACATCCCGACGGGGGCGCCTTAAAGCCGCCCGCACACGGGGTTTGCCTTTAAACCGGCGGCAATGATCGAAACAATTGCAGTAATTCCCCGAAACTGTTTAAGGGTATATATGCATATATAGGGTGCCCTCCACCCCATACTCTTTTTTAAGCTTCTTCGTTCTCTCTCTTTATAGCTAACGCAATATATTTTTTAAGTCGCATAAGAATTTAACTTAATGGCATTTCATTCCTGCGGGCCCAAATTAAATTTGCCGCGAGGATGTATGGAGAGAGAATTGTGAATGGTTTTTTCTTTCTTTTTCTAGCGTGAAACTTTTTATTTTATTGTATGGGGTAGGGTATGTCATAAAATATAATTATAATAAAATTTGTTTATTTTAGTTATTGCTTAATGTACAAAGGATCTTTATAAAAAAATATAAATAAATTAAAGACTGCAAGGAGGAAATCGATATTGCATTTCTACTGCGGAAGATTCTTTAGGTCCGGTCATCAATTAGGTTAAGCGATCGCCGGAATGGCGCTAGGTGAAGCTCATTTGCTGGCCTCTGAGCCGGGACAGATCCTCAGGGACCATAAAGGACTAACCCCCGGGCTATCAGGCAGATAGTATGTTCTGTTTACGGCGGCCACTGCTTAGCTTCTACTTTACACTCTCTTAGATGATATCTGGCCGGGGAACGTTTGCTACATTTGCAACTTTTGAGATTCCCCTTCTGACAAACTCGACCTTCTCATGGTCGCAATAACAATAAAATAAAAACACAACACAGCATTATTTTAAATAAAACAAACATAGATGTTGATGGGACGTCAAAATTTTGTTTTTCTTTTTCTGTTGGAACTATATATTAAAATTAAAACTACTTGTATAAAATATTTAACAAAAATAATAATGTGATTAAGTTTGATGAGTTTATCCAATGAGATAATTAGGTCCAGGCGTAACGGCCCGATCCGGTCGGTCATTCCCACATCTCGGGACATGCAAACGGAGCGCCGCAGGATAAGCAGTCGTCCTGTCGGATTCCGAGAATTCCACGATGCTGTGTGTATGTTGTGTTCACTTGGCAGGTGTCGCCTGTAGCGGACCACGCATCCTTCTCTCCATAACAGCCCAAAAAAATATTAAAAAAAGATTTTCTTGCATGAAGCACACACTTAATTATTAACTTTTTTAGCCACAAACTGCTCTCAACTATCAATAATTACAATAATTATATTATTTTGTAATTATTCTACTGTGTGTAATAATAAGGATTACGTTTGACAATCAATACTTCTACCTTTCAATTTACAAAAAGTAAAAAAGCAATTGAATGCATGCAGCATAATTGTTGGCTTTTATTCTTCCTTATTTGCAATGATTTGCTCATGTATTTTAAATCCATTACAATTTTAGATGTAGTTTTTTTTTTATCGTCATAATGGTAAATGAAGAGTGGTGCCATAATAATTTAATTAAAACTCATAATAAATTTGTTAAACATATTCACTTCACTTAATTATTACGCTTTCTAAAAAAAAATTATAACTTTGAATCTCATAGAAAAAACTTGAGACAGTTTGTAGAAGACTTATAGTGTACAAAAATCAGTGTCAGCATCAAATGTTGTAATCAATTTGGCAAGGACTACAGAAAAAATTAAGAGCAGAAAGCAAGTTTTAAGTTTTTTTTTTTTTTTAGGCTAGGCGGTAAAATCTTCTATAAGACTGGCAAGTGTCGGATTCATTTCCTCAGGTTGAAATGCCTACCGAGTTTTGAGTTTGAAAAGACTAGAGAACATTATAACACTTTAAAAATAGATATTACAAACATTATAAAAAAGTTATTAGAAAAGAGTAAGATTGATTTCAACAATTATACACTAAAAGTTTACTTTATCAATTTTATTTTATTTTTCTTTGTTAGATGAGTTTTAACATTTTCAAACTTATTTACAGTATTAGAATTTAGGCTTGAAATCTATTATCATATAAAACTTTTCCAACTGTAAGTAAAATATATCCCCCAGTGCACTTGAAATAAATCTCTACAAGAATAGTCATTTTAAACTAGCAAATGGATTAATATCAGCCCCTATTATCCCTCCATATCCAAATCCAAGACATGTCTTAAATTAAAAGCAATCTTAATCCCCAAGTGTATTTCAATTAAAGATTAAACCTAACCATTATTACGCATATTCTAGCCACCCTTACAATATAATTAAATGCATCTTTCTTCAATCATAATTGAAATTAAAATGATTTTTTATAACAAAGTGATTTTTAATTCGGGGTGGCTAATATCGACGCCAGCAGGGATGCCTGCAGGGCGACGCGTGCCCTATATAAACTTCATTTGATCGGACACGTGACTGTCAGGATATAATACCCATTATGTTTGCGGATCTTCCGGGATGTTATTATATTTTTTTTTGTTGATGGTTGAAGGGCGAGCGGATATTTTATTTAAATTAAAAAAGTCATCAGATTATAAATTGAATTGGTAATCGGATTTGCGATTGAGTCGTCGAGTAGAAATCCTGGATGTATGTGAGTGAGTATCGCGCACACAAAATCACCAATGACATGTTAATTATATGTTTTATAATCATTTCAGATTCGAATCTCTTGCGTTGCGTGTTTACGCGGTTTTTTACAAAGAGCTTTTTATTGATATATGTTTGCATCCGATTTGTTTTAATTCATTTGATTATTTATTCATTTTATCCCATTTTATTATATGTACTTAAAATGTAATATTAAAGTTTAGTCTAAAATAGGATAAAAATAATTAGCTAATTAATATACTCAACTGACTTAATGTGGTTGTTTATGTTGATTTATTGAGGGGGTGTAAGTGGCTTGTAATTCAATTAAAATTTGAATAAATAGATATCCCATTGTCTTATTAATCCACGTGCAATAAATTTTTCATTGTTAATGACTCGGCCGGTATATAAAAATAGGCATGTCTTTCTTGGCTGACAATAAAATAATTATTTATTTCCTTGTGCCCTTAGTGGGTGTTTGCATTTTTCTCTTGTTTCCCTTGTAGATGTGTGTCGCAACGTCTTTGGTGGCTGGTGGGATGCTCGGGTTGACATATTACAACGATTTATAATTATATGCCAGCACCAAGGTGGGACCTTTCGTCATCCGCTGTTGCAACACGAGCGAAATGTTAGAGCAAGGCGTGCAGAAAATCGCCGCCGCGCTCCGGCTGCTGCGGCTATTAGTTTCAAGGTTGCCGATGGAAGGAAAACAATCGAATCTTCCATACACACACACAAACACATTGTAATTACGCAGTGAATATATCGTTATTTTTTATTATTCTATTTCGACCTATATAGAGGTGAGATAAGTCTTTCCATTATGCGCGCGATTGTTGTTCCAAGTGGAGCGAGGAAGTGATTTACACGTGTTTTGTTTGTTTCTGCGGTTCGCCAAGCACACACATACACCATTTAACTGTAAGATCACAACCATGAACATTATGACATTCACAAGTCATAAAAATTCAATGTCAAAAAATCTGTTGAAATCGTTTCATTTTATAAAATAATTATCAATGCATTTGCAATCAAATTTTGAAAAAATCAATAACTGAATTTTAATATAAAAAAAACAAAATTGAAAATAAATTTAATGTCAATATAACGATTTCGGTGTTTCTCAGATGCATTTGATGTTGGAAGCAGTTATAGTTATCTATTTTTTGGTTGTGTATAGTGTAATAATAACGCGATTCAGGCAAACAATTAATATGGTTGCGTAACATCAGACAGGCTATCAGTTGAATAATTATTTCTAGCTGCCATTAACCATGAAAACATCAGCAAGTTGTAAATTTGATGGTAGCCAACGTCTGAAAACAGACAGGGTACTGACAAAAGAAGTTATTATACAGGCTGTTTGATTTTTTGATGATTTTGCAAATAACAGTAAAAGATACCCTTAACAACTTGACTTAACTTATCAGATGCCAAATACCCTATATATTGTTGTTTTCATAAATATCCATGTATATACCAAGATGATCTTGGAAGTGTGTATAGCAAAGTAAATTGTCATTGAGCTACCTTACAGTTGCAATATGCTAAGCAAACTTTGGGGTGTGTATAATAAAGTAGGTTATTTACAGATACACCAAGAAAGCCTTGATGGTGTGTTTAACAAAGTATTGCTTGAGCGTTAAGGTCATTGAAGTACTTTATAGTTGTCTTAGATTATTTACACATCTTACAATAGAGAGTATCTACGACAATGTACTCAAAATCAAGAAGAACCTAGAAAGGAGAAGCACAATGATTATTAGGTGCATCTCTAGAGCTAAAAGTAGTAACAAGGAGTATAGAATTATATTAAAATATATACTTAAAAAATATATAAAGGTCAAAATGAGCAGACAAAGAGAAACTCAAGAGACTGAAGAGAAATTATGGCAACTAGGAGGAAAAAGCATTATAAATTCCGTTATCATAAAACAAAAGGGGGAGACTTGCTATGCGGAAACACTTAGAGTACTAAAATCTAAAACTAATGTGAATAAACTGGGCTTAAGAATTAAGAAAATAACCCATACAAATGATGGAAACATAAAAGTGAGCGTAATAGGCAAAAACAGTGACATAAAGTTTGTAAAAGAATGGGTGACAAGGTAAAGGCCCATGTAGTCTCAGAAAGAAAATCGTGCTTGCTGTTAGACCTACATAAGACCACGGAAGAAAATAAAATAATGAAAGCATTACGAAATAAGCTGGGAGGAGAGTTACAAATGAAAGACCTTACAACTAAATTAAACGAAAATAGACTGAAATATGCAGTGATGAGTCTACCATGCACCGCATGCACAAATAAACTTATACAGATGGGCAGACTAAAAGTAGGATGGGTAAAAGGAAGAATCAAGAAATTCAGCTCACCTATCAGATGTTACAATTGCATTAATCTTAGATATGAATCAAGATACTGCAAAGAAGTAAGCAGTGGCATGCTATAGCGTAAATGTGGTGCAGAAGGACACTATAAAAAAGCGTAAAATGCTACTGTTGCAAACGAGGGACATAAAGCTGATGACAGAACTTGCCAGGCAAACAGGAAAGCCGGCGAGGATATGAAGAAAACAAAGATGCCATATCAAACCAACAATGAAGATACTGCAAACTAATGTTGGCAGGGGAAAGGCGGCCATGAACATTTTTCATAAATATATAAATGAAAATAGCACAGATATTGGGATTGTTTTAGGTCTAAATAAAAAGATAACACAGGGTGAGCTGTAGATAGTTTACAAAGCACAGAATGCTGCCATTAGATTAAACAACAAAAACATAATAATCTACAGTATACATAACAAAGATGCTGGATGTGTGGAGGTAGAAATAGAAGATACTATTATATATTTGTGTTACTGGTTACCAAATACGCCGGATTATGAATTTGAATGGTTCAGAAGGCACCTAAAAAGCCGTTGGTCCCATCAACCCCCTTCAAACAAGTCGTAAGACTTCTGGGGCGATGTAAAAAGCGCAATAAAGAAGAAACTTTCTTGAGTAAATTAGGAGATTAGATCAGTGCACAGAATAAAAGTTTGATAATTGGGGCAATTATAACGCTAAGGCCAGTATGGGAAGGGCCTAACAAAAGTTTAAAAGGCACTATCCTTGTTGAATGGATGTATAGCTTTCATATTGTCATAGTTAACAACAGTAGGAACCTGACTTTTGTGAAGGGAACTTGTCTGACCTCTATATTGACCTAACCATCGGAAACACTATACGACAAAGAAAATAATAGGTAGTGCCTGACGAAGAAAACCTAAGCATTCACCAAAATGTTTACTATGAATTAACCGCATACAAGAACAAGGTGGTGAAAAGCAGTAATGCATTCTAGGAAAACAAGGAAAATGGCTTACGCAAGTACAAAGAAAATATATTAACAGAGGTCAGCAAAAATAACATAAAAAATCTGGATAACCTAATGGTCGCGATCAATAATGCATTGTGTTACTCTTTTGCAAAAAGCAAAGTCCAGACGTGTAGAAACAAGGTATATTGGTAGAGCCCAGAACACGACAAGAGTATGGAAAAGCTAAAAGCTCAACAAATAGAGGCAACTGTAACCCAAACCTGAATGAAGCAAACAAAAAGAAACTAAGACTTAACTACTCAATATTAAGGAACAAGTTTAAATACGCCATCATGGAAGCTAAGAGTAGAGCATGGAAATTACTATGCAACCAAGTATATGGTGATGTTTGGGGACTTGGCTATAAAATAGTAGCCAAGAAACTAAATCTAAAACCAAGAATTACCCTAACGGATACACAACACAAAAGTATTGCTAAAAAACTATTTTTAAGACTCCATAAATATATGAAAATATCCAGAAACGTTAGATGTAATGGAGAATGATCTGAATGAATCATAAAAATTAAAACTAACAAGGCGCTAGGCCCGGATAATATTTTGGCTAAGGAAGTAACTGAAACTGTAAAACCTATACCAGGGACTATGCTTGATTTAATAAACCAAAAACTAAGAAAATATCAATTTCTATTAAAATGGAAAAAGGCTAAACTGGTCGTATTAGAAAAATTTATCAATGATGACGAAATAGCAAGCTTCAGCCCATTATGTTTGACACACGGTTATGGCAAAGTGTATGAGCACATGATTGTGTCTAAGTTTAAAGCTGAAGTGGAAGAAAAAATATCACCGGCTCAATATGGCTTCATAAAGAGAAGATCTACAATTGGCGATATGGATAAGGTTAGGCTTCAGCAACTAGCTGAAGCCACCAACAGAGCTACAAGAATTTGTTTATAATATTTATTAGTATTCTTTGCTTACCGGCTGTAGTGTTAGTTATCCAGAAGTTAGGTTGTTTTACTTATTGCTGGCGTGTAGCATTTCTTTGAGTTACAAACCCACCCGCTCTAGTGTTGCTTATATAGGTAGAACAATTCAATTTATGGGTTTGTTCTATCTTCTGCCAGTGTTATTTACCATAAAGTTAACAGAGAGTGATAGATCCAATTTCTTGATAACACTCAGATGGGCGGGCGGAAGCATAGTTTTAAACTTGTGGGCGTGTACCCGCCGGAATGTTAGTTAACTAAAAGTTTTTTTTGCTGATATTGGTTGTCAAAAAGTTAAGAAAGATTGATCCATTCTATTGTTATTAAAAACTTGGGTGGATTGGCTTGATGTAAGATGCCATTTAGTATTGTTTGCATAAAATACACTAATACACTGCTTCTAATATGTTTTAGATGTAACTATGTGCATTTAGCGTCCTTGGAATAAACACAATTTTCTATCAATACATACCGCACGCAACGTCGCTCTTAACACCGTACTACAGCTAGACATAAATAGTATAGCCGGTATAATAGACAACTTAATATACACAAAAATTATGTTTACTGTGGTTGCACTTATGCGTTTGATCGTTTTAGCATTTTTTATTTGCGCTAACATTTTATACATTCTATTGGCGACGTTGTTCTGAAAAATGCTAAAACGGGCAAGGGCATGAGTTTATCCACAGCCAACATAATTTTTGTATATATTAAGTTGCTTATTATACCGGCCACAGTATTTGTGTCTAGCTGTAGCCAAGAATCCTTGGAGCTGCAGTTAAAATTCGCAATTTTCTTAAAAAGTATTATTTACAACAAATTCAGAAAACAAAATTTATATGTAAAAATAAACAATAATAGGCACGAATATATTATTCCTTTAAAAAAATTATTTAAAATTTTATTATTGTTTCTAAATGCAGACTTGATCTTCGGAAACAGAAAAAGGTCACAGGGTGCCAAATCAAGCAAGTACGGCGCGTGTTTGCGCACTGGAGTGCCTCTAGCGGTTAAATAACGCTTCACAGACAGATAGTTTTTTTACTACTCCGGTCGTTTCTTACAAAACTCGCTCTCGCAGTATTGAAAAAACGTTCAAATAGTAAGTTTGGTTTACAGTTTAACTTTCTAGAACCCATTTAGTCATCACAATTGATTTTGGTCTCTGTTTGCGGAGCTGAAACAGAGGAAGATCGACTGGATGTTGGTCATATTCGGTGCTTTTTCGGCCTTCAGAAAACCCTTTATACTATTGGAAAACACGCACACAAGCTTGAAAGTTCTCACCATAGGTTTTTTTTAACAACTTATAGCACTCAGCCAAAGTTTTTTTTTTATTTAACAAGAAATTTCACGTTGATGCGTTGCTCGTGTTTTACGTCACACATTGTAATCAGTACGAGAAAAAAAAAACGTTTGTCTCTAACCTCTATAAAAAAAATACTACTACAGTGACAAAAACGTGTTTTTGTACTGGAATAGTTGACACTTCCAGCTATCCAACGCTACATTTGTTTCCCTCCCTACCCTTCTTGCACGCCTTTTGCGATTACAGTCTCGTTATTTAATAGCCAGACTTCGTACATACTTATTTTTTATTCAAATTAAATAAGTGATTAAAATTAATAATTATTTTATTGCATACTTAAATAATAATGTTAAATTAAGTAGTAGTATCAGAAACGGAACGATCACTACAAAACACGCTTTAAAATGCAACATTGAAACATGCCAATGCGACCACCTCTTTCTACTCTAGAACCCCTCCGTTTGTTTGTTCTCTCTTCAGGCGGTTGTCTTACAAGCGCTCGTCAGATTTTGGTACTCTCATCCTAATGGAAGCCTTAGATGTAGTTAATGTGGAAGTAAATCAACCACTTAGCAATCAAAAGCTCTTGTTTATTTCTAATTAATAAATTTTGTTGTTTAAAACCGATCTTGTGTGATCAATTGTCTAAAGAGTCGTTTTTCATAAATTTTGCTGCTTCTATGATACCTTCAAACTGTATGATGCTGCTGTATACTTTTTTCGATGCATGGTATTGAAACTTTAAGGATTTATTTGAAAATTACAATAAAATTTGCAGTTTATTTGAGTTTTTTAGCTTCTGGAACCTTTAACGTTTCCAAGATTGGGTAGAATCCAATTTTTGTATAATTGGACTGATCGGTTGATAATATTATTGAGTTAAGTTTGCTGAAGTTATTTTGTCGGATTTACACAAATAAGCAGTCCCCGACCAAACAACGGCGGCTTCTAGTGGGCGTAGTTGGTAAGTCCTGGGAAATCTTATCTCAAATAAGTCCAATGAAAGAACCGGGACATGGCGAGTAATGCCGCCAATAAATAAGCATACCTCTGATGGAGGGCAGCAGCTGCCATCAGTATCACTGTAAGGCTAAAGGGAAAGAATTTTGGATCGGCTCACGGATTTGGACTTTCACGAGCAAGAGTGTAGCAGTCATATTGGTCGTGTTACTGCAAGAACCCGCTTAGAAAACGTGGCGTTCACACTGCTATAAACTTTTCATTTATGAAAACCATAACAAAAAAAATACTCTCGACAAGTAAAGCCAATAGTTCAGAATTTTGCTCTAACCCACCAGTCAGCCTCAGGGATTCTGGGAGAGGCAAATGTTCGACTGAAACGAGACCCAAATACAAACAAACAAACCAAGCATTCAGAATTGCCACCTATAACATTTGAACAATGAGATTAGAGGAACATCTGGAAAGACTAGAAGAAGAACTACAACACATAAAATGGGATATTGTAGGCCTAAGTAAAACTGGACTGGAGAAAGAAATGGCCTCTTTCCTAAAAACGGGACACTTGTTATACCAAAATAACAAAAAAAGTTTTAAAGAATACTCAATAAGATATTAGGGAAAAGGAAACACTTGAGGAAATGGGTATAGATGAAGTCACTGAATACATAACGAACAGCTTCAAAAATAGTATGCACAAAACAACTGATGAAACAAAGAAGAAACAATAACAGACAACTAGAAAACTATAAAAAAGTAAACAAAGACATAAGTAGGAACATACGACTACAGGAGAAAACTTATAACTGACACCATCAAAGACAACAAAAATATGAAGATTTTAAGATCAAAATTATTTCTAGGAAGGACATAAATAACAAAAGTAAAGAACAACCAACAGAGAAGAAATTAAAATAATAATTAAAACTTTCACAAAACTCTATATAGCTCCACCACCTAAAACTATCAATATCAAGAATTGGAAATACAAAATACAGGGTCAGAAGAAATCCCCGAAATAAACCGCCAAGTACTAAAGCTAGCGTTGCAACAAATAAATAACAAAATCAACATTGAGAATTACCGCCATATAAGCTTATTACCGCACTTATATAAACTTCTTACAAAAATAATAACAAATAAACTAGAACTTAACATAAACTGGGATCATAGAAGAATTAAAATTGACGGAGTGTACCTCAGCCACCTCAGGTTTGCAGACGATATTGTTATTACTAACACTTCAACCAATGAGTTAAAAACTATGCAAGAAGAACTCCTCCAAAAAAACAAAAATAAAAATCTTCGAGAACACTCAGGTGACCATCAAAAACGAATTACTTGGCGTTTGGGAAACTGGGAGTCATACTCAAATTACGCAAATTTTCTATCTACCTAAAAAGGAAAGTTTACGAGGCGTGTATCTTACCAGTGCTTACTTACAACTTTGAGACTATGGCAATAACAAGCAAAACAGCAAATAAACTACTAACTACCCAACTAACAATAGAGAGAGCTATGCCATCAGAGTCCAAATCAAAAACAAGAAAATTTGAAGAAGAAGCCAGTTAATCAACGTTTTTAAGAGAATAGCACAACTGAAAAATAGATGGCCATGTAGCAAGACTGGATCATACTAGATGGTCAAATAAATTTGCGCAATGGCGTCCAATTGGCACAAAAAAGCGTGAAAAGACCTCCGTGAAGGTGGAGAAACGACATCCAGGAGGTTGCTGGAAAAAACTGGATACAAACTGCCCAAGATAGGGAGACATTTTGAATTTGGATGAAGTTTACATCTAGGAGTGGATAGATAAGGACCAAAAAGATAAAAACGTTTTAAGAAGTATTTTTCTTCTCTTTCCATGTGTTTGATTGGTTGGGTGCATACTCTATAGAGATAAGCACTGCTTGCAGCACATGAATCTGGACGCAGTCGTATATGTTCCTTATTATATGGCAACTTTTAAATGCTAACTTGGAAAGTGTAATGAAAAATATTATTGTTTTTACAATGTTTATTACATTTTTAAAATCTGAATAAAAAAGCAAATGCAATCGGATTTTTTTGATTACGTTCAACGATTTTAATGCGGCGGACAAATCTTGAAAATGCTTTCATTGTATATGGACGTCAATTAATTCTTTTTTTTGGAAGTTGCAATTTTGATCGGATTTGATGCAAGTTTTTTAAGGAAGTTTGCGCCAATACTTTTGATATTGTGAGAGGTTAAATGGGCTGTCTTGTGTTTGCTGCTTTGAGGCAGTTGGCAAATATCTTCAATGCAGCTTTGGTGAAAGGTTTGTTTTTTTTTTGTTTGTTATGTTTTGCTTTATGGCTTTTAGAATATCTTCTTGGTCATGCCGGATTGGTTTAAACTTATTTTTATAGACTTTGATTTGCTCAGATTTGCTTTTATTTAGAAAAACGATGAATTAGTTTTTTTAAGCCAGAAAATTTTCTTTTATCTGGGCAAGTAACTGATAACATAGTTCCTTTATGCTACAATAATTTGAGATTAGTTAGCAAGCATTTTTTATCGAAAAACTTATAACCTGGGGTTAACAGTCTACTGACCAAAAAAAAATGAAAAGTTTTAAAAGCCAGCTAATTTTTGTTTTTTTTATTTGGCTTTCTTTTGCCTTGTTATGTCTGGTAAGATTTATTTGAAATTTTGTTTTATGTTTTTTAATCAAAAATCTGTAAGTGTTCTGCATATTTTTTATATTATAAAACATTTACAACAAAAGCAATATGTCTCTTTTAGACAATGTTACTGCGTTCTAAAAAAAAAGTTGATTAACTGCGCTCTCAAAATAACCAACATCTTCAATTGTAGGAACTACCACTGATTTTAGAAGAATAAACAAATGGCTAGCAAGAACTACTTTATTTTGAGTGCACTGATGAAATTTTTTTAAAACTTTTTATTCTGCACTCCAATTTATCTGTTTAGGCAGCATAAATTAAACTAAGACTTTAAGGTCACCAGCGAACTTAATAATTAATCAAATTAGTAATTTGAAGTTGATGTTAAAAACTACTATAACCAACTGAACCTGCAGCCTCCAACTAGCTACCTCATTTCACACTGACGTAAATCTAGCATTAATTGCAACAATTTAAAAAAAAATTATGAGAAATGAAGCAATCTGAAACAATGGTTTGGATGTTGATATGACAATAACTTTTCTGGCAATTTTTGTTGTACTTTCTATAGTAAATGTGCAATTCGTAATGATTTTATTTCATAAAGAAATACATTTTAATCTTGGAGCTTTTGATTCTGTAAATACAACTAATTTATTTGATATATGCATTTCATGTACTTGTGGTTAGATTTCATAAAGTAAATTAGATCCTTAACCGATTTTAGTTAAAAATGTTCCGCAATTTTTTGAATTTTTTTTGAATTTGTTCTATTTATTAGGTTTGCAAATTCAAATTTCATTAAATTATTATAATAGAAATAATATTCCTAATCGGAAGTTTTGCTTTTATGAGCAATTTTAATTTATTTTGATGCATTGTAGTGTTTCTTAGACAGGTTCTTGAACGATTGGCAATTAATGATATTAGAATAAAATTGAAGTCATGACAAGTTTTAAAATTAAATGATCTAGTGCTCAACATTGTTGTGTAGACTAAGCATATAATGATTCTTTTAAAGTCAGCGATTATGTTTCTCCAACCATTGCATCTCAACCCTCTTCTCATTCCATGATGCACACACACAAACACACTCACACACATAGAGTAAAAAAATCTCATCTGCAGATCTCATCACCGTGCGCCTTTTTCAGTGGAGATGTTTATCATATAAATATCGTCGTTTTGGCATTGTGCTCGGCTCCATACCATGCCGAACCCGTCCCACCCTCCCCCTTTTTCGGATATTTACAGGAGCCGACGGGAGCCCCGTCCGAAAATTTAATATTTCAAAAATTAATCCTTCGCAGTCATAACAAAGTCCCGTAACCACTTTATGCTATCACAATACGTGTAGCCGTCCGCCTCACTCTGCACACCGCCGCATACCCACCCTCGTCTTTTTACCGCCCATAATCCTGCACGTGGCCTCAATATTTGCCATCCGCAAGGATAATACCGCTCCGAGAAAGAATTTGGGGAACGCGAAAAACACTTTACGCTTTATTATTATTATCATCCTGTGGTTAATTATTAAATTTATTAATCCCCATCAGCTCAGCTACATGTTATCAAAGAATCATCTAAGCATAAATATTATTAAATGATCCCATAGCGATTGTAAAATCAAAGTGAATATAATCGACATTGTAACGTCCTCAATATTAATTGTAATGTCCAATTATACATACATTATGGCCGCTCATTTGTAATTTATGGGGACATTTTAATTTCAATATTTATGGCTTGTAGTACCATTGCGATTTTATTATTATGAGGGTTAACAATGGCCCAGATGCGAGAGGACTGTTTTATGGACTCTTAAGATGAGTTATAATACAGGGCACGCGACTCATTCACTCACTCACTGCGAGATCCATCTCGTCATATAATTATCCAATTATTTTAATGAGACGGACACACGGAATGATACATGAAAAAATCATAATACAGCATGCGGTGATTTTCTTTCTTGTGGGATTTATTAGAAACGAGCATCTCGCGTTGGTTGTACTTTGTGTTGAAGATTAATGAGGATCATTTTACTAAATGATTAGTAATTTAATATAATAACCGATTAGGATTATTTAAATCATTATTTTTAAATATAATTTTATTTTGACTGTTTTTATTTTTGATAACTTAATTGGCCTTTTAAAGTGAATAAGTTTGCACAACTGCTACATCAGTTTGGGTCTTCTATTTGTAGAGTTAATTTTTCTGGTTAAGAAAAAATGTATTGTTATGAGTACGCTTTGTTGTGAGCACGTTAAAGAACCCAATAAGTTGTAAATATAGCAAGATATATAATATAGATTATTCTAAAAATATAGTTTAGTTCTCTTTATTTTGTCAAAATAAACAATTAATGCAATCTGTTACTCTTTAAACCATAAACAGAGACGTGTTTCATTGATGAGATGGTGGCGCATTTGCAAATTTACTTCAGTGGGGCAAAACTATATTGTAGCGTTGAAAAGACATCAGACATGAAGTTACTGTAAACTTAGTCATGTCATTTGTAATTATGTCCCTTAACATTATTAGCTTCCTTGCATGGACCTCCTTTTTATATAAGAAAATTCCTTGTAGACAAATGTTATTTTCCGGGAAACAAGATTAATAGTTTTTTTGCGAGGGTGGATTTCTCCATGTATTCGCCCCCACGATGCCGTGAAGGAAGCCGACCGACTTTAATATTCCAATATAATCCCGTTGCCAGTTTGAACCCTCTCTTTTGGCATACGGACGTGCGATATGTGACCGGGCAGCGTGCAATCGATGCATTCCTCCAATTCCTCATCGATATTTAAAATAAAAAATGCAATAACCCTGTTTTACATTCGGACAGACCGCATTCCAACGGGAAGTTATCCCTGAGAAATCCCACCCGCATTAACAATTAGCATTTAAGAGACGCAACGGAATCAAATGCAAGCAACCAAGGGAAGGGTAGGAAAAGTCCTAATCTCACTTGTTTAAGTCTTTTACAGTCAGAGGTTTAAGGGGTTATTTTATGTGTTATATTTTAAGAGCGCGAGGCAATTAGCGAGTCAGTAGAGCGGAATTAAGTAACATCTCAATTTAAATATCTTAACAACCCTTTCTCTCTAGCACCCCTTCTTAACATTTTTTACCATTCGCGATTAATTAAAAATCGCATCTGTTGTTTTTTTGCTTTCTTTTACTTCTAATTTACAGCTTGAGTTTATTAGCTAAAAAAATATATAGTAAGGCCGGCTGCGATTTATTTATGGGTTAATTTTCAGTGAAAGTGCAACCCTATCTTGTATGGGAGGGGTCCCACGCTTTCGATGTTAAAATAGCGGACATGACTGCTCACTGAGCAGACATGCACTCGGCTCACTGATAAAACCATTAAAAAATGCCGTAATGGGAATTTATGCAAGGCGACAGTATTTATAATTCGCTCTCGCACCTTGTCGACGACTGAATTGTGGGCCGAAGAACTGGCTCCTTCAGCAGGAAAGTACTTTTTTTCTTCATCATCAAATCCATCCAATCGATTAAAAACTTTGCCGAACAGGTAAAATTATATCAGATGGAAATAGCATTTTGATAAAGTCATTAGCTGATAGTATACAAAGCCAATACAAATAAATAAATAAATACTTTTATTTATTCGAAACAGTTTAAAAATTGAATCCGTCCACAATAATTAGGTATGAGATTAGTGCATTATTAGACAGGTTTTCTTAGATATGTGGCAATAATAGTTGTTTTGCGATTAATATTTGTTCTGTCTTAACGTTTACAAACTACGTTTATTTATGATTGAATTTAATCTTTTTGACATACCAAAAGTGACTAAAAAATATATATTGTCAGAATTTATTACAATATAAGGGCGTACTATAAAGCATCATGTTTTTAATTAATGTGAATTCAATTTATTTGTTTTTAAGTTGCAACTTTTTTTAGTGTACGCTTTGACATACCCATCTTTGGCTGGACAAACTTTTGACACTTGTCTCTGAAGCAAAGTAGACAGATTTTTTTTTTTAATTAAACTTTTTATTCTATTGATTGCAAAAAAATTTGATTGAGAGATAAACTGTAGATTGTAACCTGTACTGGTTATTGACTTACAAATTCCTATGAACCGCTGGGTCAAAATTGGTGCTCTGGTTGGAAGGGAAGCTCTGCGTTTCCATTATGCGGCCAGGAACAATGTTTGATTTAGGTTAGATAAGGTTAGTAACAAACAATTAACTATATATTGTCTACAAACCAAATATGTTACAAACCAAAAAGTTATTTTAAAAGAGAACTGGTTTGCATTTTTACCTTGATCAGTTTTATGTGTTGTCTAGTTAGATGGCCTTCACTTTTTGAGACTGTACACTACGTTGTAGCAATTAGTTTTTTCTTTACATTTGCCTGTTTTATTGCGAGTAGAGAGTGTTATTGGCTTGCGTTCACAAAGGGTTGCGAGAGTGGAAAGTCCAAATCCTTGCACTTGTTCTCTGGGAAGATTCTCCGGTGGTTGGAATGCATTTTGTAAACGTAATTAATGTTTTTTATGGACGTATTCACACAGAATCTACAGCTTGAGGACTGTGGTGGTACTAGGTGTTGGCAGCAGACGGACAATCTAGTCTAAAGCTGCTTTAGTGTTATTGCCGGTCCGATATTCATTGATTGGATGCTGGCTCTTGGCAATATGTGAACTGAAAAGTTTGGTATTTAAAGGAGCGGGAAAAAAACAAGGTAATCTGCTATTGGTGGTGCTTGGTTGCTTTGCTCACTTGAGGTATTGATTTTGTCTACTTCTTAAGTCTGAGCTTTTGTTTCTATTTTGAAGTTTGGCAAAAAGATGTTGGTGACGTTGACTTGGTTTTTGACACTATCGCGCGTGAACGGCAGTAGTCCATTTTAAAAGAAGTGTTTACAGTGGTTTCATCATGTCTGTGTGGTGAAGTGGTTTAAAAAGTTTAATTACTGGTAGCACGGTCTGTCTTAAATTGGGCGCGGTTCAGTTTCAGGCGGCGGTTTTCATGGCACATTGTGTTGCGGTGGCATTTGCTTAGAAGTCTTCCAATTTTTATTGTTTCTGGTACGAAACCAAGTATGAGATGGTTTGCACATTGTTTCTTGTTATGATAGGGCTTCCGTTCCGGTGGTTTTTGCTTAACACAGTCTTTGTCAGCTTGAGTAACAACGTTGATTGTACGGGTGTAGGCCACGCGTATCATGCTGAGAGCTAGACATTGCTCAGCTGCAAGATCTGCGGTGTGGTTGCTTGTGACGGTTTAAAAGGGGAAAGTTCTGTTTTAGTCTGAACCTTTTTCGGATTTTTGTTTAGGAAACTTTCTGCTTCTGTTGTCAAGTTTGCTGTTTGGACGCTTGCCAAGCAACGGCGGCCGTCAAGGGCATCTTGTTTGGTTATGTCGCTGATGGTAGTGACTGTAATTAGTTCCGAGCCAAAGTATTCTGGTTTGTTGTGGTAATTGGTATTAATAATTTTGGCGATGTGGACCTTTTGTGTGCTTTATAATTATTGGATCTGTGGTGAAAATACAGTGTTTCTGGCCACCCACCCAAGTGTTAGTTATCAAGAATCTTAACCTAACCTTATTCTCACACTTGTTCCGTTTCTGCTGTTTTTAATAGAAGTGGGTACAATAACTATATATACAATAATTTTTTTGAACACTTAGGCGGGCAAATTATCATTAAAATTTGAGAATATATTTGAGGTTAATCGCAAAGCAACATATGGTGTCAGGAAGTAGTAAAATTGATTCAAGGCTTAACACAAAGCAATTTATGCTAATTAGATCAACAAAAAGTCTTTGAAGCAATTTAGAGTCAATTTCAAAGCAACAATTTATCATAAAACTTTGAGAATATGTTTGAGGTAAATCGCGAAGCAATATATGGTGTCAGAAATTAGTCAAATTGCTTTAAAGTTCAAGACAAAGCAATTTATGTCAATTAGATCAACATAAAGTTTTTAAAGCAATTTAGAGTCAATTTCAAAGCAACAATTTATCATAAAAGTTTGAGAATATGTTTGAGGTCAATCGCGAAGCAATAAATGGTGTCAGAAAATAGTCAAACTGCTTTATAGTTCAAGACAAAGCAATTTATGTCAATTAGATCAACATAAAGTCTTTAAAGCAATTTAGAGTCAATCGCGAAGCGACAAATTATTATAAAAGTTTGAGAATATGTTTGAGGTGAATTGCAAAGTGATAAATAGTGTCAGGAAGTAGTCAAATTGCTTCAAAGTATAAGACAAAGCGATTTATGCCAGTTATATCAACAGAAACTTTTTGAAGCAATTCAGAATCAATCGCGAAGCGACAAATTACCATAAAAGTTTGAGAATATGTATGAGGTAAATTGCGAAGCGATAAATGATGTTAGGAAGTAGTCAAATTGCATCAAAGTTTAAGACAAAACAATTTATGCCAATTAGATCAACAAAAAGTTTTTAAAGCGGTTTAGAGTCAACTGCAAAGCAATAAATTATTATAAAAGCTTAAGAATATTCCTGAGGTTAATTGCGAAGCTTTCAGGAAGTAGTCAAGTTGCTTGATGTCGATTGAGTATACTAGCAAAGACCATTTTTAGATCACGATCTTAAGATTTTAGACTACGGGCGATAAAGTCTGTGCATCTTTGAGTTAGGTTGACATGATCTAAATGACCTGCTAGTTAGTAGTCGCAGTTGAAAATTCCTATTTGGTTGACCGGGTTGTTTGGTGGCAACTCAGTACTGTAGAGCTCAAAGTTGGCTAGGTAATCTTTAAGCGAATGATTTTCTGTTTCTTTTAGGACGTATTTGTTGCCGAGTATATTTTTTGGGTCTTGTCTCAGGTTTTGTTTAATTTGACCGTAAAAATGAGCTACGCTGGGCGCCGTTTGTAACCGGTTCTTACTGGACTCATGCGACTTATGCTCTTTTCTAGGGATCAGGAAAAGAGAGGCCAATCTGTACAAATGACAAATTTTCCTCCCTCTTTAGGTGAGAAGAACTCCAGTAAGACCGGAAATTGGTCGGAGCTTATTTTGTTGACTACTCGGATGGTGTGGTCAAATTTAACGTTCTTGAAAACAGCTTTTGGTGTCCTGGATTATGATAGAAGGAGGGTTTTTCTGGACTCACTTTTTTTGCTCTGCATAGTCAAGTAACGCCCGACCGTTGGCGTTTGTCTGTAAACTGTTTTACGCCGGGTGTTTACAGTTGAAGTCTCCAGCAAATATTGTAGGGAGAAGCTTTGAAAAAATCTTATTGAAATCCTCCAATTTGGTTATTCTGGCTAAGATAGCCAGATGCAATTTTAAATGTCCTTAAGCTAGGCACATTAACCACTATTGCATTAGATTTAAGAGAGACTAGCTCGGGAGTTTCAACCTTGGAGTGATTCAATGATCTTTTTGCCAAAAAAATTAACGTTCCAAGTACGTAAAAGTATTCGGTAATCTTAACGATTGGGTGGGAAAGTGGTTCGTCTCGGACATCAACATGATGTCGAGGTTTTTTTAAATAAATAACTGTTCTATCTCATTCATTTTTTTGAAATGCCATTGATTGAAAGTGTTTCTGACACTTCCTTTTTGAGCGGGGGCGGCGCCTTGGAGGACTTTGCCATCACAAAGTCGGCCAGGACCTGGAAAAAAACAAAGATGTCCATGATCCTCTTGTTGAGGTTTTTGATGGTGGCCGCTATAGACGCCATCTAGCCATTTATTCCCTGGACATGATGGGTAAATGCGGTCACTTTGGCTCTGGTACAGGGTTTGTCCCTCCCTTAGAACTAGTCATTCTTTGCTTTTTTTTGCTTTTTTCTGGAAACCGACCAGAACGTCCCCAACTTCTTTGATCATAATGGCCTCAAGCTGCTGCTCCGGCACGAGTGTCATTGCTGCAATGCCATAAAGTTGCTGAAAAAAAAATTGTTTGGTTTGTTATATACAAATGTACATAATAAGGTAGATTAAGCTTGAAGCCAGGAGTTGCATTAAAATTGCAGATATTCAGCAACAGCTTTTGTTCTTTAGACGATGCTCTCTAGTCGGCTGCTTAAAATCGACTGACACTCTAAAAAGTTTGATATTTATATGAATGACGAGATGAGCCGCTATTAGTGGAGGTTTGCTTTGCCTACTTGCGGCATCAAGAGCCAGAAAAATTAATTTTTGTCAACAGTTACAAGCAGTAAGAACACTTTGGTTTTTACGACAATAGCTCAATGCGGGTTGTCCTGAACTTAAAAGACATAAAAGGATGCGATTGGTGGCTGCAAGGTAGTTGGCAATTTAATCATTTTTTGTGATGAGCCAGCAACTTTTACTAATTTGATTATTATAAAACCAAGCCAACAGCTTCTAAGGAAAAAAAAAATTTCAAGTTTTGGGCCAAAAGAGTTCCTTTACAAAAAAAACAGAAAAATCAAAAGTTTTGTGTATTTGCTTATTTAAGCAATCAAGGAAGAACGCAAAAAAGTCAGAGTTGAATCTAAAAATTACTCTTTTTATAAAGAAAAAGTTGCACCAAAGTTGTTGTCACTAATCTATCTCATTAAGTATTATTATGGCACAAGCAGCTTCTACATTTCTTTTTAGAGAATAGTTACGTGCAAGACAAATATTTAAGTTGAACGCATTGTTTAGGTAATTAAAAAAATTGGTTTATAACCAGTAGTAATATTGTTGTTGTTTAACTTATCTTGTAAATACCGGAATAGACTGAAAAAGGAAAACACTACTTTAATTTGAGCTAAACAGTTTTAAATGATGAGAATCACTGTCGGTCAGCCATGGCTACATTGATAAATCTTTTGGAGGATAATCACACAAATGAAATTTTAAGTTTTTTTGTTATAATAACGCATATTTTGAATGTCTTTGAATGCTTAATAGTAGAGACCTACTTGATAAAATCCAAAAACAAGACTTAGACACAGAAAAGAAGAAGATGAAAAAACATTCAGTGGAGCATGCTTCATTATTAATTAGCTATAGCAATGTGATTAGTTAGAATTGAAGATGATTGTTTGGTTGATAGGTCATTTTCTTAGACACACAAAAACCTTTTTGTTGTTTTGGGACGTTTGGATGCTATAGAAAAAGAGACTTGCTTAGTAAAATTTAAGAAAAAATTACTTAGACAAGACTGGAAAAGAAAACACCACATTAACTTGAGCAACACAGTTTCAAATGACGAGTTGACTAGCCATAGCCACATTGATGAAACTCTGGAGGATATGCATTTTCAAAAGAAATACTTAAATGATTTCTGGTTCACAACCAGAGTGTGGGCAGAATCAAATTTGAACGCCGTGTTTATGGATTTACAAAAACAAAAGCTTTTCTGGAAACACCGTTTTAATTAACATTTTTTGAAAGACATACACAAAAAAAAATTTTAGGTTTTTTTGTGATAATGTTGAATTTTTGGGGTAACTATAGAGATCAATGTCTGGTTTACAACCACTGTGGTCAAAATTAAAATTAAAGACTCTGATAATTTTGAAATCTTTAAAAATTTTAAGAAAGAAAGCCAACACCGTTTCTACTCAAGCAAAACAAATGACAAAGTTGCATTGTAATTCAGTGCGACTGATATTACTATAGGTCGGCTATAGCAACATTATGTTGCAAAGTAAAAGTAATGCAAGTTACAATACCCAGAACCTAGGAACCATGTTGGGCAAATTTGAAAAAAATAATTTTGATAAGGTAAGAACGTGCTTTTTTATGCTTCAGCTTTTTACCTGTGCTCTGTTGTAAAAAAAGTACAACAGAGCAAAACTCAAACTGCTAATCAGATTGGATGTTTTATATAAAGTTTTAAAAAGATTATGCAAATAATTTATTATTTATTATTTGTTTAGCAAATAAAAATTGAAACAAACTTAATTAATATTACTATATTAAGAGAGTGATATTTTTTATATTCTGGAAAAAACATATATTATCTACTGATGCATAATTATAACAAAGAAACTTCCTTGACTATTAGAGTTCATCAATAAATTACATCCAATATACATTGAGTCAATATAATATATTTGCTTTTTCTGTGTAGGTCATTGTGGGGTGGATAAGATTAATCGCCATCGCTGAAAATCAAACATTAAACTTGATGGATACATTTTACTGTCAGAGTTGTCTGGATGAAATGAATTATCCCCGGAGTGAAATGCGTTTTAAAAACGTAGCGATTTCGCCGAGGAAGCGTCGTAAAAGGCGCCAGTAGCTGTAACCAGCAGACGTTCCCAACCCTCGTCCCAAGCCCGCGATAAAAATTAAAACCATTTCAGCTAAGAAGAAGCTAGCAAGGAGTAAAAAAATACTGCTGCAATACTTCAAGACGGTAATAGTAATCCGAGAGTCACGTTCGGTTCCAGTTCGTTTGCGATCAGGCTCTTAGAGGCCTAAGAGATCCAAAAAGTCTAATTGCGAATTACCGAACCAGCCAGGACAAACATAACTCGCATGATCTTTGCAGGGGGGAGTAGGAAGGCGCCTGTTAATTAATCCCCTTTATTGAGACAATCCCGCCGCGGAATTATTAAAGCTCAAGAAGCCCTTCTCTCTAACTTTACCCTGAAAGATAAATACGAAATGTTAGATTATAAAACGTTAAAACCCCCGCCGAAGATAAAGCCGGGTTGGTATGATAATTCGTATATCTTTTAGTCCAGGTTTTAAGCGAGGTGGAATGAGGTTTAAACCACCAAAAACTTTTCGGAATTGAAATCTTCCGCGGTCACGCGATACGGTTTATGGCTGCATAAACATGCGCGCCGAATTTGTCGCCGGTGTCAGAATCGGGTGCCGTCGATAAAGAAGGGATTTTTATGGCGAATTAAAAAAAATGAAAATAATGTTATTTTTGGCCGAATGTAAATTGCCTCGTTGGGCATAAATTTGCTACGAATATTGAGTCAAGTCACGGAGGAACCGATTGCAATAAAATGTAATTGTATTAATATTATAATCTCTGATAATACATTAAGAAGTAAGTTTGTTCAAAACAATAACAAATATAAAAATGATGACGTATAATTTTGAAATTAAAACATTTAATTAGTTTTTTTTTACTTTTAAGGTAAAAGACTTGAGTAAAGAACATAACATTATTAAATAAATAAATAAATCTAATTTTGCAGATATAACACTCAAGTTATAAAAGACTCTTGTGCTAAATTTTACTTAGGTCAGAAATATCTTGTCTTATTTATTATTTATTATCACAAGTAAACTACAAAATTCCAAAAGGTTTATCCTTACCATGGTTGATAGACAATGATACAGGTTGCACTAAAAGCATGCCTGGAAAGGGTACAATTGACCTTAGAACGTTTGAAGTTTTGTGCTAATGACTACTGTGCAATCGTAGTCAATTCTGGATAAAACTACAACGATATGCTGTTGCAACATCACGTTAAAATTATTTTTTTAATGCAAAAAAGATTTTTATTTTACTTGCTAAGTTTACATCAGGTTTTTCTTTACCCAAACTGTAGTGTTGTTGTTTGCTATAGCAAAGCTGGTGGTGCGTTAGAAACATGATCAAATTGTCCCAATTTATTATTGTAGAACAGTAACCATCATTTCGGACAGCCAAACGGCACTACAAGCAATACGTTTGCCAGTAATAAAATCTGAGCTGGCAATAGACTTCATAAATAGTCTGGAGACATTAGGACAAAAAACTGTATTACATCTGCTTAGCGAGTACAAGGTATACAATATGCAACATAGTCTTTTTTTCAGCAAGCAAGAGAGAAGAATTTGAAACAATTTGTTGTCATAAGTTGCTGCAATTTATTAAAAAAACGGAACTACTTGACGAGTAACAACAAAATGTGCCCAATAAGACTAAGAATTTGCAGTACAGGGACGCTAGACGTACTGCTTTGAGAAGAAAATGGTAGACTTTTGGGAAACTTTGTTCCAAAGTTATCTTTTTTTTTGTTTTATTGAAGAACAGAAAAATCATTTTTTTTAACACGCACAGTAAAGTTTGGCTGAATCAATTGCCAAAACTTTGACTTTCTGGCACTGAAATGTGTTAGTGTCAAGACCTATCTATCTCCGACATAACCAGACATGTAACACTTATCATGAACTGGTTTTATGAGTGGATGTTGGAAGTGAACGTCGGCTTGCCTACAATGGACATGTTGACGGAGTTTATGGAGCGTTTCTTGTAAACACGGTGCAAATTTAGACATTGCATTGTCCTAAAGAAAGCAGTAAAATAAATGAAAATTGTAATCAAAGATAAATAAAAGTCAACCACGCTTGAACCCCCGCGCTTAGTTAAGAATTTACGCCTTCCAGAATGTCTTTCAGGTTCCGAAGTGCTTTTTTGGGCATAACAGGACACGTAAATACTCTCACCTACCTAAACGTACACAAACCCTTCCCCTCCCGCGTTTTCTAATTCCCAATCTTTGCCGTATGTGCGTTGGTCTGGGAGATCAACGCGATGTCTGCCCCGATCTACAAGCAAAGCTTGAAGTTGCTAGTAGCAACCGGCCTGTTCCGGTTTACTTGAACAACAGTCAGCATGCTAGAACCAGTGGTGCCGCCTTTGCTACCCATTTCTTTACTTCTACTATCTCTTTGAATATTGGACAGGCCATGGGTGAAATCCTATGATTTGTTTTGTTGCACGTCGTGCAGTGCGCTTCTTGCTGGCAGTTCCTCACCAGGTGCCCCTTTTGTTTGCATTTGTGGACGATGTGCGCCCAAGGACACCTATCCAGCGTGACCAGTACCTCGGTCTTGCCGAGGCTGTCATATCAGTCTTAGAAGCTTCTCTTATCCGACCCCCGACGATTTGTTCGATAGCGTTCCGCACGTCAGCCGACGTCATCGCTCCGTCTAGATCCTACACCATAACCCTTGTTTCCTTCTGCTCAGTGCTTAAAGCCTTGGTGGTCCTTGTTAAAGGTTTTCCTGAAGGCACTGGTAGATTCTCCCTCTCTCCTTTTCCCTTTTTCCCAAATTTTAATCTAATTGCCCCTAGGACATCTTGCTAGCGTCGAGGACCTTGATTATATTAGACTCACCTAACCTCGCTTTTATTTAGGCATAACAATAACATAAAAATTGAAGTACTAAAAAGAAGACTAGAGCTGACAATAGATATAATACAGTTATGGATGAAAAATAAATTAGCAACAAAAAAAAAACAGAAGTGGCCTGGCTAGCGACTAAGAAAAAATACAGGTAAGATACAGGTAGGAGACCAAGTGATAACCATAAGGAAAAAAATCAAATACCTCGGGGTGACACTTGAAACGATGAAATGAACAAATTAAGAAAGCGGTCATGAAAACAAAAAAAAATGAAGAGAAAGCTCGGTAGACTCATGTTAATTAACGGAGGTCCAGGAGAAGAAGCCAGAAGGCTAATAGCAATTGCAGCAAGAAACAAATTGTTGTACACAAGATGAAGACAAAAAAAAAACAGGAATGAAATAAGAGGAACTACAAGAGCCAGCTCGTTAAGGATTAGCAGGGCTTACAGAACGGTGTCACAAGTGGTAGTAGAGAAGATTGCAGCAACACTTCCCGCGAATATGATGGTGGAGGAAAGGATAGAAATAAAGATACTAATAAAAGAAGGAACCAATAAAAATGAAGCAAAGTTAAAAGCAATAGAGACGACAATGCAAAGATGGCAGAGACAGTGGAATAAAAGAAAAAACTAATCTTTGAGATGAAAACAAACTGGAGACGTGTTATTATTTAACACAAATACTGACCAGACATGGAGCTTTTGGAAAGTTTTTGCAAAAAATTAAAAAAATCTAGAAAGACAAAACACACGATAATACGGAACACACTCTAGTAGAATGCAAAGAATGGAAAAAAAAATGGAAATTCACACCTACAGGTAGCTGTGACCAAATACAGTCATGCACTACAACCTTTTTCCGACATACCCAGACATGTTACACTTACTACGGACTCGCAGAAAGCAAAGAGCAAATGCTAAAACTGAATGCTAACCATAATAAACTGTCGGAATTTAAATAAAAAGGTATAAGTTTGATATGAGCACTCCAGAACACAAACCTTTGAACAAAGGTTAAGCTTTGACGCAAAATAAATAAATAAACTGCATGCGGTTTTGTAACAATTGTTTGAAAAAAGCTGCATAAGAAGTAAAATTAGTAAACAAAAACATTATGAAAATACCGGATTAATTTGAAACCTACTTATCAAATTTGAGCAAAGTAGGCGGCAAAATATTAAAATTTGACTTAAATAACCAGGCACGTTCTTACGTAACAAAGAAAACTATTACCGAATGATAAAAGTAAATTCTAGACTTTGTATTGATATTGCCAACTGTGAGTTGTGATATTAAGTTACAGATTTACGTTTGCAAGTTTACAAACGTAGACATATTAGAATACAAACGTGACATGTTTGCAAAATGTACATAAGCAAACATAATAAAAAGTGGTAGGAAGCAAAGCAACTTACTGAGTGCTCATTGCTTTGCAAAAATATGTGCAATTTTTGGCTTGAACTTAACATAGACCAACAAATGCAAATTATCTGACAAATACGCAAAACGCAATCAATTTTCTTGCGATGCATCATTGGTGTATTGGAATCAGTAATCACGCGGAAAAAAACGCACATAAACTTCCAAAGTGGAACAATACACCATCATGTAAAAAGTTGCCTCCAGATCCTTTTTCAATGCTTGAAATTTAAAGCTTTGGTTAAAACCAGTATAATACTTAATAAACAGAATAATAATAATAAATGGTGTCTGCAAAAACACTTCTAAAGCATCAACAACAACGACAGAAACATGTATTCAAAATTATCTAAAAACTAGTGACAGCCGACTTTAATGCAATTATTGGATTGGAAACATATTGACCAAAGTCAAGCTAAAAACAAGTTTAATACTGCACACTTGTCTACTTCCTCAAGTTACCACAGAATTCCAAGTGTACGAAATGCAACATACCTAGTGCAACACCAATATATCTTTAGGCTGAAAACCATAACAATTGTAAAGCTATTTTATATCATAATCTGTTTCGTGCCAAGGCGTTCTTTTTAACGTCTCGACAGTGGAAATGTTGCGTCGCCTAATCAAGTGGTCGTAAATCACTTGTTTCCTATTAAGCGATGTAATTTGAATTGGTAAAGAAACGTAAGTAAAAATCGAATGTACGATGTTGCTATTTTGCTTGTCGAAGCTAGACTGACTCTTTATTTTAAAATCACACTATTTATATACAGATGTACAATATTTACAATGTTATTAAGGGGATAATCGGAATTAAAAAAACGACCCTTTCCGGCAAGGTTTTCCCTAATTACACAGATGGTCCTGGTGCGGCCCGGATTGTTCTTTGAAAAATTAATAATCCTGTAGCCTACTTAATATAATATAATAAAAATCTCGTTATTGTCTAGACACAAACACATATTAATTACAAGAAAATAATATTTACAATAATTTATAACTATAGAATTCAACATGCCGCCCCCCTTGAAAGGTTTCCTTTCAAAATTTGTTAGAGCGGCATTGGATATATTTTGGTTACCGCTCGTTTTATGATGTCCGTTGCTGTTCGTATAGTTGCCGTTCTGACCACCCCGTCCTTGCCAAGAAATACATCCTTGATACAGCCTAACTTCCAGTGAAGCGAGGGTGCGTTGTCTTCTTTAATTATTACTATCTGACCAATTTCTAGGGATGGAGATTGTCTGGATTTTTCCTTTGGCCGTTGTTGTAGAGTATGCAGATATTCCGATGACCATCTTTTCCAAAAATGCTGTCGCATTTTTTCCACATGTTGCCAACGTGAAATTCTGTTGTCTGAAAACTTTAAAAGGCTTGGTTGAGGCAATGCAGTGAGTGCGTCGCCGACTAAAAAATGCCCAGGTGTCAGATAGGCAAGGTCATTTGGATCGTTTGATAGCGGACCCAGAGGCCGAGAGTTGAGGACAGCTTCTATTTGGCATATGAATGTGGTTAGTTCCTCAAAGGTTAATTTTGTGTTGCCTAGTAACCTCCGCATGTGCGTTTTTGCGGTTTTTACTGCAGATTCCCATAGCCCGCCAAAATTAGGAGCTCGTGGGGGTATAAAGTGCCATTTGATTCTTTTGCCGTTGAGTTGATCCATAATGCCTTCTTCTGAATCCTTTATCAATTGATATATTTTCTGCATTTCGTTTTTGGCTCCGACGAAATTTGTACCATTATTACATAGCAATAATGGTGTCGCTCACCATTCCCCTTCTAGCAATAAATCTTTTGAGGGTACCTAAGAAGGCTTCCGTTGTTAGATTGGAAACAACTTCCATATGCACTGCTTTCGTAGAAAAGCAAACAAAAACTGCCACATACGCCTTTGTGTGAACTTTTGAGCGCCGATTTCTAGATTTGATTGTAAATGGTCCACAGTAATCGACTCCTGTTACCATGAAAGGTCTGGAGGGTTGAATTCTTGTTTGCGGTAGGTCACCAATCAGTTGTGTTTTAAACACACTGGGTGTTGTTCTGAAGCATTTGATGCATCTTTTTAAGACTTGCCTGACTACGCTTCTTCCTGATATTGGCCAGTAGCGCTTTCTAATAGCCGCCAATGTTAACTGTGGTCCACTATGTAGCAGTCTTTTGTGTTCCGATTTTATTAACAGGTTTGTTAAGCGGCCGTGAGGTAGAACCAACGGGTGTTTGTGTTGAAATAGTAGCAAAGAGTTCTTTAATCTTCCTCTCACATGAATTAGGCCATTTATAATGAACGGGTTGAGGCATAACAATTTGCTGCCTTTTCTGACATGGCGCCCCGCCATCAAATCTTTTATTTCTTCTCCAAAGTGTCTTGCCTGCTCCATTTGAATTAGGTTTTGTTCGGCGTTTAGTAGCTCGGTTGGCTTCAGAAATCCGTCCCTTTTTTCTTTTCTTGCACAGTTATGTATAAATCTTCGTAGGGACTCGCAGTAAACGATTATAATTCGAGAATTGATTTAACAGGTCTTCGCTAAATGTGTGTTCGAGGGTGGTAACCAAACATTGATTACAGGATTGTTTCATCTCTGGAATTTTGTTATAGTCTTCTTTATTCTTTTTTAATTTAGGCGAATCAACGCTTTGCTTAAGTAACCAAAAAGGTCCGTTCCACCACAACTCGTTTGTTAATAAAACTGTAGCATTTTGTCCTCTTGATATGATGTCAGCAGGATTTGTATCTGTGGGTATATGTTCCTATTCGGTTGCCTTTGTCAATGAATTTATTTCTCCCACTCTGTTAGCTACAAAGGTTTTCCATTCTTTATCAGCCTTTATCCAGCTCAATACAATGGTGGAGTCCGTCCAATAATAGAATTGATTGATTTCCAGATGAAGAGATTTTTTTAGTTGGTGCGCTAGTCGCGCTGCTAGGACGGCCGCACAGAGTTCCAGTCGCGCTATTGAGGTTGTTTTTAATGGCGCAACTCTAGATTTTGCACATAATTAGTTAACAGCTCTCTTTCTCGTATTGTTGGTCGTGCAGATGTATATACAGGCACCGTATCCCTGTTCGGTAGCGTCTGCAAACGCGTGTGGTTCAGTTCGAGTGAGGTTTTTCTAGTGGACGACCTTTCGTGGGATTGTTATGACGCTTATATTACGTATGTCATTTAAATATTGAGACCATTGAGTGTGAATAGACATGGGCAGAGATTCGTCCCATCTTATTTTTAATTTCCACAATTGCTGCATTATAATTTTTGCCTTTATATTTACGGGTCCGATAAGTCCTAGGGGATCAAATATGCTGGCAATGTCTGATAGAATGGTCCGTTTGGTCACCGGTCGGCTTGTGCTTGACGATGCAGGTTAAACGTATGTGAGAGAGTCCTTTGTTGCGTTCCAATACAACCCCAAGGTTTTAACGATTTCGTTCTTTTCCACAGTCATTCCACTACAAGTTTCACGTTGATCTAGCGTTGCTAAAATTGCAGGGTATTTTGATGCCCATTTATGTAGTTTAAAACCGCCTTTTTTCAAGAGCAATGGTAGTTCCTCACGTATTGTTCTGGCTTCTTCATATGTTTTTGCTCCTGTGATGAGATCATCGACGTAGAAATCTCTACGCGCTATTGCTGATGCCGTCGAAAATGTTTTACATTCTTGCTTGGCCAACTCGTCTAAGCATTTTATGGCAAGAAATGAAGCAGGAGCGGTGCCATACGTAACGGTGCTAAGTTCAAAGATTTTTAATTTTGTGTTTGGATCGCTCCTCCATAGAATTCTCGGTAGATGCGTTTATGAAGGTTCTATTTTAATTTGGCGATACATTTTTTGGATGTCCGCTGTGATCACGACTTCAAATGTTCTAAATCTTGCAATTATTGTGAAAAGGTCTTGCTGTATAGTTGGGCCAGTATGCAAGATGTCATTCAACGATACTCCGTTTGATGTTTTGCAAGATGCATCAAAGACTACTCGTAGCTTTGTTGTCAAGTTATTTTCCTTTATCACCGGGTGATGTAGCAGGTAATATGGTGTGGCTGATGTGCTTGTTTCTTGTATTTCCTTCATGTGGCCAAGTTCTATATACTCGTTAATAAACGCGCTGTATTGATTCTTTAGGTTTTTATTAGCACCAAGTCTTTTTTCCAAGTGCGTAAAAGGTTTTATAGCAATATCATACAAACTACCGAGGATTGGAGCATCATCTTTAAGGGTCAGTTTTACAATAAATCTTCCTGATATGTCTCGCCTAGTGTTTGCTCGGTAGTGATCTTCGCAGATTTTTTGATTTTTTGTCTGATATTTATGAAACCCTTCTTTCATTCTCCAGAACCTTTCTATTTTTTCATCCAGGTTTAAGCTGATGTGGTAAGATGTTATTGAGTTTTTTACGTCTTGTTTTAATGGCCCGGAAATTATCCTGCCCACCTTCGTCTTTTGGTAGTATAACCCATTTGATTTCACTTGTCCCACCATTAACAACTCCCAAAATAGGGGCACGCCAATTATAGCATTGATACGTCCCGATTGATTGTACTTGGGATCTGCCAATTTGATTTGTTTGGGTGTTTTTATGCCTATTCCCTTATAAGATTTTATCGGTGGATTTTCCGTTAACTTGTCAAGTATCAAGAACGTAATTTTCCAACTATTGTTGCTTATTCGAGAGTAAATTTTTGCATTAGTTTTCCATTTTACTTTTATGCTGGATGATGTTACTCCGCGGATGGCAATGCTAATAGCTTCTCTTGGTAATCCAAGCCTTTTTGCCAAGCTGGACGTCAGAAAGTTGGATTGGGAGCCCGAATCTAGTAGCACGCGGCATGTCTGTAGCGCACCATTTCTGTCCATAATGTTTATTTCAGCAGTTGGTAACAGCGTTTCTTCTATAATTGTTGATGATTGATAACATATTTCCGCGGGTGTTTCCTCAATATGTACCAACGTGTGATGCCTTTTGTTGCATAGATTGCAATACGTTTGGAGTAGCAATTGTCTTGCGAGTAGTTATTTCCCAAGCAGATAATACATAGTTTGTGCTTTTTCACAATGTCAATCTTTTGTTGAAGTGCTAATTTCTTAAAATGTTCGCATATAAATAGCGGGTGGCTGATATCGCACACAGCACATTTCATTTGTGTCAATTTAGATCTAGTTGGCAGAATGAGTCTTGGAATCCATACCATTCTTCAAGATTTGTTATTAATCGTAGCCCGACTTATTGCGGCGTTGTAGCTTGATTCAAAATTTGCCATTTCTTCGTCAAAGCTGGTTTCTTCCTCTTCCATTTGAATAGCGCAATGGATGTCGCAGAATTCATCGTATGCGCCGTCGATCCTCTGTTTTGCGGTGACAAGATCCTGTGGGTTGTCGGTGCTCAAAAATGTGTTGAGAAATGCGGTAAACCGTGTTAACTTTGATTTTATCATTCCTCGCTTGATACGTAACTCCTTTAACTTCATATTTACTTCAGGCATGGGTAAACGTGTTTGTGGATTTCTGGTTCAATCCGGTTCGAAGGACCAATGTTTCGTGCCAATGCGTTCTTTTCAACGTCTCGACAGTGGAAATGTTGCGTAGCCTAATCAAGTGGTCGTAAATCAATTGTTTTCTATTAAGCGATGTAATTTGAATTGGTAAAGGAACGTAAGTAAAAATCGAATGTACGATGTTGCTATTTTGCTTGTCGAAGCTAGACTGACTCTTTATTTTAAAATCACACTATTTATATACAGATGTACAATATTTACAATGTTATTAAGGGGATAATCGGGATTAACAAAAACGACCCTTTCCGGCAAGGTTTTCCTTAATTACACAGATAGTCCAGGTGCGGCCCGGCTTGTTCTTTGAAAAATTAATAATCCTGTAGCCTACTTAATATAATATAATAAAAATCTCGTTATTGTCTAGACACAAACATATATTAATTACAAAAAAAATAATATTTACAATAATTTATAACTATAGAATTCAACATAATCTTAAGGATTAGCATCCAAAAGCGGACGTAAAACTTTAAAAATTAGATCCGGTAACAAAGACACAAGACGTTCTGATTTTTTGCTACTACAATTGGCTACGCGTTAGGCGAGATGTTCAAAATTATGTTTGATAAAGCATTACCTGCGTTTGAATAAAAATCAGCAACACCCCACTAGCTCAAAGTTAGAGCAGATTCTAGTAAATTATTTAGGCTTGCTAGAATCTACCTTCAATAAACACCGGTACTTGTTAAATTAAAATCTTTGACACTAACTTGATATCCAGCAAGGTTGGTTATTTTAGAAGCAAGTGTATAGCTAATTTGGGTATCCAAAAATTTTCTTGTTGGATAACAGGTTTTAATTTACTAGTCAATAGTCACTCATTGAAGAGACAAAAAATCCGTAGAATACTCACCAAACAATGTAAGCTTAATTCTTGTACTTTAAAGTCTACTTAGATTAAAATTACTATACAACAACAACATTATAATAGTTGGCAAATTCATTGCTAAGAGCACCAGATAGGGGTCCAAGCAAGAAAACCAGAGCGAGGTCTTGGCTAAGTCGCTAAAAAAAATAAAATTGGAAGCAATAACAATAAAAACAAACCTACCTTTATAAAATAGGCAAGCAAATTAAATATAAACTTCACTGCCTGCAACACAAACATAATAAATTGCATTAAAGATCGACAAGTGCTAGAGAACAAAAAATTAAGTGTCCACCACAACATCGTTTATACTATAAAAAGACAAAAAACCCCAAACCCAAACAAACTCAGAAGAAAATTACGGCATAAAAATAAAATAAAAGTGCAGATAACAGTTTGAAACTAAAGAAAAAACAAATTGTGGCAAAATAAAGGTGTATTGATAGTCCAAAAAATAGCAAAATGTAGAAAACTTTTCAAAAAAGATGGCTTATGACGCAAATTAACAAAATAAAAAAACAATAAAACCATCTTAAAACCTAAGTCAGGGAGGAAATATGCAAATAACGTACAAGGTAACGCTTACAAACTAGTCTTGTATATTACTAACTGACAAGAATCTTCTGAAAGTAGCAGAAAACTTTTTCATAAAATCATTAAAATAATAAAGATACACTCCTCATTATGTCTTTGTGTATCTTGATACACCAAAATAATAACGCCCTGATATACGTTAGACGCCAATTACAACAACAATCTGTGCAGTAAGCGTTGTAAGGTCTTATATTGGTAATATCAACAACAACGTTTGAATTAGAAAAAAATCCACAAATTGGTATACCTGTTTCAAAATCACACCTAATTCATCTCTAAAACTTTTTAAAGTTTCTTCACACTCAAACAGCTGTCAACACTAATAGTAGTGATCTCAGGTCAGGTTTTCAGTCTGTAATTTTGTTTGCGATTGTATCTTTTTACTAGCGTTTGCACAAATAGGTGACATTTGCTAAGTAACCATGACACATAGTATAGTTGACATGCTAGTAGTGATTCGTGTGAAATTAACCAATTGAATTACACTTAGCTGTTTTTTGGGTCAAAGCTATACCATATCAACAGGTAGCTAAAAGCGTGCATTTTTTATTTTTGGCTTTGTGATTTTGTACTAAATTGGTTATATTTTAGATAGATATTATATCAACTTTACAAAAATTCTGCCGTATACACTACAAACATTTCACCAACCAAATACAAGCGACGCCACTGCAATCAATTACATAACTATTTATAATTACTGATATTAAATACATTGATTTCTTTCCCTCACTCATTATTTTACTGCAAATTAAAAACCTACATCTCCGACTTATTTCCATCGACGCTGGTCGATTTACGACCGCTACCGTCGTCCTTATTCGCAAACCCAATAACTCAGATAAATACTAAACGAAAGAAATAATATAAAGAAAAAAAATGCGAGCATATTCCGTGAACCGATTTTAATATGCGTGTCCGTTTAATAAATAAATTCGTAATGCCCGGATTTATGGCGCACGCTGATTATTGTAGCACATGCTGACGCCCACGTGGGGCTTCCACGGCCCCAGCATGGGGTTTCCAGGTAAGTGGAGGTGCTGCATATACACACACACATTCAGCCCACCCGAACAAGCAGAAGAAGAAGTGCAGCAGGAAGAGATGCGATCCGACCGGCGTGCGAATAAATTATCATGCATTATTCAAATTGATATTTATATTATATATCGGGAATAATGGAGTGTTAAATGGGCGATGAGCGCTATATTGTTGCGACGGGGCGGTGTTATTTATCGGATGGATTATATTAATACTTAATGAATATCACACAATGCGGAAAAATAACATTGGATCGATTCTGATCTATAAATATGCTGCTTCATTAATAACATGCTGTAGCCTATTACTTCCATTCAACGAGTTAAGATAGTCTTTAATTATGAGTCAATAATTTGTCTAAGTAATATATTCTCAATGTAAAACCTAATTTTGTGCTGCAAAAGCTTCGGCTTTTTAATAGATTGTATTGGCTATTTAGAGGGGACGGCGGCTTTAACATAGCGAGGGCTGTTTTTTTTTCTTCCTGTATGTGTGTGCGAGAAGGGAAGACACCTTGTGCCTGAACGAGAGTCCCTTTTTAAATTCGTGAAATAAAAACGTCAATAAAACCTCCTAACCGCAACATGTTCAGTTTCGGAAAAATGAAATCTTTTTAACCTACCCTCTCACCCTACAAGCTCACACTACCAAAAAACCTCTCTTTCCAGCACACTGCTTTTGCCATATATATTTCCACCCTTGAAATAGGTCTCCGATAAACCCCCGCACTCGCCCCCGGGGGCCACAGTAGTAGTGAGTCGCAATTTTTCTCGCAGCCTACGTGATTGGAATGCGTAGCGTTTAAGAGACCAAGAAAGTCTGTTTTGTTTTGCCAGCAGGGGCAGTGAAAAGCATTAAGATCTGAAAATAGATGGAGTAAAGTAATTTAAAAATCTAGTTTAAGTAAAAACTACTTTAATTGTTTTAGAATTATAACGAAAATTTTTAAGAATTGTATGTAAATTTTTTAGTTGGTATTTAGTCCTGCGGCGGATGGGATTTTTCACGAGCGCGCGAATGCAATTTTCTGCATCGCGTCGAAAATTTACAGTCGCTCCAACTCCACCATAACGTGGGGATATTCCGCTGACACCCCGGAGTGTACTTTTACGGCCCAGCTCATGTTTAAGTAATTTATTCCAACCATGAAAGGGAAAGTGCTCTCTCTAACTCCACCGATCAGCTGTTTCACGCGAAGCACGTTTATTTTACTTTAAAATCCATTATTTAATGCACTTAACAGTAACAAAAAAAAGTACACTAATTAGTATAAATATCATAGGTAATTACAATATATCTCGACAATCTCTGTCAAAAATTAAAATAGTGAAAATAGGAAGAGGCAAGTCACGCTCAGCGAATCACAATGGGTATAAATGTACACTAAATAAAGCGGATTTTTTTTAGTTTAATATAGAAATCTAGATACAGTAGTTGGTTTCATTATAAAGTGCTGGAAAAATAATCTATTTTTCGGTTTTAATTGCGATCGCTCTTCCGCTTCGCCTCCGAAAAAACAACAGTTTTTTTCGCATTAATAAGATGGATTCGCGTTGAAAGCTGAATTGTAGATAGTCACAGTACTGTTGGTTCCTTCAAAAACTAAATTTAATTAGAACAGAACGTACATAATGAATATTTTTGTTTTTGGTAATTCCATATACAATTCATTAATTGGTTTCAAAATTACATAACAAAAATATTTATTATAAATTTTATTTAAAAACTCAAAATTTTTTTATAACCTAACAATTTCTTCTTATTTTAAGATAAAAATTAAATTAATCTATCATTACCTAATTATCAATTATTATAAAATCAAGTCTCACAACAATTGACAATTAGAAAAAATACGATAATTAGTCAAAAAATCCAAAAATATATTTTACTTAATTACAAAATTATTTCTAGAATAAAAAACACTTTTTTAAGTAAATAAGATCTAAATGTTAATAAAACGTTTCAAAAAAATGTTGTCAAAGTTATAATTTATAATTGTGGCACGAGATTTAACCACACTAAAAATTATTAAGCAAACTTTAAAGTCCGTTTTTGGTGTTGAATTGGAGTTTTGCGCAATAAGATGTAGATATCTGCAATTTGAGAGAGTATGTTTTATACTTAAAGTCTTGGGTCTGTTGACGGTCTTAAACTGTTATGCTTCTCAAGCTTTCAGTAAACCCCCCGTATATGATATAAGACAAATGAGAGAAGACAGCACTCTCAGAGAACCAGTATCCGAATCTCTAACAAAATATTTCAAGAAGAAAAACAATGAAAAGAAGAAGAAAACTGGAGGAGCTTACAATAGGAACTTGAGGCACAAAAAGCTAAAGAAGAAGGAATGAAAACCAAATGTCTCAAAATAGAAAACCTGCAGAAAAAGTATGACCGGTTCAATATGCAACGCAAAATAAAGGAAGTTGAAGGCTCATATAAGAAGAAGCAAAGTTTTAGATTGATAGACGCAACCGGAAATGATATGACAGAAATTAAAGAAAAGTTATCGACCTGGAAAGAGTATATTAAAAAAAAGGCATAAATAACACGGATACCGGACCTCATATTACAAAGAAGGAGGTTCAAAAAGCTATAGACACAACAAAACCTAGAAAGGCAGTAGGTCCAGATAAAATACCAACAGAGATCCTTAAATTATTTAGCGAAGATGGTATAAACACTCTTACCCGCCTATATAATGTGGTATATGATACGGGAGAAATACCCACAGATTGGCTCCACTCCACTTTTGTAACTATTTAAAAAAAAAACAACAGCAAAACAATGCAAAGAGTATCGGACCATAAGTATATAGATATTTCTTAAAATTATACATAATAGAATATACCAACAATGTGAAGCACACATCGAGGAAACAGAGTTTAGATTCCGCAATGCTGTAGATACCAGGGAAGTACTTTTTGCATTAAACGTTCTGATTCAGCGATGTAGAGACGTCAACTTTGATGTATACCTGTATGTATGCATATGTTTTATTGACTTCAGCAAAGCTTTTGATAGAGTAAAACACGAAGAACTGATCAGGATACTTAGGAAAACAGGAACTTACAATAAAAACATTCGCATTATAGCAAAACTATACTCGCAACAAACAGCAGAGTAGAAAACCATAAAACAAAGAAAATAAAAATATGTAGAAGTGAGCGGCAGGGCTGTGTGTTCTTGCCTATGCTTTTTAATATATTCTCGAAAGAAATTTTCAAAGAAACACTAGATGGAGTGGAGGAAGGAATCATAGTCAACGGTGAACTCCTCAATAACATCAGATATGCAGACAACTCCGTCATAATGGCCGGAAGTGCCGAAGGACTCGGAATCTGTTTAAATATAAAAAAGACCAAATGCATGGTAGTCACTAAAAACAATCCAACACCGGTAAAACTGACCCTCGACATGATACCTATCAAACAGGTTGACAAATACCTCCTACTTAGGCAACAGCATAAACAAACAGTAAGACCATTCTAGAAAAGAAATATGCAGAATCAAGAGAGCAAGAGCTGCATTAACACAAATGAGGAAAATATTCACCAGTTCAGATCTGACTCTGCAACTTAAAATCAAAATGATACGATGCTATGTTTTGTAAGGGGGAGAAGGTAAAAAAGGTCACATACCACCCCAAATGTCAACCTCACCTGCACGAGCGATGACCTCGGTCATCCGGCGCACCCTGCTACATAACAAACGAGGCTCTGACGACCGAGTAACGGCGGAATAACCGTCAAAACAGGAGTAAACGAAATGATACTCCCCGACGATCCCTATCAACCCGCATTGGCCAGCGTGATAGGTAACGGCTAAACCCCTCTTAATATGAAAGATACAATAAGAACACGGCCCTTAGTCCCCGCGGACCGCTAGCACCCAACCAAGGTAGCGGTTGGATCAAGCAGCGGTCAAAAGGTGCGAAGAATCACCGGGAAACAACAGGCTACCAAAACAAACGACGAACACTGCACATCTGTACTTATAACACGAGAACGCTTTCCAGCAAAGAAAAAGTACTCCAACTCGAAGAAGAACTATACCAAATTCATTGGGATATAGTAGGTCTGGCTGAGATACGAAGAAGAGGAGAACAGCAGATTACCCTAAAATCAGGAAATACCTTATATTACAGAGGAAACGAAGAGAGCTCCGATGGAAGAGTAGGTTTCATAATACATAAAAAACACACAAAACAGATCCTACACATAGAGAGCATAAGCCCCAGAGTATGCTTTATAATACTGAAACTAAACCAAAGATATAACATAAAGATCATCCAATTGTATGCCCCAACATCCACACACACAGAGGAAGAAATCGAGATCTTCTATGAAGACACCTACTCTGCAATGTCAAAAACTCCAACAAACTACACACTAATAGTTGGAGATTTAAACGCCAAGCTGGGTAAGAAGCAAGACGACAGCAAAATGTCCCTGGGACAATACGGGATAGGAGAAAGAAATGATAGGGGAAACACCTTACTGCAATTCCTTTTAGAACATCGCATGAATGCTATGAATACCTTTTTTAAGAAAGCCGAACACCGAAAATGGACATGGGCGAGCCCTGACGGAAATACACGAAACGAAATAGATTTCATCATCACGGATAAAAAACAAATCGTACAGGATGTCACAATACTCAACCGGGTGTCAGTGGGAAGCGACCACAGGATGCTAAGAGCAAAAGTTGTGCTACGATTGAAAAAGGAGAAAAGACTGCTTGCAACATCAAAGAGCAAAAAACAAACTACAGTGAACAATAACGAGGAATACAAGAAATCCATAGCAGAACGACTAGGACACGGTAACATCGAGGAAATGAGTATAGAAACCTTGAGCAATGCAATCGTAACATCGATACAAGAGGCAAAACAGATACATGGTACGAAACTAAACAGGGAAGAAGGGAAACTATCAGCAAACACACGACAACTTATGAAACAAAGGCGAGAAAAACTACAAAAGTACCAACTACATACAGACCAGCTGAGAACACTAAATAAAGAAATATCAAAGGCCGCTAGGAAAGATATTAGAAACTATAACAAAACACGGATAGCAAAGACTATCGAAGAGAACAAAAGCATGAAAGTACTGAGACAGAAAATAACACCTGGAAAAGCAGAAATTACCAAACTCGAGGACCAAAACGGACAAACTATCAGGAACAAAGAAGAGATCCTGGAAATCGTAAAACACTTCTATTCAAACCTTTATAGAGCCGGAATATACCAGTACCATCTCTCAAATTTTAAACCAAGGATCAGAAGATCTACCGGAGATAACCCAAGAGGAAATCTCAAAATCAATTACGGAAATGAAAAATAACAAGGCGCCCGGGGAGGATGATATTGCGATCGAACAGATTAAGGAAGGGGGAGTCGAGCTATTAGAAGCCATAAAGAGTTTATTCAACAAATGTCTCATGGAAGGAATAACACCAACAGCATGGGACAATGCAATCATTGTTATTATACACAAAAAGGGAAACACGGCTGACCTAAAAAATTACAGGCCAATAAGCCTGCTTTCGCACCTCTATAAACTCTTCACCAAAATTATAAATAGACGCCTCACAACCAAACTTGACCTTTATCAACCGCCTGAACAAGCAGGATCCGGATACGGAACGAACGACCAACTGCAAACCATCAAAACCGTAATAGAGAAATGTGTCGAATACAACAAGCCACTCGTCCTTGCCTTCGTGGACTACGAGAAGGCATTTGACTCTATCAACCACAATGAGATGTTTATGGCACTGGCGAATTGCCGAATAGACCATAGGTACTCGGATACTCTACAGCACATATACAAAAATGCTACCGCATGCGTTAAACTACACGAAAAAACGGACAGATTCAGAATACAACGCGGCGTCCGACAAGGTGACACCATCTCGCCTAAACTATTTACAAACCTCATGGAGTACATGTTCAAGACCATAGAACTAGAAGATATGGGCATAAACATCAATGGCAAAAACCTCAACCATCTACGGTTTGCAGACGACATTGTGCTAATATCGGATAGCTTAGATAAGACTGAAAAAATGCTTAAGAAGCTGGCAGAACAATCACAAAAAGTCGGCCTTAAAATAAACATCTCGAAAACGGAATTTATGACCAACCTAGTACCTTCCCGAAACTTTAAAATGGAAGGAATTGAGATCTGGTAAGTCACCTCATACAAGTATCTAGGCCACGAGATTAAAATCGGCAGAGACAACCAGACACATGAGATTGGAAGGAGGCTAAGACTAACGTGGGCAGCCTACGGAAAACTAAAACACATTTTCAAATCCGACATCCCCAACTGCCTAAAACGAAAGGTGTTTGACCAGTGCATCCTACCAGTCTTAACCAACGGAGCGGAGACTCTAACTCTCACACAAAAGTCCGTCCAAAAGATCAGAGTGGCGCAACGAGCCATGGAACGTTCCATGCTCGGAATTACATTGCGAGATAGAGTGCGGAATGAAGTACTAAGACAGCGATCTGGGGTTAGTGATGCAATTGAACTAATAACCAAACTAAAATGGAACTGGTCCGGGCATGTCGCAAGGATGCCAAACAACATATGGACCAAAAAGACCCTGGAATGGCGACCTAGACTGGAGGCATACAGAAGTAGAGGACGCCCACCCACCCGATGGACAGACGATGTGAAACGCATCGCCATTAACTGGATGCAAGAAGCACAAGATGTAGATGGAGGATGTTAAGAGAGGCTTATGTTTAGCAGTGGACGAGACAGGCGGAATGAAAAAGAAGAAGATGTTTTTTCCACTCTGCTGTACGGCGCAGATTTCTGGACATTAACGAAAGACTCAGAAAGCAGACTAGAAGCTTTTGAGTTGTGGACGTACAGACGTATACTGAAGATTACATAGATGGTTCGAGTGACGAATAAGGAGGTTCTTAAAGAGTTGGAAAAGGTCATGAAATAATGATGACTGCAAAAGTCTTAAAACTAGAATACCTTGGATTTATTATGAGACACAAAGAAAGGTATAAAATATTTTAATTAATTCTGGAAGAAAAGTTGCTAGGAAAAAGGGGTCCAAGGAGGAGAAGATATCTTAGCGTAAAAATCTGCGCCAGTGGTTTGGAGTGACCTCACCCCAACTGTTTAGAAGATCTGTTTACAATGTAAAAATGGCCATGATGATTGCCAATATCCACAGCGGATAAGACACGAAAAAAAAAAACCTTTGCTCAAAGTAAAGTTGGAAGTAGTTTGCCGCCAATGCTAAAACTCTGCAATCAATTGTACTTTATAGTTTGTTTTATGGTTTCTTTGAGATGTAAATCTCTAAGTAATCTAGACTTTTGATCGGAATACATGTGCAAATAAAACGTATGCCCTTTTCTCAAAAGTTTTTCGTGTTTACGTGTGATTGGCTGCTGGTTTTTTAATGGCAACGTCTGTGTTATTAAATATTCAAAATAAACTAATTCTTGCTTGTTTTGGTTTATATTGTGAAAGTTTTTATTTATTTTTTTGGTGCTAAGGGAGAATCATTTTAAAGACTCGCTAAGTGTCGGATTCACCCTCACGGGCGCCTACCGACTAAAGTCTTCCAACATTGACTGCTGGAAGTTCATCTCTACTGCAACATAGTTTTCTTGACTGGTTAAATGCAACATGGAAATATTTACATAATGTACATATGTGAAGCTAGACATACACCATTAGAAAGGGTTTCCCGTCTCAGGCCCATGCAGTCAATTTTGGAGTGTACCTCTGAGCGGTGAACTCAGCCTGCACTATTTCAACTTTAATGGGCACACCCCAAATAACATATTTTAAAGTTTTTTTGGACCCTAATTGCTAAGAATGGTGAAAGACTTCGTGCAGTAGTCAATCGCCACTCTGAAATCATCCTGCGTTTGGGGGTGTAGGCAACAGTATGTTGGCTCGTTCTTGGGGTGGACTGGTTTAGTCGACAGCTGGCAGTCAACTCTGTTCTGTTGTTCTATTGTGAAAATTTTTATTTCTTTTTTGTATTTTATTGTCAAAATAGTAGGAATTGCAGTTTTCTATTTTTTGTCATTAAAAGCTATTTTTGTTTCAATAAGGCTATTCATATTGTGGCAAGTTCTTTTGTTACTTGAATTATTAATGTTATGGCTATACCAAATTCTTAAAAAAATTATCAATCCTGAGTTTTTTGGGATAAGAGGAAAATCTTCCTAAAGACTTTGTGAGCGATTTACTTTCACAATCAATGGTTACGTTCATCGACGTAGCCAACAGCATTTTGTAATTGATTTTATTTCAAACAACAATTGGCGGAGGTTGGACTGTACCAGCACCTTCTGTGAGTGCTAAAAGTTTTCTTATTAGGCTTGAGGGAAGGCCTAAAAAACTAGTAATCGGACCGCAGTATGTCGACTGCGTTTTAGGAGCTGCCAAATCTTGGATCTTTTAGCGTCAGTGGCTGGTGGCCTTGATGGCTTGTTTAGAAGAATAACTGAAGCGGACTTATCCGATTCCTTCTTTAGTTTTTTAGATTTCTTTTTGATGACCACCATGAGTTAGGAAGTTTGGAGTTTTGATAAGCTGGAGCGGAGTTTCAGTTGCAGGAAGCCACTTTGTGGTTGGCAAAACCTATATGGAAGATGGGGCCAAAGCTTCCAGTAACATAGGCTTAAGGTTAAGCTTGTCTAGAATGGACTTTCAGATGGCATCTTTTTTGACGTTTTTTTGTCGTTTTTATCTTCAATCCAGTCTAAAATCTGGTTGGACTCCTCGTCAACGGAGTCTTTAAAGTGCTTTTTAAATTTGTTGATGTTGTAGGTTTTTTGGTTGATGAGTTCTTCTGTTTTCTAGAGTTAGACGTACATCTTGACAACGATGTTCTTCGTGCTCAGAATTATTTTTTTTAAATTAATTAATTAACTAATTCAGAAAAACTATTTGTCAATTGGTAATTGGTACACATCTAAGATGAGTACAATCAACGGTGGTGTTACTTTGATTTTCTTCAAAATGACATTTGGATATACGGCATTATATCTGTAAGAATTAATTCAACTAAAAACAGCTAAAATATTTTTAAATTATCTTAACTTTTAAAGTTATGTCATTTCTTCATCTTTGTAATAAAATTAACACGCTTGCTTTATATTGTTAGTAGTAGATTTATTACTATACCTTAGAACACCCTGTATATAGCATTTATCAATAATTGAACAATAATTAATGGTTTTCTAAATTGGAAAATTTTGTCTTTTACAATATAAACAAATTGACATTCCATCATGCAAAACCGACTCTTAAAAGCCCCAGAACCGATACACCTATACATCTTTTAGATGGTCCAAATTAATCCACGTCCTATTTGGACCATTCCGTCTGTCTTTCCGCGCATTTTTTTGCTTTAAAACTCGACAGCCGATATCCCCCTTGCACTTTATTAAAATATTCCGTGGGGTTGTCGCGTACTTACAAGGGTGCGCGCCTGCAACGGCAGGCAAAAAATGCAGTAAAATGCGACGTGCGACGTCCGCGTGAATTATTGAGAGCCAATAACCGCGACGCGGGCATTGTGCGCCACAATAAAACAACCTTTTTTGGTTGTAGCGGCACGAATGAGTTATATCTATTTTCCTACGTTTTTACTACACTTTGTTGAAAAAAATATGAACGGAAATGTTACGCATAAGTAGAGAAGTTGGTTTTACCCTTAAGGAGACATCAAATCGACATGTATTTTTAAAATTGTTTGAAAATATTGTTTTTATTTGCTTTGTACCTTGCAATACAAAAAAGCTATTTATGTCTTGTTAATTGAAGTTTTTCATCGCCACCACTGTACTATTTTCCAGTGATAAATAAATTCAACAAGCCATTATTTAATTTATTACATAATAAATAACGCCCACGACATTTATATTATAACAATTCACGCTCAGGCTCTTTTCTTTCATTTTTATTTTTTCGCCCAACATTAAATCATAAATAATTTTTGCTATAGTGTGTGTGTATGTGAGCACCATTAAACGCCATTGTAATGCAATCAATAATGGTATTAATAATAATAAGCACTAACCTTTCGCAGAAGAATTGAATGGGTCCCTGCGTGTAGGAATGTCCCTCACCATTCACTGTCACTCACAACTGCAAGAAGAAAAGAATGAACATGATATTAATAATTTTTATTTCGACATTCGATCATAAATAAAATTTGTTTGATTGAAGTTTGCTTTATATATTCACCTAATTTTAAGGAACTATGTGCTCTAGTGAAAGCTGAAAAAATAACAATATAATACGAACATTGTACTGCTTCTATTATCTATTATCTATATATAATATAAAAAATTTGATGTATATATATATATGGCCATGTAAAAGTCAAGTATACGGAATTAAAATTTGTTTTTGCTCAAACCACTGGAAATGCCTTCCTCTGCATGAATCCTGATTATATGATTTTTTTTAGATTTTTGTGAGCATTTCCGAGTAAAAAGCAAAATCGAGGTTTTTGAGTTTTTTTTACATTTTTTGATCATTTGTAACTTCTCAGTATTGCATTTTTAAGAAAAATTTACCAGAAACTTTTTTTTCAAAATTGTCCAAAAAGTAAGTTCAAGGCCAAATTTTTTTTCTTAATTTTTGAAAATTTTGCTAATCTAAATGACAGTTTTTCTTAAAAAAAGATGACACGTATTTTCTTGTTTTTTTCAAGTATGGATATAAACATGCTTTGATATGTGCAAAAGATACTCTGAAAATTTCAGGAAGTCCCTTGTGTTACGCTTTGAGATTTTTTCAGTGAGCTATTTCCGAGTAAAAAGTTTGATAAAATCGAGGTTTTTGAGTTTTTTTCATTTTGTGAGTATTTGCAACTTCTCAGCATTGCATTTTTAGGAAAAAAATTATTAAAAACTTTTTTTCAAAATTGCTCAGAGAATAAGTTTTCATAACCAAAATTTTTTTTCTTAAATTTTAAAATTAAAATCACCAAAAACCTCAACATTGATGCAGCATACTTCAGCCACTTGAAATTTGTGGTAGACGTAGTGTTAGTAAGCACTGACGCTAAAGAACTAACCTGCATGCTAACAGCAGTAAACAAAAAATCTGAAAATAAACAACTACATCACACGCATGGACAGCAGCGGACTCCCTAGAATTACAAGAGACGGGAAGCTTCACGGCACAAGACCAGCAAACAGACCCCGAAGAGATGGCTGGATAGTTGGTCGTCAATATCCAAAGAAAAGCAGTAACTACAGGTCCAAAACCTATATTAAGAAAAAGAAGAAGAAGACTAATCATACTTTCTTATTTTAAAATTATTAAAATTATAAAGAGCGTATTAGGGTTCTTGTTTTTGATGCTGATGATTATCAAAAATTTTTTATTTGTAGCAGACAATTGTCAGATTCTTGCTCATAATTCCAAAAGCTTTAAGAAAAAAATTAAATATTAAACTTTTTTTTCATTTTCTTTTATAAACGTCTTTATTCAGTTATCAGAAAATCATACATAATTTTTTGTAATGGTTTTTTAGAGTCTTTTGTGTTTACATTACTGTTTTATTAAATTGTCAATGTTCTTGTCAGCTGTGTAGATTTAGTAAACATTTAGACCTGGTAAGGAGTCGTTTTCTAATTATTGGATTATTTTAAACAAAAAAATAATCTTAGAAGGTTTACACTTACAAATGGTTTCATATGCTAGAGCTATTATATTCTTCTCCATTACAGAAACGTATCCAAATACAAAGAATAATAATCTTCTTCTTCTCACGCCGTCTCCTTTCGAAGGTTGGCGATCCAATTGACCAATATGGTTTTTGACACGGCTGCTCGGAAGACATCAGTGGTCGTATAGTTGAACCAGCGGCGTATGTCTTTAAGCCATGAGTTCTGTCGTCTTCCAACCGACCTTTTTCCCTGTATCTTCCCCTCAATTATAAGTCGTAAAAGTTTGTAGCGCTTCCCTCTCATGATGTGCCCCAGGTATTCGGCCTTTCTTCTCATCATGGTGTAAAGAAGTTCTTTGTCTTTTTTATACGGATAAGTACATCAGCGTTAGTCACTCTTTGTACCCAAGATATTCGCAGTATACGCCTGTACAAGTAATAATACTGCAATTTTACATTGGAAAAATGGTAAGGTTCAAGTTTTAGAATATTCACATTCCACTTGTTTTTCCACCTTATCTTGCCTAAATATAACTTAATCTAAATAAAATTACATACATTATAACTAAAAATATACACAATTTAATATTTTGATTTTTTTTTTAGTTTTTGTAAAGATTTTTTGTATATCTTTTAATTTTAATTTTAGTTTCAGGCTTTTATTGAGTTTTTTAATTCTTTTTTGTTTAATTTTAAGAAAGAAGGACTCATGCCATGAACCATTGTTTTCATACTTAATAATACTCTAGGGCAGACATACCCAACAATTTCCCGGCCACATCATTTTTTTTAGTTTTAAACTTTGTGAATTTATATATCTTATTTTGTATTATTTTTAAAATTTAAGGTTTTCTTAAAACTTGTGATTTTAAGTCAAAAAACAACTTAGAGAGTGGTCTATTTAATATAGTCTTTTTAAGACTAAACGGGTCTTAAGTATTTTGAGAATTTTAGAAATTTGTTTTACTATTTGTCTAAAAAGGCTACAATGTTAAGACAATTATAAAAGTATTAACAATCTATCAAGTTTTATTTATTTGACATTTGTTTAAAAAATGTATGTATGAGAGAAGATTTTAGAAAACTATAAAAAGTTAATGAAATCTTTGATAATATACTGGCTTAAAAAGATTTTTATAAAATGCTTTTAAATTATCAAATATTTTTAAAGTTAAATGAGATGTGCTTAGCGTTATTATAAACAAGTTTAACGTTTTTAAAGTCCAAAAAAACTAAAAATATTAAGACCATTATAGAAAAATTAAAGAATCATTGTTTCTTCTTGTTGTGCCTTATCCGTTGCGGACGTTGGCAATCATCATGATAATTCTGACTTTATTAGCAGTTTGTTGGAACAATTCAATGGATGTGAGACCGAACCATTGACGTAGGTTTTTGAGCCACCAGTGTCTTCTTTGGCTTGGCCCTCTTTTACCATCCACTTTGCCTTGTAGTATCAGCTGTAGAATTCCGTATTTGCTATTTCTCATAATGTGACCGAAGTATTGAAGCTTCTGCTGTTTAACTGTTATTGATACTTCCTTTAGCTTTTTCATTCTTCTGAGCACTTCCTTGTTGGTTATGTGCTGTGTGTATGATATTTGTAAGATACGGAGGTAAATGCACATCTCAAAGGCGTCTAACTTCTTCATTGTTGCATCTGTTAGTGTCCTTGCCTCCGCCACATAGAACAGAACAGAGAATACATAGCACCTCACCATTCGGACTTTAAGATCAAGATTTAAGTTGTTGCCACAGAAAAGGGTTTGCATTTTGTTGAATGTTGCTCGTGCCTTTTCTATTTCAACTGCATGGTCCCATTTTTCGTTTATTACTGTTCCTAGATATAAATATTTTTCTACACGTTCTATTGGCTCGTTGTTGATACTAAGTACTCTTGGTGCTGAATTGTTTTTACTTATAGACATATACTTGGTTTTGCTTATGTTTAGATTAAGGCCATACTTCTTGCTTACTTTATAAATACGGTTCATACTACCTGCAAACCTTTCAAATTGCTGGCAAGTATAGCGCTATCATATGCGTATCTTACATCCTATATCATTTCCCTGTTTATTTTAACTCCCTCATTTAGTCCTTCGAGTGCTTCTCCAAATATTTGTTCCAAGTAAATGTTGAACAGAGTAGGAGAGAGCACACAACCCTGACGTACGCCTCTTTGTATGTTTATTTCTTCTGTTGTACTGCCTTCAATCTTTACAACTGCTGTCTGGTTCCAATAGATGTTTGCTATAATTTTGAGATCTTTGTCGTCCACCCTAGTATTTTCCATCGCATTTAGCTTTTTTCATGCAGCACTTTATCGAAAGCTTTTGAAAAATCTATGAAGCAGACATGTATATCGGTGTTTACGTCTCCTGCATCTCTAAATAAAAACTTGAAGTGCAAAGATAGCTTCTCGCGTTCCAAGAGCATTTCTAAAACCAAATTGGGTCTCTCCTACTTGTTGTTCGCATTTGTTGCCATGGATAATTTTAAGGAATATTTTTGTTAAATGGTTTATTAGATTTATAAGTCTGTATTCATCGCATGTTTTGGCTGTTCTTTTTTTTTGGGATTGGAATGAATTCTGAGGTCAGCCATTTTGGGGGGATTTTTCCGGTGTCATAAATTTGATTAAACAAATTGGTTATACTGTTTTGGAAATCTATGTCTGACTCGCACATCAATTTTATTATTTCCGAGTTTACTTTGTCAGGGCCTGTAGCTTTACATTTTCATACATGATACCGCTTTTGTAACTTTGTCTCGTGTTATACTTGGCCCGCTAGTACTCGTTTTCATGTCATGGTTGATGGGGCGGTTATCTTGAAAACGAGTTTTAATATAATTTGTCCACATTTTCAGTTTATCTTTTGTGTCTCCTACCAGGGTACCGTCTGCATTAGTTATGTTTCTCATGTTATAATTCTTGTTATAATTCTTGTTTATTCCAGTCATTTCTTTTATTCTCTTGTGCATATTAAAGTGGTCGTGTTTTTGTTCTAATTGTTCGATTTCTTTACATTTTTCTGACATCCAGCTTTCTTTGGCTTATCTGCTTTTTATTTCAGAGTGGTATTTAGTAGGGTTTCTGGTTTTTTCTTCTTGCCTACGCACCATGAGCTGGAGAATATCATTGGTCATCCATTCTTTCTTGTTAGTTTTCTTTTGTTTTATATATGTATTACAAAAATCTTGGACAATTTTCTTGGTACTGTTCCATCTTTCAAAAAGGTTAGCTTGGGTAATTTGTTTAGCATCTGTTAATTTTTCAGTGATTCACGTACTTGTTTTTTAATCAGTCTGCTGTTAAGCAACCTCATGTCTATTTTAGGAGTGGTTTTTGGTTTTGCTACTCTTTTAAGTTTTACCCCCAATTTGCAGATCACAGGATTGTAATCAGACAGGGCATCCGCACATGGGTATGTTTTCACTGATTTTATTGAATTACAGAACCGTTTTGTTATGGTAATTAAATCTATTTGGTTGCGCACTATATTTGGTTTTGTGTGTGTTGCGGAAGTCCATGTGTACAATTTCTTTGGAGATAGTTTGTAAAAGGTATTTGAAATCATTATTCCTTGTTGTTTGCAGAATTGCACACTCTCGTTCCGCGTGCCCAGGCCAAAATTACCCACCGTATTGTCCTCCTTGCCTTGACCGACTTTTGCATTGAAGTCTCCCATTATTATAGTAATTTTCCGTTTTTTCGTGTACTTAATTAGTTCATTTAATTGTTCGTAGAAGTCTTCGATAGTTGTATAATATTTAGGTCAATTAACGTTGCGTTTATTTGTATCAGCATCATTCTGTCAGAGTAAGATACAAAATTTTTTATAGCTGCATTTACTTCTTTTGTTACTATTACACCTACTCCGTTTCTGTGTTGTGCATCGTCATTGCCAGAATAAAATACTGTATGATCTTGTACCTTACATTGTCCAGATCCTTTCCATCGCATTTTATTCATCTCTTGAATCACGTTATCGGTCTTTCCACATCAAAACATACTTTGAGTATTTCATGTTCCTATCTTCTCGACATGTGTATTGTTTATTTTACAAGGATTTTGCTGGTTGACTTGTAGTTTTCTTCCTTGCCGGTCCTTGGGTTTCGAAGCTCATGATCAGTACTCTTATCATCTATGTTTGTTGTGTAATTAATTTTTAAAGTCATTTTTAAATCATGTTGATTATACTAAGAAATGTATAATGAGATGGTTTTCCGTTGCCTTTCTCATCGCGGTGGTCCTGCCGCTTCGACATTATGTGTCCCCCGCCAGGAAGTTTACGCTATAAAGTTAAATTTTTGGCGTATCAGCCTAATAAGACTATTAACGTTTACGCTATGAAGCTGGATAGATCTTCCTGATCATCACCTTCATGCGATACTAACGTAGCCGTTTTCCTACGCTAGGGAAATGCTTATTTGAATGCGGCATAACTCGCCATGTCATAGTACCGTCTTAAGACTATTGCAGTATTTGTTCAATGTAGCCTTTCCCATAGGCTACCTCGCTGCGTTCTGCTAGCACTACAAAAATTTATTAGGTTTTATTTACTTGACATCTTTTAAAAGAGTTGTGTATCTGAGAGAAAACTAAAGAAAACTATAAAAAGTCAATAAAATCTTTGACAATTTACTGGCTCTAAAAAATTTTTTTTTAAATGTTTTAAATATATTAATGAATTTAAAAAAAAAAATAGATAAGCTTAGAGTTACTATAGACAAATCTTAAAAAAACTTGATTTTCTCTGTATATTTCAAATGCTATAAATTCTTACTAAAAATATTTTTTTGTCACTCTAAGGTTTTTTGTACTTTCAATGTTTACCAATTTTTATTTATATTGTTTACTAGACTTCAAATTATATTTTTAACTTAAAACAATGCCAAGAGAGGTTTTAAAAATCTATAAGAACTTTTTCTTATCAATTTTTAAATGTAGGCCCTTTCATGTTATTTTATGTCTCCTTATTTTAGGCAATTTGGTGTATATTTTTTTCTGACGGTATTCTAGATGTCCTGTCTCCATCTTTTTTTGGGTACTATCTTACCAGACTGTTTGTCCATCTTATATTTTCTTATTATTTTCCGATTTTTATAGATGCCTGGTGTAGTTTCTCGATCTTTATTTCTTTTATTGAACTGCTAATGACTACTATATTGCCCATCAATCTCAGGTGACTGAGGTCTACTCTGTTGATTTTAATTCTTTTTTCTTTATAATTTATGTTCTTGAACGCTTCTTGCAGTACAATGATGAATAGTTTGGAGGAAATTCAGTGCCCTTGACGTATTTCTTTCTTTATTGGTATTTATTCCGTTTTGTTGTTTTTGTCAATTTTAATAACTTATTTAATTTAAATATGGAATAAATATGTATAATGCATATAATACATATATTTATAATCTGATAATTTAACTTATTAGATATTCTGTCCAATTCTCTATAGATATTCCTAGATAGTATCTTGCTCGAAATAATATTATTATTTACTATAATATTATTATAATATGAGTATAACAATGCTTTGCCCATGCAAACACGAAATCACGCAACGAATATATTTACACGTGGTCGTCTAATATAGGATTCGCTGAAATTTGCCGGAGCGCTACATGCTAGTAACACGTTGAACTAAACTTTGACGCGTGCACCCAATTATTATTTGATTGTTTTTTAGAGCATAAAACCAAAACAATTTTTTAGACTAACTTTAATCATTTAGAAACAATAAAAAAAATTAAATAATTTTTTTTAAGATAAACTTCTTCATGTTTTTTATTGTTTATTTTTACATAAAAATTTTGTTTTTTGAATTTGTTATGATTAACACTTTAAAAAAAAATTGCGAATTACGAACTAGTGTGAAAATTCCCTGCTTAATCTACAAAGGCAATGTGCAGTGGTATTATATTTGTTTGTTTTCAGTGTATGTAGATAGTCTGTGATACCAAATTTTTCCTGGTTGGTGAAAATGTAGTTTTTGTGTTACCCTATTTCTTATTATTTTTGTGTGGTTGGTGGTTTGGTCCTTTTTTTTTGTTTAGAAAAATGATGAGCGTTATACCAGCTGCGTGGTATAGTCTTCTCCATAATGCATTTGTTTATTAGCGTTTGTACACTTTCTTATAGATCTTTTAGTTCTGTTTTCAACATTGTAGTTGTTATTTTGTTTTGCCAGAGCATTTCTTGAGTCGTCTTTTTTGCGGCGAGTTGTTGTCATATAACTTTGAAAGCTGAATTTGATAGGACTAAAAGTGTTTTTATCTGTTTGCCGGATGATTACTATTTTTTGTTGTTTTCTAAAACTGAAATATTTTCTAATTCTTTTTGGGTGAGCCGCACTACAATTCACAAACATTTGGTTGTTTGGGCTTAACTATGCAAAACTGTATCATGTATCACGTGCAAAAAAGCTATGTTTTGCCGCACGAGCAAAGCTTTTTTGTCTGTAGTGCTTACGACTATTTTTTGACTGACCATAGTAAAACCAAACAAAGTAAAAAAAAATTAAATAAATAATAATATTTTTTAAGCGTGCAATTGATCACTTATCGATTTGAAATTTAAGCAAAAAAACTTATAAGATATAGATGAGAGTGTAGTAGCAGCAGTGTTCTTGCTGCACTACACACTAAAAAAACTTTAACTGTGTACATTTTATGTGTAGTGTAGAGGAGGAAATTTAGAGTATAAGATTTGTTTCTTTTGTTTTCAGAAACCAAATAAACCTGAAAAGGTCTGAAAGATCTAAACTAACAGTTTTTGTAACTTTTTTATGATTACAAGATTATTTAAAATAGCGTCAAGTTTTGGTAGGTAGGAATTGTTGTGGATCATTAGTATTTTAGAGTACTTTGATATATTGGAGTATTGGGATTCTAAGGTCTATGCGGACGTATTATAGCGCGTTAACTAAACACAAATTGAAGTTTGATTAACTTTTAAGTTTAAAAAGTATGAGCGGTCGGTTGTTTAGTATAACTTAAACAAAAACATGGGTAGCAGTCAGATTACCGATGTGTAAATATAAGATTTATTTATTATTGTTTTGATTAATCATTTTTTGCATACTTGTGAAAAAATATAGTTGGTTTTAAAACTAATAGAATCGATTTTGCACTATGATTTTTTTAGATTTATTTGACACATTAGATAAAAAACAATAAACCAACTTTTTTGCTTTATAATTAGTATGATTACCTATTGTATGAACTTGCTTAATCTGCACAGAAAACTGACAAGAGGCAGTTTTGATCAAAATTTTAGTCCTTATCGGATTTGTTGATAATAAAATAGAACTGCTTACAAGAGTACCTTGTTTGCAAAGTTTTGTTTCCAGCCCAGACAACATTTTAATTAATTCTATAAAATGAGATGTCGTCTGGTCTGGGTGCCAATTGCACTCTTGTAAAGTATTTATAACCTTAGATGAGTCATGAGGTTGTTAGTCTTTTAGTCAATTTTTTGTACTAAATTTGGTTTTTTTGATTAGAGAGGCATCTGCCAACAGTTTTAAACTTTAATGTCTTCTAAAGTTTGAAGCTACTGAAAAACGTTTTGGCATTTTTGTGCACTTTAAACCGCTTTTGTAGTAGGGTGGTGGATTAAAAAAAAATTTATACTACACATATTATGGTCCTATCAGAGATTAGCAATCATTACGGCAATCTTAGCTTTCAAAACTGCAGATCTTTGAACATTCTGGTTGTAATCTAAGTGTAGGCTGTTATCGTTTTTCAAGACTTAAATCGGGAATGTAATTTTGAAAATTACATCAGTTTTAATTAGTTTAGATTAAAGTGCGGCAATAAAGATTATATTTGGTCCAAACACATTAACAACTTCAGCTTCATAATAGTTTACCGGTTTTTATTCACAAACCGCAGTTCTAGATAAGTGGTTCTCAAACATGTGTGCATATATTGAATCTTTAGTTGTTGTTTAGTTTTGTGATTTGTCTCTGAAATTGATATTATTTCTACTTTTTTTTTTCTGGAATGCCGTTGGCTGCGTTGGCAATATTTTTTACTTCTATTACTTTTTTATTTAATAAATATGTCAACCTTTAGAAGTTTTTTATTTTTAACTTTTTATAAATAGCATTGAGATTATTAAGAAGCAATTTTTAATGTTTCTTATATGGTGCCTAGGCCTGAAATCTAAAAATTTTGTTTTTAGCCAAACGTTTTTTGTGAATACTTCAGGTAATGTTTGTTGGCCAGATAAAACAGAACGCGTCAGTTAAATTTGCTGGAGAAAATCGGTTGCTGTTAGTTAGTAGTGTTAGTCAACAAAGCGTAGCGGTAATAGAATGAGTATCTAGATACATGCTTGCAGGCTTGAATCTGATTTCAGTAAAGGCTTTGTTGGTTTTTTATTATTTTTTCTTATGACATAGCAGTGTTAGTTTGAAAACAAAAGGCATTAAAACTGTTTAAAAAAAAAAGATTAGCTGGGGCCACACGCTGAGAATGCATTGGCTTCTATACAATCTTGTGTCAATTTTTCCAATTTTGCTGTCCTCTCACCCTAAGATGATTTTTGAGGTAAATTGTAGTCAATTTAGAGTTCTTTTTCACACTTTTAAATTGAGAAGCGATAAGAAAGCGGATGAGTATTAAACTTTAATTCCAGAGTCATTTGGACTTTCTAAGAGTATTATCTAAAATCTTTGTTCAGTACTCTCATCAATAATGTTTAATAGCTGCAATCTGCGGAGAGTTGATGTTCTGTCTTTACGCTTATATTGTCTGTTAACATTTCCGTATCACAAACTACCCTGTTAAAAGCCTTTTATTTGAGGGCGGTTGAGGGCACTGTTAGCATGTTTAAATAAAAACTCTGTGTTTTTGACATTTTTGTACCTTGGATTGTTTCAAAATAACACAGACGATTTAAACTTTGTTCTGGTGTGTTATTGAAGTCTCTTGCAGCTTTATTAAAGTCCTTATTTGAGGAAAAAACGGTTTATAAAAGAAATTGGTGCCAAACATTTAAAAACTTTAGATTGGTTAATAAAGTCAAGAGAAACTTATGTAAATGAACATTTTGTAGTGTCTATGCAGCATTTGAACTCAAAGCTATAAACTGTGTTTTTGTTTGTTTGTCCTGCAATAAGATTTGCTATAACCCACCGACTTTCTACCCGGAGAAATCCATTCAGCTCTTTGGTTTTTACAACTCCTACGGCTTTTCACTACCAACCGTAAGACCGCTTCTGAACTGTAGAGAGTATTACTAGTCAACTTTTAACACAACCTTTGTTTTGACAATAGATCACGCTAAATGGATCTTGATACTAATACTAAAACGTTGCAGATATGTTTTTGAATCCCTGAATCCATTAAAACAATGTAGTTTTGCCATTTAAGCATCAACATAGTTTTTCAAACTTGAAACTGTAGAAGTGGTCTATTGGTTTACTGTATTTTTGAATCAAATAAACCAGGGTTTGAGTGTGTTATTGATGCAGTATTTTTGCGTAATCAACTGTATGAAGTTGCATACTATTCCGTAAGCATAACAGTTGCACAATAAACAATAAAGAGTAGAACAAAAAATTTGTTACTTTTTTGAGCTGCTATAGGGAATTAAGAGAGTAATTTTTAGTAATTTTTAAATCATTTTGAGAGGTTTGAGGAGAACGAGGAGCTTCAAAAATTTTATACGAATTGGCGGATTTTAAAGAACTTTATAGGAGCGCTAATTATTAAATGATTTTAAGATGGTTAGAAAGACTTTAGGTAATCAAAAAGTTTGAAATAATTTAAATAAGACATTTTTACAAAAAAATTCTAGGATCATAAGAATTGAAAGCTATTTAAAACTTATTTTATTTTCTGAGGATTTGTTTATTCTAGAAGCAAACTTACTATTTGTTTTGGAATAAATATTATTGTTTTTTTTAAATTTATTTAATTTCTATTATCAGTGTATTAATTACTATACATTTGAAACATTTAAGAGTACATTTTGAGGAATTTTTTTGAAGGTTGTCTTATGTAACCCAATTAAACAACATCGCTTCCACATTGTGCGTCTTGTTCTCAATACCATCCTCGTGAACATTCGAGAGTATAGAGTTACACATTCTTGTATAATGTTACACATTTCAGTTATCCGTGATATGGATTAATGACTAATTTATTCAGAAAAATCCTCCGGCTAGAAAAACAGTACACAAAACCGCACGATTGAATCAAAATATTATTTGTATCAAAAAACCCATTTTAAACATTAAATGGAAGAATTATCGTATAGTAAAATAACTGTTGCAGATTTTAGCAATCGAATCATAGCCAAACCATTCATCCAATACCCATCATTATTACAATTTTTATAAATCCCCTGTGACCGAATTGTCCCCTTTTTTTATTTTCTTGTCCCATTCAATGTCTCACATGTGCAAAAAATATATATAGCGGGCACCCCTGCTGCTGCGGCACGCACGCATATTTCGGATTCGATTTTCCATCAAATTCGTCTTTGTAACGAAGTAATAGTGGAGAAACGTGCATCACCAAATCTTTACAATCTTAGGGATGTTTTTGGAAAATATATGTCCCGTACAACTTTTGAATTTATAATAAGGTAAAATATATCCAGACAAAAATATTCATCGTTAATTAAAATCTGATACATTCCAGCGACGCCATATAATTACAGCAGCATAATTTTCCGATAAGCAATGTAATTTATTGCAAAATAATTCGATCGTCTAAATTTTGCTAAAAATCAATTTCCTGCTTGTAATTAGCGTGGGAGATGAAAACTGATCGAGCAGGTTTGTTTTCGATCGGATTTCTATTTGCAGGGATGCTTTATATATTTGTTTGTTTGTTTGTTTGTTTATTTGCGACCTTCTTATAGATTTATAGGATCGGCTAATTGCTGCAGGACAACTCGTAAGTAAGGAGCTCATGTAGAGCTGACATGCAGGACATATGCGAGCCAAGGACGTGCCGCAATCAGAGAGCCGGTGTTATTAATAATATATGGTGTTGAGATAATCTTAAAGGCAAGAGATTAGCTGATTTATATCTATCTGGATCGTGTATTTTCTAAATGAGTTTTGATCACATTGCAATAAATTGACCAATCTCAAACTATAATAAATAGTTAAAAGGTAAATAAAATTATTATTTGTTTTAATCAGATTTAAATTTAATTGAATATCAGTTTAATAAGCTTATGTAAGTAATTTATTGATAAATTTTAGTATTGTTATACTTGGATTAGAAAATTTTGAAGGATTTTTGCATGTGAAATAATTAGGTGGATTGTTTTGGGTCATAACAAGAAACATGAAGCTTTAGAAAACGGATAATTAAGATGATAAACTTGAAAGTATCTAGTGAACATGATTTGACGAATGTTTATTTAACGCTGATTAAAGGCATACCTATTACTTAATACATTGGGTTAAAGTTGAACCTAGTTTAACTGTTTGTGATTATCTAAATTGTTTTGAGTTAAAAAATTTGGGTCTAATTCAATTTAACAGTAAAAAATTTTGGAATATTGTAAAAATTTTATTTTTTTTAAGACAGATTTTAAAAAACTGTAAACTTGTAAAAAAGAATTTAATATTAAGAAAAACTTAAAAACTCATTTCAAATAGTTTGTTTTAGAGCACTTTGGAAAATTTAAACAAGAACCTACTTAATAATATTTCTTATTTTTTTAAAGCTTATAACTTGCGTTTGCCTATTTGCACATATCTTATTATTTTGGAGGTTTTTTAGGTGCTTGTTTGTAAGCTGGTTATTTGTTCTTGACAATTCCTGCTACTTTAAAACTCAATATTGTGTTGCAAAATTTTGTAAAATTTTTATTTAAGTTTTTTATGAAGATACGTTTTACTGTTATTGGTACAATTTTGTCCAACTCCATTGCATTTTTTTTTGGCTTAACATCAATTGCATGCCATCTTGACCTTACCCAGTATGGTCATTATATGCAATCTGAAATTTGCAGTACCCATCTATGGAATTGAAACGCAATTAAGATCAACGTTTTTGTTAGTTAATAATTCATGAAGAAAAGTATAGTTTTGCTATTATCAAGGTTGATTTTTACCCTCCAGTAATTTACCCAAGTATTTGTGGCAGTGGGGAGAATCTTCAATAGATTTAATGTGTCAGATTCACTTTTCAAAAGTGAAAACGCTTAACAACAACTGACCCCTTGATGTAAACACTAACAAGTTTACACATTTCTGTGTACAACTTACTTATCTGTGCCTTATAAGTCAAATTTTTCAAAGGTCATTAGAAGTGCGCATCTTGAAAATTTCTTGCCATCTTGGCCATACTCAGTATGGTCGTTATGTGCAATCTGAAATCTGTGGAATTGGAGTGCCATTAAGACAAACGTTTTTGTGAGGAATTAACCGTTAACTTTTATTCCTTTTAGTTTTGAGTGCTTTACTAGCCGATTGAAGTCTTAGTGTGATGATTTTTGGATTTTTTTTTTTATTATTTAGTTTAGATTTTTGGCGTATCAGCCTAAGAAGACTATTAACGCCGATTCTTTTCTCTAACTATAAAAAGTGTAAAATAATATGGTGTAAAATGGCATATTAAAGAATAAAATTAAATAAATAAATAAATAAACAACGGAGATAAAATAAACGTTCACAAACTTTAGCAAAAATGACTAGATAATTCCAACAGTGTCTAGGGTGTAAAAGGTCGTAAACACTGCTGGATTTTACAATACACAAACATTAATCACAATAAATTAACAATTATATCCATACACCCAATTTGCCCCGTCAAATAAATTCGAGCAGACGATCGACTTTAACGATCTGATCGCCCAAGACAATCGACAAACTGGGTGATAATTCAGACGCAACTTTTTGTTCCGAAAATTGCCGACAATCCAATAAGATCACAAACTGGCGGCACCTCAGATGCCAACAAATGCCTGTGAGTCCATCAACAGAGTCCGATGCAAAGTCGCGTGAGGATAACCTCTTCCCTACGCTTCAACCTGCATGACGAACTCCACGGTGTAATGACGCTTTTAGTGCATCGTAGCTTTTTGTCTTGATTAGCAAACCACTCCGTCTGCCAGCTAGACAACATCAGTTGTTGTAAAAAATTACAAACATCTCTAACACAAGTTTTGTCGGTAACATTATCAGCGCTAGTTATAGCCAATTCGGCAAGCTCATCAACTTTTTCATTGCCACTGATATTTACGTGAGTGGGAATCCAGACAAAGTAAACAGTGACATTTAATTCAGACATCTGAAGCAAAATTTAGTGAATTTGTCTCAGCAAATAATGATCAGGATATTGATGATCAATAGCATTTAATGCACTCAACGAGTCTGTACATATAACATAAAATGTAACTGCACTTAGTTGGATGTAGAGAAAAGCATGTATATAGCATACAGTTCTGCAGTATAAGCACTGCTAACACTTGGTAAGCCAAATGTAAACTGCAACTCATCAACCAGAAAAGCACAACCCACACCGTCGTTACTTTTTGAGCCATTGGTATAAATCCAAGTGGCATGTACGTGCATTGCTTGAATTTTTGCAAATTCAGTTTGATATTCAACTGGTAAAGTTGAAGCTTTGCTCATTCTCGATAATGCAATATTTAACCTTGGACGTTGAAAAGTCCAAGGAGGGTCGCGACAGTAAGACAGTTGATATACATCAGGGAGTTGAAAATCCAGTTCCCGAAGTATACTGCAATTTCTTACAGCAACCGGTTTTTGGGACCGTATCCTGATGTTGTATAGATTGTCGAAATCATTATTGTATACGACAGAAACTGTCGGATGCAAGTGTTTAGCTTTTAACTTCGCGGCGTACCTAACAGTCAAGATTTTACGCCGAAGACAGAGTGATGGTTCAGCTGCCTTACACAAAACACTAGCAATAGGGCTAGTGTGGAAAGCGCCAGTTGCTAAACAAATTTTTGTATGGTGGACAGGATCAACAATACGTAATGTGGATGGTGCTGCAGAAGCATAGATTATGGAACCATAATCTAATTTTAAACGCACCAAAGCGCAATGCAAAAGTAGCATTGTTATCCGATCCGCTCCCCATGACTTTCCACTTAACGACCTGAGCAAGTTTAGTGCCGGAACACATCTTGATCTCAGATTTATTAAATGGGAACGCCAGGTTAAATGTGACACCAAAATATCGAACACATTTCTGTACAGGGATGGGTTTTTCCCCAAGATAAAATAAAGGGTCACCGTGTGTGGTTCGCCTTCTACAAAAATGGATAAGCAACGTTTTGCTTGCAGAAAAAGTAAATCCATTGCTATTATCCCAGTTCAAAATGCGGTTGATAGTTATTTGGAGTTGACTTTCCAATGTTGGCATGTTTCTCGAAGCGCAATAGATAGCTACGTCATCAACATACATACATCCGTTCACCGGATGCTTGATGAACTAACTTATGCCGTTAATAGCTATCATAAATAGCGTCACGCTTAAAATGGACCCTTGCGGAATACCATTTTGTTGCTGACGTATGCCCGAGATGTTATCACCTACACGTATCTTAAACAAACGGGAAGTTAAAAAGCTTTGTATGAACAATGCCATGTTTCCGCAAATACCCCACGAATGAAGCGTTTGTAGAAGATTGTATTTCCACGTCATGTCATAGGCTTTTGCAATGTCAAAGAATACAGCGGCAAGATGTTAATTTTGCACAAAAACATTTTTAATTGCTGTATCCAGCCGAACAAGGTGATCAGTCGTAGAACGATGACGCCTGGAACCACATTGTATATCAGCAATTAGACCTCTTGAGTCTAATAACCAAGTAAGACGCTTATTAATCATTCTCTCTAATAACTTGCATAAGCAACTAGTTAGAGAAATAGGCCTATAACTTGTCGGGAGCTTTTTATTTTTACCAGGTTTAAGTACTGGTGCGATGATAGCCAGCTTTTATGACTCAGGGCAGTACCCTGCTGACCATGCACGGTTATAAACTGCTAAAAGCTGAAGTTTGGCAGAGCAACTTAAATGTTTAAGCATAGCATTGTGTATCAAATCGGCACCTGAAGCAGTATTGTGCGCTTCAGATAATGCCGAGTCAAATTTCCAAATACTAAAAGGTGCATTATATATTTCATCATCGTCGGAAACAAATGACAGATGTTTTTTCTCTATGTTAGTTTTAATCTCTTGAAAATTTTCATTGTAATTATCATCACTGGAAGCGTAAAAATAAACATTGGCCAGAATATTCAAGATATTGAGAGGATCGGTAATAATTTTATCACCTGACAATAATCCACTAACAGGTACAGAGGCGGTTCGGCCAGAATTTTTTTTGACTTTTTCCCACACCTTTCCGATAGGGGTTCTCGAATTTATAGAAGTAACGTATTCTGACCATGATTCTCTTTTAGCTTTTCTGCAAGTTTATTGCGCAACAGCTTTATACTTTAAATAAGCTAACAGGTTTTTTTTTAGTTGGAGAGTGATTAAACCGTCGAAAAGAACGGCGTTTGTTTAATTTAGTTTGTTCACAATCAAAATTCCACCAAGGAACGGGCTCTCTGCAAGGTTTCCCTGAAGACAGAGGAATACTGGCATGAGCTGCTTGTATGATGGAATCGGTGAAAATTTTAACATATTTGTCAATAGTAGCCTGGACACTGTCATCATAATCAAATACTTGAACAAAACTATCCCAATCAGCATCTTTTATTCTCCAATTCCGATGGCGGTTTTCATGGATTTTATGACTAAGCACGCGAATGAGTATTGGAAAGTGGTCACTATCATAATGATGTTCCGAGACTTCCCAATCCAGCAATGCTGCAATACTTGGAGAACAAATAGTAAGGTCAATTGCCGAAAACAATCTATTGGCCACGGAAAAGTAGGTATTGTTACCTTTATTTAAAATAACTTAATCCGTTTTTGAAAATAGATTGGCCAAGTTACGACCTCTAACATCGGTTTGATTTGAGCTCCACATAGTGTTATGAGCATTAAAATCACCCATAAGGAGGAATGGAGACGGAAGTTGTTCAAGTAATTGATCAATCAAACGAATGTCCAAACTGACGTTTGGCAAAATATAGATTGAGCAAACGGTCCGTGAGAAAGGGAGTTGTAATTGATCGGCTACTGCTTCTAATGAAGTGTTGACGTGTCAACTCCGTGGAGTTCTTTGCTGAAAACCGTATCACAAACCACTAATGCCGCTCCACCCTGAACACGATCAACATTTATACGATCTTTCCAATAAATAGTATAAACACGAAGATTAACTGAATTTCCAACCTTAAAATTAGTTTCTTGTAAGGAAACGCAGATAAGTGAAATTTCAGATAGTAAAATTTTAAAAGATTTGTAATTTGCATTATATCCATTGCAGTTCCATTGAATAATAGTAGATGCCTTTTTTAAAGCTACGTAATTTTAACTCTTTGCTTATTAGCGTTTTTTGGTTCTTCTTCTAAATTATTATCTGGGGGAGTAGAAGAACTCCCACTATTTGACATCATTTTATCTGTCAGAGTAGGTTATGCGGGAATACCTTCCACATCCATCAACTCTGACAACTTGTCAATATTAGGGTCTGTAGCCTGGATTGGGCTGCCGTCTTTGCAGGCTTTGACTCAGACTGAGTCTTAACCTGTTTAGGCCTTGACTTGGAAGTCGCCACCTTAGTTGGTTTTGACCCGATTCGAGCCAATACCTTAGATGGTTTAGGTTTTAAATGAGTCCTCATCTTGAGTGGTTTTGGTTGAAATCCCACTCGTTGTGACCTTGGTCCAGATTGGACCGTAGTCACGTTTAGTTTTGAGCCTGATAGGCCCGCAACCGGTTTTTGACCCTTCACATTAGAGTCATTCTTCTTACTTGAAGAAGTTTCTGTAATAGCAGTAAATGTCATAATCGGTGTTTGTTGATTAATTGGTGTTTCGGCAACTGAAACAAACAATCTAGAAAAGGTAGGAGCCGTAATTGCTCTATACTTCTTTTGAGCATCAAAATAAAAAAGTTTGTCTGTTATTCTGATCTCGGCTATCTTCCTTTCCTCATTAATTTTTGGGCAGTCTTGGGAATGAACGGGATGCTTACCTTTGCAATTCACACATAAAGGTGAACTGTTGCATGGATCAGGGACATGTTTCTCCTTACTGCATTTTGCACATGTTGCAACACCTGGACACCTAACTGCAGTGTGTCCAAAACGTTGGCATTGGAAACACCTCATTGGGTTAGGAATAAACGGGCAAACCGGGCGAATAACATATGCCACCTTAACTTCATTTGGGAGCCGTTTAGAATCGAATGTTAAAATCATAGATGTTGTATCTCTGACTTCACCATCCTTTCTACGGGTTAGTTTTTTAATATCGATAACGCCTTGCGACGCCAGTTCTTGTTTGCATTCGTCTACAGTTGTGTATAACAACTCATACCATGAAATGACTCCCTTCGAAATATTTAAGGATTTATGCGGTTCAATATTACCTAACGACGTGCATTTCTGCATTTCACTGCTCTGCAATTTATTTTTTACTTCAATAAGCAAGGTACCGTCTCTTAACTTCTTACATGAATTTAAAGTTCCATTAATAATATTGGAAATGGTCCTATGAATTAAGAAGGGAGAAACCTCCTTTAGACTCTGGCTATTTTCAGAACATTTAACAATCAAATATCTAACAAACAGGGCTAATCGAGCGATATAGGTTTCATAAATGTAAATGAAAGATTTCCGCGAACACAAAGAATACTATTGGGCTCCAACCGTAGCACATTGTAAACCTTTCATTGATCACCACATAAATAATTCCTCACCCTTAAGTTAGATAACGAGCCGATTGGTTAAAACTGGGTTAAGTTTAACCTCCCGTTTTACCAGAAGCTAGGGTCAAAGCAGTGTGTTGGAACTAATACTCTTTTAAACCTGAGTGTTAGCCCTTCAACTACCAAGATCCCGTTTTCCTGACTTTTGGGTCACCGCGCACGGCAAACACGCAGGTAACGAGTTACACAAGGTGTTATGTGAAAATTGTCAAAAATAAACTCCCAAAAACTTTAACTTGTCCCAGACGAACTGTGGGTTTTTTAACGAGGTTATCACCTCGCCTATTGGTTGCCTTTTACGAACAGCAAAGGAGCTAGCGAAAGTATTCTTTTGCACCTTCCTCTGCCGCAGGGGGGGAGGGGGGCACTGGAAGCTATGCTGTGTACAACAGTGCTGCATTGTCTTTATATTAAGCAATTTTGACAAGAGGCGTAATGATTTAATGATATATCTGATACATACAAGTTGAAGAACATTAGAGATAGAATTTAACCTTGAAGAACCTTTACTTTGGTTGTGCAAAGGGTAGACACTATTTACTTTACGGTCATTGTATTTCCCTTCAGATAGAAAACAATGAGTTTTCCACTTTTTCAGTGAACATAAAACGTTGAAGTTTTAGAAGTAGACCTGATGAAAAGTTTTTTCAACGTTGAAGATTAAGACAGAAGTAGCCAGTTTGATGCAGAAATCTGTTTTAATTTGATCTGTAACTATGAATTTATGTTGATAATTTGGAAACAAGCTTTTTGCGACTTGTGATACCGTATTTTATCTAAGGTTACTGTTTCTTCCACTTTTTCAAGTTGACAGAATTCTATTGAGCGGTAATTTTGTGAAAAATATCCTTTCCAACTCTTATGAGAGGAATGACATTAAATCTTTTCCATAAAGATGGAAAATACGACGCCTTTAGCATTGGAACATTACGGCTTTGTAAAAAAATGCTCTGAAAGTTTTGTTTGAAATGCAATATATTATCCTACACGGCAAATCAATTTAAGAATTGTAGCAGTATCAGTTTTTTTTTTCTTTTAAAAGTGAATTTAACACTTTTTTTGTTATAAATGAAAGTAAATGTACGTTTAATTTGGAAAGGCGTAATGAGTTTTAGAAATAGTAATAGATTTCCTTGCTTTGAGAAATTAGATTTGACCATCGTTTTTTTTATGGAGATGTTGTTCACATATGCACTTGAGGACCGGTTTATTGAGCACTATTATTAGAGACAAAAACAGATACATATTCAGATTTGTTTACATTAGTTTACTGTTAGTCTGGGGTGTCGCGATGTCTAAATGAACGTCTTTTGGTACACTTTTCCAGGACTTGAAACACAAAACGTATATGTGCGCTACTAGTAGGGAGGGTGTAGATCCTGACTTTAGGTTAGGTCAGCTAACTATTTTGTTACTAATGTTTGGTAGAGTGATTTTGGCAGTGAAATAATTTTTATCGGGGTCATTAAGTTTGATTATACATACTTACCTCCACTGAGGGATTAAAGTCTACAGTTCTTTTATGGTCTATGCACCGGCGGCAGCTGGCGGTTTGCAATTGTTGGAATATTTTGTCGCTTGCTGTTAGCAAATGACAGTAGAAACCGGGTCAATGTATGATGATCTAAAGATTTTGGGACGCATGGAGCAAGAAAGACAGCGTTGTGGACTGGTCACGCGTCTGACACATCGCGCAGGTATGCCGTTGGTCTTATCGTCTTATCTATAAACCTTCCACATATTTTTATTTTTAAACTTATTTTTCAATTCATTCATTCATTTGTCATTTTTTATAGTTCTCACGTTTTATCTTTTTATTTATTATATTTTATTTTATTTTACTAATTTAAATTTTAATTAATAATCTTTGTCCGTGGTCTTCCTTGTTTGTTTTATAAGTTGTCACAAAAAACCTTGTAGCGTGAAGCGTGTTTTTTTTTGTTGTCTTTTTTTGTTTTATCAAATAAAACGTAAATAAATAGAAATAGTGAATATTTATTTAAAAGCAAATATTTTACTACTCATGTTGATTTTAATCTTTTAATCTTTTTTATATTACACGTTTTTAAATATGATTTGTTATAGATGTAAATCTTCAGTACAAACTGGAGTGTCGTGTGAAACTTGCAGTGGCTTGATGCATCATAGTTGCATAAAGCGCTACAAAAGTTTTGTTGATCTTATTACAGATAATATCAGCACTATTTTAATGTGTCCTATTTGTAATCGTTCTGATGTCAATGACAATTTATCCTTAAATGGTCTTGCTTCTTTAAGTCCCAACTTAATAACAAATGAGTGTGTAGTTTTTTCTTGCAAATCTACCAAGTGCAACGCTCTTGAAACTGAGTTGCGTTTTTTGAGACAAGAGGTTCAGTCTCTTAAGCGCGATTTAATTAATCTCAAATCATTGCCAAACTTGATGGCTGTTGAAAAGTTAATTACTGATAGTAATAAATTGATTTCTTCCGAACTTAATTCTTTATTTAAATCGTTTCTTAACACTTACCAGAGCTTACAGTAACTAAATCGACGGCCTTGCTGTCAAAGAATCCATCAGATATAATCCAAAGTAATGATACCACCACAATTCGACCAACTATTGCAATTGACGCAGTAGCTAGCAACTCTACGACAACCAGAATTATAAAACCTACTTCCCAAATCAAAACTGTGATGACAAAAAGTAAAACCAAAACTCAAATACAACTAACTATTGTACGTGGGACTGCCGAAATTCAAGGCATAAAAGCGGCTAAACGACGCACTTTTTATCATAATAATAACTGTGCTCCTTCTACCATTGTTGAAGATATTAAAAAGTATGTTGAACTTAATATGGGAATAAGCGACCTTGCTTGCATTCCACTTACAAACAATAACATTTATTGTTCTTTTAAAGTTGGCATTGTTGCTGATGTTAACAACGTAAATGATGATTGAATATTAAACGCAGAAAAATGGCCTAAAGGAGTATCTGTACGTTTATTTACTAATTGCCGCCGCCAACATAAACTGCCAAAAACTGATTTTTTATCAACAACAACATTCAAACCTTCGACATCGATGTAGCGTCTTCTCAACGTCTATCTTTATTTACATCGTCTGCACGTGCCTTAGATGTGACCGGCTGTACCGAGTTAGAAAATGTGAGAATATTTTATCAAAATGTGCGCGGATTACGCACAAAATTGTTTACTTTAAATGGCAATATACCATTAATGGAGCATGATATTTTTATTCTTAGTGAAACGTGGCTTATAAGCTCTATTACAGACTTAGAACTAGGATTTTTTAATTATAACAACTATTATACAGGTGTGACCGTAACCATATTACAACATCAAAATTACGTGGCGGAAGCGTACTTATTGCCGTGTCCAATAAGTTCCATTCATATGAAATATTTAGTCATTGCTCTGTCTATGAGGATTTGTATGTTTGTGTTGATATCAGCAGTATGAAAATAGTTTAAGGTACTGTTTATATTCCACCTGGTTCGGATTACTCTACTTACCAACGTCACTGTAAAAGTGTAGAATTAATTAGTGAATGCAACACTGTTTATATTATTGGCGATTACAACTTGCTACAAACGTTGTGGATTAATGATGAATTTGGTGTAAGAACGGAATCCACTTGTCCTAAAAGTACTTTAGTTGCTAACACGTTTGGGTATATTAATTCGCATCAATTGAACTACTAAACATAAATTTGGTTTTGCTAGATTTACTGTTTGCGCCTTTGGCATTTTCTTCAAACTTGAGCCTTACAGAATCGCTGTTTCCTATTGTACCATGCGATCTTCAACATCCTGCTTTAGATGTAGTTTTAAAACTTGACTCTTTACAGGATACACCTGACAACAAATGGTGTGGAGAAGATAAAGTGATGCAATATAATTTCAAAGATGCTGATTATGTTTTCTTAAATGATTTTCTCAACACCAGGTGGGATAACATGTTTGTCGATTGTAATATTGATGAAGCATGTCACCGTTTTTATTCATTACTTTTTGACACAATTGACCATTATGTGCCCAAAATAAATAAGTGTTATAAAAAAACCTATAAATTTTTAATATGGTTTACAAGAGAGCTAAAAGACTTGTGTTTTCTAAAAAAAAGTTACACAAAGCATATGTGCTGTCTAGATCAGCAGCTGACTACCACAAATTTAGTTTAATACGTGATAAGTGTAAGCAATTGGCTAATACGTGTTATTCTAATCACATTAAGAAATCAGAAACAGAAACAGAAACAGAAACATTAAGATTCGATTAAATCTAATCTTAAAGCTTTTTGGGGGCACGTCAAATCTAAACGTAACAGTAATCAAATACCATCTACTTTCACAAATGGTAATTCTCAAATTGACACTAGTGATGGCATTGTAAATCTCTTTGCTAATTTTTTTGGGTCAGTTTACAGTCCGCTGACGGCATCTATGAGTCCACACAGCACATATTCTCCACCATCTGTTCCTACCCATATAAATGAATCGCATATTGTTTTAAAAATATCTGATGTTGTCAACGAACTATCACTATTAAAACCCAATAACTGTCCAGGGCCAGATAGATTAACGGCTTTCTTTCTCAACAAATGTGCGTTTGCCCTTTGTCGGCCCTTATGGCTTTTATTTAACTTATCTCTGGTTATGGGTACTTTTCCTACTTGCTGCTGGAAACAAGTCCGGTGCTATAAATGATGTAACAAACTATAGACCTATATCTATTTTATCAGTTATTCCAAAAGTTTTTGAAAAGTTAGTTACTTGTCAATTGACTGCCATTCTGCAATCTGAAATTGCTCTCAATCAACACGGTTTTCGAACTGGCAAATCGATATCTTCCAACTTTTTGTTGTATGAATCTTATATAACAAATGCGCTTGAAAACAGATTCTAGGTAGATTCAGTTTACACTGACTTTTCAAAAGCTTTTGATACCGTTGACCACAAGATACTAATTATGAAACTACGTGGTATTGGAGTTAATGGCACCTTGTTACTGTGGATTCAATCCTATTTATCTAACAGATCTCAATTTGTGCGCATTGGTCAGTGCGTTTCTCGTAATATTGATGTTACGTCGGGTGTTCCACAGGGCTCACATCTTGGACCTTTACTGTTCAATATCTTTATCAATAATGTGGTACACTGTTTTTCTAATGCGCGTTGTTTATTATTTGTGGACGATATAAAAATCTTTATGAAAATTCAGTCTTTAGATGATGCTGTACTACTTAATGAAGAAGTACAGATTTTTTTTAGTTGGTGTCAGACTAATAACTTGCTACTTAATTTAAATAAATGCAAAGTGATGACATTTTCTAGACGTCAGTCTACGGTAATGTATGGTTATTCTCTCATGAATGTAATGTTGTTAAGAGTTAACACTATTCGTGATTTAGGCGATACGTTTGATTCAAGCTTTTCATTTACACTACATATCGATACTGTTGCGGCTAAAGCTTATCAACTTTTAGGATTTGTCAAGCGCAACTCTAAGGAGATTTGTGAGCATCGCACTCTAATTATCCTTTACAACGCTCTAGTACGTCCTCATCTCGAGTATTGTTCCAATGTGTGGTCACTATACACCGCCGTTAGTAAAGGAAAAATTGAACAGATTCAAAAAAAGTTTGTTTGTTTTTTAGCGTATAAATGCAACATTGCAGGCAGCTACACGAAACTGTTCTCTTCATTTAACATGACCAGTCTTGAAAAAAGACGTTTTAATTTTGACGTGATACAAGTTTTTAAAGTGCTTCGTGGGATTATTAACTGTCCTGACTTGCTCAGCTCTATAGGTATTCATGTCCCAGCTCGAGTTTTACGCAATGACTATTTATTTCATATACCGTTCAAACGCACTGATTATGCGGTGCACTCTGCATCTACACGTATTTTGCGGCATGCCAACGAAGTTAAAGTGAATTTTTTTTAAGATTCTTTTAATTCCCTGCGACGTGCATTTGTCACCCATACGTGACCTTTTTTATATTTTCTAACTATTTAAGTGTTAATCTAATTTCTAATATTAGTTGGTTTATGTTTAATTTATGTTTTTTAAATTGTAAATATATAATTATTTTGTAATGGCTTCCGTTGACTAGTAAATAAATAAATAAATAAATAAATAAATATAAGTAGTCTCAGGGAGTCGCAAATTGGACATTTGAGGATTGTGGCTTATGTTCTACAATGATCTCCATCAACTCTGCTTGATCTTTTAGATGGTTATTTGTTAGGCGGTTTGTAATCTTACGTGAGTTTTTCAAGATTTGTTTCTGCAATAATTAGTTTGCACATTGCAAGTTAACTAAACCACGTGTGTTTTGGTTATTATGATGGTAGTGTACGTGATAACGGATTGTAAGGTACGTAATAAAAGTAGGTCTTGTCTTTGATAAAGTCATTGTTAAATTAGTTTGAGTCAGTTGGATAGTGTTTAGATTGGTGTTTTTACGGAGCTTGTTGACGAGTTGTCTTACAGGTACCTGACTTGATAGGCTGGACATCGCGACGTCTTAGAGGCTTGTTGGTTATTTTGCTACGTAAAGTAGCTTTTTTGCGTTTGATTTTTGTTTTGTTTTTAAAAAGTGTGTAAAAGGACTCAAAAATTTGGTTGCCCTTTTTTTTTTTTTTTGTGGCTTGGGAGGAGAATCTTCTAAAGACTGAAATTGTTGGATTCACCCACAAGAGGCAGGCGCCTATGTTTGTATGTCCAAAGTAGAAAAAAATCTAAAAACCTTATTTTTTTTTAAACTAGTATAGTAAGCAAAAAAATTAATCTTAAGGCAATTGTTGAGCAAGTTGATGCAGCGCAGTAAAAAAAAATTGTTCCTCTTTCAAAGTAAGGTGATGTGATCATAGACAAATAACATATTCATAACATATTAGTCTAAATAGCTGTCACATCAAAGAAATTAAGTGGTTCCGGTGGAATAAATAAAAATGTTTTTGTAAGTAAAATTTTTACACTTTTGCTGGCAAAACTTTCAATAAAGTGCTTTTTAAAGTTTCATCTTCTCCGAAATTGATTAAAAAGGCTGTCTGAGATTATTCACAAAAAAACCAAAAAAATCTTGGAAATGAATGGAAAACAAAGTACATTAGCATCATTTAGGGCATTGGGGTACTAGATTGCTGTGCCGTGCTAAGTACCTCACCCAAATTAAAGTTGTAATATGCTGTAAAAGATTGTTATTCATACATTGATAGGTAAGGCATTGTGATTGTGTGTTAACACCGTATTTTGCTTTAAGGTCTTGTACGTAACAACTGTTGAGAGCATTATGTGCACTGGCAATATATTGTTAAGTTTACATTAGCTAGTAAGTCCTTGAAATTGTATGCTGAAGACAGTACAATAATAATGAGTAGATATATAGACATTGACAAAAGTAATGTGTTAGTTAAGTGATTGAAAGTATATAAGATTCTGGCGTCCCAAACTATCAATTTTAAGCTAAAGTAAGATGCTATAATTATCTAACTAAGCTGTATTTCATAATTATGTGCAGATTCAATCGATAAAAACGCTCGCGTTAACATTGACAGACCGTAGTGATGCAAAAAAACAAGTTATACCAAAACGACTTAAACAAAGAGTAGTAACAAACAAAGAAAACTGTTATTTTCCCGCAGTAAGATGATGTGGTTGCGTTTTTATTTTTAACCCTTAATGGTTGTTAAAAAAATTGCCAGCATACGCTATTAAACGTTAGAGTGAAATTTTTGTTTAATTAATTGACATACAACGTGAACGCTCGGTGTAGTAGTTGGGTGATTAAACGTTTGTTAGTTTTAGATCAACCTGTTGTTGTCAAGTTTATTAATAAAATCATTAAAAATTTTCAAAATATCTGCCGTATTACGTTACTTAATATCTATATCTAATAAACCTCTGATTAATCATGAATTGAATTAATAATTTATTCAAACTTAATCTAACAATTACAGCGGCCAAGAATCAAACACAAACAATTGTTTTGGTTCTATAAACCTTGTCAGTGTGCCTTGTTTAATCGTTATTTCTTATTTAACCCTATCCAATCCTTTGCCGCTCTAAACAAGGAATGAGCATCTAGGCTAGTCGAATGTTCTTTAGCCAGGTATTTCTTACAGCCAATGCCTCGTTGCCCTTTTATCTTGCTCTCCATTATCAAATTTAAGATTTCATATTTATTAATGCAACAAATATACCGTTTTTCTCTGTTTAATATTTAACACTTCTTCATTACTGGTATGATCTACTTACGACACTCTTAAATACCTAGTGAACGCCCACGTTTCAAAAGCCTCTAATTGATGCATGGTGTTCATCTTTAATGTCCACGTTTCCCAGCCATACAACATTACCAAATATAAATAACATTTCACAAATCTTAGTTGAAGGGTTATGCTTAGGCCTGTATTTGTTAACAGTGGTTTCATGCTATTGAAATTGGCACGGGCTTGTTCTATCCTAGCATAAACCTCACACTTTCCGCCGCAGCATCGGAACCAGAAGATTTTTAGCTAATTTAGCCTTATCGAGTATTGACTGCACGTGCAACGTGAGCCCCTTGTCAAAAGTAATCCCAAGATACTTGGCAGAATCGGACAACGGTATGGGAACGTCGTCGAGACAGACGTTATCATGAGGTGCGTTTCGTCGCTGAGTGAAGAAAACGGCTTTGCTTTTTTCCGAATTGACCTTTACTAGTCATCTAACCAGCATTCCAGATCGTCGGTGGCTTTTTGTAGCCTAGAGGTGATCACCAGAGGTGACCTTGACGAGTATAAAAGTGCAGTATCGTCTGCGTATTGTGCCATTTTAACCTCGTGCTTCGATCCCGAAAGCATGTCAGCAACGAAAAGATTAAAAAGAACCGGAGAGAGAATGGAGCCTTGAGGGGCCCCTGCCGTAATATTTCGCGTGGTTAAAACGTGTTTTTGAATTCTAACAGCCAAGGTTCTACGGTTTAAATATGAGGCAATCAGCTTTATAATACGTAGAGGAAATTTTTGACTGTGAAGTTTGTAGAGAAGACCATTAAGCGAGACTTTGTCAAAGGCTTTTTCCACGTCGAAAAGGACCATCCCTGTGGCCTTTTTCAACCTAAAACCTTTCACAATGTGATCAGTCACCCGATTTAACTGGTGGACCGAAGAATGCTTCCAACGAAAACCGTGCTGATGCGAAGGAAGTAAATTATTCGAATCAACGTGAACCTGAATAATATCTAAGATAGCCTTTTTTATGACCTTACTCAAGGTGCATAGTAAACTGATAGGCCGGTAGTTTTGAGGAAACCGCCGGTCTTTCCCAGGTTTTGGGATATTAATGACAATTGAGCTTTTCCAAACCGTAGGATAATGCCCAGTGCGAAGGATTGCATTAGCAATATTGGTATAAACCATTATCGCTTTGTGCAAAAACCATTTTAGCGCTCTTGGTTGTCTTTTTTTGTTCTCGGTAAGTTTTTATGAAGAGTGACGGAGGCGGTTGGTCCAAGTCCAAGAGCGGTCAATAGGTTCTCAGTGAAGAGAACTTGCGCACTTACACAAAGTGCTAAAACGTCGTATGTACTTACACTCACTTACCGCACACGCACTAACACAAAATGCAGGTCACCAAGAAAATTTGGTGACGTTTGTGTGGTATAATTTTAAAAAGCTTAATACTATACATAGTGGCTGTACTGAGTGTTACTCTTGATGAAGTGTTTAATGCCAAAGAGTAGAAAGGTAAAGTTTTTGTGCCAAACCTGAATTAGACGTGCAAATGTCGTGTCTGTTGGTGAAAAACGTAAAGTGGAATTTTAGCCAGAGATGTTTGCTTGGTTGCTGTTGTTATTTTTAGACGAAGATTCGGTTGCAAGATATAGCATTTTTTTTAAGAGCGCGTTTAGGCAGTAGTGATATTAAGATTTGTTTTGTAAGTTTGCGTGAGAAATTTTGGAAACCGTTTTATGCCACTTGCTCGCAATGATATGAGCGTAAATTACGGTGCTCAGCGCTGCATGGCAAACATAACTGTGTTTTCGGATTTTTAAATAACTTTGTAAAAGAAAACGTTTTGAAATATTTTGAAACAGGATAAGGAGATAGTTTTCCTGCAAATTTTAATAGGCATAGACAGGGCATTCTTATCTAAGAGATGAATACAATATGCATTGTAAATAACGCAGTATGTAAAGAATGTGAAATGGAATCTTAGAGAGTTTGTGATAGGAAATTGTTGGCTTAATATAGCAAATGTAAAAAAAACTTTAAACAATGTCCTAGCGTACATCAACGACATTGGTTGGGTGTATGCTGCGACAACAAAGAGAAGTTGCTAGTGGAGGAAATACAAAGAACATACTAAAGCTTAAGTGCATTGAAGAACTTTACTATTTTATTCAAAACAAACAAAAAAAAAACATTTTTTAACCAATGTTTGAAAACTAACGTCACGGTTTTAACATGTTTTCAGCATTTTATTTATAAATTTAAATAAATCTAATCCAGAATTTTTCATCAGCACTTTATATCAAATTTATATAATAATTTTTGAATTCAAATAATTCATGTACCTATCAACATCATAAAAAAGCCTGATATTCTTCCAGTTAAACATTTTAATTTTTGTTTTTTTAATTTATTTTGTTTTTTGAATAAACTGTTAATATGTAACAATATAACTAGAACCAATTATTCCATACATTCCTCTATAACCCATAAAATAGCTATGTGTCTGCATATAGCCAAATAGAGCTGATGGTTCAATCAGCCGCTACCTATAATTCCTCCGATTCCCATATTCGGTTTTCAATAATGCAGATGGACGTGCTAGCCGTGGCGGTTTTCCTTCCTCCCCAACGACAGATAACTGTCAATACCGGTCGTCAATCACGGGGCCCATAACCGCATTAGCACCGATACATCTCAAGACATAAATCGGGCGACCAATATTATCGCCGTCACTGCCGCCGCCAGCAAATTATATCAGATGGCCACCAATCACTGCCGTATTTTTTTATTGCTGCCCCTCAAACACTCAAGACTGTAAGGGTCCTGCGATGACCAACAGATCATCACAATTGACATTTATTTCACATCTAAACCAATTCTTTCATAATTGAATCGTATGGAGTCTGACTTTATGTATTTCTATTTCTTCATTGTATTTTAGGGGGTAGAACAATATGGGCAATTATATAATACAAAATAATAGATCATGACTATAAAGCTATTTATATATTTTTTCAATTAAATTGAAGTAAAGGGATAACGGCTCCCCACATACCGAAACCACAATTACCTCGCCATATTTTGTTAAGTGAAGTTTTACGAGGGTTTGCGGTCCACGTTAATATTTCGTGATGCGAGACGCGAGGGTGTGAGTTTTGTGTATATGTATGTAACAAGCCACTTTACAACAACCCCGAATCAATGTCGCGCAGACCATAAACCCCGCGTTATCCTTTATTGCACCTTTGGTAAACGTGGTACCATAACACCGTGGTAATAATTCAAAACTGAAAATGATTGCTATCTGGTGGTTGTGCTTGGCCTGGGTGGGCTGTTGATGCTACGTGCCCTCTGGGGGTACACAACATAAATACACGGCGCAATCATCCCGCTCAAAACAGAAAAAATGCAATTAAAAAAAATATATAATAAAACAACAACACACCCTCGCCGCAGTATAATTATCCTGCTTGTGCGATTTCTTTCGCTGCGGTATTTAATTAAATTGTGCATCCGGAACGTCTCGAGATATTTCCAAGAGGCTGCAGGCTAGGACGTGACCAAATCAATGTAAAAGCCACTCTCACCCTCAAACCGTATATCATACTTGGGCATTGCCCTTATACTTACCCGCACGCACCGAAACTACTCAAACAAATTAAAAATAAAAAAATAAAACGAGTCCATATTTTCGCATTCCACAAGAACTAGTGGATTAATTAAAACGGTGCAAATTAATTGGCGTCTGCTTCCCATATAGGGGTGATTTAATTTGCTTTACTTATTTGTTTTCCAATTGGATCTGTTAATTAGAATGATGGATATTAGTTTCCCGATCCGGTAGTGGTAATAGTAGCTGGTGAAGATGATGATGAAAAATTATAAATGAGATTTGAACACACCCACGATGAACAAGTGGATAAATTGTCTGGATGTTGAGCCCAAACACCGCGAGCGGTCGTCGCAATTATATTTCTAGACAAGTTATTATATTAAATAATAGCAAGGCATCAATTCAGTGGCAGAAGATTATAACAACATTCCCATCTTCATACCAATCTAAACATAGAATTTGTAGATTTTTAAATTACAGTACTAAAAATTATAGTAACACGTATAGAACGTAATTCAAAAACAAATCAAAACAAGTTTTAGTCTAATAATTTTAAATTTTTTAAAAGTTGCAATACAGATTAAAACTAGCTTTTCAAATTGATTAAGACTACTAAGTAGTTAAAGCAATATTTTTCAGAAAGTCTATTCGGGATTTAATCTAATCTACGTTAGGTTTAGTTAGTGCTCTTCTGTTCTACTAAATTTACTATGCGTTTTAATATCAATTTGAATTTTTTTTATTAATATTTATGTAAGCAGGTTTTTAATAGACATTTTTGTTTGTTTTGCCATTTTTTTTACATATAATATTTTATCCATCAATGCGTTATTACTCCCGTAATTTTGTCCGAGATGATTCAAGACAATTACCTGTGCTATGAAATTAGCAGTTTTTTTTGGTGGATTGTACTTAGTGTCACCGGCAACGTAACCATAATGCAATTCCTTAACAAACACGTTCTTTACATTCAAAACTAACATTGTCTCTAGGACCTTCTTGCTGAAGGGTTTGATGATGCATCTCAACAGATTTAACTTCAATCGTCATGGCAGCTGGAGCAAATACGACAACCACACCTGGTTTTAATGCGACTCACTGGTACCGTTCCAATAAAACTAATTTTGTAAACATCTTGTAATAAAAGGAGGTTTTTTAATTAGACGAGATAGTGGAAGTCTAGCTACCTAAGCTTTAATCAAGCACCTGTCATTAGCCTTGTTTTTCCTACGTTTGGCAGCTTTCATGTTTTAAACCATGGCATTTCAGTAAAATTAGTACGGAAGCAACATCAGCTGTAATCAATCTTTTTGATGTAAAAAAAATAAAAAAATCTCGCTTTCTGTAAGCGGGTTTATAGAATCTATCTTGTTTTAATTTACCTGTATCAGCTGCGACAATGAGTACGGCGCATTTAGAATTAGGATTTTAGCAACTTCTAAGCAATATTGAAGGTGATACTTAGTTCACATTAGGCCTTATTTTTATCTGATACCCAGGCATAATTAAAGGAGCCTTTTTCTATTTTTTGGGCTCCCTTTTCAAATTTTTTAATTGTATGTTTGTTGATACCGCTACATTTGTTGATCAAAAGACCGGTGGTAGTTACCGAAATCTACGTGCTCGATGACAACACATTATCCAAAATACTTTAGTCTAGTTTTTTTTTAAGCTACAACTGGTAAGATGATTTATCTTTAACTTAGGTTTTCCTATACGGTTTACTATAGCAACTACAACAGCTTTGACCCACAGTATCTTTGGTAAATCTTTGACATAGATCCATTGACTTTTTACTAGAATTTTATTTTTTTGCTAAGTTATTTTGGTTTTGTAGATATGGCATAGTTATTCTAATGGTAATTTCTTTCAAGAAAAGTGAAAGAATGCTAGAACATGGTTGCATAATTCTAAATTTATTTACTTTCATTTAAGCCCGGATAAAGGAGGAGGGTTTGCAGTTTAGGTTAGCAGTCTGGCTGCAGTAAAATTACGAACAAGCTCACATAAATAGCAACAAGTGTTGGAATTGGACTGACACAGCGATGACAACTTTAGCTATAAACATGGATAGGAAAAAAGAACAATACATAAAAGAGTCGTAAAGGAAAATAAGATCTTGGAACAAAAGAGAATAAAAAGTTATGCTAAAAATAAAACTACACAAAATAGATATATGTGCATTATATGAAACCAAGCTCAAAGGAATTGGAAATCTCACATATAAAGGAAACTCAAATACTCTTGAAACAAAAAACGAGCTACAGCCATAGCCTGCCAATCAATTATAAAGTTACACAGAATTGTGCTAGATATTGGTAAAGACAAAATCAATACAACGCACAACAAGAAAGAATCTTGATCATAGTAGAACTGAATGCCAAAACTGGTAACACAACCGTAAAAGACGTATAGCAACGTTTCAATAATGTGCAAGTCAACAACAGCGGCAAAATTCTTACATCATTTTGAACACAAAACAAATTGAAAAAAACATACATACTTTGACTACAAACAACAACACTGGATAACCTGATTGAACACATAAAGACAGTTGCTCATAATTGATTATATAATCTTGAACAAAGCAGTACATCCATCTTAAGTAATTGGTATGCGCTCTCTATTATAACATTGGATTAAACCACTAACTAGATATGATTTACAAACCAACTGGAAAAAAAATCTTCTAAAAAAACCGAACATTGAAATCATAAATGACCTTGAAGAACTTGTTAAAAAAAAACTAGTGAAAACTTAATTATGGATCAAAATAACGTGGATAACAATTGAAGTAAAGTAAAACACATAGGAATCAAACACAATAACCATAGCTTAAAACTAGCAAGAGAAAAACGATAAATAAACTTAAAATACCTAAACAACAACTAGGAACAGTGTGCAAACAAAAATTAAAAAAATATAGACTAAATACTGAGAAGCTTTTACCGTGGACATCAAACACGATTTCAGCGGCCACCAAAAAAAGGTATGGGCAATAATACAACAAAGGAAACGCAAATTCAACAAATATGTAGCAACAAAAACTATCCCAAAAAAGGTTAGACAAATTAAGGTTTAACTTCAAGAAGTGCCATTAATGGCAGAATCAATAACCCAACCCGTACCAATTATGAACTATTAAAAAAATATATTATAAAGAGCTAAACAACAGGAAAACCCTATAGATTGACAATTTAAGTAAACTGATAAAATGCGGACTTGGGAAACTAGAAACCTTTAGAGAACGCGTCCCTAGGTGGTAGATAAAGGAATGGTTTTCAAATATGGGGGCAGAAGAGAGAAAGTTTTACTCGAACAAAAAGGTACAGAATTAGTGTCTGGCCCAGAATAGTATAAGCTCTCTAGTAGTGGGTTTTGGCAACAGCGTTTAGCTGACACAAGAAAAACTAAAAGGAAAGATTCATATACAAGATAAAAATTAAACAAAAAAATTACCGAGTGGCAATCCAAATTGCTTCTAGAAGGAGCCTCAATGAATACGAAACCACTAACCACTTCAAAAAACCTCTTACAATGCAAGCTTTTCATCAATGCCAAAACAATAGAACAAGTCAAAACCTTTAATTACTTGGGCATAGAGATAGCCGGTTACGGTAACACACAAAACTACAAGGATATCGGGATGCTTGCGGGAGCTTATATGAAGGAACAAATTCATGAAAACGGAAAGTAAAGTCCGCATATATAAAACATGTGTCCGGCCAATACTTACATACACCGTCAAAACAAAGGCCGACACAGCAAAAACAAAAGTAGCTTTCAGAACAACAGAGATGAAAATGCTAAGGACAATTACAGACAAAACACTACACAATTGGGTGCAAAGCACCAACATCAGAGAAGAATGCTACACCCAAGACCTAGTCAGATAGTACCGACAACGCCAAAAAAAATGGAATGACCATATCACAGGCATGGACAGCAGCAGACTCCCTAGAATAACAAGAGACGGGAAGCCCTACGGCATAAGACTAGAAGGCAAAGAAGAGAGAGCGGGATAGTTGGTCGTCAATATCCTAAAAGAAGCAGTAACTACAGGTCCAAGACCTACAATAAAATGAAGAAGAAGAAAAATATTAAGAAGAAGAAGAAGAAGAAGAAGAAGAAGAAGAAGAAGAAGAAGAAGAAGAAGTTAAAACAAACTTAAAATTCAACCGGAAAAAATGAAAAGAGATGATACGACTAAAAACATGAAATGTCCAAGGATGAAGAACTGAAGACCGAAAAGTAATAAAAGAGTTTAAAAAAATGAGAATGGACATAATAATAATTATTAAGACAAAGAAAAAAGGAAATGGCACAGAAATGATTGGCAAGATATCGCACTATTGGAACAAAGTCAAAAAAGAAGAAAAGCAAGAGCAGGAGTTGGAATGATTATAAAAAAGAAATGAATAAAATTAATACAAACATGAGAAGCCGTAAGCAAAAAAGTAATAAAAGTACGCAATAAAGTAAAAGGAATATTACTACTAAAGGAGAGTATGGGCTTACGAGAAATAGTCCGACTGGAAGGAACAGAAAAATTTATTGGTCCAAAAAGAAGTAGAAAAAAATAAAATTAACTAAAAAAATTTTTATAGCGGTAGACCTAAATGGAAGAACTGAAAACCAGAAAGAAGATAATACAGTGGAACCATTTGGAGAAGACTTTTTATACAATAATGGAGAAAAATTAATAAAAATTTTAAACAAAACAATCTTATAATTATAAATGAATTCTATAAACACAAACAGATCCAAAAGTTTACTTGAACTTAGGAATCACAAAGGCTTAGATCAATTATAGATTACTTTATGACAAAAAATAGTTGACGTGAAGGACAAGATAGAGAGATGGAAAGAGTATCTTTCCGAACTGTTTGATGATAAAAGAGGTCCGCAACCAGTCATAGCAATAAACAAGGGTAAACTAAAAATACTAAGAACGAAAATAGAATATGCTCTGGAAACGATGAAACAGGGTAAAGCCGCTGGTCCAGATCAAATACCTATTGACATTTTCAAAATGTTTGATGACGACGTAGTAGACATCCTGCTCGAAATATTCAATAACATCTACGAGACAGGAGAAATCCCTGAACAGTGGTTATTATCGACCTTCGTGCTACTTCCAAAAAAACCAAACCCGAGAGAATGCTCGGACTATCGCACCATTGCACTCATGAGTCACGCATTAAAATTGTTCTTAAAGATCATCCATAAAAGAATATATAGAAAGCTGGAAGTGGATATAAGCGATACCCAGTTTGGATTCCGGGAAGGACTTGGAACCAGAGAGGCGCTTTTTGGTATCAATGTCCTTTTTCAGCAGTGCCTAGACATAAATCAGGAGGTATTTGCGTGCTTCATTGACTTTAAAAAGGCTTTTGATAAGGTTAAGCATGACAAGCTATATCAACTACTCCTACGCAAAAACATCGACTCTGATGACGTGAGAATAATCAGTAACCTGTATTGGAACCAAAAGGCTAGTACTACAGTGGACAAACATCCGACCGAAGAAATGGAGATTCGTCGTGGGGTAAGGCAAGGATGCATCCTCTCCCCACTACTATTCAACCTTTATAGTGAAGCTATTCAATATCAATATCAATCAATCAATAGGAATTGTGGTCAATGGGGAATTTGTTAACAACATGAGATACGCGGATGACACTGTCTTACTAGCGACTACCGTTCATGATATACAACATCTTTTAGGAAAATTAAATCAGAGATGTAACGAGTACGGCCTGAAGATAAATCTTACCAAAACCAAGCTTATAGTAATTACAAAGTCACCACTAAACCACATCAACATTAATCTTACAGTAGCAAACACCGTCGTGGAGAATGTGCAGGTATATAGATACCTAGGAACGTGGATAGAACAATCATGTGATCAGTCACGTGAAATAAGAACAAGAATTGAGATCGCTAGATCTATCTTTATAAAAATGAAGAAGTTTTTCGTTAGTCGTGACCTGAATATAAATCTCAGAATGAGGATGCTTTGCTGTTATGTATTCTCGACACTACTGTACGGGGTCGAAGCTTGGACACTCAAGAAGAACCATATGGATAGACTACAAGCTTTTGAAATGTGGTGTTATCGAAGAATGTGGCGTATTCCATGGACAGACCGGATTACAAATACGCAGGTATTAGAGAAGATGCAAAAAGAATGCGAAATTATCAACACCATAAAGAAGCGCAAGATGGAATACCTAGGCCACATAATGAGAGGGCCCAAATACGCATTTCTGCAAATGATAGTCCAGGGGAAGATCAAAGGAAAAAGAAGCATAGGCAGACGCCGGGTATCCTGGCTTAAAAACCTTAGAGACTGGTTTGGCTGCAGTAATATCCAGCTATTTCGTGCTGCAGTCAACAAGGTTCAAATAGCTTTGATGATAGCTAACAATTGATGATAGGGAACCTCCGATAGGAGACTTACTCACAGAAGAAGATGACAAAAAAGATGGACAAGTAAACGCATAAAAAAGGCTCAAAATAAGGAACAGACAATAAACTACTAATAGTTGAAGTGCTATCTAAAATAACAAATATACAAAACTTATAAAGGAAAAGAAAGAAGCTAGAAGAATTTTCATATGAAAACATAGAACAAACGTACAAAGCTTTAAAGAACAATATCAATGAGGCGGCGTTGCAGCAAATAAAAAACATTGCAAATAAATAAACTAGGAAAACATAACTACAAATTCTACTTTAGCAAAGAAACCAAAAAGTTCTTAACAGAATAGAAAAAAACTATATTTGAAATATCTGAACACTAAAGCAACAAATGTCTGAACTGTATAAAGAAAGAAGCAAAATGAAGAGCGCACAAAGAAAAGAACAAAACCTGTAAAGCAACATGTAAAAACTTGAAACAAAGAATTCAGAATCAGATACTCAACATAAAAAAAATCGAACAAACAAACACGGAAATACAGAATCACCGATAAGCACAGCCTAGAACAAGACCTAGACCGTAACACTTGCTCATATGTTTGACAAATTTCAATTGTAATATTATATAAAATAACAGGAGAAACCTAATATCACCTAACTTAGTTTATATTTGTGCCCGTCCCACCTGCCCAAGTGTATGTGAGTCAAGCAAGAAAATTATAATTTCTTCAACTTTGTTCGTATTTTCAACAAATGTCAATCAACAATTGTTAATTAGCCAGTTTCTGGATTACTAACACTCGCGAGGGTGGGCGGGACAATGTATTTCAACAATAAAGCGTGACTCAATTTATACTAGTGTCCCACCCACCCGCTTAAATGTTTGTGGTTAAGAAAATTATAATTTCTTTAACCTAGCTCACAATTTTGACAAATGTCAATCAACAGGCAAGACAAAGTATTTTAACAATTAAGCGTGACTCAGTTTATACTAAACTTAAACCCACACTCGGTGATATCAGTATATACTTTTAGGAGAACAAAAAACCAACGCAAACAAAGTTGCACCTATAGAATAAGATTTGAAACGCTACATGAGCAGTACGCAAGTCTTGAAGGAATAGCACCAGAACTTATAAAATATGGATCGGAGAAACTAATTAGGATCGTACATCAATAACTCCGAAGAGCACTAAACAAAAAATAAAATAAAAACTATGGACGGAGTTATATGCAAAAATTATAGTACTACCAACAATGGGCCGGGCCGTTATCTTAGAAAATTATTAACCAAGAAAACCAAATCAGTGGCAAAATTGGAGAAGACAAAACAGGAAGATCATGCATAGACTATATCTGTATAAAAAAAAAATGCAAAAAATAGAGACGTACAACTTTTAATTGTAGATTTAAAACAAGCATACAACTCCATCTTAGCAGAGAAAATATAGGAAGCAATAAAACAAATAAGAATATTCAAAACCGTTATAGACGTTGTGTAACAAAAGTATAAAAGTAGAAAACTGTCTATCAAGTGGATTTAAAATAACAAAAAGCTTTTTTTTCAATGCTTTGCTAAATTATTTCTTGAGCCAACTTCAAAACTATAAAAAAAGAAATGCAAAAGCATGGGCATTCTAAAAAGAAAGAAGCATCTCAACACATTAAGCTTTGCAGACAACCAGGTGATACAACAAATAAATTTAGTGCTATGGGATAAGCATATTACAAAAATTATTAAACCAAAAATATATAATGCAATAGTTTGAAGTATAATGACATATAGGGTCAAAAACTGAATATTAAATTAAAAAAATAGAGTTTATAATAAAGAAAAAAAATGAAGTATAGATGTTAAAACAGATGCAGTAGACCACATCGAGGAGAAAAGACTAATATAGTTTTGAACATATTAGAAGATATTAAAAAAGCAAACCAGAACAAATAGATAGCTTAAGTAACGGAGTGGAGTTTGTCAGAAAAACGTAAAGGAAAATAATGATGAACTACGGAGACTACTGCACCAATTTGATCTAACATCAAAAAGTTACATGTCGATTGCAGTACAGAAGGCAAACGCACAACTTGTAGAAACAAAACCAATAACATGCAAGCTATCCATTAACAACTAGATAATAGAGCAAGTGATATCTTTTAGGTACTTAAGAATAAAAATGACTGCCCATCAAAACAGAAGGTTTGAGGTAAAAACCCAAACTGATAAAGCATCTAAGGTCGGGAGCGTTAAAGACATTATATGAAAGAATGGGTTCCTAAAAAGAGAAGCACAAACCCGCTGAAACCAAAGCAAACAACATAGCCCCAACAGCAGAGATGAAATATAAGTAATATATACGAGGCAGAGACGATAAGAATGGAACCAACGTATCACAAAGTTTGTAGAGACAGCGCCCGGGCAGACTACCAAAATGATGGTTGTAATATTGCAAGGAATTGGATAAAGCTGAATAATCAGACTCATAAGCCTATTTCAAGAAAAACTGTAGTATACTTTGCTTGTCGATGGCAATGATTGATGAAATTAAATACAATAAATGTGAAACACAAATAATTACACATAAAATTTTTATTAGTAAACAAATTTGCTTTAATTTAAATTTGAGAAATAATAATTTTTAATAAAAATATTTATAAAGTAGCAAACTATGGGCAAGGATAGTTAGACAAATATACCCCTTGCATTCCAGCAAGATGTAAGTAAATTGATAAATATTTATCAAGCAATAAATATCGCCGTCGCACTCAATTTAAATACCCACATAGATTTTAATACGTAATTAATTCAGCGCCATTTATTTAATACCGTTTTGATATTAAAATATGGTAGGAAAAGACCTCGCCGGTGGTACCGTCATCGTCCCCGTCGGTCATATATTCTTTTCCCATTGAATGGAACTAGTTTCTCTCAACGGCTCCGGTTTTATTATTGAACGGAATTATCATTACCCGCAATGGCAAAACAGCAAAAAATATTAATAATTGCTCTATTACTTATAGAGGCAATTAGCGCCCGAATTCCTTCGATTGCATTTAAATATCAATAGTATTGGTATTCTTATTAAATATCAATTAAAATTTCCTAATTAATTTTACTTTGTTGCGACATGGGCTTGGCGCGAATAAATCAATGCAACGGCCACCTAATGGCACTTTTGTTTTCTAATTTAAGATGCCATAAATGACATATAAATCCGCCCACTCTGGTGGCCACATGAACCAACCGGTTTAACATACACCCAGGTTAAAACAACACCAGTAGTCCGTTCCTGATTGATATCATTAATACTGGATCGACGTGAGTAGAGAGGTTTTATTATTTTTTTAATTTTATTTTTCTGTTCATTTACAACATACATTCCTGCTGATCACTACAGCTAGCTTGCTGCAAACAACCAAACCTTCTTGATTAATTAAATAATTCTCAATGATGCCTGAATGTATCTTAATTGATCTAAGAGTAATATATTGATTGAATTGCATCCTTGAAACATTGTTTTACGATTTCAAACCAGTTCTAAACAAAGTATTTAAGTGTTTTCAATCAATATTAGTTGATTAATTTTCAAAAATAAACTTTAAACGTTTAAATTTACGGAAAGAATTTTTGTATTAAGTTACTATTCTAATAAATTATAAGTAAATATTTTTATGACTTATATTTCCATGAAGGGTGCAATGGCATTCGTTTATAATATATTTCCTCCTCCACTATGTGTGTGTGACCTAGGCCAAGTTCCGCTGCTGCAGATCGATGTATTTAAATGTTATTCAAATGAGCAGTAGCGTGCAGAGAGAGCAGAGTGCAGACTGTCTCTGTGCACACCGCAGCCAGCGCGAACTTGACCCGCTGACTGACTACATTACAAAAGCGGGACGGAGTTGCTACTAGCCGTATGTATGATGATGTTGATGATGACGAGATGCCTTATTTTAAAACACGGCTGAACGCATCATTACACTTAACATATGTATATATGCGTGCGTCTGTTTTGTATGTGTTATTGCTTGCTTGGCTCGAGTGACGTATGATGAAAGCTCAACGCCACTTAGGCTCGTTAAAAATTCATTAAGCATTTTCACACTTGCATTAATCACATTTGCTTCATCTTCAACTACTAAGCATTCGATACTTTAAAATAAACTCATCTGTGTAATCACTGTAACAAGTATATTACTGTTTATAACTTGATCAAGTATATTTATGAGAATATCCATTTACATTTTTAATAAAATTATATTTTTTTATTAAATAACTTTTTATTCTACATCAAGCTCTAATTAACTTTGCATCATCATTATCAGCTCCGAGTGTAGGTGCACAGTGTAAATAATTTTTTTTATTTTTGACAGAATGAGGAAGTACTGCAAAGTATGATACATTAGTGAAGATAGCAAACAGAGCATTGTAATATAAGGAAAATTTTACTACTTTCGGGCATTGGGAGAGATGTGGGATAAATCAATATATCGTTTGAAGAGTTTACAAATTTTTTTTTTCTTTTCTAAAAAGACAGGAGGTAAATTTGTGATTTGTTCAAAAACAACCAACATTTGGTTGTAAGCTCTGAACAAAATAATAGTAGAAAATATCTTCTTTCTATTTCGAAGCTTGAAGAACGGTCCAGTTTTTTGGATTTATAACCTACTTTAAAAAAGTTTTTATCAAATGTATGTAGATTTTAGTGTTTTGTTTACATTTTGTTAAAAATGTTTTTTGGTACATTATTTTTATAGTTTAACACTGTTGAAAACTAGTTTTGCAACAAAAAGTGTTTATTATTTTTTTATCTTTTGCTTTTTTATTATCTGGGTTTTTCTCCAGATTTCTTAATTTGGTCTCTGAATTTGATTATTCTCAGAGTTTTCCATTACCTGCTACTTTTTTAAAGATTGTGAAAAAATGTCGACGATTATATTTTAAAACTTGAGATGTTGAAGTTGTTTTGTTACTGGACTAATTGTGATAAATTAAATGTTTTGTTTTTGAGTTACCATACTTGCATAGAGAATTATTTTTACTGAGTTACACAATTCAGAAAAACGACATAGAGGTTTTTTGCAAAAGTAGTATTATTATTGTTAACTTTTGTAACTATTTGTGCATCTCCGGAAAGGTTAGATTTTATTAGTGGTTTTGGGAGTACTGGTCATCAAGTAAAAATTTTTGAAACAGGATTTTTATAGACAACAGCACTACTGTTTTGTTGACATAGTTTTATAAAGATGGGGCAATTTACCAACAAGAATAGTTGTAAGTGTTAAAAATAACTGTTTTGGTTAATATAGTAAAACAGATTTGGTTCCTAATTTTGTAAAGGAAAAAAATGCATTAATTATCTGAAAGGGAATTTTTCAAAAGCATATACTGATTAAACCACTGCTCCAGATGTAAACACCAAAAAATTGCACACACGTGTACAATCTTTTAATCTGATTCCTTTTTTAGGGATTATTAGAAGTGCGCATTTTGCGCCAGCTATGTAGGCAAAGACTTATATGGTAACGGTTGATTAGTCACGATTATATTTTACCAGCAAATACGTTGATTGGTTGTTTGTGTAGAACCTGTTTGTTTTGTTCGACAAGACAAGTAATTTCTGAGAACTCTAGAGTCTGAGTAATTAACAATTATATCAAAAAATTTTTTTTGCTATGTTCAATATAGGTTGTGGGTATTACGAACGTAGTAAAGTATCATTTTTAATTTTACTTTGGATTGATTTTATCTTGATAGGGTATGGAAAAGTAGCAATACCCTAAGCTGGACATGCGTATGCCAGTATTAGACGTATAATTGTTTTCATAGTGCTATTTTTCTTGGTTATATTAAGTGTGGCCATTATATGCAATCTGAAAGTTAAATTTGATCTAATTTGATTTTAAAGTACTTTGATGAACCTATCTGTATAATCAGAGCGCTTTTATCGTAAATGCATGTGATAAGTTAAAAAACAGTTTTTAGAAAAAAGTATAGCTTTGTTCTTCTTAGGGTTAATTTTTATTCTCCAGTATTTTAACCTGGTTTCAAGTGCTTCTGGAAACATTATTGCAAACGTTTCGTAAGTAATGTCGGAGACATACAAATTAAATTTTGAAAAGCTTTATCTCTGATCTGATGACATTTCTCACTCAAAACGGTCAAACCAAATCTAAAATTGTAGCAGTGTCAGTGCGGTGTAAGCATGGTCTTACTTTTTCGTAGGCTTTTTCTACGTTGTGCAAGTCTAAATTAACGTTGAAAACCACGCCAGCATTGGAGTTTAAGGTTGTAATTAAATGAGTTGGTTTTGCCTTTAATGCGTTTTTTTCCGTAAATGAATGCAAGGAAGCGTTGTACGTTCAGCTATCCTCTACAATATATACATGGGGTTTTTATTTTATTCTGTATGTTGTTGCTGCTTTCACTGCTGCAGTAATTGCATCTATTAGTACATTGAAAAGTGTTGTGTTTAAGCTACTTTTCTGTCTTATCCTAGATATTTACTGAAAATTTGTTTGTATACACTTTGTTTACTTTAACTTTTGTTGTATTATTAGTATTTAGGTGTTGTATGACAGATATAATATCGTTTTTTTTAAACCGTTATAGTGATGCTTTCTCTCCAATGCGATGGTACTACTTGAGTTTTGTATAATTTTTGAATAGTTTGTAGATCTTCTTAATTAGTGTTTATTTACCATATTTTTTTGCTAATCTGGCTTTGTCTAGGATGGACTGTATGTGTAACTTGTACGTAAGTTTTGTTACAAAAGATAATATCCAGACTTTGCAACATCGAACCACGGAATAAAAACGTTGTTTAGATGTTTAACTGCTAAAATTCTGCGGTTTAGATATGAAGCTATCACTTTTATAAAACGCAAAAAAAATTTATCTGTTCAGTTTTAAAAGTAGAATTTTATGCCAGACTTTGTCAAAGGCTTCAACACCAAAAAGATAATCCCTGTAATTTTGAAACTTTTGGCATTGAGGGCAGTCACTTGGTTTATTTAGTTTGACTACAGAGTAGTTTTGTCAAAACCTATGTTGCTGGGTGGGGAGAAAATTGTTAGATTTTGTGTAGTCTTAGATTATATCTATGACTTTACTTAAGGTGAATAGAAGACTTAACCGGTAGGTTTTTAGGAAACTTCTACTTCTTTCTAGGTTTTGGAATGTTTATGGCGTAAGAGCCTTTTCAAACTTTTGTAAAGTGCCCGGTGCAAAAAATTGCTTTAGTAATGCTGGTGAAAGCTACTATTGCTTTATGCAAGAAATTTTAATTCTTGGTTTGGAATTAATTTTGTCAGAGCCAGGAGCACATCGATTTTTTAGATTTGAGATAATTTTAGAACGCTATTGAGAAGACGCATTAGAGTTTGAAGCTGTCAGCGATTGATTGCAGCGACTGATATAAAATTGGCTTTTTAGATGTCCAACGTACAGTCTTATACGTTATATATACTATAACCTTTACTTTGGTTTTGAGTTTACCTACTGCAAGGGATAGTAAAATGCAGCATGCAGTTCTCGGTTTCATTGTTAAGCACCAATTGTTTTTTTTTTAATTTTATTGGTAATATAAAAAGAAAAAAAATCAATAAAACAATCCGCTATGATCCTGTTGGTGATGATAATAATGATGATGATGATGATAATCCTGTAATGAAATAGCGGGCGAGCACGTGTAGGTGTGGCCACCGGCCTTTACGCCGCCTTTACGCTTTTGCTTTCTCCTCGTGATGCTGCATAAGGTAGATGGAGAGTTGGCATAATTAATTAGATGATTTTTGTCCAAACTTAATTCTTATTTTGCTACTTAGATAAATTAGCAAAAATCTTTGCATTAGTAATAGCAAATAAACTTGCATGACTCTTAGCAGATACGTTAGCATAAATATTTGCATATGTCTTTGCATATAAATTGCACCTGGCAACCAGCATTGGCATTGTGATTTCACATTTTTAACATAAAACTTTGCAGCTTCAAATTAACAAATAGTAATGACTTAACTCTATTAATACAATATACAAAGGTTACTTATGTTGTTGGTTAGCTACGCGTGGTGCAAACGGCTTGAAATTATTAGCTGCTACATGTTAGTTAGCTATCTCTCGACACATCATTCTAGCTGCGCAGCAGGCACTTTAGACAGCCTTTTCTGTCTATTCCTTTCTTTGTCAAGATGTTAACAATCAATTTATGTAGACAATTCCATTTACGCTTGTTTTGAATCATTATGCTTATAATGTTTCCTGTACTGAGTTTTGTTCCTATTTCAGTTTCGGCAATCCTTCTTTCTTCTGCCCACCGCTTGCATTTAAACATAGTGTGCTCAGGCGTGTGTACCAGATCACAGTAGCAGCACTTAGCGCTGGATTTTTTGCCTATTTGGTGCGTGTAGGTGCCGAAAGAGCCATGCCCGGACAGAAACTGTGTCAGGACGTAACCAAAATGGTGGCACCAAAATCTTTTCCGCTGTCGCTTTCTTTGTTTTTAAACCGGTGCGTTTTTTCAGCCACGTACAAATCTATTGGCAAAGTTCCTGCAATTACGCACGTTGCGAGGGCGCTAACGGTGCAATAGGCGCTAATCACTCTAAGCAAGAATTTTTTTTGAGTTGCGACCAATTTTTTTGCGTAGCCTAGGGCGCTGTGCCATATGGGGGCTCCGTAATCTACGATCGACCTAACGACGGAGTGGTAGACTGTCCTTCTGCTGCTGCTGAAACCGCTGATATTTGGCAGAATTTTTGTCATATTAAGTATACTTGTTTCGGCCAAAAATACCCTGGTCGTCAAAGGTATGTAACAGTCTTGCTTGGTTTTACGTTTGTATTACCCAGCTAGAAAACAATTTCTTTTTTTGATCTGGGACCTTTGCAGATAAGAGCTTCTGTTTTTTTCGGCAAGAGTTTTAGCCCATTTTCTGCTGACCATTTGTTGGTTTGGTGTAAAGCTTTGTTGGCTTTTGCGGTAAGTCTTTCTTTGTCGTTCGCCTTGGTTATTTTACGCCAGGTCGTCGGCGTACGCAACTGTTGAGCATCTCTGTGGAAGTTTTAGGTTGAGCACATCATTGTACAGTATATTTCAAAGCTTTGGGCCTAGAACCGAGCCTTGTGGCACCCCTTGTGTGATTTTTTTTAAGTTTTTTAGAACTACAACTCTGTCCGTAAAGAAACTTTTAACAATAATTTTGATATATTGGGATACCCCGATCCGCGCCAGGCTTTTTTGGATGAGGTTTCATCACTTTGCCGTGTTAAATGCATTTTGAACATCAATAAGAGTTAAAGCCGGTATTACGCTTCTTTGGTCCTCAATAAGCGTTTTCACCTTAAAAGCGGAGTCCACTGTTGAGAGGCCTTTGCGGAAACCAAATTGATTGTTAGAGCCCGTTTTTTTCACTCAGTTCATCTTCATCGCCACACAGGCACTTGCCACACAGGCCCTCCTACACGCTTGCTACATAGGCCCTTCTACACGCGCACACACAAGACAAGGATCAGTGGCCGTCCTAAAACCCGTGCGGGGAGTGCAAACACCGGGCGTAAAAGCCTTCCCTGGAGGTAGCCAGAGGTGGACTGCAATCAACGGCGGCCTCGGATAGAGCCGGAGGAAGTGCTCGTTGGTTGCAGTGGGTGACGGTGTCGGAAGCTGCAGTGGTGGTGATCAGCCGCCCTGGCTCCCACCGCTTTGCCGCCGCCACCACCTTACTTACTTACTTACTAATGCAACTTTCAGTTTGCCGAGTCTAACTCCGCCGCCATGGACCTCACCGTCGAGGCCCCAGCAGCACCCTCAAGCCCCATGAGACCCATTGTCGACGAGAATGGATTCCAACTGGTAGTTGGAAGGAAGAGGAAAAATTCAAGGGGTGAGTCACCACCTCTTAAATTATCTAAAAGGCAATCAGCCACCTCCCAGCTAAAACGCCAGAAAAGGCTACACCAAGGTGAGATTCAGGCCTGCCGCCTCGAACGTCGACCCCGCCGGTATTGTGGAAGCGGACAAGGAGCCTAACTTTGAAACCGCCGCCAACTCTATAGCTCGTCCTCCGGCAATCGTCCTGGACGACAAAGAGCTCTACTCTGAATTCTCAAAGGCGTTCACCATTGCCGACCACAGGAAGGCAAAAGATCTTCTTCAAGCTCGCAAAGCGAACTTTCATACGTGGGCACGAGCCGACGAAAAATGCTTAGAGGTAGTAATTAAGCATGTTCCAGAATTCCTCTCTGAGGATGACGTGGGGCGGGCGCTAGAATCTCTAGGGTTCTGCCCGTCAAATGTACACCGCATGGGGAATCAGTTCATCCAATTCCACATGATATCTGTTCAACTTCCAAAGAGACAGAAGAGCTCAGAGCTCAGAGATCATGGATCTCGATGTGCTCTGCGGCTTCAAGCCCAAGCTCCGACAGCCCCTCAGGCTTCCTCTCTGCCTTCAGGTCTCCGCAGACTTGCAGCACCATCAGCAAACACTACGTTTGCTAACACAGTTGCCCCCAAAAAACAACAAGTGGTCTCTAACGAGAAAATTGCCGCCATTTTGAAAAAAATGAATGAGTCTCAAATGAAGCTCATGGCAAACATCCTCAAACAACTGAATCAATAATGGATAATACACCCGTTGTATTATGCCGCATTTGCTTCTGAAATGCTAACAGCATTGCAGATAAATTAGGCGAAGTGGAAGCGTTCTTTATCGAACAGGAACTCGACATCATGCTAGTGTCCAAGTCGCTCCACAAACCTAATCAAGCGCTGAGAATCCCAAATACCTTCACGTATTTGGGAACGTCGCCGGTACCCATGAAGCGTGGACCATTCCAAAGTGGATACCCCCGACACGATCTCGCTTGAGTCAAATGCGATAGTGGTGAATGTGCCGGGGTTGGGCACATTCAAACTCGCATCGGCATATATAAGACCGACAAATCGCATCGAAACAGCGGACTTTGGTGCGATTCTCGACAGTCCTCACCCCACAATCATCGCTGGGGACTTCAACTCAAAGCACCCGGCGTGGAACAGCTTGAGGACCAACTGCAAAGGTCGAGCGTTGTTTAACTACGCCGAACAAAAAGATCTCCAGATATTATATACAGCGCCGCAGGTCACGTAGGGGACGTTCTAGACGTAGCAATACTAAAGAACGTCAACTACCAGTATACCATATCCGTCGCCGAAGGCCTTAGCTCCGATCACAGCCCAGTAATACTGGAGCTCTACGGAAGGGGGTCTCACGGGGAGGGAGGAAAATTCGTAACACATACGGATTGGACTCTCTTCTCTCTATCCCTGGAAGAGAGCATTGGCAGACTTGCTCCAGTACGAACAGCTGACGACATCGAAAAAGCCGTCGAAAATTTCAATCACCAAATCCACCAAGCCACGGAAACGGCTTCTTAGACCCATCAGATCTGGGTAGATAATCCACTCGGACTATCACGCAAAATTAAAGCACTGATCTGCACAAAAAATGCCGCTAAACGCCAATGGCAGAGGCACCGCGACCTCTGAGATTGCGAAACCTTAAACTCGCTTCATGGCGAAGTTAGGTTAGGTTAGGTTAGGGCTATAAGGTTGCACAAAAATTTGTGTTGGCAAACCAGCCTAGAATCGACCACAGACGATGATAATCTGATGTGGAAGATCTCCAAAGCGTTACGGAACAGACGAACCCCCATTCCAACCATTCTCGGCAAAAATGGGCTTCAATTCGATATTGTGGGAAAGGCCGAGGCATTTGCCGACAGCCTGGAACACCAATGCTCCCCGTCGAAGACGGCGGACACGGAGCACGTTGAAAGGGTCAAACAAGTGGTTGAAGACTTGTTAGATGACTCTGACGACGACGAGCCGCTAGAAAGCGTGCAACCTTCTCGCATCAGAAAAATCATCAAACGTTTCAAATTTCGCACGGCCCCCGGCCCTGACAATATTTTTAACAAGGCTCTTAAATCGTTCTCGCATAAAGCAATAATGGCGCTCACCAACATTGCTAATGCGATTCTTCGAACTGGTCATTTTCCTTCAGATTGGAAAAGCTCCTTGGTAATTAATATTCCAAAGCCAGGTAAAGACCGTACGTTTCCTCTAAACTATCGGCCCATCAGTCTTCTCAGCACAATAAGCAAGGTTATTGGACAGACTCCAGGATCACACTGAATGGATCAACATTCTCCCCCGTCACCAGCACGAGTTCAGATGGGGGCACTTGTCAGTTCATCAACTAAACCGCGTGACGGACCTTATAGTTGAGGGTTTTAGAGTCAAAAAGGTCACAGGGGTGGTTTTTTTCGACGTCGACAAGGTCTGGCACAAGGGACTTATTTTTAAATTGCATAGAGCTAATTATCCTCCTCAATTTGTAAGGTTAATTGCTTTATTTCTAGACAGCAGAACTTTGAAAGTTAAGCTGGGTAATCACATATCTACCCCTCGAGAGATAACGGCAGAAGTTCCTCAAGGCTTCATTTTTTCTCCGCTGCTGTTTAACCTATACGTGGCCGACATGCCTTCAGAATGTAGACACGGGGTCAAAATGGCACAATTCGCCGATGATACGGCTCTTCTATATTCTTCCAGGTCGCTCGAGATGGTCACTTTGAGGCTTCAAAGGACCACCGACGACCTCGAAAAATGGTTGGACAAGTGGCAAGTCACTATTAACCCAGAGAAAAGCAAAGCTGTACTCTTCACAAAGCGGCAAATCGAACCCGACGAAAACGTCTTTCTTAACGGAGTCCCTATACCGTGGTCCAATTCTGTCAAGTATCTGGGGGTTAATCTTGACAAGAAACTCACGTACAATCTCCACTCATTATTGGGCGGTTTTTAGTCGGTAGGCATTTCAAGCTGAGAGGAAATGAATCCGACAATTTGCCAGTCTATAGAAGATTTTACCGCCTAGCCCCCCCCCCCCCCAAAAAAAAGTTATTTTTAGGAAACTTTTTGAACTCTTCCCTACTCTGGTCTATTAATTTTCGAAACACCGCACACGAAGTTGAGTCTGCCCTGTGCTCCGTTTTGCAGTAGATGCACCAGGCTGCGTTTGGGCATTCCTTTGCTTGGTGTCCCTGTTTGCAGCACTTTAGACATCCGGGGCTTTCTACTTTCTTATCAAGGCAATTGGTGCATCTGGGTATATGCACCCTTTCCCGCAGCGCGCATTTAGCCTTCCAATTTTTATCTTTTCTGTGCTTATTAGCGCCATTGCGGCATTTTTTTCAATCTCTACCGTGGCGTTTTGGTTACCGCTCCTTGTCGGCCTTAGATTTTTAACCAAAAAGCTTGCGCTTTCGTGTCCAGTTTCTAGTAACTTGTTTTTTATTGCCTTCTCGATTTCGTCTCCGTCGATGTTAGACATGTGAAGCGTTTTGTTCTGACCTACACCGCCACTTGAGACGCGGACGTTTTCTATATTTTGTGTCAGCAGTTTCTTTAGGTTTTTTGATTTGCCTTTTTCGGTGATAATTAGGAAGTCACCGTCCCTCGTTTGCCTAATCGCCTTTACGCTAGCTCCTTCTCGGTGTTGTATATCTTTTTCCTTAAAGCCCTTTAGTAATTGCCTTGACAATAATAGCGTCCGTGGGCTTTTCTTTTTAGCTCTCTGTATTTTTTTCTGATCTTGTTGTTGTTATGAAGGTTCTTTGTGGCTTGCAGGGACGTATAGCTCGGCTTTAACTGTAGAAACAATAGGCTGAGGACTTTTCTAATAGTGTCCCAGTTGTGGTCTTCAGAGGCTGCCACTGCCAATTTTTTTCCTCCATTATCTTCCACCCGTGTTTTTATTTTTTCCAGCGTCTTGATTATTGCTAGCAGGTCTTTGGTTTCTAATTGGCAGGCCAGCACTTTCTGCTTCCTTGTACCTTTGCTGGTCTTAGTTATACTAGAACCTGTTTCAAATCTTTTCCTTCTGTGACCCATCCTCGAGCATTTCGCTTATTTTTGGGTACCTATCTGCTGTGATGTTTTCTAGACCTGAGGTTTTTTCTTTTTATCTAACCTAACCTGTCGTAACCTAACCTAACCTAACCTAATTTAATTTAAAATAGTTTTTTAAAGTAAAAAATTGAATTAAATTATGTAAATATTTATGACAATAAAGTAAAATAAATATTACTATAAGGAACCTAACGGGTTGTTTTAATATATTTGAAAAATGTGAGATTTAAAAAAAGCTAATGTAATAGTGAGATTTAACTAACACACTATCGGTCTGGAGTTTATTTCTCAAAGTATGACTTAATAATAAATAAAACTTGGCTCCTTTTCAACTGCGGTGATTCAGAAGTCACCAAATAAGACGTTGATCCTATAAAACTTCTTCAAACAAGTTGTAAGACTTTGGGGGATGTAAAATAGACAATAATAATAATATTAATAAAAATATTTATTTTATTTATTATGATTTGCAATAAAGATTTTATTAAAAAACAGTTTGTGGTATCATAATAAAGCTTATTAAAAAAAAAGTAAAAGAAACATTTGATTTTTATTTAAAATGTATCGTAATGAAGTCATTACACACTATTTGAGTGACAATAAAATTACACTATTTATTATTGAAAAAATATTCACCTATCTGATCATTAATAAGCAATCATTTATTTAAAATAAAATTTTACGTTAGCTTAGTGACTTAACCCAAATGATACACACTCACATTACTCACTCGTGTCAAGTGCATGACAACATTTAGTAATCTAATCCGCGCATTCGTAATGATGTTGAAATTGCTGCTCCTTCTTAATCGATCGATATTATTTATATCGCTTTTTTAAAACCGTAGATAGAAAAAAACCCGTTCGCTTCCCGGTTACATGTCCCCCTTTACCTCCCGCCAATGATATAAAATTTCGGCCGATGAAACCGCGAGATACGTAAAATATTTCGTAATCCTCAAGTAACATAATATCCTCTCGATTCCGTCATGTGTAAACATAGCTGAGCACATATATGCGCCACACACAACTCTTGTTTAATAATAATAATATAATTTTTTTCTTTTCGTTTTACGATTGTTTGCCGGCCACTGTCCAAGTGCATACCCGACACTGGTAAATATTTGTTTTCGTTACTTACAGTTAGTTGATGACATTGTGCTTTCTATTATTGCCCATAAATGGACAACAACGATGTTAAAATTTGATTTTACTCTAAAGACTTGAGTAGTTTAAAAATTTGTTTTCTCTTTATAATTACCTTTCCACTACACAAACAAACAAGAAACGCACTTCATTGAACAAAGAATTCTTATTTTATCAACTAACCATCCCCCGAAATTGAATAATCAACGAGTCTGTTCTCGCAGTTAATTAAAACTCGTTTAATTGAGACGCCGCTAGTTTTTCCAATTCCATGAATTCCGTAACCGCCCCCAATTCTTTTCAGGCCCTAAAATGAGAAGGGTTGCTTGGTAATATCAAAGCATCTGGCGACAGTGCGGAATCCGCGGCGATTACAATAAAACTACTTCTAATAAAGTCATCTAATTAATATAATTCCTCAACCCCTTCTGCTTCTTTGGAATGCTCGCATTGTCATCCGAAAATAATAATGGGGAGAATAAAGAGGGGCAAAAAGCTGTTTAATTATGTTCTTGCAACTTGCGTTAATTATATAATTTTTTAATTAAGATAAAATATTTTGTTGGACAATTGTTGCGCTTTGCTTGACCTATCCGTGGTCAATATGGGGGCACGCTGAGCTTCATCCTTCAATGTCATGTATCAACCCCTCGCATATTGGTTATATTCCTAACACCCGATATATATTGTCATATCAGGGCTTTGATTTATGTAATTGTATTGACTTCGCCTTGTGTGTTTGTTGGCTTTCTTCGTTTAATTTTCCGTCTGCCGGGGCTTTTTCTCCTCATCGCTTTGATTGATGTATCAAGTCGATGAGGGAGAGATACTGATTTTGATTGGGGGGTGGCGGTAAGAGGGAAAAAATAGCTAGCACAAAAAATATATATAATATGAATCTCTGTGTGTGTGGAGTGGTGTAATCCGATCTGTCTGTTGCTGGCACTTCTTGATTCAACACTGGGATGATGTTTTATAGTAGTAGTCAATATTTTTATTTTATATTTATACGTACACAAACATTTAAAACTAAAAATACTTATAAATTAAAGTTAAAAATTATATATTTATATAGAAAAATCTATTAATAATTTTTTTTGCTCTAATAGATTAAATTAATTATCAATTATAAATTAATGTTATTTTGAATTTTTTAAATTTATTTTTTTTAATTATTATAATTTCAATTAAACGGTATTTTTTATTTTTTATTAAATGGTGGTAAAATAAATAAATTTACTATTAACATTTACTATGAACTATATCACAAATATATTTAAAAAACCGTTACCAGTTTCAACCTTTACAAAGCCATCATCGGACGGTGATATAGTATATGTGCTTTATTTATTTTGTTTTTGTTTTGCTTTGGATGTAAAAATTGCCTAGCATTAAAACCATTGAAAAACTTTACAATAGTAGAGTAGTAAATCTTAATAGTATGTATAACAAAATTTAAATGGAAACTTCAGAGGAGATGAAAAAAGGAAATTTATTTATATAAGGACAAATGTGGAATAATGTACTACGCAGTTGTGAATGAGGGAAGAGGTAGACAAATTTAAAGTAGGATTAAAAGTAAAATCAGACCACCAGTCATTAGAACTGAGCCTAATTGGAAAAACTATAAAAAGAAATAAAAAATTCAAAAAAAAGTGTTGAGAAAGTAGTTTGGACGGAAGAAAACGTAAAAAAATCTGAGAAGATTTAAAGAAAGAGGAAGAAATGTAGAAGAGATAATGGGAGAATTAAAGAAACAATCAGGAAAGCTGAAGTAAAAAAGGTATATAGAAGAAAAAAAAAGCAAATAGTGGAACAGCAAATGTACTCAAAAAACTAGAAGCCCGAAAAATGCTAAAGTGCTGGAGAAACAAAAAAGCGCAAAAGAAGAATATCTAAAAGAACAGAAAGCGTACAAAAATCAATGTAAAAAAAGCTAAAAATAAATTTATAAAAAAAAAATATTTTTAATATTTTATGAACTAAAGTTTGCACTGTTAAACAGTTAAGACAAAACTTTTGAGAATATTTTCATGTTTTAAGGCTGGATTTTGCTATTTTTAACATTTTATGAATAGAATTTGGCACTTTTTAACAGTTTATGCTCAAATTTTAGTTGTTTGAGACGATATTTTGATATTTTATTGGCAGATTTTGCTATTTTTAACATTTTTGCAATTTTCTACAGTTTAAAGCTAGGCTTTTGCTATTTTTAACATTATTTTAATATTTTTTTTGCTGTTTTAACAATTTATGGCTGGACTTTGATGCTTTCTAAGAATAATTTGATGTATCAAAACTAAATTTTGTTATTTTTGTCATTTTATAAAAAAGCAGTTTTTAATTTTGGTTTTTTTGGCAATATTTTGATATTTCAAAACCATTTTTGACATTTTATGAAAAAAAATTACACATTTTAAAAATAATATTTGGATTTTGTTATTTTTTTACATTTTTCAACAGTTTATGGCCGGAGTTTAGTGTTTTTTGACAATATTGTAATACTTTATAACCTGATTTTACTATTTTTGACATTTCGTAAATAAATTAATAACAAATTTTGCACTTCAACAGTTTATGACCACATTTTGTTTTTTTATTAACTATATTTTGTTAGTTCATAGCTGAGTTGAGGTTGAGCAATAAACTACTCTTAGATAAAATTACTTATCTTGAAGAGAAGATCACCGAAAAAGATAAAACTATTCTTCAATACGAAGCTCGCAGTAAACAACTAACTGCTCCCATTACTGCGCCGCTCACTAATGATACGGTGCAATTGATTCAACCTGCAGTTTTTCCTTCTTTAGCAAGCTCTGTTGTTAAGGGAAAAACTAATCAAAAAACTCAGCCAAGAACTCAAACTATCTTTGGTTGTGGCCCAACCAATGACAAACTGCAGGCTTATGTGCCTACTTCTTACGTACATGTTTCTAAACTTAGACGTGGAACTAATAAAACTGATATAGTAAATCATATTAAATCTAAAATTTCTACGATATCAGTTGATGTTGTTGAGTTAAAAGTAAAATCTGGAAACTACAGCAGCTTTAAAGTTTCTGTTCCAGCTAATCATGCTCGATCTATTCTCTGCAAAGATTTTTGGCCTGCAAATATAGCGGTCAAGAAATTTTTAAATTATGGGCGAGTTAATAATGTTCCTGCTTCATCTTCGGTGGATTTTCGAAATCTGGATCCAGCAAACAATCTAAACCCGTCACCAGAAACACCAGCGGTATCTCCATCTATTACCAGAATGTCGGGGGTATAAAAACTAAACTTAATGAACTTATGCTGGCTGTAGCTGTATCCAACTACGATATTATTGTACTGACCGAAACCTGGCTAAATCAGGACTTCAGCGATGCGGTGCTACAATTAATTGGTTACAGTTTGTTTAGATGTGATCGCTCTTCATTAACAAGCCCTAAGCTTGACGGAGGAGGTGTCTTAATTGCTACTAAAACTTGTTTTAATTGTACTTTATTACAACCTACATTTTTAAGTGTTGAACATTTGTTTGTAATTGTTAAGTTTAAGTTTGTATCATATATTATCAGTGCAGTCTACTTACCACCTAACTCGGCATGTGATAAATATTTAGATCATTGTTATTCCGTTGAATCTATCGCTGACAATTATCCTGACAGTAAACTAATTTCACTAGGCGATTATAATCTACCCGCAGCGGTATGGGTTAATGATGAGTTAGGCATAAGTGTTATTTGTAATGATACTTATTCTGCTCATTTTGTTTCCAACTGTTATGGATTTCTAAACTGCGCTCAATGTATTTCTATACCTAATGATGGTGGTGTGTTCTTAGATTTATGTTTTTCTAACATCTGTGATATTTCTGTGATTAAAGCTGTGGATGTTTTGTTAAAACTTAGCCAACATCATATTGCTTATGTGATTGATGTAAAATGTGATACTAGCCGTGATATTTTAATGTGTAATTATGTTTTTAATGATTTTAAATATGCCGACTTTAACGCAATAAATAATTTTTTGTTGAATATTGATTGGTCCGCCCTTTTTTTATAATTGTGATGTTGATAATTGCGTTAATTTATTTTACTCTGTGTTGCATTTTGCTATTGACTATTTTGTTCCCAAAAAACAATGGCGAGAAAACAATTTTCCAGTTTGGTTTAATAAAGAATTGATTTCACTTACTAGACTCAAAAAAACTGTTCATAAACGTTATAAATCTTCAAGACTATTGTCTGATTATAACGAGTTTCAATCAATTCGTACTTCGTGTAAAAATCTCAGTACATGTCTATACAAGCAATATATTACTCGAACAGAAAACAACATTCAAAGTAACCCTAAACATTTTTGGAAATTTGTTAGCGACTCTAGAAAAACTAATGATTTTCCAGCCACAATGTATTATAAACAAAAAACTTGCAGTAATGGAGATGACTATGTTAATAGTTTTGCTGAATTCTTTTCCTCTGTTTACGATACACAAACTCATCCAACTCCTTTGTTTGACTTTAAGAAAAACGTATTACATCGATCATTTTCAATTAGTTTGTTGGATGTATTTAAAGGGATTGAGAACCTTAAATGTAACTTTAGCACTGGACCGGACGGTGTTCCATCTATGCTGTTAAAACAATGTATTTATTCAATTTCTATGCCATTGCACTTACTTTTTGAGGCTTCTCTTAATGAAGCCAAGTTTCCTTCAGTTTGGAAACAAAGCTACATTATGCCTTTACATAAATCTGGAGCTAAGGACGATATTACTAATTATAGAGGTATATGCATCCAGTCTGCTATTCCTAAGTTGTTTGATCAAATTGTAACTGGTCAAATACAATGGATGTGCAAAAGCATTTTAGTGGAACAGCAACATGGGTTTCGCGAGGGTCGTTCTACTCTTACAAATCTTCTTTGTTACGAAAATGATCTTTTGAATGCCTTTCAATCAAGAGTTCAAGTAGATTCTATTTACACAGATTTTTCAAAGGCTTTTGATCGCGTTAATCATAGTATTTTGATTGCTAAGCTTCGGGCTTTGGGTTTTTATGAATCTGTTGTTGCGTGGTTGTCGAGCTTTTTGGAAAATCGTACACAGTGTGTGAAAATTAATAACTTTTTATCACAACCAATTGTTGTTCCTTCTGGGGTTCCTCAAGGATCTCATTGTGGACCAATTCTGTTTTTACTCTTTATTAATGATCCTGTTTATTCTATTAATTCTTTGTCTTATCTTTTATTTGCTGACGATCTTAAAATTTATAAAAGAATATCATCTATCGAGGACTGCATTAGTTTGCAAAATGATTTAGATTCTGTTCAATCATGGTGTCTTATTAATAACTTGTTGTTTAACGCAAATAAATGTTTTTCGATAAGCTTCAACAGAACTTTAAGTAAAGTATCGTTTGACTATACTATCGATAATAATGTTTTGGAGCATGTTACACAAATAAAAGATTTGGGCGTAATTTTTGATTCAAAACTAACTTTTGTTGAGCATATAAACTATATGTGCAACCGTGCTATGAAAATGTTAGGATTTGTATACAGAATGTCTACTGACCTATCTCCTAGCACACTCAAATTACTTTATTGCGCTTTAGTACGTTCTCATTTAGAGTACGCTCCGTCAGTTTGGTGTCCATACTACAGCGTTCATATATGCAATATAGAACGTATTCAAAACAAATTTTTTCGTTTATTATCGTACAAATTAGGCATTTCATCCGAAAATTACGATTTTAACCTCATTGCATTGCAATATAATCTTCCGCCGCTGAAAATTCGGCGCAAAAGAGCCGATTTATCATTTTTACGTGGACTAATGATGTCCGAGATTGATTGCCAAGAGCTACTTGTAACTCTTCCATTTCAAGTCCCCAACAATAATCGCCGAACCAGACAGTCTCCAATATTTAGAGAATCTATACATTCTACCAATTATGGATTTAATAATCCAATTGGTAGAATGTGTAGAATTGCTAATAGTTTCTCTAATAATATTGATTTATTTTGTGTTTCAAAATGTAGTTTTAAGTGTCAGTTAAAATGTGTTGATGAATAATTTTATATTTTGTTTTTATTTATGTATACTTTTTTCCATGCTTTTATTTTTCAATATTCTTTTATATATTTTTGTGTAATTGTAATATTGTTTGTAATTCATCGTTATTTATGTATATAATGATGTAGATGTAAATGGTTTTTGTATATACCGTGAATAAAGTATTATTACTATTATTACTAAATATTGCAGTTTTTGGCATTAATTTCATAAAAAATTTACACTTTTCAACATTGATAGATTTTGTTGCTTTGTAACAATATTTTGATGTTTCAAGACCAAATTTTTGAAATTTTATGATAAAAATGTAGCACTTTTCAACAGTTTATGGACATTTCCAATTATATTTTGATATTTTAGCCGGATTTTGTTGTTTTTGACATTTTATAAATAAAATTTTGCATGTTCCAACTGTTTTATTAGTCAACTTTTGTTTTTTTTAATACTTGATTGAGTAGAGTATTGATTACACTTACAATATAGTTAATGACCAAACTTAAAAAAAAAAAAAAAAATTGTGTACACTTTTTTTCCAAAACCCTCAATAATTTGGAGCTCGCCGCAAAATATTGAAAAGGGCTTCCTCACCTTAGCACCATTAAACACTATTTATTATACGTCAAAATTTGTAAAAAAAAAATTATGCAATAAATAAATTCTTCATCAAAAGTTGCATAAAAAACCTATTTATTGCTTACATTTGCAAATATATCTCAGAAAACATATTTATTGTACAAAACACTCGTTAAATACAAAAAAAAAATTAAAAAAATTGTAACAATATTGGTCAAAAATCTTGTATGGGATGTTTCAACATAATTTTAAATCTCTGGCTATGACTGCGGCATCACATGATAGCAAAATACATATTTGAATCAATAATTCTGTGCACGATAGTTTACTGTTGTGAAAATAATCTTTTTATATTATTCTGTCGGGCAGTCAAAACTAAACCATCCAAAGTTGTATAAAAACCTGCAAAATGACAGCCATAATGCGGACTTTAGACACTAGGTGGACCCACAGTCCTTCGTTTGATTATTTAAATTATGTTTTGTTAACATTCGCAAATGCCTATCCAAGCGAGAAACATGTTGAGTTCTGACTCAAGCGGCTGCAGCCAAACAAACAACTTACCTACAAACCTGGTGATGGACAAGTTTTCTATTAACCAACCTATGCCGACCATGACCACGACCACTCACCGACCATCGACCAAAGAGTTCTATAACTAGAGATGGCTTGGAGTCAGCGTTTTGCCGTACAATCTCAGTATCTCTGTTCTTGTTGCACACTCTACCCTCTCCCTTCTCTCTACTAGTAATCAAGAGATATTTTTTTGCCTTCTCGTTGTATTTCCTTTTTTTAAAACTTATTAAAACTCATTGTATAAATCAGAAAATTTTTATTTGTTTTTTATTATGTAGGCGCGTATCTAAAGTTTTGAAGATCAAATCAGGTAGGTGAAGTCTTCCATTTTCCATACACTTTGTAAACTGATTTCTGAAGTTTGCCATGACTCTTGCCAACATATCAGACGTTACATGTTGGCAATTTTTTCCTGGATGTTGGTCTTCAAATCTTGTAGGGTCCTTGGACGGTTCACATAAACATGTCAAAAAACCCCCTAGTAAGCAGAAGCATGAAAATATATAAACAAAGAACTAAAAAAAAAACAGGGAATATTGGGGCAATATCGATGGAGGCTTGGAAAAAACACCAAACAGGCAAGAGCCAATCCAGCAAGTGAAATACATTTTAAAGAAAGCAATATGGGAGAAGAAAAAAAAATTAAAGAAAAAGAAAGCGCCAGGTATGGATGGGATACAGAATAAAGCGTAGTTGTATAGTATAAAAGAGTTGATTGAGAGATTGAGTAATAAACAGAATATAGAAGGAAAAAGGTTTTGAATGCCCAATACAAAAAAGTGGAAGCAAAAATCTAGTGAATAATTGAAGGGGAATATTACTACTGGATACGGCATACAAAATCTACGCCATGATATTAAAAGAAAAGTTAAATGAAAAACTAGGAATGAAAGAGATAATTTCGGACGGGCAAGCCGGCTTTAGGAAAGAAATAGGTACCATGAAAAAAATATTGCAGATAAAGGGGAAAAGTATATGAGTTATTTTTAGACCTAAAGGCGGCATTTGATAGTGCAAATAGAGAGAAACTGTGGAAGTATATAGAAGAAAAAGGAATTATTGAGCACATGGTAAGAAAAATGAAAGAAGTGCATAAGGAGACAGCAAGCAGAGTGTATGTTAACAGAAATTAGTTACAGGTTTTAGACAACAAAAAGATTGCAACAGGAATGCCCATTAAGTTCCACTTTAACTGCGACATACATATCAAATGTAAAAAAAAACTAAGATTGGTTCAAGCAGAGAGGGTAGTAGTTGATATAGATAAAGTGTGTGTTAGTAGCATATGCCGACGACATAGTAATACTTACAAAAGCAGTAAAGAAAATATTTTTGAAAAACATTTTGGAAGTCAATGTAGAAAAAACGAAAATTATGGTGTTCAGAAAGAGGGTTGGGAGAAATAAGGTGAAGGATTGGGCAAAGTATTGCTAAGGTAAATTTTTTTAAATAGTTGGAATATGTTTTTTGCACATTAAAAAAATGACTCGAAAAACAAATAAAGTAATGGGGCAGGTAAGGGACAGTAAATGGAAAAAATTGAGAGTATGACAATAAAAGAGCTTATATTTGATAGTTTAGTTAGGAATATAATATTGTATAGGTCAGAAATAAAAGGATAAAAGGAACAAGAAAAATTAGAAGCAATACATGTAAAATATTGGATATTGGTTTTAGCTTTAAATAAAGAAACTCTAGCAGAGTACTGCCAATGTACCTAGAGAGCAATAGATACAAGATTCAGATGTGGTAATGAAGAGCGAGTGTTGAGATTTTGGATGGAAAAAGATTTGAAAGTGTGCAAAATGTGCGGAAAGACTAAGGAAACTATAGAACATATGTTAAAAGAGTAACAAAATGAGCAAAGAGCAGAGAAGATAAAAAATTGTGTTAATTTATAAGGATTATGATATATTATTTTAAGGAATTATAGATATATTTGTAAATGTGATGTAATTTTCAACGACGAAAGACAAGAATTATTATTAACTATAAGAAAATACAAAAACATTTATTGCCATTTATGTATTTTCTTACGTTCTCAGGTTATTCACACATATACTAAGAAATAAGTGTATACGGTGTAATAAAGTACATTAACATTGAGGTCATTAAAGTACTTGCAGCTTCACATATATGCCCAAAAAGCTTTCAGGTAAGGTATAAGATAAAAAAAAATTTTGTTAAATTTACTTTTAGTAAATTTTTTTTAAGTCAATACATTTTTTAGTTGGTGTCTTGTTTTGCAAAATATGAATCTACAATTGCAATAACCTCTTTGTTTTATCAAAACTTTTGTCTCCCAACACAAACTTTGAGTTTAGGAAACAGAAAATAGTTGCTAGAAACCAGATCTGATAATTATGCTAAGCAGTCAATCAAAATACAATCAAAATAAATTTTGATCATAGCGGTTCTTAAGATGTTGTCCAAGCAAACCAGAATGGTAACCGTGTCAGAAACTAACCACAAATCTTTGGCAAGGATAACAGAACAACTCACATTGAAAAACACCATTCAAGTTAAACCACAAACTAAACAAAACTTAATTTGTTGGTTGCGAGCAAGTAGTTTTAATTTGATTGTCACTACATTACGGGAAACAGATAACAAATCTAATCTCTAAATCACAAACAAATTATTATTATTTTTTTTAATATATGTTTAATGTCGGTCTAGTTCTACTGCCAAGGCTAATCAAGGCAGTACACGGGACCTACTAAAGTTTCTCTTCTTATCCGAAAGAAAGCGTACTCATCACAACACATTTTTTCTTAACCAGAAAAATTTACTTTCCAGATAGGGGGCTTAAAGCTCGACCCAAGATCTACGGTAATACCATTTTTGTATAAAACCAGTAAAAAATAAAATGTTTTTTTACGCAAAAATTGCAAATAATTGCTTAAAAATTAAATTTTTGAATTAAAATCTGACAAAAATCGCTTAAAAACGTTTTAAATCTATGAAAATTACACTGAAAAACGCAGTTTTTGCATAAAATCAGTCAAAAATAAACGGAATTAATGTAAAAATTACAATGAATTGCTTAAAAAACAATTTTTTTATGTTAGTTTTGACAAGTTTTGCTTAAAAAACGAACATATAGTACAAAAATTACCAATTTCTAGCAAGTAAAACTACCTAGACAACTTATTTATTGGTTAAATAATAAAAATATTGTGTTAATGCAAAACAATGTATCAATAAACACATTATCCTACATTTGTTCTGTTACGAGAATTTGTAAAAATTCACATTTAGTGGTTGAAAAAAAAAAAAAATTATTAATAAAAAAATTACAAAAATTGCTCATCAAATACGTTTTTAGTCATTAAATTTCAATTGTTATTACTACAATGATAGAGAAAAGTGACAAATCTAATCTTTTAATGACAAACATTTGCACTTTTTGCAATAAAAAAAATATGTAAAAATTACAAATAATTGTTTACAAAAACAAAATGTGACAGTAAACGTCTAGAAAGTGCTTTTGAACGTTTTAAATCTATAAAAAATTGTACATATATTTCAATAAATGCATTTATTGTAAAAACTGTATTTTTATTGTAGTATTTTTTGCTTAAAAAATATTTTTTTTTAATTTAAATTTGACAAAATTTGTTTAGAATAACCTACTTTTACTTTAAAAGAACGTCAAAAAATGACCAATTTCAATTAAAATCACAATTATTCCCTCAGAAAAACGTTTTGTATAAAAACTTGTCCAAAAACATATTTTTAAACGAAAACTGCCACAAACAATCTAAAAAATAAATCAAATTTAAACAAAAATCGCTTATTAAATGCATTTTATCGTTTAAAATCTATAAAAATTGCTCAAAAAGCACATTTTATGTATAAAATCTGTAAAAAATATTCTAAAAAAAAAACACATACACAAATTACAATGAATCATTTAAAAACGATTAAATTTGCTTAGAAAAACGTGAATTAATGTGAAAACTACAACAAAACGGTAAAAAAACTCTTTTTAATTTTTTTTTTCAAAAATCCTATTTTTTAAATGAAAACTGTTACAAATCACTTTTACAATTTATAAAATGGAACAAAATCAATTAAAAATAGCTTAAGATCTGTTCAAAATTCACACAAAAAAAGAAGATGCTGAGACAACTAATTTAAAAAACTCTTAAATGTTTAAACATGTTCTTTGTAAACATAAAGGCTACGTCACAATTTAAATATTTTTTTTTACTGTTTTAACCCAGACAATGTGACGACCGACACTTCTAAAAGATAAATGACACCCAACGTGTGGCAACAAACCACCCTAGTAACAATTCTTTGAAAAAACTTGACAACCAAAACTGAACAAGAACTCTCTAAAAGACTACCTTTTTATTTGTGGAGAAAAGAAAAACTTTCAAAACTTTCATCTGGGACTCTATCTAGCAGCCAGACGCCTACCGACTAAAAACTACTCTTCCGTGACCTAACCGATCGTGGGACCCTTTTAGCGTTACTACATCCGCCAGCTACACACTTCTATTGTTTACTTGCTTTACTTGGTTTTGTTAGGCTCTCTAGCATGTTGATAATTAAATTTTTCAACGTTAGTACGTTGTCTAGCTCCTCATAGGTACTTTCCATTACAACCAGGAACTTTTCGCAGTCAAACAAGGTGTGTGGTAATATCTATAGCGTTTTTTTAATGTCTGGGATTATGTAATTACTTTAAATATGCCGCTATTTACATTGTCTTGACTTCAACTTCAACTTCAAGCAAAGTTATCATATATTATTTACGTACACCAAATTTACTATTTCAGTAGAGTGGCACAAACGTACATAAGATGGTTACATAATTTTACTTTTATAATGACCTTGTACTTTGCTGAAGTATATGCATTTATTGCAGTTAGACAGATTCATACGTTTCAAGTATGTCCCATAACAGCCATGGCCTGTCAAGAACTGTGTTACGTAGTAAGACACTTTTTTGTGTTTACGACTTAGCCATAGTTCAAGACTTTTAATTAACTTCCTGGTCTTTTTGCCTGTTCCACCAGGTTTGCTCCACGTTTTTTTCTCTGTTGCCAAGGTATCTTTCTTGCTGCGGTCTTTGCTTCTTTCTTATTGGCTCCAGACGTATAAGATTTTTTTTTGGCTAACAGATTCATCAAGATTACTTCCGCAATTACCTGAATTGCATCAACACCGTCCGATACGCGGACGCCACTTTAATTGCAATCTTCCTCTGCGCTTTTGCAAGCATTTTGTCACTTTGAGTACAGTTATACCATAAAGGTGCCCCGTATAGCAATATAGAGTTCACCATGGAGCACATTGTTTTTCGGCTGCTTGCCTTAGCTCCTCCTAAACTTGGCAAAAGCCAATTAATCTTTCTGCTTTCTTGGATGCTTCTACAATGTGGGGTCTCAGGTTAAAATTTCTGCTTATTGTGATACTTAAATACTTTAGAGTCTGCTGGTTTTTGATCATTTTGTTGCTCACTTTCAACGTGATCTGACTTTTCCAGCTACAATCAGCGCTTTTGTCTTCCGGTGCTCGAATTACAAGCATCTTCTGTTATGTGTTCCGTGGTTCTGAATACCAGCAGAGCTAAGTCGTCTGCATATTCTATTAGAAGCATGTTTTCTAGTAGCCCTATCTTGAGCACGTTGTCCTAGGACCAAACCCTGTGATACACCACAAGTCATACTAAGAAAGAAGTTGTTGCCCACAAAGATCCTTTTGTTTTACAAATACAAGCAAATCAGGTCTATAAGGTATTGCGGGATATTTTTCTTAACAGTGCTTTTTTTATTATTGGCCACGGTACACGGAGTTGAAAGAGTTTTTGTCATCCAGAGTAACCAGAATAACACGTTTTTTAATTTTTTTAGTTTTCTTGACTGCGTTTTTAGCCAATTGGATTGAGTTTGTAGTTGATCTACTTGTTCTAAATTCAAACTGATGGTCGGATAGCCCGCTACACTTATAGAGATCTTTTACTAACCTGCTGTTCAGCACATGCTCAAAGAATTTTTGGTCTGGTCTATATGCCGGTGGATTGTTCACGTCTTTTTTGGTTATTTTCAAAGAAGCTATCTTGGCTAACTTCCACTCGTTTGAAAAATTGCCGTCCTTGAGATTAATTAGTCAAAGAAGATGGCGTTTTGTTTGTCTAGGATCTTGGCTACTTTAGGCTCTGAATAATGCCAGGGCCTGCAATTTCTTGGTTTTATTTTGCTTGCCGCCTTCCTGACTTCCTCCGCAGTGCACCCAGGGACTTCATCAATTTGGGTCGTCTTTTTTTACCTTGTTTCTTTGTGGGGCGGAAACAACTTTTTATTTGTTCCTTGTCAGTAAGCAAGGTTGCAAATACCAAACTTACTGGTCATTATTTGGTAGCCTTTTTTCTACAAATGTTTTTTTTATTTTGTTGCATAGAACGCGCTTGGCGGCTTTCTTAGCAGCGTTTGCTACATGTTTTAGGCTCTGCTTGTGTTCCTTATAGGTCAATTTGAACTTTTCTAGCTTAGTCTTGTCATTTTGGTCATTTGCTTTTGGCTTATACACATTTTTCTAATTTCAGAAATCTTGTCGTTCCACCAGAAAACCGGTTTTCTGCTTGATCTAGTGCTTTTTCTCCTTGTTTTATCGCATGCTTTAGCAATGGAGTTCATCTCATTACAGGTACTGCAGTGTGTTTGCTTTTTCATACTTTGTTTACCCAGATTTGTTAGTTGCTTTGCTTTGTTTAGAGCAAAAAACCAGCCTTTTTGGTTTGATTTTGGAAGTTTTAAGCTGGCTTTTATTCACTAGTTTCACATAGATATTATTGTGGTCGTTTAGGTTTTCGTTGCTGCTAATCTTCCAGCCGTTGACTTTATTCACAAGATCTTTAGAGCACTAGGTGATATCTATGCAGAATGTTTTACCAGATTTCTTGTAGGTCGGTTTGTTGCGTCTGTTTACTACGCGTAGAACGGCAGATTTAACTGAACCCAAGCTTAAGGGGGGAGAATAGATGCGCTATTATAAAGGTTTCATCCAAATCAGCAAGAAATCGCCTGAATATAATTGAATACATTTTTTACACATTGTAGAAAAAAGTCCAATCTGTGTCCTTAAACTTGTAGAAATTTGATGCAATAAGTCGTTTCTTTGCAATTAATTTTTAAAATGTGACGTTTTTAAACAGTTCTTCATTAATTTTTTACTCGTTAAATGTAGCTTTAAATCTTTAACCAAAAACATGAAGACATAGAATATTGTATGTAGTTCAACATATAAAAAGAGTGATGACTAAAATCTTATTGTTTGGATATTGAGTTGGTTGGCGTTTTGTCCGATAAGAACCAATTTTAATTTAAAAACGGCGTTGTACGTGTCAATATTTTTCTAGAGAGAAAGGTTCACCGATATTCTCGTAGATGTGATAGGATTTAATATTTTTCCATAACAATAATACTAGTAGCACCACAACAGTACGGGGCGACTAAACCCGGCAATTCTCTAGCGTTAAGCCCTTATCAGTTCTAAATACCTTTTGAACTTATTTTGACAAAACTGAAAGCAAAGTTTTAAAAAATACCTGTTAAGGTACCTAAAATCATGTAGTTTATGATGAACTAGAACTAAAAGCACATGAACAATTTGACGTATCAGCGGAACATAGAAATCGACTCTGTTATTTAATATTCATTATATTTTCAAAAAAATCTTTTGTTTATCTAAAAACTTGATAAATTCAATAATTATAATTAATTGGATATAAATTAAAAATAATAATAATATATAATATTTTCAATATAATTTTGTTAATAATTAAAAACTGCAAGCAATTTATAAGTATAACATGTAATAAAATGCAATAACAAAGATATTATTATCGCTAAAATAACAAGGTCTTTTCTCAACTAATTTAATTCCGCATCAAATGCGATTTATAATCCAATCTTAATATATCAATCTAACAATGCATAGAAAAAATAATATAATATATTAACAACCTATGCAGTTATGCTATAATTATGCATATTATTAGCATATTTGCCATACGATAAATCAAAAGAACTTTAATTAACATTACAAATTATAATTTATGAGTCCACTTTTTAAACTAATCCGTTCTGCATTTCCGCAAATATATTGTCACGCTTTAAGAAAATGTCAAAAATGTAACGACCTTGCACTAGATTATGTCACATTAATATTTTCAAATGCAAATAAAAATAATCACCACTTAAAGAAGTCAAGGTCTTCACGAATTCGGACAACTTTCGATTGAAAAAAATTGAAATAGTTTTAGAAATAATTCTAGTGATCCCGCGGCGTGTTCTCATAAGTCAAATTAAAGCGACAGGACGTTGACAACGTGCTTGGGCTATACGGAAAAGATTAAAAAAAGGATGAATAAATAAACGACATGTCTTCGCTTTGAGTTATCTGTTATCGAGAATATTTCAATACGCTTGCATTACACATGTAAGTTATGCAAATATAAATTGCAACAGGTTTTTGTGTGCCGCATATTTAATAAGTCCATATTTATTATTGTAAGAAACGCTCCACAATGCAATAAAAACGGCGGGGTCTGTCGCCGATTTATTGCGCCGCTTTTAAATAATTAGTTTCCACTACACTGGACGACTTCTACATCCCACGCAAATTATATTTATCAATATTTTTGTCGATTATTTTGGATTGTTATAAAAATAATTTTTAACTTATACCAGTCTTTAATCATATGAGATAATTTTTGGAGCAAATCGTTTGATGTTTGTGAAAAAGTTTTTTTTGCATTGATTAGTTTAAGACACCTCTTAAGATATTAGATTGTGAAACTATGTTTGCAAAATTTGCTTTTTAAAACAAAAAGTTGTTTTAGCATCCTTTTTTAAGTCTTTGTACATTAAAACGTTGTAACTGCTTCACCATTTTTTGTTTGTTAATCTTCTAGCAATAGCATTTGTAAAGTAAAAGAATTTTGGTTAAATTGCTCCAGGAGTTTGATGGCATTAGGATAAAGTGTTTTCTCTGTGATGCATGGCATATTGACCTTGATGATATTTATTTATCATTTTTGCCATGGTTTGCTAATAAAGTTGGTTTTGACATTATTTACTTATTTAGTTTTTTGTTGTCTTTTGGCTTGAGTAGGGTTTTTTACTCAAAGTTTTGTTTTGAGTTTATTTTTTAATTTAAGCAGATATAGTATATTCCAAACTCCTATTAAAGACACAAAACATGTTCTCAAAGCATAGTAGCACCTTAGGGAGATTTAGATTTTTTGTTAAGGAGTTTATTGAATTGGTTTGGTTTACATTTTCTTCAGTTTTTGTTTTTTCAGTTTAAATAGTTCCGCAACCAACTACCCGAGAATAGAAAAATCAGCCAACAGAAACGCTCTGAAGAACTCAGACAAACCCCAGTAACCGTTTCTGATGATGACTAATCAACGTGTCATTTGGGTGACTATAACAACATCACCCCAACAATTCCTCAAGCATGACAGGACATCTAACCTTCCTGGTGAATGCAGAACTAAACCGAGACACCACAAGCTACAACGTTATACTTTGGCTACGAGGAATAACGGACCTGCTAAAGATCATTTAGATCTCCTAGTACATCTGCAATTTGAAAGTAGCGCACGAGGTGCACATGTTCTTGTTGGACATAGCCATCTACATGAACAACAGAGCAAGATGGCTGACTGTGACCGCAATGTGTTCACCGAGGAAACCGAAAAAATCTAGGAACTCATACCGGAACCAATAGAAAATCGGCCAGTGCACGTCATTGAGATCAAACATCAAGTGCCAACAGAGATTACGTTATCCTAGACAACTGCCACCGTAGAACACGTTGAGAGCGAGTATCATGAAGACGTTTCACACGTCGTCCCCACTATTGAGTAGTGTCCTTGGCGCGCAAAAAGTTGAACAGTATGTGCCACCACAGTATCAAACACCACGGAAACCTCCGCCAAAATCCGGACCTTAAACAATTACGGACTAGCCCTTGCCGCGAGTACATATACATTTTGATCCCGCGTCACACAAACTGTAGTGGAACCTTAGTGAGCACTTTTATTATATGAACAATTCTCGTCCCAACCATAGTACAATAACCAAACAATTCTACTACACCTAGACAATATTACCATACAGGAGAGTCGAAATCTTAGTCTGAGAGTGTGGAGGGGATTGATGCCGTTTTGTGTCTTATAGTTTTTTGTCTCTCACTTCTATAAATACTCGACATTTACAGTTGTAAGTTAGTCAAACTCCAAAAGCCAAGTAGAACATATGGAAAAAAGCATCTCTACCCTATAGACAAGTATTCCGTCTGGGTCTCCAGGTGATCACACACCATAGACTAACAACAAATGGCATTTAGACATCAGAGAGTTGTTTAGCAATAATTAACACTTAAGTGAATGGGTAGGCACCAAGTTTAAATTGTAAGCGGCAAACTATTTAAAGTTTTATGACTCTTAAAATAAAATTTTTATTTAGTTTTACAAACTCGTAAATGTTTCTTCTTCTTTATTGTGCGTTTTACAGCTATTTTACATTAGTAAAAGCTGCAAGAAAACAGGAAGTGAGGGAAATTTTAAATCCTTTGATGACCAACACTTAGGCGGGTAGGCGGGAACCTTAGTTTAAACCATCTGTCCGTACTCATATTCTAGAGTGACTCACCTACTCGCACAAGTGTTTGTTATGAAGGAATTGAACATCACCATCACTTCTTTTGATATAAAAAATTTTAACGCTTGCAGAGAAGTAAAACTTTAAATTTCTTGATAACCAACACTTGGGTGGGTGGTCGAAAACCTTAGTTCAAACCATCTGTCCGTACTTATGTTTTAGAATGCCCAAGTGTTTGTTATCAAAAACTTGAATATTACTATTACATCTTTTGACATAGTGACTTTTAACGATTGCGGAGAAGTGGAACTTAAAATTTCTTGTTAACCAACACTTGGGCAGGTGGGCGGAAACCTTAATTTGAACTATTCGTTTGTACTCATGATTTGGAGTGACCGAAATACCCGTCCAAGTGTGTTTTATGTTTTTTAACGCTTGCAGAGAAGTAAAAGTTTAAATTTCTTGATAACCAACATTTGGGCAGGAATTCCAGTTTAAACCATCTGTCCGTACTCAGATTTTGGAGTGACTCACCCACCCGTTCAAGTATTTGTTATCAAGAAATTGAATATCACTATCATATGTTTTGACATAGAGACTTTTAACGCTTGCGGAGAAGTAAAACTTAAAATTTTTTGATGACGAACACTTGGGCGGGTGGGCGGAACCCTAATTCAAACTATTTGTCTGTACTCATGTTCTGGAATAACCCACCCACCCGCCCAAGTGTTTGTTATCAAGGAATTGATTATCACCGTCACCTATTTTGACATAAGAACTTTTAACGCTTGCAGAGAAGTAAAACTTTAAATTTTTTGATAACAAACACTTGGGCGGGTGAGCGGGAACTTTAATTCAAATATTTGTCTGTACTCAAGTTCTGGAGTGACACACCCACCCGCCCAAGTATTATCAAGAAATTAAATATCACCATCACCTCCTTTGATGTAGAGACTTTTAACGCTTGCAGAGAAGTAAAACTTTACATTTTTTGATAACTAATACTTGGATGGGTGGCGGGAACTCCGGTTTAAACTATCCATCTGTACTTATGTTCTAGAGTGGATTCAACTAGTCCAAGTGTTTGTTATCAAGAAATTGAATATCACCATCACCTCCTTTGATATAGAGACTTTTAAGGCTTGCAGAGAAGTAAAACTTTAAATTTTTTGATAACTAACACTTGGGCGGAAATCCCAGTTTAAACCATTTGTCCGTACTCAGATTTTGAAGTAACCCAATCACTTGCTCAAGTGTTTGTTATCAAGAAATCATCTTTTGACATAGAGACTTTTAACGCTTGCGGAGAAGAAAAACTTTAAATTTCTTGATAACCAACACTTGGGCGGGAATCCCAGTTTAAACCTTATGTTCTGAAGTGACCCACCCACCCGCCCAAGTGTTTGTTATCAAGAAATTGAATATCACTATCACATCTTTTGACATAGATATATTTAACGCTTGCGGAGAAATAAAACTTTAAATTTCTTGATAACCAACACTTGGGCGGGTGGGCGGTAACCTTAATTTAAACTATTTGTCTGTACTCATCACATCTTTTAACATAGAGACTTTTAACGCTTGCCGAGAAGTAAAACTTAAAATTTCTTGATAACCAACACTTGCACTCAAAGGAGGCGAGCCCGCAGCCCGAATAAGTTCGTGTTTTATTGCAATCAAGTTAACTTTACGCAGCAAGGATCTCGGATTTCTCTCCTCCCTCCACCTAACCAATAACCACTATACGTCTGGCTTCAGAAGCTGGAATACCTTATCAGAGACACGACCTCGCTGGAGAAAAACTTTACGCAGATAATCAAAGACAAAGCAAAACGCATTGAAGTCTAGAAGAACAGAACAAAGAAGACTAACAGGAACTTGAAAGAAATTATTGCTGATCTGCACAAGAAGTTTGGGCAGGGAATTGAGATGAGCGAAGCCACCATCATCGCTTCCATAAAAATTATTCTTTTTGAAAAGCTGACCTCTTAGATTTTGTTATTACCCACGCAGAGTTTGCAGCCTCCGAGAAAGAAGAGATGGAGACAAATCTGCCCCCAATGTTGACTTTTACCACAAAACCCCGCTCCCAGATAAAGGATTCACAATAGTAAAAAAAAAGGTGAGTCTTCTTGGATTTTTTGCAAAAATAGGTCATCAGAGTTTTATTAGTATAAACTAGACAACACTTCCAAAAGAGACAAACTTCACCACTTGAAGAAGGCAAGACCTTAGCTTTACGTAGCAAGGACCTCAGACTTCCACCGCTCCCTAACCGATGGACATTATACGTATAACTTCAAAAGCTGGAATACCTCATCAAAAACACAATCTCGCTGGAGAAAAACCTTACTCAGATAATTGAAGGCAAAGCAAAGCGCATTGATGTCTAACAAAACAATATGAAGAAGATTAACAAGAACTTAAAAGACATTATTGCCAATCTTTGCGCAGGGAATTGAGAAAAGCAAAGCCACCATAATTCTTCTACAAAGATTTTTTTGCAAAGCTGACTTCTTACAACTTCCTTTCACCCACGCCGACTTTGCAGCCTCCGAGAAAAAAGAGATAGAGACAAATCTGCTTTACAATGTTGACTTTTACCACAAAGCCCCGCTCCCAGAGAAAGGATTCACAATAGTAGGAGAAAAAAAGAAGACGTTGAAAAATCAAAGAAGGATATAGGTAAGTCCACTTTTTTGCACAAACAGGTTATCAGTTGACCTCACACGTCAATTGCTTTCAAAGGGCTTTTATTTACCAAGGCTAGAGAATCCAAGACCCGGATCAACTCTGGTTCAAGAAAACGAGAGGAAGAAGACCAAGAAGGACCTGAAGAAACCAGCCAAATACGCAGAAGAAGAAAAGATGAAGACAAATCTGCCCTACAATGTTAACTTTTAAAAGGATTTACACTAGTAGAAAAGATCATTAAAAAAAAATACTACTGAGTCCTCTTCGATTTTTTACACTAATAGGCCATTAGACGACCTTACATGTCAGGTGCTTTTAGTACCAAAAAGGCTTTTATCCATCATGGCCAGAGAGTCCAAGACCCGGACCAACTCTGGTCCAAGTAGACAAGAGGAAGAAGACCAAGAGAGACTTGAAGTTTGCGCAGTGAATTAAGAAAGCAAAAATTTTATCAACGTTTCTATAAACGCCTTCCTTGCAAAGAAGATCATTCAAAAAAATGTTGTACTCACACTACCGGACGCCCCGGAACAAAACTTTCGCAAGAGATTAGCCAAATGCACATCCGACTCCGCAGCTTCTGAGTATAAAGAAATAGAAACAAATCTGCCCCACAATGTCGTCTCTCACAACAAAAACCCCCTCCAAGAAGAGGGATTTGCACTAGTAAAAATAAGAAGAAGACGGCAAAAATATTTCTTTAATTTTTTGCACTAATAGGCCATGATTTTTACCACAAAGCCCCGATCCCAGAGGAAGGATTTACTCTGCTAGGAAAAAAAAAAGAAAAAGTCGAAGAAATCAAAAAAGGATACTGATGAGTCTTCTATGATTTCTTGCACGAATAGGCTATTAGCCAACAACTCAAGTGCTTTTAGCACTAAAAGGGCTTTTATTCATCACGGCCAGAAAGTCCAAGACCCAAACCAACTCTGATCCAAAAAGACAAGAGAAAGAAGACCAAAAGTTTGCGCAGAGAATTGAAAAAGCAAATATTCTATCAACGTTTCTATAAAGGCCTTCCTTGCAAAGCAGATTTTTCAGAAAAAAATTTCATTTACGCTACCGAACGTCCCGGCACACAACTCTTGTTAGAGATTAGCCGAATGCACATCCGACTCCGCAGCCTCCGAGCAGGAAGAAATGGAGACAAATCTGCTCCACAATGTTGTCTTTTACTACAAAAACCCGCCCCAGAAGAGGGATTCACACTGGTAAAAAAAAGAAGAAGACGGCAAAAATATTTCTTTATTTTTTTGCACTAATAGGTCATGATTTTTACCACAAAACCCCGCTCTCAAAAATAGAATTCACACTGGTAGAAGAAAAGAAGAAGACGTCAAAGAAATTAAGAAAAGATACGGGAGAGTTTTCTTTGATTTCTTGCACTAATGGGCCATTAGCCGACCTCACGCGTCAGGTGTTTTAAGCGCCAAAAGGACTTTTATCTATTAAGTCAACTATGGTCCAAGAAGACGAGAAGAAGAAAATTAAGAAGGATTTGAAGTATATATTTGATCTGTGCATAGAGTTTGCGCAGGGAATTGAAAAAGCAAAAATACCATTAAAGTTTCTATAAAGGCCTTTCTTGCAAACCAGATTTTTCAAAGATTAGCCAAATGCACAGCTGACTCTGCAAAAAATAGAGACAAATTTGCATTAAGATATTAACTCTCATCACAAAACTTTGCCCCAGAGGAAAGATTCACATTGATAAGAAAAAATTAAAATATTCATAATATAATAGGCCACAAGCCGACCCCACATGTCAGATTCCTTTAGCACCAAAATCCTTTTTATTATTTTAATGACATGTCCTATCGACTTATGTAGTTGCATATTGGATTAATAAACATCTATCTATCTATCACCAAAATCCTTTTTCAGTCACAAAAGCCAAAAACCCAAATTTTGAACAAGCTCTTAAAACGCTCTTTTTTATCACTATTTGGTAGAAATCCCAATTCTAAGGATTGTTGGCAACTTTCAGTCGATGCATCTTTTCTTGCATGCGGATTTTTGTGCAGTAATCGTATTGTACTTAAAATAATGTATATCAGTACACTTACTAGACAGTGGCTAAAAAAATTCTGATTATGTTATTCAGAATATTTTTTATTGTATCACGGTTGATGTGGTGCAAGCTAAAATTATAAAGGAATTTAATCTATTTTTGACGCCACTCATGGATAGAGACGGAAAATAAAATCCAAACTGTACGTCCAGCTTCCTCAGGAAAAAAAAGTCGACAAAATATGTCTCTCACTAAGATCTGCGTGCTTTGCTTTACTGTAAAGTACAAGCAAAAAACCGCATGCAACATTAAGAAACGGTTCGGGCATGTAGCTATATGCTTGGATGTGGTGGGACGCACACTGCAAGTTACAAGGGCTTTCCCGTTTAAGTTCAACTGAAAGCTAGCATCAATAGATGAAGCCACCTGCTTCTTGTCAGCAGATTTGTGCTCTTCCCAAGAGCACACCCACTGCTAGCAAAGCAGCGTGATCAGCGCAAAGATAAAAATCAGCTGTTACTCCGCTAGTTCCAAGCAAATGATGATCAATATATTTTTAGCAAAGTTTCTAGCCAACTATATAGCTAACTTATCAGAAAGATTTCCGATAGTCTAAAACTCTGACATAAACGTTGTTTAAACATGTGCAATATGTAGTTTCAAAGCCCGAAATTAATATCAGTTAGACAGATAGATTTATATCGTTATAGGTATCAAATTTCCAGCATACATTATTAGTTTAGTTAAGTTGGTAAGCGCTTGTGAAAGTGAATCCGACACTTTGCAAGTCTTTAAGAAGATTCCCATCCTAGTCCAAATAAAAGAAAATTTTAGTTTACAATGACAAGCAAATAGTTTGAATGCTCCACCTTTCTGCACAATTATTTGTTTTTGAATCTAAGATCACTAACACATGAGCAGGTAGACGGCGTATATGATTTTGAGTGCTTCGTTCACCATGAGAAAAAAAAATCTATTTAATCAAAAAGTTTTGTTAAATTTTAAATTTTGTTGCAGTTAAAGTTTGGAAAAGGAAAGATAATAGAAAATTATTTTTAAGTCAGGCGCTTTTTGCGCTAGCAAGGCCATTAGCTACCAAGACTAAAAAGTCTTCTCCTTAAACACAACAAGTCCTTCAACTTTTTTGTCATTTCCTGGGAATGATACTCAACGTATTTTAGAAGCTATCAGCTCAGTTCCATTTAAACATTTATCATTGATTGTGCTTTAAACGTGATTGATGGAATCCAAATTAATCCAGTATCTTATTAGGACTTTAATCTGGTTCAGGAATACCCGATTGCATCTAGATTGATGTGCTGCAGAGCTCATTGCTTTGAAGTATGAACCAAATTATGTTATGCGAATTAAGAAAAGAAGAAAATTTTATTTTGAAACGAAAGAAATGATGCTCGGTCATGTTGCAACATGCGTCTACCGCAAGCTACAAAAAAAAGCCTAATCCAAAGCACCTGTTTTTCAAAATTTTGTTTCATCCTAGAGCAGTTTTAAAACTTGCAAGGAGAATTGCTCAATTCTATCTGTCAAAAATCAGTTGTTACTCTACTTGGCTTAAATTGATGATGATTTTAAAGAGATATGTCCATATAAGTTCAAACTTTTTACAAACTAGTTGGTTATTGTTAGATTTCTTGCCTGAAAGTTTAAAACCCAAAATGCAAAGCTTGTATGGCAAACAAAATTTTAGATATAAAGTATTTTTGACTATTAATAACTAGAGGTTGTTTTGTTATATGACAAAGATTAAACTGTTTGCTAGAGTATAGCCAATACCTTAAAACTTTGGCCAAAGCTAGGGTTCTAGGATTATTTACCGCAGAGAACATGCATTGCAGATAACTCATATATTAATTAGAACATATAGGAAGAACTGTAATGGTAAGTAATAGAACTTCAAGTGGGCTACTGGAGTATGCATAGTTAAGCAAGGAGCTAAGTAGATTATCTAAATTACAAGTAAGTGAGCCTTAGATCTGCAGGAACTTAGTTAAAAAAGTATCAATTATTTGTATATGCAAACTGATGGAGATTGGGCAGAAAAAAAAGTACTGCATATAAAATAATTTGTAAATAGTCATTTATATGTTAAAAAATATTAACAGTCATAAGTAACAAGAATGAATTTACTATTTTAAATGCAATCAGATGACTTTTAAACAAATTGTGAATTGTAGCAATAATTACAGTATGCGTAGGATTATTGAATGCAGAATTTATCAATTAGCTTTCGCTTGAAATTTAAGCATTGCATAATGAGCAAACACGCAGATAAATAGAAATACCTCTCACTACTTAATGATGCGAATCATTAAAATGATTAATAGCATTTCGGGTGGCATCACGCAACGTGGAAATTTTCGGTATTGGAAAATCCGAGGTTGGTCGTCAGATCGTGTGTGTTGTGTTGCTGCGGAAAAGTTGAACCGCTTCGGGCCGGGGCCCCGTCCCGTTCTAATAATAGAAATCCAAGCAGATTGTAGATTACCTACAAGCAAGAGTTGTTTGATTTATACGCTCCAGTTGGGTATTACATCCTTACTTGGTCAGTGCTACTGGTCGAGTAGGCTGGTGCATAACCTTTCTTCTTTATTTGCAAATTGCAACACATTTATTACACAGCCGCGTTATTTATAAACAGCATTCTTTTACGGCCTGCAAACCACCACACTTTGCTCTCGCTTTGCCCATTTATTTTTGCTGCTTCTCGTTCGAGTACTTAGTCCCACAAACATTCTAATTGAACCATTATACACTCTTGCGACTATTTAAGAGCGACAATATTATTTCATCATTCAATTGAAATTAATTTTATTGAAAAAAACCGCTTCATTTCAAATTTAAATTTATTATAGCATTGTTTCAATTTAATAATTTTTTTTAATTAGATTTAATTCATTGCGTTAATATTATTTTGTATAAGAAGTATAATCCGGAAGTGAATGTTTCTCCAGTATGTTTCTCCATCTTGGTCGTATTGATCCGGTTCCGGTTTATCCACCCTCCCCCCTTTTGTTGTGTGCTGCATACCAATTGCCCGGTATATTTTTTTGCTTCCCTCCGAATCGACTCCTAGGCCAAATAATATAAAAAAAGAGAGAAATAAATGTAAGTGCCGATACAATTGGTTCTAATGAGTTTTTCTTTTCTACCCCTAGAAACCCACTCGAGGAAATCTCGTGGAAAAATTATGCCATCCCCGTGTACCCAACACACGCTGGATTTTCATTAAAAATTTAATATGTGACTTGTGTATATGTGTGTGTGTGGGAAACCTCCGACATTCCCTCAAGTCGCATGTTGGGCCAGCTGTTGCGGGCGGTCCCATATTGCACTTGTTGGTGTTTAATCCGGCAACCGCAGATCCGTCACTTACAAATGTTGCAAGGGGCTCCTGCATTATTCCAAGGGAACAATAACACACCGCAGCATCTATACCGTAGACACGTGCTAATTATAGTTTAAAATTAAATTTTCCTCAATAACTACAAGACAGCCTGTTGTCATGGGATGGGGCATATTCACCTACATTACATTGCTTCTTCATAACAGATGCGCTTGCTGATAGTGTTTAGGGTCGCATAATGTTAACAATTTATAATGCCGCAATTAAATTAGGAGAAAGTAATTCAGAGTTTGAAAATTATCTCTAGAGGTACAAACGAGTGGGCGATAATTCATATTTGTTTCTAAAAATTTTAATTGTTTAAAATTACTTTATTCTCAATCAATTTGAGATAAATTTTTACATTGTAACTTTATTAAATTATTACAGAGTCAATGTGTGGTATTAATAATTTGAATATTGATGTATATCAAATTGCTGATAATAAATTTCAATTTAAAACACATTAGTCGATAAGAAAAATGTTTGAAACTGTTTTATATAAATTGATTTAAAGCAGAAATAGTCCCAAAATGACCCAAATTGTATGATTTTGAAATAATTTTAATTTTGCGCAGTAACCAGCAAGAATTTTAAATTGCTGATAATAAATTTGGATTCAAAATACATTAGGTTATTAAAAAAAAGTTTGAAATTAATTTATATAAATTATTTTAAAGCAGAAATGGTCCCAAAATGACCCAAATTGTATGATTTTGTTAATAATTTTAAATTTACGCAGTAATTAGCAAGAATTTGCAATTTATGATAATAAATATGGATTCAAAACACAATAAAATAAGTATAAAAAAAAAATGAAACTAATTTATGTAAATTGATTAAAAACAGTAATGGTTCCAAAATTACCAAAATTTTATGATTTTGTTAATAATTTCAAATTTGCGCAGTAACCAGCAAGAATTTGAAATTGCTGATAATAAATTTATATTCAAAATACAAAAAATAATTTAAAAAAAGTTTGAAACCAATTATATAAATTGATTTAAAGCAGAAATGGTTTCAAAATGACCCAAATTGTATGATTTTGTTAATAATTTCAATTTTGCGCAGTAACCAGTAAGAATTTTAAATTTTTGATAATAAATTTATATTTAAAACAGATTAAACGATAAAAAAAAATTAAAATTAATTTAGATTTAAAGACATGAAAAAAAGACATGAAAAAAAATTGGATTTAAATCACCTTAAATGTAAACAAAATTAAAATTATTTTATAAATTGATTTGTACTAGAAATGGTTCCAAAATGACCCAAAATTATATGTTTTAGTTAATAATTTTAAATTTGCGCAGTAACCAGCAAAAATTTCAAATTGCTGATAATAAATTTGGATTCAAAACACATGAATTGATTAAAAAAAAATTTGAAACATCTTCTTCCACTTCTGTTGCCCATGTGCGTTGGCAAAATGTTATTTATTGTTAAAGTTTTGCTTATTGCTGCTTGGCATATGTCGCCAAACTTTCTTATTCCGGTCCAGTTCCTGATGTTCCTAAGCCATGATAGCTGTTTATGTCCAATGCATTTCCTGCCTTCTATCTTTCCTTCGAATATGAGCTAGGAAATTAGATATTTTGGCCCTCTTAGTATGTGACCCGAGTATCCTATCTTGAGCTATTTTTATTGTGTTGAATAGTGATCTGTCTACTCCTGGCCTTCTCAGCACTTCCTCGTTGGTAATGTTACTCATGAGATACGGAGCATTCTTCTGAATGTCCACATTTCAAACGCTTCAATCTTGTTAATGGACGCTAATTTGTTGAGTTTTTGGATGAATTGTTTTGGATCTGTTGATTTTTAGTCCGGTTTCTGTTCCCATTCTGTTAATGTTGTTCATTAGTAGCTATTGGTCTTGTTGGTTGCTTGCTATGATCATATTATGAATTATCACGTAGTAACGGTCAACTCTATCTACTATATTATGATCACTGTGTCGTCTGCTTATCTTATATTGTTTAATGTAGTACCGTTCACTTTTATTCCAATTTCTATATCATCGAAAGTTTCTGAGAATATTTGTTCGTAAGTTAAATAGCATTGGTGACATTATGCATCCTTGACGTACCCCTCTTTTTATCTCAATTTCTTCTGTTGTTAGTTGGTAAATGATTCTAATATTGCTCGATTGTTGCCAGTATAGATTTTGCATTATTCTTCGTCTTTTTTATCTATACTAGCTCTTTTTGGGTATTTGATGACACGTTTGTGTTTAATATTATCAAACGCCTTTTCATAGTCAATGAAGCACAAAAAACGTCCTTTTTTGGTCATAGCAATTTTGTACTAATGTTTTGCTTCTCGTGTACCGGTGCCTTTCTTGAACCCAAACTGAGTATCTCCGCTTAGCCTCTCAAGTTTATTAAATAACCTAGTATGTATAATGCGTAGAAAAGTTTTTAATGTGTGACAAAATTTGCCTGTGATCTTTGCATTTAGTTGCTGTTTGCTTTTTGGGAAGCATTTTAAACGTGAACTTTAGCCATTCTTTTGGAAGTTGTACAGTGTCATAGATTTTGTTGTATAGTTTTAAGACTAGGTTTATGTTTTCTTCCTGTATTTGCTTGAAGTATTCTGCGTAGATATTGTCTGGACCTGGTATTTTGTTGTTCTTTGCAACTTTAATGTTGCGTTAGACTCGTTGGTGCATCCGGCCTGTCATTGTCAAAGAGTTTTTTGACGTATTCCTGCCATAGATTGATTACATTTATCCATGTCATTAATTATTGTCCCGTTTTGGTCATTTGTGATGTGAATTGGGTTTCCTCTTTTGCGCGATCCTGTTATTTTATTAAATTTTTTTGTGTAGGTTAAATACATTGCCTTTTTCTTGTACTTTCTCTACTTTTTTACATCTTTGCTGCATCCAGGACTTCTTGGCTATTCTGATTGTCCTGCGTATTTCCTGATGCATCACTTTATACTCGACGTGTTTTTGCTGAGTTTTCTTGAGCTTTCTGCGTTGTTTCATCAGCAGCATTATTTCTTGTGTCATCCATTCCTGGTTTTTGTTGCTCCGGGCATACCCTATGATGTTATGTGCTTCCAATATTACCACGTCTTTGAGGTGTTGCCATGTGTCTTTGACTGTTTCCAGTTCTTGCCCATCTTATATTTTTGTGATTATGTGGTTGGAATATGCGGTTCTCACCATAGGTTTTTTTGTTTACAAATGTTATATTTTTATTTAGATGTTGGTGTATATTTGATATAATTAGATTGTAATCCGAGGCGACGTCTGCTTTCGGGTATGCGCCTACTCGTTTGATGTAGTTGCAAAATCTTTTATTAATTAGGATAATATCAATCTGGTTCCTAACAATGTGGTCTTGTCGATGTTGGAGGGATGTCCAGGTGTATAGACGACGTTTCGGCATTTGGAACCCTGTATTAGTTGGTATGTACTTATTGTTTTGGCAGAACTCTTCGAGTCTGTCCTCTCTGTCATTTCTAATACCTAGGCCAAATTCCCCAACTATGTCTTCGTATCTACTTCCTCCAATTTTTGCATTAAAATCGCCCATTATTACGTTTGTGTTTTCTTTCTTGGTATACTTGAGTGTTGTTTCTAAGCATCCGTAGAGTTCTTCGCATTCTGCGTCCGGTTTCTCCCCAGTGGGAGTGTACACTTGGATTATGTTTAATTTTACTGGCTTAGTGGTAAGTTGTAAGAGCATGATTCTTTCCAAAATTTCCTGCCAAATTGTATACAGATTTCTTAGTGTTGTTGAACCGGGAAATTCTTAGCATTTTCCGGTTATTTAAGGTCTGCCCGTTACTGAAGGTCGTAGTTTGTGTTTGTTCTTACATAAATGATAATTTGTCCTGGGAAAGTTACGCGTGGTGGTTTCCCGTTTTCTTCCACGCCGCAGTACCACAACCATTAAAACTGCTACACTCATGCTTGTGGATGTCCTGTGATAAGCGGATTCAGGAACATTTTTTTTTGCCTCATCTTGGTACTGGAGGTCGCTGCTGCTTTCCTCCAGTGCTAGTTTTGGTCCGCCCTTGGTATTTCATTTCCCAGATACCAACCATATCTGGTAGGCATTCTCCTATCTGCCATCTGGGGAGTCGCCCGATGAAACACTAGCAAAAACCTCACAAAGGTTTGAAACTAATTTATATAAATTGGTTTAAAGCAAAATTAACCAGCAAAAATTTCAAACTGCTGATAATAAATTTGAACTCAAAACACATTCATTGATAAAACAAAATTTTGATACTAATTTATATAAATTGATTTGCAGCCAAATTGGTTCAAAAATTACTCAAACTGTATGGTTTTGTTAATAATTTTAAATTTGCTCAGTAACCAGCAAAAATTTCAAATTGTTTGATAATAAATTTGATATCAAAACACATTAAATGGTTTAAAAAAAATTTGAAACTAATTTATACAAACTGGTTTAAAGCGGAATTGGTTCCAAAATGACCCAAATTGTATGATTTCTTCTTTATTGTGCGTTTTACAGCTATTTAACATCGCTCCAGAAGTCCTCTGACTTGTTTGAAGGGGGTTAATGGGACTAACGGTTTATTAGATGACTTTCGAATCACCCCGGTAGATAAAGAGCAAGTTATTATTTTAGTCATATATGGGGATCAAACCCTGGACTGTTAGCGTGCTACGCTAACGCTCTATAACTGAGCCATCTCACTATTTTCATTTTGTTAATAATTTTGAATTTGGGCAATAACCATCAAGAATATTTAATTGTTGATATTAACTTTAGATTTAAAACACATTAAACACAGTTTAAAAAAACCAGCAAGAATTTCAAATTGTTGAAAAAAAATTTAGATTCTAAATACATAAATTAATAAGAAAATAGTTTGAAACTAATTGATATAAATTGATTTAAAGCAGAAATGATCCCAAAAAGACACAAACTGTATGATTTTGTTAAAAATCTCAAATTTGCACAGTAACCAACAAAAATTTTAAATAATTTGCTGACAATAAATTTGAACTCAAAACACGTTAAATGTCAAAAAAAAAAATTAATACTAGTTTATTTAAATTGATTTAAAGCAGAATTGATTCCAAAATGACCCAAATTGTATGATTTTGTTAATAATTTCAAATTTGCGCAGTAACTAGCAAAATTGTTGATAAAAAATGCAATTGGCAAAGTAAATATGATCTTGGTTTAAAAAATAAAATATAAGATTAATTGCTATTGTTTTGCCAAAATAAAAAACTAGTCATTAAGAATATGTTTTATAAATTACCAAAACGACGGTTATATACTTGAAAAGCGCCTGAAGACTCAAACAACAAAATGATAAGAAATTAAACATATTTACACACATACACTATAAACAACTGATCCAACATAACCAGGGGCGGATATTGGGTCAGACCACAAGTTGCCAAATTTTAAATAAGACTTAAAACAATGGTGGTATTGAGATATGGATAATTAATAAAGACAGTACTAATTAACTAGAAGCTATTTAATTGTGAATTGGAGAATACTTGGGGAGTATTATGGGTAGATAAAGATACTAATGGTAAGATTTTCAAAATAATAGATAAACAACAATAAATAACTATTATAAGACAAAAACTTGAATACTTAGGTCACGTTATGAGAAATCAGAAATACCAACTATTTTAACTGATTACACAAGGACTGATTTAGAAAAGAAGATGTTCAGACTGCCAACAAAATCTCAGATAATTGTGCACATCTACACAGAACGGCTAATTTAAAAATTGGATTTTTTAGGAGGCGCTTAATAGACCGGGGTCAAGATATTTTGTATTTACAGCACCTTCTTTGTAACCAGTTTTGGAAATCTCTGCCAGTGTAGAAAATATGGCAGAAAAATAGAGTATAAGGAGAGATGGGACGGGGACAGCATGTGTTGCCGCAGCAGACTGCAAGAGTTTTGCGAGGCCGAAATCAGCCCACTTCAAGCTTGTACCAGATTAGAGAGACAATGACTAGGACAAATTAACAGCAGGACTTACGCAGAGAAGAAAACCAAAAGATCTTGCCATGCATTAGTTTTGAGGCCAACAGCTCACTACGTCCTTAAAAAAGAGGCGCCTAATAAACCGGGGTCTTGATGCCTTGTATTTACAGCACCTTCTTTGTAACTGGTTCTGGAGATCTCTGCCAGTGTAAGAAGTAAAGCAGAAAAATTGGGTATAGTAAAAGGTTTTGGTTTTGGTCAAGAAATCATTGACTTCTGCCAAGTTGTTAAGTTTTAAGAAACCGTTAAAATGTTTTTGTGTTAACTTCAGGTGATGCCTGTGCCGTAGTTTTTGACCTTAAGGGTAATATTACAGTTCTAAGCAAAATATAAATTTTAAGTTTTTCTTGAGCACTAGGCAAAGATGTTGGTTATTTTTTGTGGTTTTGCAAATACACTACGATTATTAACTCAAGATATTTTGTTTACAATTAATTTATAAAAGGTGACCTTTGCATTTTTTAACTAAAAAGCATCACTTGTAATTGACCGCCCAGGAAGTGTAGTAGTTAGCCTACTCTCGGGTTTAAGTCTAGAGGTTCAGTTTTTCTGGTAAAAAAAAACGTGTTGTGATGAGTACGTCTTTTTTCGAATAAGCAGAGAAACTTTAGTAGGTTGTACGTATTGCCTTGATGCTGTTAAAAAACCCAATAATTAGTTTGTTTTGTTGTGGTATTGCCATGTATGAATGTTTTAATATGATTTATTGTTTTTTTGTTGTTGTTGAACAATGATTTTGACCACGTATCTAGTTGTTAAGGAAAAATTCAGTTTTGAATCCAAAACGTCCAACTATTTAAATTAAGAATTAAATGAAATTTTTTTATTGTCTTAATGCTCGTTTTAATATAAAAAAAGTTTAAATTTAATAAATGATGTATTTTATGTAAATTGCTTCTACATCCAGTGTAAAGAAAAACGTTGAACTGTTTTTGTGTAAAAGAGGGCTGTAGTACAATTACAATTAACTTGACTAAGCTCTCCCTTCCTGGGTACATCTGAAAACAGACTCTGGGAATCATAACTTTTTGTTTGCAGAACTCCATTAAGAGTAATTTAGGATAGAGTCAAAAACTGCCCTATAGGTCTATAGGAGCCATACTTGTGAATTAACTTGGTTAAAGTTTTTTTTTTTTTTGAAGATCATTTTTTCCTTATGTAAACTGCGCTGTCAGTTAGTAGTAGAAACAATTCGTTTTGTCGGTTGCTAGCTTGCTTCTCTTTTAATGAATTCTGAGTATAATACTAATAGAAGTTAACTTTACTACTAACGATCACACTTCTATTTTCTTAAAAATTTAAACATTTTTGCTGTTCATGTAAAATAAAACTTAAACAATATTATAGCTGCAAGTTAAATAGTTACTTTTATATCAATTACTTCTCTCATATTAGTAATTATTTGTTAACATTTTCTTGGAACAAGAACTTTACTTTATCAACTTTATCTCAAAATTTTTGTTGTTGTTGTGTTGCTTTTGGCGGTCCGGTTAAATGTTTACTTAATGGTCGGCAGAACGATTTGAATGAAAAAATCAACTGCCACTACATTTATAAACTAGATATTGCTAAATATACGGTTTGGCGATAGCGATTTAACTATGAACTGTTGGGCGTGAAACGTTTTATAGTTTGCAGTTTCCAAGCAACGGAATTAACGCCGTCCAAACTGGAAAAATTGGCTAGAAGTAGTATAGTTTTCAACTAAAAAAATTTTTTACTGCATTTTGGGTTTAACGCTAGAGAATTGCCGGGTTTAGTCGCTGTGTTCTGTTGGGGTGCCGCTAATAGTATTGTTATAGAAAAATATTAAATTCTATTACATCTACGAGAATATTGGTAAACTAGTCCAGTCAAGTCAGATATGCTCAAAAATTAATCTCTAAAAATCCAAAAGTTTTGAAACTTTGTAAACTGATTTATAGGTACCTAATGAAAAATATACTAAAAGTCCTGACAAATATGACTCAAGCTCTAGCGAAAATGACCGAGAACAGGGTACTTTTTTTGTTATTTGTTGATATTTTGAGAACTGTTAGTCGGATGTAAAAGTTTATTTTATACATAATACAAGCAGATAAAATTTGAAATAAAAATAATCAAATACATTTTTTCTCTTATTCCCAGCGGTTATAGAGTTATAGAGCGCTAAAGAATAGAAAAAAAAGTACTTTGTATTGTTACAAGCAAACGAGCCGGTCTCTTTTGTTTGGTGTACACATTTCTACCCTTTCCCTTTCTTCCGTCTATCTTGACGGTCTTCTCCTTCTTTTCCAACTCCTTTCCACATAGCGTTCACGTGCCAGGATAGCAGAATTTTGCCAGATCCGGTAAGTTAAAAAGGCAAAGTTCAGGTTTTAGCGGGCAGCAAATTTTTTAGATATTTTATTGTTCTTATCCTATTATCTTCATTTAAGGAAATTAGAATGCAAAAATCCGTCTTATACGATACTTTTGTATTTACAAGAAGAAGCTTTCTCCCACTGTTACATAATGTGGCCCAAACTTTCTTCAATTTTAACAATTTGCCAGTGTTGTACCGTCGTGTTTGGTGGTTATTTAGCGGCATGATATGACTTCCGCTACATATCGAAAAGGGAAACTTATCTGTTTGATGTATTCAACAGTCCAAGTTTATCCCATGGAGCTGTGGTTGAAGCTGAAAACAAATATTGTTGACATTGTACAATGCACCCCACAAGCAAACCTCCCTTAACATGCATTGTTATAATGTTTTTAAAAAATCTTTTTTGTTTTGAATGTTAAACTAGATCTTTTTATGTTGCCGCATCCAGTTTTGGCTAGAGAATTAACTTCTTCCAGAACAGTGGGATTGGAAGTTTAAAAGCAGCCGGCTGATCCTAGTAAACACAGAAGACGCAGTAGCACCTAAGGCAGTCCTCAAACTAATTTGTTGCAAATGTATGACTAAATGTAGCAGCCAAAAAGCAGAAATAATGTGCACAAACATTTGCCACAACTGACATAGAAAATGCTAGAATGGCATTACTTCTACCTCCAAAGAAGATTTTGATGACCTTGATGATCTAGATTTCTTTATATTTCTAGAAGAAACACACCAGTCAGTGAAAAGGCTTATAAATGAGAATCAAAATGCTTACTGGACCTATAACCAGAAATCAAGTGAGATTGCACTATTTCTGTAACGGTTTTCTTACACAATTATTTTATAGCTACCTATTCTTATTGTTTTAGGCAGCAAGTGTTACAGCTCAAGTAGATGTAGCCCTGTGCAATCTACAAGGCTTTCTAGAAACAAGCAATTGAGAACTGTCTGATTATGCTGATAATTCTTATAATTTTCAGATTTTCCGTATTTTATAATTATTCTTAATTTTTTTTGTTTATTATTTAATAAAGTTAATTTCAGTTTCTTTTACCAAGTTGTAAAATTTGTCTCCACAATGATTCAACGTATGCAAAAATGTAAGAAAACATTGTCGAATATTGATTTACAAGTATCTAACAAATGATGGTATAAAGTCCGCTTTTTTTTCCTTCTCTGACATCTTCAGTAAATTACATATTGTATAACTGTTTTTTTTTTGTTTTATTTTGGAAAAACGCAATCTTTAGCGCCCTATAATTCTGTAACCTTTTACCTCCTACCAACAGTGTTTGGGATATTAACAAAAAACTAGAGCTTGTGTCATTTTTGTCAGGACTTTTAGTATAATCTTTACTAGGTATATATGAATCGGTGTAAAAACTTTCAAAAGTTTTGGATTTTTCTAGAGGTGTAAAGTTACTTGGACCGGACTAAACCTTTTTTCTAGAAACATATTGACACGTACAGCAACGTCAATACGCTAACCAGCTCAATACCCAAACAATAAGATTTCAATCATCACTCTTTTTATATGTTGAACTACATACAATATTCTATGTCTTCATTTTTTGGCTTAAAAGAGTTATATTTAACAAGTAAAAAATTAATAAAGAAAAAATTACTTATTGGATTGTTTTTTTTTTTTTAATTTGAAGACAGAGATGGGACTTCTATCCTATTCTATTCTCCTCCGTACCGCAATTTACTGCCGGTAAATGACGTAATTTTCAAAAATATTTAAAATTTGGTTATATTTAAGTGATGAAATGTTGTAGATAAACTTTGACAAAATAGATGAAGCCTTAGACGTGTACTGAAGGTTACTCTCAAGATAAATCCATAATTAAAACATTCTCTAGAAGTGTTGTTTCTTGATTGAAAGAATAAATATTTTTAAAACTAATAAACAAACTTTGTACTTTTGTAATTTGTATTTGTTTACAACGGTTATTATTTTTATTAACTACTTACTGCCTGGGCACGGTTGCTTGTAATAGTCTCAACAATTTCAGATTATTTATTATTGCAACTGAATACCAAAATGTCTTTTCTATCAATATCTGCACGTTGTCATAATTATATCAGTTTCTCTACAGAAAGTATTTTTAGTTTCTGAAGCGTCAAATTTGTGTTTTTTTTTTAAATGAAACTGTGAACAAATATCTGCACTCAATCTGTGGGTATCTTTTATATTAGCTTATTAGCTAGAAATTCAACATTAAATAATGCATATCATCAACATGTATTGTTTAATTTTTTAGTTGTTGAGGGTTTAATAATTGTTACGATTATTCATCTGTTTACAGTTCAACCAAATAAGTACGTAATTAAATCTTAAAATTGCATCTTATTTCTTATAAAACAAATCCTTTAATTAGCAGTAATTAAATAAATATCCAATTAAAACTAAATTTCAGCCCCTGCTAGTGATAACCGCACAATAATATGAAAACCGAGCAAATCCATCTTTCCACTTCAACACACGATGAATTAATTAGTACCGTTAATGCCGATTTAAGCTACATCTGTACAATCCACATAAATCATCCCCCGGATATAGAAGCGCAGACACATTGGGTGCAAAATATCTATCCTTTTGCTTGAATCTTCTCAATCGTTTCTAGATTAGCGAGAACGGGGTCGTAAATCAGTCCAGTTGGTTGGTAGTTGTAGTATAGCAGTAGCAGCAGCAGCAAATACAAAAATAATTAAGCATCCCACTGACAAGAGTAACGATTTGATAAAGAAGTTGGCCGCGGGGTTTATTTAGGGAAAGGGTTCAGGAAAAAAGGAAAGGGTTTGATGAATGCATCTGGCTAATTCCCTCGGAATGGGGTGGCAAATTAGGCGCGAATAAGTCGCGGTAAATATTTTTAGTTTATATAAAAGGATTAGAGGGGGTGAGTTTATTAATTAGGGCATGTCTTCAGCTTGCTTAACGGTTTTACATACCTGTACCAAATATATTTTTTATTAAATTAACAAGCTTCTTGTTTTTACCTTCACTTATCTATGTGTAAATATACAGCACAAATAATTAAATTTAGGATATCTAAACATATGATATAATAATTTAATGGCTTTCGTGAATCAATATTTTTTATGTTATGTTTGACAATATATTTTTAAGTCGTATGTTTAAATATTAACTACTGTATGTTGTGTAAGTGAATATTTGATTAGTGCGTTGTGTGAAATTTAAATATTGGGAGTACGGTGCTGCGCTATAGTGACAGCGAGTGATCGGATCGGAGGTCACCGGAATAAGGTCAAGCAGGTAACCCGTTTTCCTCGACGACCATTGTTTACGTGGGCACCGGAGCTCTTGTGCAATCACTGAACATTCCTGGAAACCACACATGTGTTACCAGACATCATACACACATTCAACAGCTATATGCCAAAAAAATATTTTAAAAATAAATAAATGAAATAGTTATTTCTTATATTGTTAGCAAAACTAACATTTTTGCATTTTTTATAATAAATTTAATAGCAAATATTTATTCGTAATGTTTACAACATATTATACTCGTATTAGGTTTTTATAATACAAACAAATAATAGTTTATAATATACCAGTAGAAAGATTTGCAATGTCTTAAAAACAACTTATTTATTGATTAAGAATTCAGTACTTTTATGTTTATCAATTATTAATTTAAATAATTGATAATATGCGATAATTATATATTATAATAAGCCAATATAATTAACAAAAACATGTATGATTTTAAACACTTTTAGAAATTTTTGAAGCTTAATTTTTAGGCATCTCAGCATAAAAAGACTATTTATGCATATTCATTCTAGGTAATGTTATATCAAGTAATAAAATTATAAAAAATAACACATTAGTAGGAATAACATTAATATATGATTACCATTTGTTCTATAAAATTTATGTAAGTAAGGCTATAATTTTTGTAGCAAAAACATAAAAAGTGCTCTAGTTAAAACAGGGATTTTGCGTATTATAAGTTTGTACGTAAAACTATACTATTTCTAGGAAATTGTAAAACAAATATTTCTATCGAATCACTGCATGGATTTTACATTATGGGCTCGCCGATGGCTTTAATAATATCTATAATATAAACAATATTGAACAAGGCTGTAAGTTCGTGCTTGTCTCATCATTTCTGGTTTGTGAAAAATGGGTTTTTTCCATTTTTTTCTTATAATGGGCTTTTTGCACAATTTTTGATGTGTTCTGATGTTATTAATAATAAGTTTTTTATGCGACAAGTTGGGTTATGAGCAATATTTTGATGATTTCATTGTCTTTAATGTGTTAAGGCACAATTTTAAATAAATACATTGATTTTATGCAATAAACATAATATATTTTCTGTTCGGTTTTTAATAAATTACACAAAAATTATTAAAAACCAAACAATTGGAATTATTAAGTAATTTTTATTGAATTTTATGTAATAGGTTTTTTGCTTCTTTTTAAAGTTAAGAAAATCTTTGTTTTATATTGAAAAAACTAAGATACTTTTTTTAAATTTCAAAATGTGATTTAGATATTACTTAATGTCACAACAACATAAAAATACTTTTGATAGTTTTAACGAGTGTGGTCCCGTTAAAACTATCACATTGAAGACTAGATTTAAGCAGTTTGTGAACATTGACCTTTGTTATTTATGACTTATAAGTCTCAGGAAATACTGAATTTGAATTGAATATGTGTGCAATGTTTAAAGAATTTTATTAATACATAGTTTTCCGCTTGAATTTAAACATTATATGCAAACTATTAATTATTTTCAACATTTAAAAGCATAGCGTGCGTTTTTTGATAAGTTTATGAAATTGATTTTAATAATTTAATTATTTTGTAAATGAGTTTTTGTTTTTGTGCAAAATATTTGTTTTTAGTATTTTAAACTAGTAGTTATCTACAAGCTTAGCAATGAGGCCGGTAAGTACTTACCGGCCTAGGTTGGTAGCAAATAACAACACCCTTGGTAATGTCAAAAAATTACATCAAACTTTAAACTTTACTCAAATGTGTATTTTGGCATATAATTATTAAATAAGTTATTTTAACTCTAATTTGGTTCAGTCTATACAGATAGTTTAATGTCATCTAAACGCTGTAGAATATCTTTTGCCAATTTTGACTCAAGGAACAGTAGTAGTAAGCTAAAGATAGCAATTCATTATTCTTACATGTAATCTTACATATTTTTTGTGTGAGCAATATTTTCCGACGCTAAAATTACTTTTTTTAGAGTAAATAATTTTTTAATTAGCTCCCGAATTAAAGTTTTTGAAGCATTCTTTTTGTAACCTTTTTTTTTAGAGGAGTGGTGGTTCAAGTTTGACTGCTTTTTTGAGTACCTGGTTAAAAATTTAAAAGAAATAAACAAATTTTTATTTACTACATTTTTTTTAAGGGTGTTTGTACGACTTGATGTTTTTTTACTTTTGAAGAGTATTATTACTTTGGATCAACAAAGCTAGCAGAAAATATTGCTTTGTCTGTAAAGGTATTCCTCAACTCTGCAGCAACCAAACACGATTTTTTTATTTAACACGGATTATGTGACCAAGTACATTGATCAGTTGGGTTTAGGTTGTCTACATTGCATATGAATAATTTGAGAATGCTGCACCTTAGTAGATTGCTTGATGTTTATTGCAAGTAGGCCTTGCTTTTGCAAAACGCAGTTTGACGTTTGCATAGTATAGTTTGACATTTTTAATAACATTATTTTTAACATCAGTTGACGTTAATTTTACTTTTTGGCATTAAAATCCTACACAGAGCTACTATATAAAGTTGATTCAAAAATTTGATAATTATTGCCAGAATTTGCTAAAGATAAATTTAAAAAAAGTTCTTTAAAGTTGGTTGTGTTGTAAGCAAATATTGATGCAATGCACAAATTTACAAAACGCATTTGTTATGGGTTTCATTTAATAATTCTATATACATTTAGCATAATTTTACAATTACTCAAAAAAAGTTTGTGTTGATTTGTTAAAATAATTGCTTGAGAAATACAATTTTGCAACGTCAAAAACATTGACAATGTTACTGGTGATGAATTTTGGATATTACCAGAAAATTGACAACAATCGACTGTATGGGTTTTTCAAAATGAGTCAAATTAAAACATTTTAAAATCATGACTAACAACTTTTGTTTAGTTTATTATCATAGTTAATATGACGGCATTTGTCATCTTTGCTTAACTTTTCAGATATCTTGAAGTTTTATTGTTTTCACATTCAAGGCAGCTGCTGACAAGCAAGACGTTTTTGTGCAACATTTTTGAAAGCGTTTTTATTTTATGTTCCTGAGTAGAAAGCACAAAATCTAAAAGTAAATCCTTTTGATAAATTCAAATTTGGCACCAAATTTAAAACATAAAATTTACGAGTATTTATTAAATTTTTTTGTATACCACAATATTACAATAGACCAACCCTAAATACAATTTAAAAAATTTGTAAAAAACCTTTTGATCAAACTTTGCTTTTTTTGCCCACAATTAAAAAAATTTATAAAATACAAATCAAAGAAATGTCTGATTAAGATGATACTTCCTATATTTTATATTTTTTGTTGCAACCAAGTTTTCTGTAAAAAATATTTTTTATGACTAACAAAAGCGACGCGGTTGTACAGTGGAAGATGCCTTTTTGCGTGTGCTTACATAAAACGCACTTCAAACCGCAAGAAACTTTTAATCTTTGCATGCATTTTACATGCACAAGGGACGTTCTGTCGGGTTTCTGAGCCAAAGGTGGAATTGCTATTTTTCTGAGAGAAAGTTTGCCGTTAACGAAGATAACCTTTAACTAGAAATCTTGGCGATGGCAATCCGGTTTACGTTCTAATAAAATCTACAATTTGCAATACTGGTTTTCTCACACATTTCGGAGGTAAGAGGACCCATTTTTTGGTAATTGATTTGTCTATACTCTCATTACGTCTACCCACATGTTTAACGTGGCAGGTATTAGAGGACTTTTACGGGTCTATTGGTTCTTTGGTGGAACGACGATATTCGTGTAGCTGTGTTAAAGAAAAAGAAAGATAGTTGTTTGAAAAGAAAACATGATTGCTTTAAAAAAAAGCGCGCAATTGCCGCAGAACTTATGAACTCACAATCATGTAAGAGTTTTTTGTCAACAATTGACAAAGACTGGTAAAAGGTGGAAGCAGAAGTATTTTTTTAAGTGGCCCCGATTCTAATCGTCGACGGACGCAAATATACTAAAACGGTAACAATTGCAACTCTCAAAATTAAAATAAAGAATTTCTGTTTTAAAACAAACAATTAGAAACTCTGTTCCTTATTAGAGTTGGAAATAGCTACCAACTGCATAGAGACTTCTTCTGCATCAGAACTGAGCAAATGTGGAAGCAGCAAAAAGTCTTTAGGTAAACAACGGGTGGGTTTTAGACAATATCACAATACCTTTGCGCCTTCTTACAAAGAAATCATCTTATAGCGATGTTTTTTAACCTATAGAAAGCGTATGACAAAATTTAGCGTTACTGAATTTTGGAGGACCGATTGTCAATTTTTTTTGAATCTCTTATGCGAGATTAAAAACTTAAAGTAAGGGAACCATAACTTAAAAACATTATGTGTAAAGAACTGTGTTTCTTAATTGTCGACAATTAGCGTGACAATTTTGCGGTTTTGGTTGTTACACTTATTTATAAATGCCTGTAAGTTAACGATTTGTTGATCTACTAGGTTGGAGATACCATACAGCCATAACAATTAAATTCTAGATCACTATAGATAAAATAGACAAGGAGGTTTTTCTACAACTAAAACTTCAAAAGACTTTACCGAGACCTCGCTTTAATATTGCGAGTTTTAAAAATTACGTGTATTAAAACAGTCCGTTTCTTAAATCTTGTCATTGATAAGACTTTTTTCTTTTAGGCACATATTGATAAATTAATAACAAACTGCAAAAAAGCTTTAAACATGATCAAGTGTTTGGCGAACATTAACTGGGGTGCGGAGAAAAGTACTGTTGCGGTTGTACAACGCTTTGGTTCTGTCTAAGATTGACAAGAGTTAAACGGTGTACTCATCCGCCCAAAGCCCTAGACGCAATCCACAACGGAAGCATCAAATACGCCACAAAAGAATTTTTGGCAAGCACTGAGTTTTTGTTGCGAGCCAGATGTACACCCAACAACCGCTCGAAGCAGTTACTTTGTACTAACCTATGTGTTGCGATGCAAGCATAAAACGACTCATATTTATTTCGAAGCGCAAGAAACAAAGTTGTTGCCAACTACCCAAAGTCTTTGTGGTTGTATGCGGACGGTTTTACAATAGACCAAAGCAGAGAATGGAAAATGCCTTTGACACAGTCTATTTATGGTCTCTCTCTAAAGAGGTCTTTGTATACAACGCAGAATTATATGCATTTCATAAAACCCTGCTAAATTGTGAGAACTCATCTCACAGATATAAAGAAAGCTAAAAGAGTATTTTGGAAAAGATTTTGTACTAGAGACATTCCTGCTAAGAATAGGCAAGAAATACGTTTAAACCAGCAGTTTTCCAGGAGCTGATGTTAGAATTTTGCGGTCGCATCCGGTACCATACTTGTGGTTTAAGTTTAAGTTTATTAAATGTACTATAAACATATAAAAAACTATTAAGTTACATGTTGCAGTTTTAGAAGATCATCAGTCAATTCTGAAAGGTGCACAGTCATGAGTAGAAGTTTTTGAAAAAATAACAAAAAATAATGCACGATGCCCGAGTATTTTTGATTGTGACAATGCAAGCTAGTATTATGCGTTTTGGCCGTAAATGAACTGCACTAAAAACTATTACATGGCCACTAATTATGTATTAGATAAAACTAAAGTTTGAATAGATAAATGGCATAACTGTTTAAAAAAGTTTTACTGAAATTGAGGATTAAATCTGTGACAATTTTGCACGAAGTTTAAGTTAAATGAGTCTGTGGGAATAAAAATGTTTAAATTTTAAATTATTTTTTTAGACCAATAATTTTGTGTTAAGATTTGAGGTGCCTTGACTCTACTAGGCTTTTCTCTAGTTTTTATTTAATAAATCTAGGCCAAAGAAAAGTGCTAGGAAGTTACTAAATTTGGCAAACGGCACAGACCAGCATTACGACTACTATTGCAGTTACAATAATGTGAAAGCAATTATTTAGGCATTGCAATGGCAATACGGTGCTGGTAACTTTTGGAGTTGTTAGTTTTTTCTAATTCAGATTGGTTAAAAAGTTTATTTGTTGATGTAAATTTTTTTTTAGTCACTAAAAGGCGATTTTTGGCTTTAATTAGTTTTATTGACTGCACGTAAAAAAGTTCATCCGTAGACTTAATTTCGGTAGGCACTTATGGCAGTGGCATCGCGCTTCTTTGATTGTCTGATATTGAACTCCCTTTACGGTAAAGTGAGACGACCATCTAATGTGGAAAATCTACAGAACCTTAAAGAACAGGCCGGTTCTTATTCCAGCTATTTGTGGCAAAAATAGGGTACATTACACGATTAACGGAAAGGTCAAAACATTTACGGACAGTTGAACGGGTGTTAGGAAAATCCTGAAAGCCGTTAACGACGCCGCGCCGCTGCAAATTGTTAGATTGTCTCAAATTCAAAAGATAATTAACAGCCGAAAAACTCCATCTGCTAATGGTTTTGACGGGATCCCCAGTAGAGCGTGCAAAAGGTTCTTGCAAAGACGATAATAGTTCTTACCAACATTGCCAATGCGATTCTTTGTACCGGGCATTTTCCTACGATTTGGAAAAGCTCAATCGTAATCAACATCCCAAAACCTGGAGAAGACCGGCGGTTTCCTTAAAACTACCGGCTAATTAGCTTACTATGCACCTTGAGTAAGGTCATAGAAAAGGTTATTTTAAACATAATTCAGGATTACGTTTATTCTTACAATCTACTTCCTTCTCACCAGCACGGATTTTGATGAAATCAACATTCTGCGGTTCACCAGCTAAATCGAGTTACAAACATCATCGTAGAGGGTTTTAAGTTTAAAAAGGCCACAGAGATGGTCTTTTTTGACTTGAAAAAGCCTTTGACAAAGTCTGGCATAAAAATCTTCTTTACAAACTCTACAGTCAAAACTTTGATCTGCATCTTATAAGGCTGATAGCTTTATATTTAAACCGCAGAACCTTGACTGTTAAAATTTAAGAACACATTTTTTTCACACGCAATACTGCAAGGGTTTCTTAAGGCTTTAATCTCGCTCCAGTCCTTTTTAACCTCTTTGTTGCGGACGTGCCTTTGGGATGGACACAGCGCTTCTCTACTCGTCAAGGTTGCCTATGGTGGTCACTTTCTGGCTACAAAAAACTACCACCAATCTAGAATGCTGGTTCAATGACTGGCAAGTCAAAGTAAATCCGGAGAAAAGCAAAGCCGTTTACTTTACATGGCGACGGAACGCCCTTTACAAGAATTTTTGCATCAACGACGTTTCCATTCCGTAGTCCGATTCTGTAAATATTTGGGGATAACCTTGGAGAAGGGGCTTACGTACAAGTTGCACATGCAGTCAATTCTTCATAAAGCTAAAACGGCAAAAAATCTGTTAGTTACGATGCTGCGGCGCTGGTTTTTGTCTTTGTAGTATATCAAACAAAAGGTGACTATGGGCCAAACTGACTCTAATTTTTGGGAAACTCACCAGGGAAAGTTTAGTCGGTAGGCACCTTCCTCGTGAGAGTGAACCCGACAAATTAAATCTTTATTAAATAAATGTCTTCATGTAGTATATGATACAGTATCTTTGTTCATGTCTAAGCATCTTTGTGATTTAATTTATTAACTTAATCTTTATCTATTAGTTTAAGGAGTTTGCTTAAAATTTTGTTTTGTCTTACTGCTTTTTTGTTTTTTGATGTTTTTTAAAGCATATTAAACTTTTTCCTTTATTGTGATTGGTCTTTCTGTGGTATTTTGATTGGTATTTCTATTTCTTGTATCTTAAAACAGTTCTTGTATATATTCTATCGTTACAGGTAATAAATTTTGTATGTATGCGTATGAGCCTGAATGTAAACACAGGTTGATTGTATTTTGCCGTGCTTTTATTTTTTATTTTTGGTTTTTAGGACTTATATTTTAGTTTTATTTAGTAAACCCTTTAATTGAGAGAATGAATGAAATAACAAAAATCTGCCATAAGAAAGCACTAAAATAAAAATTGGCAAAATATAAAAGTATTTAAAAAAAACAAAATCCAGTCAAAAACAGTTAAAAACTACAAAACTCTTTTCATAAAATGTCAAAAATTGCCAAATCTGGTTTGAGGTGTAAAAATCTAAGTTTAAAAAGTCAAAAATATTTAGAAAAAATAACAAAATCTAGCATAAACTATTAAAAAATCAAAAGTTTAGTTATAAAATTTCAAAAAATTGTCAGAAAGCACTAAAATCCACCTCTAAACTGTGAAAAATGTAAAAAAAGTCATGAAATTATTAATTAAAAATCCGGCTTTAAAATATAAAAAGTAATTTTAGTAAAAAAAAATCTGTTGAAATGTGCAAAATCCAACTATGAAATTTGAGTATGGATTCGCAGTATCTGGCTTATTCAAACCTTTATATTTAATGTAATTATGGTTACATGCACATTAATTTTGCATTAGACTAATGTCCTAAACAAAACTGCAAAAATTTCTGAAAGACAAAGAAACTCTGTTGCATCTGCTAAACAAGTGGGAAGCTTACAATTTGCAAAGTAGTACCTTCTTCAGCAAACACAATCAAAGAAAAACTTAAGTGCAGTTTTTTGACAAAAAAAGTTAGACTTAATTGTTTAAAAATGTTCTGATCAAACTTTTTTTAATATAGGCGTTTCACTCAACTAAAGGTTTTTTTGTTTTGTTTAATTTGAAGTCTAGGACAGAGTGCAGTGTTGCCAACCCTTATACACAGGTCTCTAAGGTGACTTAGTTTTTATCATGTTTTATTACGTTTTTTTTTGTTGTTAAAAGTGTGGAGCTTTTTTAGTAACTAAATAGTTAGTTTTGGTTTCGATTAGTTTAATTGAAAGTGCACGGACATAACTTATGAAGAAAACCTAACCTACAAAACTGTTCATGGGGTACTGCTACTATAAAACTTAGATTTAATACTGGACATAAAAGTTGAATTTTTAAAGGGCAAAATCTATAAAAAGTTATCATTAATGTTGGACTATTAAACTAAACAAGTTTTTCAAACTTAAACGCTATACTACTTTTAAACCAATGAACGTAGTTAGAATGTTTGAGCTTTACCTTTTATATTTTTTTTTTTAATTTGGACTTAATCTATCATATTGTATTTTTAAAAAAAATACAAAACTGGCCAAAAACAATTGAATTTTTTTATTTTTTTATGACTTGTCAAAACTAATAAAACATTATAAAACTGCCAAAAAGCACCAAAATCCAAACATCAACTGTAGAAAAGTGAAAAATTTTATGAAATTTCAAAAATAGCAAAATCTAGCTTTGAATTATTAAAATATTCTTAGAAAGCACCAAAATCTGCTCATAAAACTAAAAAATGTATTTATCAAATGTCAAAAATAGCAAAATCTGTCTATAAAATTTGTAAAATCTGGTCATAAACTGCATATTTTTTCTCTACAAAAATTGATTTAATCATCATATATTAAAAAAGGTAAAAACGTTCCTGCCATAAACTGTTAAAAAGTGCTAAATTATATTTATAAAAGTAAAACTAACTAACTGCAATTATAAAACATTAAAAACACTTCAGATAAGATCAAAATTTGGACAATAACGGTTTACAAGTGCAAAATTGTCTTTATTAAGTACCAAAAATTTTTAAATTTGGTCTAGAAACTGTTGAAAAATGTACTGTTTTTAAATATTTCATAATCTGCAAAATCCGGCTTTGAAATATCAAAATATTGTTAGAAAGCACCAAAATCTGGTCATAAAAATATAAAATTTTATTTACAAAAGCAGAATTATGCTATAAAATATCAAAACCTGGCTATAAACTGTCAAAAATAACTAAATGCGGTCATAAAACGTTAAAAAAAACAACCAACATTTGAACATAAATTATTGAAAAAAGTAAACATTTTTAAAAAAACTTGAAAACTTTAAAATCTGGCTATAAAATATCAAAATATTGTTAAAAAGCACCAAATTGTAACCATAAAACTGATAAAATTGTAATATTCTATTTAAAAATTGACAAAAATAGAAAAATCCGGCCTAAAACTGTTGAAAAATGGAAAATTATTTCATAAAAATTTATTAAAAATAAAATCCGGCTATAAAATATCATCATATTATTAAAAAGAAGCAAAATTTTACTACAAATTGTCAAAAAATGCAAAATCCGATCTTGAAACATTAAAATATTTTTAGAAAGCACTAAAATCCGATCATAAACTGAAATGTAATTTAAAAACAGCAAAATTCAGCTATAAATTTTAAAGATGTTCTTAGAAAAGGCAACGTTTTGGTAATAAAAATAAAAAATAGCAAAACCTGCCAATAAATTATTAAAATATTTTTAGAATTAGCAAAATCTTGCTATAAAGTACAACCAAATCACCAAAATTTGGTCATAAACTGTTAAAAAAGCAAATTAAAAATATTAAGTATAACAAATTTTGTCTTAAAATATAAAAAAATGTCAAAACAGCTAAATTTGGGCTTAAAATTTTAAGCAATTTTTAAAAAACACAAAGTTCTTGTCATAAGCTAATAATAATAATAATAATAATAATAATAATACTTTATTCACGGTATAATCTTACCATTTACATCTACATCAAATATACATAAACAATGATGTTTTACAATACAAAAATAAAGAATACAAATATACCATTCATAAAAGCGCACATATTAGACATTAGTCAGCATGACTTAGCTAACTTCTAAACGTAGATTTAGAGACACAAAATACATTAATATCAGTTGGTAAATTATTTGCAAATCTACACATTCTACCGAGTCGATTGTTGAAACCATAATTAGTAGAATGAGTAGACTCGCGAAATAAAGAAGAATGTCTGCTATGTCTATTATTAGGTGCTACATGGAATGGAAGAGTACCAAGTAGCTCCGGACAATCAATCTCAGACATAATTAAATTACGCAAGAACGACAAATCAGTTCTTTTGCGGCGAATCTTCAATGGCGGTAGATTGTACAATAAAGCAATGTAGCAGTAATCATAATTTACAGATAATATGCCGGATTTATAAGACAATAAACGACAATTTTTTTTTTTTTGAATTTGTTTAATACTACGGTTATGAATTTCATAAACAGGACTCCAAACTGACGGAGCATACTCTAAATGCGAACGCACCAAAGCACAATATAAAAGTTTAAGTGTACTGGCTGATAAATACGCGGACATTCTATATACAAATCCTAACATTTTTATGGCACGATTGCACATGATGTTTATATGTTCAACAAATGTAAGTTTATGATCAAAAATAACTCCTAAATCTTTTATTTGTGTGACTTTGTTTAACACTTTAGTGTCAATTATATAGTTTAAAGAAATTTTACTTAAAGTTCTATGGAAACTTATTGAAAAACATTTATCAGCATTAAAAAATAATTTATTAATAAAGCACCAAGTATTTATAGAATCCAAGTTCAGTTGTAAAAGATGGCAGTCATTGAGAGATGATATTCTTCTATACATTTTTAAATCATCCGCAAATAAAAGAAATGACGATGAATTGATATACTGTGGGATATCATTAATGAAAAGCAAAAATAAAATTGGTCCACGATGAGATCCTTGAGGAACACCAGATGAAACAAGAATGGGCTGTGACAAAAAGTTATTAATTTTTACACACTGCGTGCGATTTTTCAAAAAGCTGAATAACCAGGAAGTCTCATCATGATGAAATCCCAGAGCACTGAGCTTGGCAATCAAAATATTATGACTCACACGATCAAACGCCTTTGAAAAATCGGTGTAGATTGAGTCAACTTGTACTTTAGATTCAAATGCATTTAAAATATCATTTTCATAACAAAGTAAATGAGTAATTGTGGAACGCCCTTCACGAAATCCATGCTGCTCTTCTATTAAGATGCTTTTGCACATCCATTGCAACTGACTAGTTACAATTTTATCGAACAATTTAGGTATAGCAGATTGAATGCAAATGCCTCTATAGTTAGTGATATTCTCTTTGGCTCCAGATTTAAACAAAGGCGTAATATAGCTATGTTTCCATATTTGAGGAAATTTAGTTTCATTCAATAGAGCATTGAAAAGTAAGTGCAATGGCTTTGCAATAGAATAAATGCACTTTTTTAACAGTAAAGAGGGAATGCCGTCGGGTCCAACACTTAAATTACATTTAAGGTTTTCAATTCCCTTAAAAACATTGCACAAACTAATAGAAAATTTTGAATGTATTACGTTATTATTAAAATTAAACAATGGAGTTGGATGAGTTTCGTTATCATAGACTGAAGAAAAAAAATCTGCAAAATTTGTTACAAAGTCGTTCCCATTATTACAAGTTTGATCTTTATAATGCATTGTGGCTGGAAAACCATTAGTTTTTTTGTTCTCATTAACAAATCTCCAAAAATGTTTTGGATTATTTTGAATTTTACTTTCAGTTTGTAAAATATATTGCTCGTATTGATGAGCACTGAGATTTTTGCACGTAGTACAAATAGATTAGAATTCATTATAGTCCGACAATAGTTTTGAAGATTTATAACGTTTGTGTATAGTTTTCTTGAGTTTAGTAAGTGATATCAATTCTTTGTTGAACCAAATAGGAAAATTGCTTTCACGCCACAGTTTTTTAGGGACAAAACATTCAATAACATAATCGATTACAGAGTAAAATACATCAAGACACATATCAATATCACAGTTATAAAATAGTGCAGTCCAATCAACATTCAACAAATAATTATTGATTGCGTTGTAGTCGGCAAATTTAAAATCATTAAAAACATAATTACAATTTAAAATATCACAGGTAGTATCACATTTTATAGTTAACAAATACGCAGTATGGTGTTGGCTTAAATTTAACAAAACATCTACAGCTTCTATCACAGAAATATCACGATCGTTAGTAAAACATAAATCTAAAAACACACCCTCACTATTAGGAATAGAAATGCATTGTACGCAGTTTAAGAACCCAAATGAATTAGCTACTAAATGAGCAGGGTAACTATCATTACAAATTACTCCTATACCTAAATCATCGTTAACCCAAGAGGCTGCAGGTAGATTGTAATCGCCCAATAAAACTAGTTTACTGCTTGGAAACTCGTCGGCAATAGATTCGACGGAATAACAATGGTCAAGATATTTGTCACTAGTTGAATTAGGTGGTAAATATACCGCACAAATTATATAAGACACAAGATTAAACTTAACAACTACAAACAAATGTTCAACACTAATAAACGTGGGGTAAAGTAATACAGATTTGAGGTGAGTTTTGATAGCAATTAAAACACCACCTCCGCTTTGTTTAGGGCTTGTAAGGGCCGAGCTATCACACCTAAATAAATGATAGCCTTTTAGATTTAATTCAGAGTCACTGATGTCTGTAGAAAGCCAGGTTTCAGTGATAACAATCACATCGTATTCTGATACGGCTACAGCTAGCAAGAGTTTTTTGAGTTTAGTTTTTAAACCCCCGACGTTCTGGTAGTAGATGGAGAAGCCGTTATCATTCCTGAAGATGGGTCCAAGCTGTTGACAGGATTCTGGCTCCGAAAATCCATTGGAGATGAAGCAGGAACATTTTGTGAACGACCATAACTCACAAATTTTTTGACAGCAATGTTAGCTGGCCAAAAGTCTTTGCAAATAATAGCTCGAACATGGTCGGCTGGAACCGAGACTTTAAAGCTACTGTAGCTTCCAGATTGTACAACTAGATCTACAGCGTCGATTGATATATCGGGGTATTTCAATTTAATGTAGTTAATAACATCGAATTTTTTAGTTCCGCGTTTAAGTTTTAAGACATGTATATAAGAGTTTGGCACATATGCCTGCAACTTATTGTTATTTGCACCACAACCAAAAATTGTTGGGGTTTTAGGTTGAACTTTCTGTTTAGGTTTTGTTTGAGCAGTAAGGGTTGCAAAAGAAGAAGAAGAATTATTAATTACAGAATTAATTGCAGATGGAAGCAATTGAATTTCCTCATTAATAGTTGATGTAACTACACAAGGCATAGATTCTTGAATACGAGTTTTGTATTCAAGTATTACCTTATCTTTGTCTGCAATCTTCTCTTCAAGATACAATACTTTATCTAATAGCAATTTATTGTTAGACCGAACTTCATCTAACAAAACTTGATACAGTACGATAGTCTCTTTATAAAGCCTGGGAAGTTCGGAATCGTCAAGTTCAAATGACGTACCACAGTGACATTTTTTCTGGCGAATGGCACAACTGTTATGAAATATAATTCCACAACTAGTACATGTTACGCCAGATTGTGCAACACTTTTGCATTTGCACGCTTGACCGGACATAATAAATTAAAATTTAAAATATAAAAATTTAACTATAAAAGTGATTAAATATTTAGGAATCAAAAATAATACAAGGATGATACAAGGATACACAATTCACACCGGTACGGTCCTTCACCTGGTGACTAACTACAAAACAAACAAAAGCAGACCACGGTTGGGATAACACAAGAAAACAAAGGAGTGTTTAAAACAAGCTTAAAATATAAAATCACAAATTAAAATTTAAAATCACAGATTAAAAGAAAGCAAGTTACGCCACTGGTAAGAATATTGGTTTGCGCTGCGCGGATGAGAATGCGCGAGCGGCGGCTATAAATTTAGGTTAAGTTTTAATAAACAAACTTTACTATAAATTTACTGAATATTGATTAAGACAGATAGCACAAACAATCACAAATATAATTACCAGTACGTTAGGTAAAACTTCACAATTAAAAACACTTATAAACACTTAAAATTGAAAGAGTAAAATATCACAACTCAGTGCAGTGCAGGTAATAAAGTAAAAGGTGTAAAAATCTAGCTTTAATGTCAAAAATATTGTAAAAAAAAAACAAAATCTAGCATAAACTTTTGGAAAATGCAAAATCCGCCAATAAAATTTTAAACAATCGTCAGAAGGCAAAAAATTCCTGTCATAAACTGTTAAAAAGTGTAAAAAAGTAGCTTTAAAATGTCAAAAATATTGTAAGAAAAAACTAAAACAAGAAAATTGAAAAATGCAAAATCCGCCAATAAAATTTTAAATAATTGTTAAAGTCAAAAAAATTCAACTATAAACTGTAAAAAGTGTAAAAAGAATTATGAAATTTAAAAGAAATAGCAAAATTTGGCTTTAAAATGTTATAAAAAAAGTACAAAATCTGGTCAGAAATTTGAAATCATTGTCAGAATGCATCGAAATTTTCTTAAAACTCTTAAAAAGTGTATTTTTTATGAAATTTCAAAAATAGTAAAATCTTACTATAAAATAATAAAAAAAATTGTCAAGAAGAACCAAAATCCAATCAAAACTTTCAAAACATGCCAAATTCTATTCTCAAAATGTCAAAAATAAGAAAATATGGTTTCCAAGATTTGAAATAGACCTCCAGAAAGCACTGTATGCTTGAGAAACATTCAGCATTGCAGACATAACAGAAAACCAAAGTGCAAAAACGCATACTTTTAACTATAGATTCCAACACAAAAAACTGACTAACTAAAAATTCAAACAAAAGTTTTTTTTTGTTGTAAATAAGCTAATGTTTAAATTTATTAATTAATTATATAGTGTTCATTTTACATACAAGATTAATTTTAAGATTTTTTTGTAATAGTATTTAGAAACTTTGACTAGTTATTGACTAATGGATTTATACAGAATCTTAGGAGAAATAATGTAAAAGTGTTTTCTTAATCGTTTTGTATATAAAAGCAAGCAATCCTTTTGTTAATTATCCTGGAAGGATGCTAATTATAATATACTAAAAGGACAGGATAATTTGAAGAAAATAACCGTTAGGGCCTAATAATTCCAGGCATAATCCCTCCGGAAACTAGGAAATAAACGAGTGTGTCTCCTAAAATATTCCGGGACTAAATTGATAACGCGATTAAAACGGAACGGGGCATCGGGATTAGCCCGATGAACCGGATGGGGCAGAGAAATTCGCGGCGACAAACCCCCGAACCCCTAATCAGAGAGACATCTTGTCTCCGGCTATTAACTTATATAGCGGTATCAATTCCGGCTCTGGTAGTTGCTGATCCCCGCGAGACTCTCTTTTCTTTTCCTTTAATTTTATCGTCGACGCGACGGGGTGGAATTAAGTCTCGGATAAGACTCGCGCTTTCCTCCTATGTGTACAAGAAAAATCGATTTTTTCTAATTCCTCCTTTTCACCGAGACTGTTCGGTTCGGGCCCCGATAACTGATTTTATTGCCCCCCGCGAATTAAACTCATTTTATGTTTTGCCTCGGATGCAATCGAAACAGATTCGGTTGGGATCTCTCCGGGCGCGCAAACGTTATCTGGCTATAAATTAATTCGCTTGTAGTTCAGGGGGAACGATAGCACGGATTTTTAATAGTTTCCAGACACACTGGAACCCTCATTGTAAAAGGGATTATAAAAACGATTGCGCAACTTTATAATCTATACCAATTATCTTTTCGAAATTAGAGAATTATTGCTGTTCATTCTTGAATTCATGACTTACACACATTGTAATGTAATGTAAACTGCATTAAGATCAATAAATAACATGATCGCAGCGCAGCTACTTTTTTATGTAAATCTTTTATTAATTCTGTGTTTAATTTGAGTAATCAATGCTAGACTTTGACAAAGCAAACTTTTTGACTGGTTATAACATTTGATCACTTCTGCAGGTCTCCACAGCTATAAATCATTTATTAAATAGATTTGTAGAGCAAAGTTACTGTTAATCAATTTCTAACACTTAGAAAAATGTTGACTTTGTCTACCGGACTAGACCATTGCATATACCATGGCTGGCAACTCTACATTGAAAGACGGCATCAACAACACAATTTAGGACGTTTGAAAAACTTCAAATTCAAATCAAACAAATAACACTAACACCGATTTCAGAAACGGTACCATTGTGAGTTACGTGGAATCTGACACATATGGGGAACTAAACTACATACTTCATAAAATTTACAAACTCATGCAACCCTTAGGAGTTAATTGACTCTCACTGATTTTGGGGGTTTGAAACATAAGTAACTAAAAGTCTTTTAAACTTATTGAATCTCAAAAATATCAACTTTTATGAACATTACTACTAGACTTCTTCTAATAGTCCTTAAGATCGATACTTTAACATAGTTTCGAATACTCAGAATGTTTTTAATAACTGTGAATGTAACTGTGTCAAGATACAAAAGGTCTAAATAAACTTAAATTTCTTACTGTTTTAATATTTGTGCTGTTAACTACACAAGTATTAATAGATAGTGGCTTCTATTATTTGTTAGATTTGAATTCAATTTAAAAATGTTAATAGACTATTGTTGTTCTGGTGTATTGATATGTAAAACTGAAATAGAAACAAATCAAAGTAGAATATAGAGATAGGGTTGCGTGGCGATGGGGATCTGATATCCCGCAGGGTTGGTAGTAAAGCAGCCCCCGCATTATCACTTACAATGAAAGTTTTATGAAGACATCGATTTATCAAGTGACGGGCGTAATAAACTGGCATATCTGAGATGTGACGGGCCCATTGATTTATCTCCGTTCCGGTGAAATATGTGGCGGATCGCGTCACGTCTACCCTCTCCCCCCGCAGCAGGCACATGCACATCCCCTCCACGCTCTTAATCAAGATATATCCGACCTTGGAGCGACGTGAGATATTACCCCGGGTACATATCTTCTTTATAACCGTTATTTAGTATTTATACAGAGCGTTTATGTTATTGCAAGTTTATAGCGCAGTTACTAGATATACTGCCGCCCCGAGATATATACTTGATTTTAATATATCGCTGATACATCCGTAAACATCTTAGTTGGGATCAAATTTATTTATATGAAATATTAATAATTCCCAGGCTTCTTCCTGATAAAAATTCAAAGCATAAATTATCCCTGTAGACGAATTAACGCTTTACATACACATTATGCTTATTAATTGATCGTTAAATTCCAGCAACTTGTAGCCGTTGCATACCTAGACACAGCCACCGGATTCCGTTTACCACTAATTAAAAAATCATCAACCGTTCCTGCTTTTTGTTTTTTTGTTCTTTCAGCTACATTATAATTCAGCAATAGGGAAATAATATAGCGTCATATATATTCCAACTAGATGACGTTCCGCAATTTAATGTACAGCTTGTTAATTAATTAATTTTAATTAATTGTAAAGACTTCTGGAAATATTTAGCTTCAACTGATTTCACATCGATAAGACTGATTTGTCTGTGCAATTATTATGTGTATAACATCAAAAATATCATATTTCTCACAAAAATTAAGAAAATATTTTTATCATTTTGTAGATAGTAATAGAAAAATTTCTAAATTTAAGAATTCTATTATACCTGTCGTTAAACAAAAGGTTTATTGTGGTATCACAGAAGTCTATTAAGTTGTAGGTTATTAATTACTAAATTAATTGACTTAATTGATATCTTGACAGAAATGTTTATGGCATAATTTGTCCGAATCTATTCAGGAACTCTTTTATATTGTTGCAGATTCTAGTCTGAGTATGGAACCGAGGAAAGCTTGCTATCTCAGTAGAAAATCTAGTTTGCATCCCGGTGATGATGATAAAGTTGTTGGAACCTGCTTCTTGACCTAAAAGGTGCAAGAATCAGACAAAAGAATGGTTGTTTATTGCTTATGGTTAACTAAATTTGTATGTCTTTAAATTTTTGATAGTAAGCAATTTTGCCTGTTCTTTGTTTGCTGAGATTGGTCAAATCTAAAGAAGAACGTAGTTGACGTTTATAGTCTAAAGGTCCTGCTTAGTGCAATAATTGTCTTACAAATAAAACCGTATCTTTTAGTTTTCTAACTAATCTGATGGTGTTTTCTGTTGCTAGCAGCAGTTGGTAGCAGGTTGCTAAAGCTTGTTAGAGTAAACAGTATTGCGGTGCTAAAATTGAGTCGGCTGTTGATGAGTGACAAATTACAAAATTGTTGTTGGAAATTTTGTTTTTTTCTTTTGTTTGTGGTTTGAAAAAAAGAAGCCGTTGCAAGTTAACATTACTAAAAATTAACTATGTTGAATGGTCATGCAATTTAATTTAGATTTTTGCTGCGTCTAAAACATATTTTCGCTTTTAAGTAATAGTTTGAAAGCTGTGACAATGTTTTGGGCTTTACATTAATAAACTTTAAAACCTATTTAAAAGTTTTTTGGTTTATTAGATAAAAGTAAGGTTATACTAAAGTTAAAATGTAAAATTACCTCAATAAAGTGCTTTTAAAATTTGACTTCTTAGAAAATTCTTTTAGGCACTTGGTTTTCTTCAACATAATTTTTCTGGATTGGGAACTTAAGAATAAGGGTCGAATTCATCATTTGAAAAAGAATTCTTAACAACAAAATTTCTATTGTGAAATACCTGGAAGTTTGAGACCGTAAGGCTTTTCTGATTGGAACAAAATCATTTGGAAAAAGGTTGGTTAAGAGGTTCTATAGAGTGAGAGGTGGGAGTGTGGAATGAGTCACTTTGTATTTTAGGTAATCAACATATTTATTGGTTCTCTATATCTCGAGCATACTTCTTTGTCTTTGGGTCAAAGTACTTAAGATGGGTGTTAGTTGCTGTTCTCTAGGCTGAAGACGCTAAAATAATTTGGCGTCTGACTATAGAAGTGTACATTTGGATTTTATTCCTGAGATGTTTTTCTGCCAATTAACTGAAACTAGAAGAATTTTTGTCTGGTTTTCTCTTTAACTGTTCGTCTTTTATCAAAAGTAATACCAAATTACTAAGCAGTGTCAGACCAGCGTTGAAGATTGGTGTGTCGTCTGAAAAAATGTCAACTATAAACAAGTTTAATAGTAGAGGTGAGAGAATGAAATCTTAAAGAAACAAAATTTGCCAAGAGGTAAAAAAATAGTAGCTTGACTGCCAAAGTTTTGATATGAAGACTTCTAGGGCGATGTAAAATGGCTATAAAAAAAAGTTGTCTGCTTTATAAAACAAAAGAAAAATTTAAATATGTGCAGTTTTAAAGTAAACTTTTGTTAGACTTTGTCAAAACTTTTTTTACGTCAAAAAAAACTCTTTTTGTAATTCTCTCAACATAAAACTGTTGATAGTGTGATTAGTCATACGGTTTAGTTGGTAAACTACAAACTATTTTTGTTGAAACTCATGTTGGTGAACAAAAAAAAAATGATAGTTTTTATGTGATCTTGGATTATGTTGATGAGTCTTTGTACCTTACTTAAAGTGCATAGCATACTGTTTGATTATTAGTTGTTTTGAGGAACCTTCCGGTGCTTTTCAGGTTTTTTCAAAAATGTTTACTTCATGTAAGAATTACATTCTTCTTTGTGCGACTAAAATTTCTCCTATTTGTCTATTTTTTTTTTCTTATCCAGACTCTGTTGTTGTTGACTGTAGGTTGTCTTTCTACCTCTTTGGCTATCTTCCAACTGGTCTCCTGGTATACGGTTTGTTATTTTTGCATATGTTTGCTATGTTATCTGACTCATCCTATCTACTTGTTCAATTCATTTCCTCTTCCTCACCTTTATCTATTTGTTGACGTCTTGTATGTTGCATTGCTTTCGTATTTGTTTGTTTGTTTGTCTGTCTCTTAGTGACACTTCCTATGATTGGTCTTAGGGTTTTTATCTCCACATTATTGATTTTCTGTTTTGTTGTTTTTGGGTCTGCTCTTGTATGTTAAGATAGGCCTCACCGCTGTCTTACTTGCTTACTTACTCGCAGCGCTTTTGTGGGTTGCCTCTTTTCTTTTGCTGTTAGACTTCTTGCTCTAGTGATTTCCGTTCCAAGGTAGTTGAAAGTCATCACCTGCTCCATAATTTTGCCCTCTATTTCCAGTTTGCATCTCCGTGGTTCTTTACTTTACATCATGCATTTTGTTTTTTCCTCCAATACCTGCATATTGTATTTCTTTGGTGCAATGTTAAAATCGTGCAGTTGTTTTTGCAGGTCATCTTTGTTGTCCGCAATCAGTACCGCGTCGTCTGCAAAGCATATTATGGTGATTTTGTAAAGACACATTCTATTACCTTCTCTTTCCTTGACTTCTCTTATTATTTGGTCCATAATCATATTGAACAGCAGTGGGCTGAGCAAGTTGCCATGTCGTATTCTTTCCTTTAGAGCTATGTGTTTTGTTTTTTCGTTTGTTGTGGTGGTGTGCAATATTGGTAAGTGCCATAATTGTTTTGTGTGAGGAATACCATCGGAGCTAATAGCTGATTGAGTTTAAGAAAGTGCTGTCGTTTGTATCTTCTAGGTTATTGATTTTTTGGTAAATTTTTTGACGTGCTTTAGATTAGTGCCATAGAGTTTGTTAGCAAAAACTTTGTTTTTTTTCTTCATAGAATATTACAGAGCGTTTTTGCTATAAATTACTAGAATTTTTGTTTTACCGCTGTTCCACGCTTTGAGTTGAAGTCTTGCAATTAAGGTAGGTAAAGGATTAGTAAAAAAATTGTATCATAATTAGCAGTTTTGATGAAGTTAGAAAGATTGATATATGCAGACGTAGTTTTAAGTGTTTTTCTTTTCATTCAAGTATAAAAGTATTCATTTTGGGGTGGTTCAAAGAACATTTTGCAAAGATCAGTTTTTGTTTGTGTTTTCTTTTAGGACGTAATAAGGTGTTGGCTTCAACAAGTGGACGCTAGTTTTGGCTTTGCAAATTTTGGTCCATTTTTTTCTTCACCTTCTTTTTTTGTCTTACTTTCTACACTGACATCTAACTCTCTTTTCACTCATTCTTGCGTTATTCAGCTTAGATATTTACTCTGTTTTTAAGTATTTTTTTAATTTTTCTGTCTTTATTAACTTCTTCTTTGTCGTATCCTTTATTTAAAAATATTTTGTGAAGTTCCATTAAGTGTATCCCTTTTGGTAGTTCTAGATACTTGTAATTAGATTATAAAACCTCTATTTGAAGTTAGTATTTTGTGTCCCCTGGTTGCCAGATATACTCTGACCATTTAAAAAGTTGCATTGTTTGTAAATCTTGAGATGTTTGATGTTTTGTTTATGAAAGAATTTTTTTTTCATTTTATCTGAAATGCTGTGTTATCTATTAGTTATAAAAGGAAATACAGCAGACATGATAGTATTGTAGACAACAACAAACTGTTTGCAAGGAACACTTTGATTGTTTGGAGCCAGTGAAAAGAGCACAATTTGTTTGATATTACTGCGGCTGGATACAACTTGGGTTTGGGCTTTGATTTTGCGGTTTTATTGAGTCTGTTTTTGCTTTGTGCAACAGTTCATTTTAGATAGACTTTACATTCTAAGAAGTTAGCAAGATGAGGGCCTGAGCAGAAAGAACTCTTATATTCGTATAGTAGTTTGATGATTGGTAGAGATCCAACAGATTTGGCAGACTGGAATGGTATGTTAGTGACGTTGGCAGCGCTATGCCAAGTTTTTTAGTTTCAAAGGTTACTATTAGTCCCAGAAAATTAGTCAGATTGTTAATTCCGTATTTTTGGCTCTCTTAGAGGGTTGCATAAAAACTATTAGAAAACAAGATTGTTAGTTTCCTTTACGGTGGATGTTGCTAGCGGAAAAACTAAGAGAAAGTTTTTACTTACAGTTTACATTTTTCGCAGAATTTGGGGACGTTTTGACTTACTACTTTAAGGCAACGCTCATCTGGGATTAACCATGTAAAGAAGTCAGCTTTTTCTGATTTCAAGAAACAGTTGCTTTTTTGTGGTTGGCCAATTATGTAAGATAGATTTGGGTACTATCGTGGGTGTAGCAAGCAAATAAGGTTGCATTACTATTATTGCTAAAATAGCGGCGGTATTTTAAACAAGTTGTTGGCGCGGCTGCGAAGAGTATATTTTTTTTTACTTGGGGGTGTACGTATATACCGACAGTCTGTTGGTACATTTTTCTGCTTGGAGGTAACTGAAAGCGTAGTAAGATTATTATTAGGAAGAGAAGAAATTTTAACTTGAATTTTATTTTAGTTTTTGCTTGTGGCATTTTACTCTTCTCTTTTGAGAGGGTTTACAAAATTGAACGTTTATGGTTTAAAAAAGTGTTCCACCTCTCTCCATTTATTTTGTTACCAGTTAGTATTTTGGGGGCGGAGTGTAAGTTTGCGTAGATTTGCATTGTTTACGATGAGAAAGATAGCTTAATTTTTTGGTAAAAGCTGCTTCATATAACGTCTCCCGCGTCGATTCCAGATGGAGGATAAAGTTGAATATCAATCCAAGCTGTAGCCGCAATGAATCAGATCCAATGTCCAATAGGATTCCGCTCTGTACTGATGTTAGAAATGTACTGTGTGCGGTTATAACATCATCTGAACAATCCGCTTGGTTTACATAAAGCATTTTAAGACTTCAAATAGAAAGTAGTTTTGTGTTTGATGTAAAAAGTGAATCATTTCACTCGCCAAAATGTGAGTTAAATGAATTATTGGGCCTAATTCATTAATACACATCAATAATTTATTATTTGAAATTTGTTGCTTTCTCATGTTAGATAAAATAAATTCCATCCGTTTGGCTTTCCACAAACTACCAAAAATAACAGTCGGTTGGAATATGGTCACAACTGGACCATCGGCCAAATAAACCAACAAAAAGACATCCCAACCAGTATTGTTCTTCAAACAATTCCCGCAATGATGTTTCTCGGTAAACACTATCCAACGTTTAACGCAACTCGATACTTTGTTTGGGCGTAAATAGCTAACGTGTTTGTGAATAATTTATGTAAGGCATTTTGATCCGGTAATTCTTCCGTGTTTTTACATATCTGTCTTAGGAAATTGATTGATTGTTCTAAACTAATAAAGGATGGAATCATTGCTTTCCTCACATAATATTTATTATGTCATAACCTCTCATCAGTATTAATACTCCTTGCTTCAATAAAAAACTCACCACATGGATCATTCAATTCACCATCTAATAACCATTTAGATAATATGATACAACGGCCCTTTTGTACACACAAGGTACCGTGCCTACAACTTTTAGCAATATGAGCCAACCATTGCAGATGTAATTGCGGTTTGGCTGGCAACTTGCTCGTCTGCGCTTGCAACAAAGCAATAAATTGATTAATGTATGGCAAAAGTTTTTTTTATAATGTTCCCCAGCAACTGTATCTGGAAGACAAAGTTAGCGGACATGGTGTGCATCATCTCCAGCACCTGGTTAATGAGAATTTTTATTTCTAAATCATTTTTTTTTATCTTACTTTCTCTTTGATTTTGTTGAGCTGTTGCTCCGTCAAAAACGCTACTGCAGTAACCTGGTAGCTGTAATAAATAATTTATTATTAAATCTAGAATACTTTTAATTAATTAATAAATACATAAGATGGATATAAAAATGCTTAACTTACAATAAAGAACAGGATGATAAACAAAGATATTTGCAAAAGATCAAACATGCAAGACATTGCAAAAAAAAAGTGAGATGGGCTGGACATGTTGCAAGGCTAAACAACAGACAAAAATAATAGAAATGAGACCCAGAGCCGACAAAAGGATCTAGAAAATACTCTTAAAAAAAGGCATGATGATATTGATATTAAACAACAAAAAACAAAATGGATAGCAGCCGTTTAAGACAGAAAAATATAAAAGTAATTAGAGAAAGTTTGTGTGAAACAACAGACGACGAAAAGAACTGAATGAAGATGAATAATTAATAAATATAGTTAGTAGTTGCATTTTTGTTTGTTTTGTTGTAACTAGTTGACTATAATTTTAGCTGGTTCTCGATAACGGTACTATTGTTGACTGTTGGCAGTCGACTTGCTGTTGTGCTGTTTTTGTTTCTTTAACATATACCAAAGAGTCTATGGTTTTGTTATTTCAACTGCGTTTAGGTAGATACAAGAGTTAAACTCTTAAGTTCCCGTTGCTGTTACTCGTGCGTAGTTAACATTCTTTTACATTTTTGCAACGTTGCTTCTAGACAAGATTGTTAATGTAGGATGCTAAAACAAAAAATTACGCACAAATATTTTTCGTGTAAAAATGTATATAAAGTTAACCTTTTTGAGAAATATATTTAAGTTTGGTTAAAAGTTATGTCTGAAGTTAGTGAAGATTTGGCCAACTCATTTACGGTTAGCCAGCCTACAGATGGCACACATTTTACATTTTTCTGAAATTTGTTATTTAAGTACAAGTCAAATCTGATTTTTACGATCGAGCCATATTTAGTGCGTGTTTTTTTAAATATCTTGCTAGGTTACGCACTAAAGTCAATTTTGATCAGTAAGTTCAATAGACAATAGACTTATGATCAAATCAAGCCTAGTTTAGACTAAGTTTATGGTGTTAAAAACTATAGTTTAGTTATAAGTTATCAGTTATTTGGTACTAAAGCTTTTCTGGCACTTGATGGTTAGCTGCCAGTAGCAGTATATTAACTATACGATAAGTCCAAATAAGGTGTGTTTAACTGGTAAGATACTTTTGCAGATTGTTTTGAAATTGTAAGGCTTCCTTGTGAAAGGATTGCAATAAATGTTTAAAGGTTTGTTAATTAAGTTTAGTTCATAATCTCAAGAACCAAGGTTAACTTATTACATTGCTTCAGCTTTAATTTTTTTAAATTTGGATAAGCTGATTTTGTTTAGAAAGTCGGGTTGGAGTACCACAGTAATGCATTTTTAAATTGTTAAAAGTTTTGAGGTTTAATGTAAAAAACAACGAAAAAGCAAAAAAACCGGTGCCTGTAATAAGTAAGATTGCTAAGCCGCTTGATAAATCAATATAACTCAAACAATTTTTTTCTGACATGAAGTCGTTCTGTGCATATCTACGTAAAGAATATTTAGTTTGTTTTCAAACTAGATAACCCGGCTAAAAAACAAAAATTAAAACCGGGCTAGCAAAGTAGTCCACTGCATCCATTGCTCAGCAGGATATGATTTTAATATTAAATATGATTTTTTATTTTAGCCTATATTCATTTTGAAATTTTTCTATTGGTATCAATTTTATAAGTGTGACTGATTGCGCGTGATTTAGATTTGGGCATTCTTGTTTACAATGTGTTCCAAAATAGCCCGACACTAGACTGCACAGTGTTGAGGCTTAAGCACAGATTACAAAGTTTTTAGAATCTTGCTAAAACACCGACTTTGAGACATTGACTAAGTTTGTTGCGGATTATAGAATTAGAAGTTAGTTTTAGAGCTTGAGTGTAAGCCACTACTTCAAGCTTTAAACATTGCTACCTTATAATTTTCAAAGTATGTATGGCGATGTGAATAAATGTTGATGTGGCTGTTAAGTTGAATATTAATGCAAAGATATATTGTTGCAAGTTTTTGTGAGTTGTGAAGCAAAAATAAGAGTGAGCTTAAAAATGTAGATACAACGGGGACTCTAAGTCTAAACCTGGAACTTTGATTGAAATATATAATATACTATGATTGAATCAACCAAGCTGGAATCAACATTCTATTGTTTCAGGATTGAAGCGATGAGCGAGGATACGATGTACATTTGCTTTGATTATTGCATTGTATCTTTGCTCATAGATCAAGGCTTTGATTTTGGAACCATGGAGTTTTGATTTTAGTTCAGTGAAATTGTCTATTGTTCTTCAAGCTATGAATCTAAAATAGAAGAGTTAAAACTGTGAGCAATAAGCAATGGTGCAATCTTATGGTTTGAGCATAGCTTAAATTTGTAAAAAAATTAAACTAAGAGATATAACTGACAGTATTTGTAAAAGTGAGTTGAGCAAATAAAACTAAAGGTCCAGTTACAACTGAGATTGTTTGTCAACCTCGTAATATTGGAACTTAGATTCACCTAATGTGAAATATATAAAATATAAGGATTGGAGCAATAATCAAGAGTAGGTACTAAGTAAGAGTTAAAACTCAAAACAGTGTTTTTGGATAAAAGCAACAACCCACACTTAGTGTATGAATACAATGGGAACTCTTGCTCTGACTATAGCGTTGTACCTTTGCTTATAGCTGGTATTAAAGGGTCGGAGCGCTGAGTAATGAGTAATTACACAATGCTATGGTTAAAATTAAGGTCAACGTTGCTTTTGCAGTCTTACAATAAAATTATTTGGCCTTGTCACGTTACGGTTTGTTTCTTCAGCTGAAACAATTTGTAAATTTGATTTTTTATTGTACAACTAAAAATATCTTTATTAACGTAAAATCTACATAAATATGAGCTAATGATTAATAATTTATAGAACCACTTAGATTGTAATTATCACGTGTAACTACACTGTAATTACAATAGTTTCAATTTACATAAAAAGCTAAACTTGAAAAAAGATAAGGTTTTTACTCCACTGATACAAACTGACAGCGTGACTTAGAGAGGAAACATCTATATTTTCACTTTTAAAAAAAGAATCTGATTTCAAATCACATAATTCCAGTTAAAAATCTGTTCTGCTTACATTATCAACTGAAATTGTAAGGGGCTGAGTAAAAACTGAAATCTTTCTTTCTCTTGAATTTTTTTAAAGTTGCTCTATCACTTTGCGGGCCTTAAAGTATAAGGTGGCGGGCCGCATGCGGCCCGCGGGCCTCATGTTGTGCACTGGTCTAAGTACAAGAGATGCTTTATTCAATATGCAAGTACTAGTACAGAAATATCAAAATATGAATAAAGATGTATATACATGTTTTATCAATTATGAAACTACTGAAATCAAAAAGCATCCGTATGAGTTGAAAGCACCTCAAAAAAGATTTAAATACAAAAAAGAAAGTACGCTATGAGTGAGCTTTTTCTGTAGTACTTTGTAATATTTATTTAATTAATAGCAATTTAAATCTAAATTTTAAGTTGCTAATAGTATAATGCCTATATATTCTTTATATGCTGTATGGACTTAAGCAAAATAAATTGAAAACGTGGAATTATTCTAGAAAAAATAACCAATGTGGTAGTGTTACAATGGCTGACTACTGATTTTTAAGTTATCTTCAACATTAAAAAAAAAACAAAAATGGAAGTAATCTAGACAAGTGGTGCCTTACAACAAATACAGACAATTGATAACTAGGTAAAATAGAAACAAGAAACACTTTGAATTAAATTAAAGGTCACATTTTGGTCGATATTATTCTATTCCTGGAATAGCTCCTAAGCAGTTTTTGAGCAGGTGTGTGCTTTTGGATACGTCGTTTCAACTCATCCCAAACATGTTTTATGGGATTTATGTCCGGACTGAGAACTGGCCAATCAAACCGCAAAATTCCTTTTTCATCCAGATAATCTCTAAAAACTCTGGCTGCGCCCGCTCATAGTTGTCATAAAAAGCATACTATGATTTTTGAGAACCTCCATAATGTATCTGTGAACTATCAAGGAGCCATTCTCTATAAAGACCAACTCTGTGCGTTTCTCGGTAGAAATTCCTGCCTAAACCATAACCGACCCACCGCCAAATAGAAGTCGCTCATCAATACAAACTGAAGCATATCTTTCTTCGCGTCTTCTCTACACTTTCCGACGTCGGTCTGATTCATTGAAGCAAAAACGCTACTCATCTGAAAACAAGACCCTGCTCCAGTCCTCATTATTCTATGTCCGGTAATTTTGGACAAAAGCCAATCTTGCAACATGATGTCGACGTTGTAAAGGTGGACCTGTAGCCATCTTTCTACAAGACAACCCAGCAGCCTAAATCCTTCTCTTAACGGTGCTTTCACTAATATTTACATCTCTAACTTCATGGAGTCGACTTTGTAGATAAACTGCAGAAGCTGTTTTATTTTGCAAACTTGTGGACACTTAAAACAGTCATTTCTGTTTGTGGTGATTTTTTTTGCCTGGTTCCTGATCTTCTGGTTATCAGGCCAGTATCCAAGTAACACTGATGCACTTTTTATACAGCACAAAGGCTTTTGCCAACAGTTTTACGTTACGTTATAATTCTTGCTACAACAATAGGGCCTAAAGTCCTGTTAAATATGTTAAGTTTTGCAGAGAAAAATAGAGAACATTTGTCAAGAAATAAATTACTAAACGCCTACTTTGGTTTATAATTTGCAAACAAAAATAAGTCATAATTTTAAAGTGACCTCTATTGTTTGCTTGCCAGTGTAGTTTGTTGTATGAATGTATGCAACTTGCATTTGTATTTTAATCTTATTTGTTTAAGCGAGAAAGTTTAAGTTTCTACAATTAATAATTAAATATACATATTTAAATAAATCAAGTTTATTTTCTTTATTGTACGGTTATTTTACATCGTCACAGTAACTCAACAACTTGTTTACCAACAACTTATTACGTGACTTCCAACTTCCACTCTTTATCTTAATTAGTTATATTAGGGATTGAACCTCGGACTGCTCACATGATATGCAAAGACTCTACCGTTGAGCTATTATGCCATTTTTTTGTGATTAGAAAACTAAAATCTGCTGCCGACAAATCGATTGAAACCGCAACCAGATTCGTGTTTTAAAAAAATCTGCAAGCAGCGATGCGTTGCGAAGCTTTTCACGCCTTCAGAATCCGCACAAAAAAAATTGATACACACAAATGGATGCAAAAAGCATTTTTTAATAAAGCAGCACGCGCGTGCTACTTGCAGATGCATGAAAAAAATAAGTTCTGTGGGGTGATTTTATACTATTTTGTAGGGTCTCATTTTTTTTCTTTCAGTATGCGTGTGGTATTAATGAAATAGAATCTATTAGATCGTATAAGTGCAGTAATGGGGCTGAGAATACGTGGGATATAATAATCATAGATACCGTGTCCCGAACGGACATTGATGAGCCGATTCACTGGACGGAGACTAATGAGGGGGAATTATCTCTGACTCCTTCATCGGACTATGTGTGCATTGACATGTATTTATCGCCACGTACTTAGATTTAATAAAGCGATTCATCTTATGACGCCTTTATTAAATCGCATTTATTACGTCAATTAAATTGGTATTCCTCAAGGATCTGTTTCCAAAAATTTATGAAAAAAAAAATTGATATTGACATGTCAATATGAGTTATAACCAGGATAAGATGGATAAAAAATCCACCCACACTTTCAAATTGTGCGCGCAAACAACATTTGCCCATTTAATCATCACGATTTATTTATAGAAACACATCCATGTGATGCAAACGTATAAAATCGCGCCTATAATATGCATATATAAATAACGGCAATAAAAATTGTGTGAAATGTCACCTTGCGGTAATTTCGCTCATTTTTATTTTTCTTTCGTTCGCTAAGCTACAGTCGTAACGAGTGTGTGTGTGCGCAATCACTCGCAGTTTTGTTGTTATCTATATCGTTTTGTCGGACATCTAAAGAACGGCTCGCGTGGCCTTAGGCTAATCGTGAGGACCTTGAATCCGAAGGCCTTCCTGCACACATACATCTCCGACTAACATCTTATTGAGCACGCTCATTATCTCCAACCTATTATTAATAAATAAAATTAATAGAGACTATTAATCCGGTATGAAAAAATCAACAAGCGCATTCTGTTATGATTGCAACGGATAATTGTTGATGCAATTAATTCAGAAGCTCATATAAGGAATTAGAAAAGTTTAATACGAATTACACACGTTCTTGTTATTAAAATAAACAAAAATTGTCTACAAATTAATTAAATTTAATTGAGCTAGAAAGAGAATTTAATAAATAACTTTTTTTAAATTAAATCATAAATATTTTAACGTTCAATTATGTATTAATTATTTTTTTTTTGGGAAGATAATATTTAATTTGTCTTTTCTGACATTTATGGACATATAAACTGATATAATAAAGATTAACTCATTTTAAAATGTTTTTGAAAAAAGAGAATTTAAATATTGTTTTCCGAAAAATAAAATAATTAAATTATGTTTTGCAGCAAGATTTATAAATTTTACATAAGGAGGCTAAAAGTTTTTTTTGATTGAGCATGAAATTAGGTGAGATATAATTAATGATGTATAAATATTTTTTATTTTTTTGCTGAAACTACTAATGATTTTGAACATATCTACAAATAATGTCTGGGCGGGACTTGAACTAAAATTAGGTGGATGAGCATAATTTATTTTGAAACTAATATTATTTATTTTTTAATTTTAAAGTCAGTTAAAAATTATCAAAAATAAAATGTGAAGTAGAGTTGCTTGTGCTTTTTATGATTGAGAAATGTTTTTGTATTAGGCAAGTTGCAAAAATGTATTATTGCAGCTCTTTTGTTGTTCAACGTTTATGAAATCATTACTAAAGCCAGGTCAATACAAAATACGCATCAAGCAAGATCAAATAAAGAAAATGACCCGAAAACAAAAACAATTTCTAGTTTTTTTGTCTTTATGTAAAACTGGTCTCAAGGCAACTCGTGTACAACATGGATTAAGGAAAGCTGAGTCTTAGAAAATTTATGCAACAACTTTTTTTGACATAACTCAATACAAAATATGCCGTTTAAATTTTGTTTGTAAGCATATTAATTAGCAACTTGAGTCAAGATTTTGTTATACATATTGGAATGGTCAAAAATGTTATCACAGACGTACTAGCATTTTTTTGCAGAACTATAGCTAATATCGTAAATCCTAATCCCAATAAACATCTGACAACGCTCGATGGGATGAAGAACACGGGATGTTAATGTATATAAATTAGATAATCCAGTTGTATTTGTTAATCCTAAACCTACCGTAATAAACCAGCTGGAGACAACCAGAGGTTATAAGAATTGGATATGATCCTTGTTTCAATAATTTATGATTATGCAGTAATTCTCTATCATGGCTCATGATCTCAAAGATTTTTGTGTTCCGCACCTTCTTAACCCATAAAATTCTGAGCATTCTCCGATAGACCCACATCTCAAACGCTTCAATCTTTAGTAGTTGCGTTCCATGCTTCCTTACGTATTATAGTACAGAGTGAATATAGCATTTTACTGCTCGGTATCGTGTTGTAAGGTTTAGGTTTCGGTTGCATAGCAATATCTTTCACTTTGAAAATGTGTTCCTAGCATGGTCGATCCTACATCTTATTTCTTGAGCTGGATCCCATTTATCGTTCAGCATGGTGCCTATATACTTAAATGTTTTGACTTGCTCAATAACCTCAGTTCCAGTAGTAATTCTTACTATTTTTTCGAGCTTGCTGAATGCCATAGTTTTCGTTTTTTTTGCATTGATCTTAAGCCACCTCGTTGAATAATTGCTGAAAGTCTTCTTTATTTTCTGCTAGTATTACAGAGTCGTCTGCGAATTTTATATTATTCACATATTTGTCATTGATCTTTATACCTATATTTTTCCGAGTCGAGTGCTTGCTACAATATTGTTTACGAGTATCGATTAAACAGCATGGGGGACAAAATGCATCCTTGTCGTACTCCTCGCTTAATTGGTATTTCTTTGGTTTTGTCGTTGGCAACTTTGAGTGAGGCACTTTGATTCCAGTATAGATTTTGTATTATGCGGAGGTCTTTTCCATCTAATCTAGACTTTTCTAGCATATCTATCATTTTGTCAAAGGCCTGCTCATAGTCGATGAAGCATAGATATACTGTTTTTTGATGGTCTAAACATTTTTGAACAAGAATCTGCAGCGCAAATAGTGCTTCTCGTGTTCCTAGTCCGTTACGAAAACCAAATTGGGTTTCACTGATTTCACTTTCACATTTTTTGTACACACGTTGTTGTATTATTTAAAAAAAATATTTTAAGACATGACTCATAAGATTGATTAGTCTGTACTCTTTGCATTTTCTAGCATTCGGCTTTTTCGGTATTGCAATAAATTCTGATTTTAACCAATCGTTAGGTATTTTCCCAGTATCGTAAATTTCATTGAACAATTTTACAAGAATGTCAACATTATCATCATCTATTAGTTTGATTACTTCAGCGTATATCTGATCTGGTCTACATGCTTTCACAGGATTTCTAAGAAAACTTAATTTGACCATAGTATATAAACTGTACATTCTCTAAAATAAGGCAGTGAGTCTCAGACTAAGATCGATATCGTATTGGAAATAATATTTATTAAATCTTAACTATACAAATATTACATTTTCTTACTTATCACCCATAATTACTAAAGTACAAAAATTCTAAAGATTTGGTGACAGCTTAATAACGGATTGGAGTGTAATGAGTCTAAAAAAAAATGATTTTGTAGGAATTTAAGATAGCTTAAACGTTCAAAGTTACATCAATAATATACTAGAAAAACATGAAGTATCACAGTTTATGGTTTTGGTCAAAATTTTATACTGACACAAAATAATGCAAAACCACATACTGTCCTGCAGCTATTACCATAAACTTTTTACAAGAATAAAGTATTAATACAATAGATTGGCCTGCGTTTAGTTCCGACTTAAACTTTATTAAACATGCTTTGGAAGCGTTTTAATGCAGCCCAAACTTTCTAGCAACTAAAAAAAAACGCTAATCAAAAAACCCCGAGGAGGTGGCATGAATTTTTTTGCGCGCTGTTGGAGAACACATATAGTATTGAACCTCACATAAACGTAGTACTCCAACATTATTCATAGAAAACTTTTACTTTATTTTTTGTAGTTTTTCAATTGTTAATCATATTTTATATACAAATTATAGCAGCAGAGGTATGGAAAGAGCTAAGAAACTCCAAAGACAAAAAGGCATTCTATTCTATTCTATTAGCCCATTTGTCGGAAGTAGGCCTCCCTCATATCTGTCCATCTTTTTCGGTCCTGTGCTTTTCTTATCCAGGCAAATCCAGCTATCCTTTTCACATCGTCACCCCACCTAGTTTGCGGTCTTCCCCGTGGTTTTTTGCCAATCCAGGGTCTCCATTGCTGGATGATGTTATTCCATCGACGGTCTTTGTATCGTGCATTATGCCCCGCGAAATTCCATTTCAGTCCAAGGACTGTTTCGGCTAGATCAGCCACCTTTGTTCTCTGTCTTATCCACTTATTTCTTTTGTGGTCTCGCAAGGTAATGTGTAGCATTCTTCGTTCCATTGCTCTCTGTGCTACTGATAATTTACGTAAGCTGCCTTAGTAAAGGACCAGGTTTGGGCCCCGTAAGTAATTACTGGTAATACGCATTGATCAAACACTTTGGTTTTTACGCTTTTCATCCTTGTTTTATTCTTCTCTGAATTTCGATCTCCTGCTGGTCCTTATTTGGTCTGATGTTTTGACCTAAGTATATATATTCCTCTACCTGTTCCAAGACCGAATTTGCTACCTCAATTTGCAGTTCTTCTGTTTGGTTTGTCATCACTTTGGTCTTTCCTGTGTTCATTTTCAGTCCTACTTCAGCCGATCTTGTTTCTAGTTCTTCGATCTTTAACTTCAGGTCTTCTCTTGTTTCAGCAAATATTGCAATATCGTCTGCGAATCAGAGGTGACTTAAACTTTGTCCATTTATGTTAATACCTCTGTTCTCCCAGTTCAATTTTTTAAATATGTCTTCCATATCTGATATAAATAATTTTGGCAAGATAGTGTCTCCCTGTCTCACCCCTCTGTTAATTGGTATTGGTTCTGTTTCATCCTCTAGTTTGATTTTCATAGTTGCGTCTTTGTATATATTACGCAGTAGTGTTATATATCTATGGTCTATCCTGCTGTTATGGAATGCCTCTTCGACTGCCCACCATTTAATGGAGTCGAACGCCTTTTCGTAGTCTACGAAAGCTATGTACACTGGTAGTTGGTATTCAGTGGCCTTTTCTAAGACGGTTCTTATTGTCAGCAAGTGGTCTGATGTGCTGTAACCATTTCTGAAGCCTGCCTGTTCTTTGGTTTGATAAGCTTCGAGTTTATTGGTTAGTCTTTTATTAATTATTTTAGCGAATATCTTGTACATTTGCGCAAGGAGTGTTATTGGCCGATAGTTGGCTATGTTTCGTCTATCTCCTTTCTTGTGTAGTAGTATGGTTGTAGCTTGTTTCCATTCGTTGGGTATATTTCCTTCTTGAAGGCATTTATTATATTTGATTTTTAGTGCGTCTACTACCGCTTCTTCTCCTACTCTCAGCATTTCGATCATAATGCCATCACTGCCAGGTGCTTTATTATTTTTGGCTTCTTTCAGAGCTTGGGCTATTTCATGTTCGTCAATTTCTTCTATGTCCTCTAATCCTACGTTGAGTACTTTCCGTTTGAGATTTTCCTGTGTGCTGATGGGTGGTTTCACTTTTGATTCGTATAGATCTTGATAGAAGTTTTCAATTCTTTTGTTAATCAGGACTTTGTCTCGTATCTCGATACCATCTTCGTCGAGAATGGATATTAATTTAGCTTTACCAAGTACTTGTTTTAGTGGTCTCATATTTTTATTGTTTAATAATATTTGCTCTATTTGGATTTCTTTCTTATTTATCCCGTCCTGTTTTATTGCTTTTCTTATTGTTTTGGAGATTTCTGTGAATTCTTGTGTGTGTTGTTTCCCATTATTGGCTAGTATCCTTCTATTTTTCAAAAAGTCTTTAATGTTGTTAGAGATTACTTTATCCCTTGGTTTTGTGTCTTTTGCTAACCCTTCACTTGTGTTTCTGATGATGCTAGTTATTATGACATTCATGTTACGTAGGTCTCCTGATAGTTTCTCTTGGCATTCTTTTCTAATTACATCTTTGAACTGTTCTCGGTTTTATTTCAGTTTTTGAATGTCGATTTTAGGTGGTGCTGGCATCCATTTCTTTTTTACGAGTTTGTGCTTTAGGGTTATTTTGGCTCTTACTAATCTGTGGTCGCTCCCAGTCGTAAAGTTGTTAAGTGTGGTTACGTCTGTGATAATGTTTAATTTTGAGGATATGATGTAGTCTAATTCATTTTTGGTATTTCCATTTGGGCTAATCCACGTCCATTTCCTCTGGGGTTTCTTTTTGAAAAATGTATTCGCGCGAAAAGTGCTTGTTGTTCCAGGAAATTGTATAGTGTGTTCCCACGTTCATTCCTTATTCCGTCTCCTACAACGTCAGTGTATTTGCAGAGATTTTCGTCTTTGGCCATAGCGATATCTTCGTAGAAGATTTCCACCACGTCATCTTCATATGCTGTTGTTGGGACGTAAACTTGGATAACCTTAAGAGTAGTTCCGGCTTTAATATCTATGCATATATATGCAACTCGGTCTGATATACCGAGGCATTAGCTCCCGATGAAATTAACATAGAAATTTTAAATGCCATAGACGAAGAAAACATAGATGTACTAGTTTCATTACTAAATCGCATTTACAATACACCTGAGGATTGGCTATAATCAATGTTTATTACACTAGCCAAAAAAACAAAATGCCAAAAGATGTGAAGAGCACCGTACCATCAGCATTATAAGCTAATGCTTAAAGATATTTTTAAAGATTATATAAGACCGAATAAGAACATAGTGTGAGGACAATTTAAGCAACAATTAATTTGGCTTCCAGGCAGAGGCGGGTACAAAAGAGGCACTATTCTCACTACAAGTTTTGGTGGTACAGAGATGTAGAGAAATGCATTATAGACTACAAAAAAGCATTCAGTAAAGTAAAACACAATAAACTAGTCAAAATATTGCAAAATATAAACCTTGATAGCAAAGATATACAAATAATCAAAAATCTTTACTGGAACCAAAAATCGGCAGTGAGAATAGGCAACGATACCACCGACTATGTAGAAATTAAGAAAAGAAAGTACGGCAAGGTTGTATTCTATCCCCGACCTTATTTAATCTATATTCTGAGGCTATAATAACGGAAACACTGTACGAAGAAGAAGAAGGAATAAAAGTCAATGGGGAAGTAATAAACAACCTTTGATATGCAGACAATACCGTTTTGATAGCGTTGACGCAGGAAGAAATGCAAAATATGCTAAATCGAGTAGTACACAAAGCATATTAGGAGAGCTCAATGTGAACATTCAAAAAACAAAATTCATAATAATAAATATAGGCAGAATAGATATGTAACACTAAATATAAACGGAGAGAGTCTAAACAGGGTACAAATTTACAAATACTTAGGAACGTTGCTTAACGAAAAATGGGAAAGTGAGGGCAAAATAAAAATTAGAATAGAAATTGCAAGAGTAAGTTTTTAGGAGATGAAGCACCTTTTATGCAATTATAACATTAACATCGAACTAAGAGCAAGACTGTCAAAATGTGAAGCCTGGACCATCAAAGAAAACACCAAACAACAACACAAAGTTTGAAATGTGGTTAAATAGGCAAATGTTAAAAATATTTTGGGTTGACAAAACAACTAACGTCGTACTTAACAGAATGGGAACGGAACCGGAAATGGTTAATATGATTAGAGAAAGAAAACTGCAATACCTAGGTCATATAATGCAACATAACCGGTACGAGTTACTGTAGAAGATCATGATGGGGAAGATTGAAGATAGCAGATCAGTAAGAAAACGTAAAAAATCATGGTTACAAAATATAAGAGAATTAACAGGAATATCTCTATTTAGGATGGCCAAAGATAGATTAAAATGGGCATTGATGATATTTAGTCTTCACTAGTTGGAGAGGAACCATAAGAAGAAGAATCATATTTTAAAAATAAATAAATTACTTGACTTAAAATTTATTATTTATTAGAACAATATGTACTTTTAAGAAAAACGGTTCATTTAAATAATAATTTTAAGCAAAAGTTCTAGAATTAAACTAAGTTTGGACTACGTCTAAAAATTTTTGTATTATTTCTAAGCTACGTAAAAGAAATCTATATCATTTCAGAGATTTGAGGAATTTGTTCAAGGTTTCTGTAATTTTTATGATAATAAGAGTCGTTTTGATAAAACTGTAAAAAATGGTTCTAGAAACCTTTAAGAGTACTGACTTTTTTGAAAATTTTGTGAAATAGAATTTTTGATTATTTTATTATCTTTCAAGTTTTTATAAGTTTGACCAAATCTTTTAAAACTATTAAGAAATTTATATAACATGTTGCTTAATTTAATTCAATTTTTTCAAAGATATTTTTAGAACTCAGAAAAAAATCAAATTCAGAATTTCTTGAGACTGGTTTTAGAATGTTCTCAATTTTATAAAAACAAAATCTCATCATATCAGAGATTTGTAAATCTTGTTTGAAACTTTTACAGTTCTTTTGACTTAACCAAAACTTGATTTTTAGTTTTTGGAACTTTAAACTTTCTTTAAATTCTTATCTGATTTAAATCTTCTAAATAGATAAAAAATCTTTAAGTGTTAAGTGTAAGTGGTGCCAACCCAAACAACAATCTCACTTTTTAGATAACTAACAAAGTTCTTCTGACCAAATGTTTGCCGGAATATGCAGACCCTTTTTGCCAACCAACAGTTTGAATGGAAAAAAAATTGTTTCCAAAGGCGGACAAATCAACAAGTATTCAATCGCATAAAGATGCAGAAAGCAACAAGAATCACTGCATTAAAAACTCTAATGAATATTCTTAGTAAATTCTACAATGCTTCACAATTCAGTGTCAAGTTATTTTTCTAATCCAATTTACAGAAAGGATGTTATTGATGAAAGTAGAATGAGCACGCCCACAAAGAAACTAAGTACTTAGAACTCAAGGACAATGAATCAACCAGGTAAAATACACAATGTAGTTCAAGAGATAAAAAAGATGAACATTTAGATAAGATTGGGTATTAGCAAAATGCACACACATATATGGTGCGTTGCATTTAGTTGCCGTGTGGCCATCCCGCTGGCAATGATAATATTATGCAATTTTTGCTCACTTTTTGTACTCAACAGTACAAGATAGCCCGCAGATTTTGGTGAGAAATTTTTTAGCTGAGGGAGCTGGACATACAACATTGAGAAGGATTTCTCATACTTTTTTATGCGCGAAGTTGAGGTATGTTCCTGATAATATACTTCAGGGTCTATTCAGTCTCTAATTGATATGTAAAATCCACCACATTAGAGGTAATACAGTGCTCATGTACAGCACGAAAATCCATATACGTAAGGGGATGTATACGGATGCCGTTGGCTACGTTATTTGAGTTGAAAGTTGACAACAGCTCTGGAATGAAAGCTCTCCTGGATGGTTATGAGAGATGGGCGTGCTTTAGGGCCCTCTGTGATAGCCGGCTGGCCTTGGTGGCTCTTTTGGCGCTAAGAGCGCTTGAGTGGAGTTGGCTGAAAGTTTAAAATTACATTTACTCAAAAAGGACTTATCCGTATCTTTCCTGCGCTTCTTTGACATTGACGTAGGCGAAGACATTGCTTTGTCACAGCTGCAGTCATTTGGATTCTCGGCCTGGATCTGTGCTCCGAGATTTGAAACAAAAGTCGACAAGCGGTAGTAACTTTACGACCTCCCTGTGGGTGGCCTGGGTTTGATCTTTTTCAGGTGCCCGAGAGAGAATTTGCTTTATCAGCAAATTTGTAGCCACAAGAGCGGATGCATCGCTTTACTTCAAAGCCAGCTTGTATTACGTTCGGAGCTAGACAATGATTTCAGCGAGGTCTGCTACGTCTTGAAGTGACGGAGTTTGTTTAGGCAACAGTCTAGACGGTATTCTTCACCGTCCACGTATCTTGTGTTCATTATGTTCAACTTTGTAGTTATCTTCTTGAGCTGGTCTTCCAGTTTTTGGGTTTTTACGTATAGAATCTCCAGCACATGACCATCGAGCAGCTTGGGCGCAGGGCTCGCCTAAACAACGCCGCCATGGCTTGGGGTGGTCTATACGCAAAGTAGCGTGGGTTGCAAACTGCAGTTAATTGTGGAATTTTTTCACTCTTTGACTGCACTGAACGGCTGCTTGTTTGCAACTTAAATATTCAGGTTAGTAAAAAGTTATTCAAGTTAATTATAGGTATTTTAATGAATAGTAAGTAATGTATGATATAGAAGCATCCAAAAAGAGATACAAAAATCTATAAACGCCGCTAAAGAAAAATGGCTTGAGAAAAAATGTAAAGAAATCGAAGACCTGGAGAAGAAGCATGACACATTACACCTACATCGGAAACTTAAGGAAACTGCAGGCATATACAAGAAAATGCCAATACCTATTCTAACTGATGGCAACAATAAAGTGATACTTGAAAAGCAAGGAATAAGGAAAACATGAAAAAAATTTATAAAAAAAATGTTGATGACAGAAGAACAGAAAAGAAAGACGTACGGGAGTTGAACGGTCCAGCTATAATAAATGACAAAGTAATACAAGCTATCAAAACCAGCAAAACAGGCAAAGCATGTGGACCAGATCAAGTATACGCTGAAGTAAACAAACTAATAGATGATGATAATGTTGACATTCTTGTAAAATTGTTCAATGAGATTTACGATACTGAGAAAATAACTAACGATTGGCTAAAATCAGAATTTATTGCAATACCAAAAAAGCCAAATGCTAGAAAATGCAAAGAGTACAAATTAATCAGTCTTATGAGTCATGTCTTAAAATTTTTTTTTTAAATAATCCAACAACGTGTGTACAAAAAATGTAAAAGTGAGATCAGTGAAACCCAATTTGGTTTCCGTAACGGACTAGAAACACGAGAAGCACTACTTGCGCTGCAGATTCTTGTTCAAAAATGTTTTGACCATCAAAAAACAGTATATCTATGCTTTATCGACTATGAGAAAGCCTTTGATACAGTGCGCCATGATGAAATGATAGATTTGCTAGAAAAGTCTGGATTAGATGGTAAAAACCTCCGATTAATACAAAATCTATACTGGAATCAAAGTGCCACACTCAAAGTTGCTAACAACAAAACCAAAGAAATGCCAATTAAGCGAGGAGTACGACAAAAATGCATTTTGTCCCCCATGCTGTTTAATCTATTCTCGGAAACAAAGTTTAAGCAAGCACTCGACGGGAAAGATATAGGTATAAAGATCAATAGCAAATATGTAAATAATATAAGATTTGCAGACGACTCTGTAATATTAGCAAAAAATGAGGAAAACCTTCAGCAATTATTCAACTAGATGCAAGATGAAAATGAGGCCATAAGGCTTAAGATCAATGCAAAAAAAACGAAAACTATGGCAGTCAGCAAGCTCGAAAAAATAGTGAGAATTACTATTGGAACTGAAGTTATTGAGCAAGTCAAAACATTTAAGTATATAGGCACCATGCTAAACGAAAAATGGGATCCAGCTCAAGAAATCAGATATATGATCGGTCATGCTAAGACCACATTTTCAAAGTGGAAAAAATTGCTATGCAACCAAAACCTAAACCTAACAACACGATACCGAGTAGAAAATGCTATACTCACTCTGTACTATTATACGGTATGAAAACATGGACCCACAAAGTAAAAGAACTACAAAGGATTGAAGCGTTTGAGATGTGGGTCTATTGAAGAATGCTCAGAATTTCGTAGGTTAAGAAGGTGCGGAACACAAAAATCTTAGAGATTATGAACCGAGATAGAGAATTACTGCGACTGATAAAACAACGGAAAACTGCCTATCTTGGACATATTATCTGCAACAGCAAATATAACTTGCTGAGACTTATCATAGAAAGCCGCATTGAAGGAAAGCAGAAGATCGCTGTCATGGCTGAGGAATATCAGAAATTGGACGGCACTAAATGTGGGCCAACTGTTTCGGAAAGTTGCGGACAGAGATTCGTTTAAAGAAGTGTTCGCAAACCTCCAGTAATGGAGATGCACTAGAAGAAGAAAAAGAAGAAGAAGTAATGTATTACTGGCTTTTAATATTTCTTTATAATTTACCATCAAAAAACCAAATAAACTTTTTTAGTTACTTAATAGTTTAGGTCTAGATTCTAGATAACTTTAAAATTTAAACAATTAATTAATGCATACACAAATCCTAGATAATAAAAAAAAACAATAATTTCTTTTTAAATATCTAGACCAGTAAAACCATTGAATAAGCACTACGCATGTCTAGTGAACTTAAAAATATTCAAGAAAAAATTAGTTGTGAGTTTCAGAAACTTTTGAAAATATTAAGTTTATTAAAGTTGTTACTTTTTTAGAAGATACGTTGAAGTTAAATATGCTTTACATGTAAACCTAAAAGAATTTTGAATTTTAGAAGTTTTTACTAAATAAAAAAAAAATTATAGAAGTTCTAGAATTGTGCCTACAACTTCACGAAAGCGGTGTAGAAAACTGTGTTTTTGAATACAGTTACGCTGAAATTTTAAATAATCTGAGACCAGCAAACTACTCGACATAAATTAAATTCATTCTCAATCTACAATAAAAATTAAGAAAAAATGATATCCTGCTCCTAAAGTATGATTAAAACTAAAAAGAAATTACTTTAAAATAATACAGATTATATAAGTCAAGAACGTACTATACTTTTTTTAAATTAAGTAAATATTTTACATGCAAAATTAGTTGTAAAAATAATAGAAACTACCCTTTTTATGTGCGTATTGTACACATTTCTTACAGCGATGTTTCAATGTTATATTTATAAAAATTTGGTACGGTACTAGATAGACTAAAAAGGGATTTTAACAACAATGTTAGCTAACATAAGTTTTAAAATTATTTGTCCATAGTAAACCCATAAATATATACATGTTACAGTGATGGGTTAAAATTATTGAAAATAAAAATATATTCATTTCTTCTGTAAAATAAATTGCATGTGTTTATTCTTTGTTAGATTATGATTATGTTTCTATATGCGTAGCTGGAGGAAACATTTCTTTAATCCGATTCCATCCCATTAACAACAAGTGTTGCTGGCAAACGCTTGTAACTAAGTAACCTGGCATTGTTTGATTTATGATTATTCCGTAATGAAGCGTAAACGATCTAGTTCTCTCGCTACCATTTTTCCATCCTCGAAGGCTACTTACTTACCTGCATACCGCGATAAAATCAGACGTTTTCCAATTTCCTGTAAATTATCTATTTAGTTTAGCCGATGCCTCTAGGATATATACAGCTATACCGTATTATATTTATTATAAAGAATTTTTAATTTTTCAACATTATTATTAGACGGGAAGTGTGGATAAGGCCGGACGACTTATCATAAATCAAAACTGAATGATTGTCGTCCGATCGGCATTATTTAACCGCGCCGTATACGTGGGAATTATAACTGTTTGATTTTAATTAATGGGATATGTAACAGTGAGACTATCTTATTGATATGTTTCTCCTTCGTGTGTCAGATGTGGACGTTTTCCTATGCGAGATGTGTGTATTACACTCACACGTGATGATATTCCAATAAATTATATTATCTCAATTCACTAGGGACATTATTTATATTTATCGGTACTGGTTTTAGTTTCAGTCATATTTTATTAGTTGATGCGAGCTTTGGTCTTGCGTGCACTCACCACTACATCCAATAATTCTACACGAGAATGTCTGCAATCAATACATTTATTTCATTACAAGACTATAAAAATCATTAGTTTTATTAAATATTACACATAATAATATGATTTATTGCGTAGTAATAACTAATAATTTCTATTGAAAAGTTAATGCAAACTATGACTTGCTGAGTAAACATGTAAGTTTTGTTGTTTTTAGAATAACACTTCTTGATTAGCATTACGGTATTACAAACTACGTAGTAATTATTTTCAAAGATTGTTTCAAGTTTCCTGTAAAGTTATTGTCAGCTCATATAAAAAAAAAATCGATTTGTTTATTAGTAATACGCAACATTGTTTCACGCAGTATAAAGTAGATAACTGTACTCGACGCGTTCTTGTCCCGTCCGGCCAGCCAGCGCAAAAGTGCTAAATTTAAAGAGCCCCGGACAATAAAGTCCGTTTTGAAATATGTCCGGAATAAGCGGCGATTAAATATTCTTTAGCGTTTTCTTATCTCAAAACGCCGTACGTATATGTATATATTGCAAAACTTTACAAAGCATAAATTCCCGCTTTATACGGCCATAAAATGGTGTAGTATATGTAAGAGAGCTTGTATGTAAGACCTTATGTAACAGATAAAATGCCTTATAATAGAATATGGGCAAGAGTCGAGTGAGTGCACCGAGAGGTGTATCTTCGGGAAAGATAAGAGAAAAAGGTTGCGTAAACTTGGAATGTGAAAGATGATGCCTACTTGAAGTGGAGGCGGCTAATTCTATGCGTCATTGCAGGCAAAGTCAGAATAATAAGAACAATAATATATTTAATTACAAATTTGTTAGGTTTTACTATGAAATATGGAATAAAAAGTGATGAGAAAATGAAACAAGTAATAATTATTTAAAAAAATCAATTTTGGTTTTTTACTTAAGATACTTTTTATTTCAACATCCTGTGTAGCTACAATAGCTAGTAGACTATGCATGTTTATCACATTAAATCAATATTAACAAATTTGTCTTTCCGTACTCGCTTCTGCTGCAGGATTTAAGTGACTACTTAGCGGCAAAAAGTTTAATATTGTTATTGTGTTGCTTTGCGTACTAGCGGCTACAAGCTGTTTTAAACGCAGTCAGACCTGAATTTAGAAAAAGGTTTTAAAAATATTTTGTACGTTTAGTTCATTTCTATAAGTGCGCACTTGTTGTTAACTTGCGACACGAAAACGCAATGTTACATAACGCTTTGGAGTTGTTTGTTGCACAGATACAGAATGTCATGCCAAAAGTTGTTTGTTTTTAGTATGTTTTGCTGTACATTGTTGCTGAGCGCGTAGGTAATAATTATGTCTGGTATGTGGGCCACGCGTACAATTCTGAGAGCTAGGCCAGGCTCGGCCAATTTTGAATTGTTTGGTAAAAACTTTAGCGTTTTTTTGGTTGCCAAGTCAATTTTCTTACAGTGGCGGTTTTGATTGTCAAAATCTACAACAACAATTTGGTTTGCGCTGCAAAGAATCTGACAATCAATAATATCCACCAAAGTTGTTTATTTCTATTTGTGCTAAAGTTGTGTCAAGCAGCTAGCACAGGTATTCTCTGTTAATTAATACGACAAAATCTACTTTTTTACTTCTTTAGATTTCTTTTTTTAAATTTTTTTAGGGTGTTTCTTTTAAATTAGTAAAGACGCCAAGGGCGCCAAGTTTCACTGGCTTGTCTCCTAAAAGTGGTGTCTGAGGTGCTATTGAGCAGCTTTGTGGTTAAAGTTTTTCAGTGTTAAAGGTTTTTCTGCATTTCCTTGGTAACTTGTACAGCGTTTGCTACTGTTTTTGTTTTCAAACACTCTAACACAAGGTGTGAGTTTTTAATAAAAAGTGTTGCCCGACGTGATGCAGTTTAAAGCTAAAAACAGTAACCGTGCAGAAATGTCGGATTTGCAAAAACATGGTCTTGGTGAGTAGTTGGCCTTGATCTGTCTTTTGAAAAATGAAACTATTTAGAGTCGACGGGATCGTTAGTAAAAGCTGCAGCTTACTCAAAATCATAAATGCTTCTGTTCTAAGATTTGATTGACTGGTTGGAGGAAAATAGTTTATTATTTATAAAAACGGAAATAGCAAAGAGTACTGTGTTTGGTAGGTATTGCTTCGTCAACTTAAAGCAACAAATCTCCCAACTTTTAAAATTGAGCTATCAATTTTATTTTGTTGATTATACACTACTCCAAACACAAATTGGTTGCTATATTAAACAATTTAACATACACAAGATTATTGCCTGCTTTTTTTAGCTTGTTTTAGCAGTTTACACATTCTATGGGCCAAGCTATAGTGGTAATATTAAAGTATATAAATTAATAAACAAAAATTACCAAATTACCCCAGAAACTGAAAAGTGATAGTTTACTCAAAAAACTATTAATACTTTAAAGTCTACTATTAGTTTTGTTATGTTTGTCTGACAATTAACAAATTATCTGCTAGTGTTGATTGTCTTCATCTGTGCTGAAGTTGTAAGCAGTTGGTGCAGATTTTATTTGTAAGTGAAACTGACAAAGACTACTTCTAAGTCACACTATCTAAAAATTGACTACGGTTGATGTAGTTTGTGAGTTGCTTTTAATCTATGTTAGTGATGACCCAGTTGACTTGGTAGTTGGTAGACTTGATAGTTAGCCTTGTTTCTGTTGCTAACGTTCATCATTGCTAAGACCATCAACTGTAAAGCGTAAGCCACGTTTGGATAAAGATATTAAGCTAGTAGATAAAAATAAAAAGACACATCCGATGTGCCACTAAACTTGAGTTCTGAACTTACGTCTGCAAACCTTGATAGCAAAGGATAGCAAATAGAAAAGAAAATTGCAAGCAGTGAATGAACTGGCTTAACGGCCATTGACAATTCTTAAACCTGCATTAGGTCACCACTAACAAACCTGTTTCTTGGCAAACACAATAGTAAAAAGTGACTATGATTGTAGCAAAAACAACGCTTGTGTGGCACCACAAATCTCACAACAAAAAGACTCCATCAAATACTTTAGATTCTCCACCATTTGATTAACAGAGACAGAGAGAAATAGAAAGAAGGTAAACCGGGTTGTGTACTTGGAATATAAAAGAAAAGTGTTTTTCCTGAAAGCTACTAGTTGTTAGATAGCTGTTTCTTACGTTCTTAATTACAAAACAAACAGAATAGTGCACCAACGTGAGAAAAAAATAACAAAGAGCATCTCCAAAAGTTTCTGGCAGAAAACAAAACAAAACTTCTGTAATACTTGGCTCGCACTGTTTCAACTAACATAGATTAGTAGATAGTTGGGTTGTGTACTAGGTGTATGAAAGAAAAGTGTTTATATTAAGAGCCACTAGTTGTCAGCTTGCTGCTTCCTACGTCCTTAAACACAAAAAAGCACCAGCCAGGTTGGCGATGTCAAGTTAACTCGTTATTTATTACTTGAAGCAAAAAATATTGTCTAACAAAAACAAAAATTGATAATTTTCTATTATTAATTAAACAGCAAATAACAACACCCATTATCTTGCGGACATAAAGGTGTGGCTAGCAAATTGCAGCGTTTTGTTCTTGCGTTCTGATGGGGTGCCGCTAGGGTGCTTTTGTTATAGAAAAATATTATTAACAAACATTACATACTAAAATCTTATCACATCTACAAAAATACCGGTAAACCTTTTCCTTTAGAAAACGCCAATCAACTCAATATCCAAACGATAAGATTTCAGTCATCACTTATTTTATATGTTGAACTACATACAACATTCTACGTCTTCATTTTTTGGGTTAAAGATTTACAGTTCTATTTAACGAGTAAAAAATTAATGAAAAACTAAATAAAAACTACATTTTTAAAAAATTAATTACAAAGAAACGACTTATTGCATCTTTTTTTTTTATTTGAAGGCACAGATTGGATTTTCTTCTACAATGTGTGAAATTATTATGCAATTATATTCAGAAGTTTCTTAAAGGTGTGTAAAGCAAATTACATTGACATTGCGTTAGCAATGATGTACCTGGCAGCTGTAGCAAGCTAAGTAGAATAATTCTAATAAAAGTTAGTTAAACACAGAAAGTTGAAGCCTTGTGGTTGTAAAGGGTGGTCCATTTAGTGGTCCTTTTTTAAAAATTTAAACAAATAAACAAGAATCAATTTTTTTGGTATATTGTTGGTGTATTCGAAAGAACAAACATTCTCACTATTTATGAAACACGATTTCATTCATGTGGCTACCTCGGCTGGCTTTGTAGTAGCGCATCCTGATAACCCAGTCAAAACCTTGGTGACGAATTAATTTCTCGACAATCACATGCGGGTTTTTAAATCCTCAGATGCAACAGTTTTGCTTGTTAACATAGCCGCCGAGATGAAGATGCGCTTTGTTAGAAAAGATGATTTTTCGAGCAAAATCGTTGTCCATTTTGAGCTGTTCTAAGGCCCAAACTGTGAAGCGATAACGAACGGGAAGGTCGTGCACTTTCAATTGCTGAGTCAATTGGACCTTATGAGCAAATAATGCAAAGTTTTCGTGCAAAATTCGCATCAGTTTCAGGACTGAGTCGCACACTTTTGCCTACGGCAGCCACATTCTTGTCAGTACGCACCGTACGACGGCGGGGACCGTGTGTAATGGCCACTAGCATGCCTGTCTCACAAACTTTTTGTACAATTTTGCATACAGCTCGCACGGTGGGGGCCTCATTTTGACCAAAACTTCTTTTTAATGAACGCACAGTTTGGGCTACACAACATTGACTTTGAAAATAAGTTTGCAATAATTCTCAACGTAGTTCAAGCATAAAGCGATTCACTGTCAAAATAACAAATAATTAAAAAGATACCACTAGATTGACTAAACATAAAAAGAATTCTACAAGGTTATCAAAGAAAATTACAACAAAAAAAAAAAACCAACACCATAAAGGGGTGGCACAGAAATTTAAAAAAAAAAATCTTGAAACAAATAGAAAAAAAGTTTAGATGCCAGCACAAATTACCTTCAGCAGTGGTGCTAATAGAAACCGTCAAAAAAGCATGCAACAAAACCTTCCGGAAAAAAGACGCCATGATTAGAAGAAAACCAGCCTTTTGGCGGAATGAAAACATTTCCGCCCTACGCCAAAGTTGCATCTTAGCAAAACAAAGTTTAGCAATGGCAAACAGAGTAGCGCCAAACAAACAACCAAACTTGGCACAACATACAAAACAAAAAAGAAAAAGCTTAGGCAAGCTATTTAAGCTTCGAAAAGGAATTGCTGGTCAAATCTGTGTGAGGAAGCGGAACAAAATGTTTGGGGTACAGGATTTAAACTGGTTACAGGTAAATTGAATATCCGCAACCCAATTAAACTAAACGACAACAGCTTGACATAGCTAAACATCTTTTTTGTGCCATGAGAAAACCAAGTGGCAGTACAATTCTACAAGTACTAAAAATATTTCTATCTTTACTGATGAGGAAATAATAGCAGCTGGCAACAAAATCAGACCAGGGACGGTATTTCTCCGAAGATCACAAAAACTGTAGTAGAACAGAGCACGGAGATAGTGGTGGACGTATTCAACAAACTGCTTAGAAAAAAAAACCTTTCCGTCTGTCTGGAAGACGGTTAAGCTTATTCTGCTAAAAAAGCTCGTAACAATGATCAGGAGACTTCATACAGACCTCTCTGCTTTCTCAATACTAAAAAATTACTCGAGCATGTTATAAACTGCAGGACAAAATCGAAGCAAATGGCGGACTTGCTGATACGGGTTCTGCAAGCAGCGTTCTACTATAGATTCCTTAAGACAAGTAAGGCAGCTAGCCAAAAACACTAGAAAACACAAAAAACCTTTGCTTATTTACGCTAAACGTAAAAATTGCTTTTAATTCCGTTCCGTGGTAAAGTATAATAAAAGTACTTATGAAAAAAAAGACCTTGTTCTACTTAACAAATATTATTCGTTTTTATCTGGAAAATTGTCTAACACGCTAAAACAGGTAGTTGTAAAGGTCAATCTGAACAAAATCCAAAGCCAAAATAGTGTGAAATACTTTGGACTACACATTGGAAAAAACATGAACATGTAAAACCATCTGCAACAAACTTAAAAAAAGCGGAAAAAACAGCTGACGTCTTAAGTCGGTTGATGCCAAATGTGGAAGGAGCAGAACCAGGATAAAGAAAACTGATGATCTTTGTGTTGAAGTTCATTATGCTCTAGGGAGTTTCAATATGGGTAAAGCAAATAGAGAAGGCAAACGAAAAAGTTCAACAGAAGAAATGCAAGCGCGTATAGAACAACTTCTACTAGGGCTATCCAGGTAGTGGCCGGGATTACTACCGTACACCTCTTGGCAAAAGAACAAACCGCCACAACTAGCAAATAAGAGTAAACTAATGCTAGACAGAAGACCATGGAAAGTTGAAAAGATGAAACAACACAGAAGGTTAAAATGGTCACCTAATCAGGATGGTAACGCCGTGGGTCACACAGAAGCACGGGGACATGAGTTACTTCTTAACTCAGTTTCTAACAGATTACAGATGTTTTGCCTTATACTTAAAATGGATATAAAAAGTAAAAAGCAATGTATGTGCATACTGCGCGGAAGTGAACACCTCAGAGCACACAGTATCTAATCTGCCAAATTGAGTCTAACAACAAACTTACGGAGCATAAATATTATTAAAACTATGCTGGAGTGCCCGGAAAAATGACAGGTGATAGAAGAAATGATTGAGTCTTTCATAAAAAAGAAAGAAGAAGAAGAAGTAAAAAGAGGCAACAGAAATAAAACGCAACACAAATAGGTAAAGGTGAAGTAATGCTGAAAGGTGATTTTGTTATTATTTAATAGATACAAAGAGGAGGTTTTTTAGTCAGTAGGCGCCTAACGGTTGTACATGATACAGCGTCCCAGATAAATCTGGCACAACGTCTATAAGTTTGATGCCTTGGGGTTGTGTATAAACACCGTATTTGCCATTTTTTCGCATTAAAGTCTTATAAGTTAAAAACATGTTGTACAATGACATTTGAAACTTTAGGATTACACAACAAAAACTGCAACCTTGAGGTTGTTAGCAAAAAAAACAGAATTACCATTTATATACACACTGACTAGAGTGCTTGTGGGTTGTGTTAATTTGAGCAGTTTTATAAATAGTTTTGAATCACTATGTATCGATGTTATGATATGTATATCTTAACTTATCGGTTCTATACTAAAGAAAGATAATAAGAGAAATAAAAAACAGATCTTAAACTGGGTAGGGGAAGTATTAGGCGGCAATGACGGACAATTTTTTATTAAAATCTTCTATTAATAATTAAACGATTACAAACGTTTTGCGTTTTAATTATTAAAAGAAGATTTTAATGAAAAATTGTCCGTCATTGCCGCCTAATACTTCCCCAACCCATTCAAAATTGAAGGACGTTGAATTATTAAGAATAATTGATCTTAAACTGTTTAAAAATGTTGTATTTAATAATTATGTGCAGGGTAAATTAATGACAAAAACGCAAAACCTAGTGTAATGCATTAGAAGCGCGTTGAAACTGAAAGATCAGGTTTGCTATGTTAGGCAAGCCAAAAACAGCAGTTTAAGTTTAAATGGCGCAACTGAGAAAAAACAAGCATGCAAAAATTGGTTGCTGACGACGGCTAAATAAAATTAGCAAAGTCAATGGCCAGACATTTTGTGCGCATGCGCATGTTGTGGAAACTGTGACAGGTGAAATCGTGGCAGACTAGTGCCAATGTATCAAAAAAGCCACAGCACGTACGACCTGAGTCTTTTCTCAAACAACAGTAACACACAAGTTTTTTAACTAATATGTAATATCAAACAAAATTCTATTTTATAAAGTTTTTTTTTGTAAAAGTTTTAGTTCCAAAATGCTTCCTAACAGAACTACAGTTATTAATAAAATGTTAAAAGAAATTTATTTAATTGTTTATTTAAAACAGTGTTTACAAGTTTTGTTCAAAATTATTTTTTGCAGCTTCAATATAGAGATTTTATTTTTGTGTAAATTTGATCAATCAGCTTGCCCTACAATATCTAGATTTTTTTTACTGCAGTATCCATAAATTGTTTTACAAGTTTAACCCTATTGCATTTTTTTTTTGCATAAACTATTGACTTTATATGTCCCCAAAAAAAGTAGTCAAAAGATTAAGTTAAAATCCAATGCATTGAACTACCTCTTCCGATCCAATGATTGTGGTATAAATTGTTTAAACAACATCAATAACGCTAAGCTATGGGCATTGAGTCAAGGGCACCGTGTATGATTAAACTACGATTTGTATGCTTGGTGTGGAGGTTGAGTGGATCAGCGTTTGCTATGTCAGTTTAAAAAAATCAATTAACATAACAGAAAGTAACATTGTGGTAAATTATTTTCTAGATTGTTAATTGTTCCGCTTTTTTATAGCATTAAACGATTCTATAGACAATTAAATCACATTAGTTTAACAATAAAATAAATTGCACTAAACAACGTCACTAAATATGATAAAGTGCGTATTTGTTTGTTGTTGTTTTGCCACCAAACCAATACGTGACTTAAACAGTAGCACGTGATGACGCGACTAAGTGCAAATTATTATGTTGATTTTTTACTGTTTACCGTTTAAATGTTATTCTCCAACAAGATATGAAATGCAGCATGTGATTATTTGTTAGCTTTATAATAGATTCAATTTTGTTATTTTATTAAAACTTGAATATAAATAAAAAAAGAAATTTAACACAATTTTAAAATACTATGCGGCAGCATAGGTTTAGTTGCTCTCATGCTAGACTCAGTTTAAATCTTATTTTGCAGTAAATTATTTGGCAGTTTTACGGTTTCTTTAACAAACAAGTTTACAAATATTAATTATCGCACTAATTTTATCCTTCATACTCGTAAGGAGGTTTAGGTTTATAATGTTGATAGACTATAAAAACCAATTTCAATTCAATTGGAATCGATAAATATAATAATTTTCGACTCAAAACAAACTGAGCCAACTACAATTTATATTATTACATTTTGAGTTATGTTTGTCAAAATGATGATCAACGTAATAAAAATATCAATTTAAAACTTGCTGGAGGTATTAGTTAAAACCAAATAGAATAGAAAGAAGTATTCATCACATACATTCTTCCACACTTTGCATAAGCGATTGCCCTTCAATTCCCCTTGTAATTTCTTTTTATCGCAAATAATGTTCCCCTTCATTTAATAACGCGCTTCTACATTACGCTACCTTTTACTTTACTCTAATGTCCTCTTATCTCTTCTGCATTTCGTCTACCAATTTTTTCCTTAAACACACACGCTTTGAAATTTTCGCAGCGCGCCCCTAGAGAATAAGTAAATTTCCAAGAGAAATGTTTATGCATGGATGGAATGGTGTATTCATAATCTGGGCAATTGTAAGGGATTACTAGGAATGTCCGGTAAGCATCTTACGGGAACGATCTTTCACCCCAATTTGGCCTGGAAATGCCGCCTTTACCAGTCTGGACACGGTCCGTGGAACTAGTCTATTACACTAATAGCCGTATTGTAGGGAAGGGTCGCTTAGAATTTTAAAATATGCAATCGATAGAAGACACAAATAATAAGAACGATTTGTACCCCATTCTTTTCTTTTGAGGTCATCTCCGATGGCCCCGGGTGTCTTAAACCCTTGACACTGTCTTCTTTATGAAGCGTGGGGGGTGATCTCGATAGCGTGGGCGGAAAGCGTCGCACTTACTACTTTTACGACCGCTTACAGATATGTATCTCGGGGACACTTCCAGAAGTGAAAAAAAGGGATAAGGGGCTTTCTTTTTTTTCTCACTACTTTTTTCGGATTTTTATTCCGCCTGACAATACGGCTCGTTTAGATCGTCATTTCAAGATTTCCTAGTAGGGGTTGTGTCTGAATGCGTCTCGCGTCGCGGCTGAATCTGTCTGCACGAGATTACAACTCTATAACTTCGACTGTATTGGTTCGACAGCAGGAATAATAAGAATTAGGGGATTCCAATTTTACACCAAAACAGGAAAAGTGTGTTTGGGGATGAAGACAGATTTCTAATTTAAATATTTATGTTTCTGCTGAATTGCATAAAATATTCTAACCTATTTTAGTTTGATTAGTAATGTGTATTACTTTCAGTCTAATTAAAGTGCGTGTCCTTGTCCCGGTGGAGCTCACATATTTTTTCTTTCAGTCATGGCAGGAGGTCGCAAAGGTTAATCACATCCTGGCATTCAATCGCGTTTGTGCGCGCAACAAGACGATGCCCGGAAATGATATGTAATATCGGTACTGGCTATTGTTAAACGGCTAACAATGTCATCTTTGCACCTCCGATGACATACACAACCGCGAGCAGGCCAAACACAAAAACACCGCGGCGCGATCGCGGGGGGTCAAATTTGTTGTATTGTGTTGTATTGTTGCGTGTTCCCTCGAAGTGAACACAAGGATAACCGATCGCCTCGTCGAACAATGGAAATTGTTATAAATCGGGAATTGTTGTTCTGTTCTGGGAACTTATTTAGAAATTATTTTATTTAAAACAAAATCCTCTTTATGTTAGGTACAATACACACATATCAACACACATTATATATTAATTAAAATTAAAATTGATCCTTAATCTAAGAGTAAATTAAAAATGTTTAATTATTAAAAGTAATTAAAAATTAATGGTGAAAATAAAAAAAGTTATTGTAGAAAATGTCTTTAATAGATGCTTATATATGACAGATGGGCAGATTTTATTATTATTGGTTGTTAGGATTTTAAATATTTTTTTATTAATTAACATTTTCTATATGTATAAAGAAAGTTTTATTACAAAACCAAGTTTGCATTTGGCTTTAAAGTGCGGACCGATTCTGGGTCTGGCTTAAGCCACCTATATAAAAGACCTACTAGAAGGTGATGTAAAAAGTAATATTAATGTAGTTATGATTGTTTTCAACCCAATAAATAGTAATAGTACTATAGCCTATTGAATTATAAGGTAAAGCGGGGAAAAAAACTAATACATGCATTTTTTACGTAATCGGCTAGACGGAAAAAAATGAAATTTTAAAAAGTTTATAATGAGCTGGAATATTTATACCATGCGTGAATATATCCGTCGATACCACCAGAACTCATTTTCCCTTTTTCACTCTACCTTGGAATTGAAAAAACCCGTGGCAAGAATTATTTTTTAACTACATTATATTAGACTTTATCATTTCTTATAGATTATTTTGTCCATAATGCTGCGTACACTACAGATAGACCTATAGTTTTAAGTAGATTCTAGACCAGAGAATGATTTTAGTCATAAAACTCCACACTGATAATGCAAGTTATTTTTAGTTTGTAAGATTTGATCTCACAACTTTTTACCTTTCATTATTAGTCACTGGTTCTTAACAAATAAACCTTAAATCTAGTGATCACAGAAACATAATTTCCTTTTCAATTGGTAGTAACATTTAAAACGTCAAATTGGTAGTGGCACCAGCCACAGGTTAAAACCAGAGGTAAAATTAGAGTAGCAGTTTCTTTTCTACTAAAGCAGCAACTATATCCTCTCTCATCATAACATACGTGGTGAAGACTGTAAGTTTAATATTGTTTAAGTAAAAAACAAAGCAAGGTTTGAAATTTTCTTGAAGCTACCTTAAAACAAGAAAAATCTGAAGTGCAGTCATTACTCAATAGCGTACAAAGTGTACAGTATGTAAAAGCGGTACTTTATTTTTTAAGTGCGCTGAGCTTTACAAGTTTAAAACCTAACTTATGTGGCAATTTTGCAATAGAAAGCACTTTAACCAGTTTAGGTAGGTCAACATAACTGAGTGAATTAACTGTTTGTCTAAAACTAAGCAAGTTACAACTGTAAATCAATAAGAACAAAAAGTAAAAAGACAAAGTACATTAACATAACCTCAATGTTAATGTACTGAGGTACTTTACAGTTATCTGAAGTTATTTATACATATTAAAAGTTTTGAGGGTACGTATACTGAAGTACATTGGTTTTGTTTAGCATTCAGGTCACTTTACAGTTGTCTTTCGTTATTACATATACCGAGAAGGTCTTGGGACTATACACAACAAACAAACATTAAAATTGAGGTACTTTGCAGCTATCTTAGGTTATTTACACACATAATCTATTTGTATCTTTACCAAACGCGTAAAAAACAACAAATTTCCAAAACCTCTAACATAAATGTTTCTCCTTTGCCCTGTATATATTTGTTTTAATAATTATATTATTGATGGCAAAACAGTATGAAGATATAATATTGTCGACTAAAAACAAATTACCGCAATAAGGTACCTTCTGGTTTTAAACCGGACTGTTCTATTCCTTATGTATTCATTTGAGCAACAGTTTTTTTTGCCTAGGCGGTAAAATATTCAAAAGACTGGCAAAGTGTCGGATTTACCCTTTCGGGCGCCTACGCTAAAAACCGCTTGTTGAAATGCCTGTGAAAGTTTGCACCTTTCGGTACATGTCTTTATTTGATAAGATGGAGTTGGGAAGAAGGTAGGTATAGGCTGTGGAGTGATTGGTAGGAGTATCTCCTTTGTTATGACGCGATCTAATTGATCGGTTTCCTGACGGAATGTTGTTCCTTGTCCCGTTCAGCCAACCTGGCTAGGTACGGGTTTAAGTGAGTACTGAGTTTGTCAAAGTATTTTTCCGCCAAAACTTCCAAATACTGTCGCAACGGTGGTATACACAGGTCGTTACAACTTTTTTTGTTCCTTGCTCCGACAATCCAATGAAGGGTCAGATTATGAAATTCCTCAAAACGTTTGAAGTGTGTATTTCAGCAGTCCTCCATACTGGAAATCTAAATGTGATGATGCTCGTGAAGATCCTGAGCTTATTTTGGATTGACAACCCGCTGTTCCGTCTTAACATCGGGACAAAACAATTTTTCGCCATCTTTGCTTTGTCTAAGATAGCTTGAACGTGCAGCTTGTAGGTAATGCTCTTGTTGAAAAGGATGCCCAGGTACTTAGCAGAGCTTGACTATGGGATTAGAATATTGTCTAGATGTACTCTTCCATAGGGTTTGTGACGTCGCCTGGTGAAGAGGACAGCTTTGCTCTTTTCTGAGTCTCTAAACCACTCTTCAAGATTGTCTGTGGCCTTTTGGAGTCGGATGGTGATCACCATCGGTGACCTGGAGCTGTACATTAATGCCGAATCATCAGCGTATTGAGCCATTTAAACCCCGTGATTCCTGCCCAATGGCATGTCAGCAACAAAAAAGTTAAATAGCAAATGCAATAGAAGAAAGCCTTGAGGTACCCCAGACTCGATCCGCCGAGTGGTGGATAGATGGTTCTGGAGTTTGACTGATAGAGTTCTGTTATTAGACGCTGTGCAAACCTTTGTCTATGCAGTTTGAGTAGCAAACCTTTATGCCACACCTTATCGAAGGCTTTTTTGACGTCAAAAATAACCACCCTTGTAGATTTTTTCAGTCTAAAACCTTCAATAATGTGTTTGGTTACTCGATTTAGCTGATGAACAACAGAATATTCCCGCTAGAACCCATGTTGATGGTTGGGTAAAAAAGAGTTAGCTTTGGCGTGTTATTGGATAATGTTCAAAATTACTCTTTCTATCATCTTGCTCAAGATGCATAAGAGACTGATTGGCCGATAGTTTTGAGGAAACAATCGGTCTTTCCAAGGTTTTGAGATGCTGATTACGTGCGAGCCTTTCCAAACTGATAGAAAATGCCCTGTACGTAGTATATTATTAGCAATATTGGTCAGAGCTATTACTGCTTTGTGAAAGAAAGTTTTCAACGTTTTGTTCGAAATACCGTCTGGTCCTGGCGCGGATTGGAATTTAAGTCTAGATCATATTTCTCGGTGAACCCTATCGATGTGCTTCAGATTAGTGTTCTTGTCAAAAAGGGGGAGACATTGGAGTTCCAGGCTGTCAAGCTTTGGCCTTTCCTTTGATATCATATTGAAGCCCATTTGCACCATGAATTGCTGGTGTTGGACTTTCTTGTTTTGCAAAGTTCTGGAAATCTTCCACATTAGATTTACATTCTCTGTGGTTAGTTCCATTGTTTTTAACCAGATTCGTTTTTTGTGCTGGTTTATAGTAGACCTAACTGCCCTGGAAAGATCATTGAGGATTTCACAATCTAGTGGATTGCAATGCCTTTGCTATTGACGTATACGGGCATTTTTTCGACTAATCAATGCTTTTTGTTTGCGTGATAATTTAAATGGATGATATGCCCAAACCTGAAAGGTTTTAGAAGCCTTTTTTCTGGCTTTGTAAATCAGCTCGGTAAGCTGTTCGACAGCTCCTTCTAGTTCTGCCACCGTCTGTACTGGATTTAACTTCACCAGAATTACCGGCATGTAGTCGAAGCTTAGGTAATTGATTATCCTAATCTTGACTTGAGAGTTGACGTTCTTTAGTATTGCTACATCTAGGACGTCCCCTCTGTGACCAGCATAGCTGTAGTGTGTAGGTTCTACTGAGCTCAAGACTCGAATATCATTTCTTTCAACGTAGTCTTGTAATCCACGACTTTTTACGTTGGTTGTCAAACTGTTCTACGGCGGGTGTTTGGAGTTGAAATTCCCATCTAAGATAGTGGGGATTTGCGACAAGAGAACCTGATTCGGTTCGATGGACTGAGTAATCCAGATGCAATCTTGAGTGTGCCCAACCCCGGTACACTCACGACAATTGCATTTGATTCTAAAGTCAAAGTGTCTGGGGTGGGTCTTCAGAATGGTCCAGCAATCTTTTTACAAAGATTACTGTACTACGCTTTCGGTCCACCTCCAACGTTCCCTTATACGTGAAAGTATTTGGGATTCTTAAAGAGTGCCAAGGGCGTTGATTCGACTCGCTTGTAAGCATGACGTCGATTTCCTCTTCGAAGAAGAATTTTGCGACCTTTTTCAGTTTCTCTGGAATGCTATTTGCGTTCCAAAAGCAGACTCTTAATAACATCTCAGGTGTATTATCCATTTTGCTTCAGTTTTCTCAGCGTTTTCTTTTGAAAATCATTGCATTCTTTGATTAAAGTTGCAATTTGCGTATTTGCATCTGCATTTGCAATCGCTTGTGGTAGAGCTGGTGTGGAGACTATAGTAGCAAACGACCTGTTTGCCGATTCGCCTCTGGCGCCGGTCTGGTAGCCTTTTTGTTTTTATTTATAGACGTTATCGTCTTAGGCTATACCAGGAAACTCAGGCAGTTGGCCGGATGTGGGCCGGCGCAAAAAGCACACTTTGCTTTGGTGCATTACGGGCACCCCCTCGACTGGTGGGGTCCCAAGCATATATTTTGGCGGCGTGCCCATGGCACTGGCATTTCTGACATTGAGGAATGCCGCCACCCTTCTTTTTTGGCTCCACTGAGACCGTTAAGTGGAGTAATTTTTTTTAAATTCTTGATCTCAAAGTTTTTGGCTAACTTCGGTAGTTGGACCGATATTAATGGAAAACTAACGAATTTGTTTCCCATTCTGTGGATATTGGACGGCCCAGATCTACAAACGCCTGGCTGATATCTGCCTCCGTGAAGTTTAGAGGAACATCACAGATCACCACCTCTAGGCAGCGTTCTTCGGGAGTAGACCAGGTGTGGAAGTCCGCCCAGTATGAACCTCACTTTGGTAACATTTGGGGGAACAGCAAAACGACAAAACATAACATATATTTCTTTGTTTAATGGCCTCTACTACGTGATAATTCATGTTAAAGAAATAATAAAACATAGAAAACTACGCGGAAACAGTCATGTAGTAGTGCACTGGTGTAAAAAGTAAACAGAACTGAGTCAAATAGAAAGCTGTAAGGCATATAGAAGTCATGAAAAAAACGCAGTAAAGAGATGCGGTCACATAAGTACCAGGTAGTAATAGTTGAATAAAAGTCGCCGTTAAAGTGAAAATATACCTTTAACTAATTAACATACGACGTCTACGCTTAGTGTGGTGGTCGGACATTTTTCAATTTTATTTTTTCAATGTTGCAGTATTAGTAGTACTAACTGTAATGTGCAAGTTACTTTTATTTTCTAAGTAACTTGTTTTCGTCTTTGTAAGACGCGTATGCACAAGCCCAACAATTATTTCGTTTTTCAAGATTAATATTTAATCACTTATATCATGTATTAATGGACATTTGTTCTAATGTTTACATGTAATTATCGCTAGGTAATTAGTCCGAAAATTGTGATTTCTTAATCCTTCATTCTCAGAAGTCATTAATCCTTCAGATAGTATAAATAGTTCACCCTCTTTTTTATAAATTTAGTTTAAACGTTGCTACGAGACCGAGTTGACTTAGTAAGTTAATTTATCTAATTTAGAATTATGTTTAAGTCTAAAGTAAAGCCATACTGATGAGAAATAAATTTCGAAACGCGTATATGGATGATTTTAGGCTATTTTAATATTTACATTTTGTAATTTCAAGACTGTTTGACATTGTTGCAGGTTACATTTAGTAAACTTGAGACACTGTGTGTACATTAATACGAACATGTTTTACCTGTTCTAGTGTTGCATAGTCTAGATATTAATTGATTTCCAATTTATTTTTCCCTTTATCTATAATTTATTTTCAAAATACTTCTTTTTTGTTTAATTTTAATTTTATTATTATTATTATTTTTTTTTTTTTTTATTTTAACCACATTTTTCAATTTTATTTTTTCAATGTTGCAGTATTAGTAGTACTAACTGTAATGTGCAAGTTACTTTTATTTTCTAAGTAACTTGTTTTCGTCTTTGTAAGACGCGTATGCACAAGCCCAACGATTATTTTGTTTTTCAAGATTAAATATTTTTCGCCTTAACCCATTATTTAATGGCGACATTACTCACTATGTTAAAACACCATCAGAAGATTTGTTTCTTTTTTTATTCTTTTATTATTATAACATTGGTTTGTATTATTTTGTTGTTAGATTTGCTTGGATTTGTAAGGAAAACTTTAAATTAGTTCGAATTGGTTCAAAATCTTCAGATCAGTCTCTGGTTACTGCTTTTTTGTAGCATTATGCAAATATATCTTATTATTAAAGTTTAACGAGTATTTGCAGAAAATGTTTTTAAGCGTTTTTGCAATCCCTAAACTTTTTTACATATTTGTAAATCCAATCTATGTTGTGTGCAATGATGCTGGTCACGTTAGTAGTAGGTAGTGCATGCGTGTGACGTCAGTTGTGGGCACAAACGCGCAATATCTATTCATAAAAAAGTAAAAAATAACAAAATCCAATCATAAAATATTTAAATATTTTCAGAAAAAACACAATCCGTCCAAAAACGTTTAAAAAAAGTAAAATTCTATTTATAAAATGTTAAAAAAAAACTAAGTTCGACTTTTAACGTTGTCAGAAAGCTTCAAAATCTAGCTATATCTGTTAAAAAATCTTAATTTTTTTTAAAAATCCGGCACTGAAATATCAAAACTGTTGGAATCAGGTCATAAAACTGTAAAACGTCAAAAATAGAAAAATCCGGACATAAAATATCAAAAATTTGTTTGCAAAAAAACAAAATCTGACCATGAACTGTCGAAAAGTAAGTAAACTTATTTATAAAATGTCAAGAAATGCCATAAAATTTAAATCAAGCCATAAACTGTTGGAAAATGTATAACTTTTTCATAAAATGTTAAAAATAGTAAAATCCAGTCATAAAATATAACTAAATATAAATAAATAAAACTTAACACCGAGATGGATAGAGTATAAACCAGTATATTCTTAAATAATTTTGTGCTAATGTAAACGTTTAACTTTTTATGGGTCAAGTTCAGCATAAAAAATGGAAATAAATCACCTTTCTGTAAAAAAATTGGGAACCATGAAAATATGATGAAGATCGCGCCGATATTTAGATGTAAACGGCGCCTTTATTACTTCAACATTCCACCGTATTAAATATGGAATTATGTCTGGCCTCTTTCATTATTATTTTTTCCCTTTCTTCTTCTTTCATGCAACTTTTATCGGCGAAGCGGAATACAATTACCATACATTAGGGAATGTTTGAATAACTTTTCGGAACTGGGTTACGCGCCGCCACTATTTATGCAACCCCCGACAATTATTTCTTCGCTTTTACTTTACTCACTCACTAACATTACTAAAGCACAGCAGTGATTGTTGCTGGATGCTGTAGTTGTAAAATAGAAGAGATAAAAGCGTGCGCTGCCAGTTATTTCAGCACCCAATTAAAACGTAATTATTTATTTAATTATACATTTAACGTATGTTGTTAAAGTTAATGGGCTTTTATAAATAACTTCCTTATTATTATTAGTTATTGCGGCCACTGGGAGAGGTGTTTTCGCATTCGGGAACGATTTAATCTCGATTGTAAATTGCGGTCGGGTTGGTTTAATTAATACTGATATTCATATCATTGATAAGAATATCATCTTGTTCATATTTTATTGGCAATTATATCAAAACTGATTTATATCCAATATAAAACATTATAGTCATTATTAAATTTACAGGTTTTAACATATTCTTATCAACTTTATATTTATTATGAAGTAAATAAATGAATTATTTGATTAATCTATCTCAATATTAAGTAAGCAGATATTTAAATAATTTTGTGCTTATGTAAACGTTTAATTTTGGTTAAATTCAGCAAAAATAAAAATAAATGTAATTACATTAATTGAAGGAATGGCAGCCTAAATATGAAAATTTAATAATTTTTAAATAAATTGTACAGGAATGAATTTAAAATATTAAAAGTAATATTATTCCAATCAAGCAAAATGTATGCAGTATAGGGTTACAAAAAAACTAAATTTCATCTGCTTTCAATATTATTTTATTCTATTTTTACCGTACCTGAGCGAGCGCTTATCATCTGAAATAAAAAGTACTGCAGCTTTGCTTCTTATCTCGTATACATTTTATTTTTAACTATGGATGAGTCGTCAGTGTAGCGATGTGACCTCTGCAGCACCACAACATTACAATACTTTTACATTAATTGCAATTAAAAATCGGTTTAAAGTGAGTGAATAGTGCAACAATTACCTAGAAAACAATGCAGGGAGATCCAAAAACATCAGTAAGCAATATAGTTTAGTTTATTTAAAATAATTATATTTATAAATTGGTTTTAATATTATATTTCTATCAATAATCACTAACAAATTTCAAAATATTCAATTTTAATTTAGATCTAATATTGACCAAAATCCATTTCAATAATCTCCTCTAGAAATCTTTCTAACAATGGTTTGCTGCTACTGCTATCATGTGATAACCGATCAGTTTGTTCCCAAAAACATACACTTCTTAATCTTTTCGACTTTAGTGTTAATAGTTTCGTGGGTGTGTCAATGGCAATGTAAACACGGGGAAGAGGGATGACCCGTGGGTAAGGGTGATGTCTTCTAGAGCGTCGGTTTATTACCTTCTGACCAAGGGTCAAATTCTCTCCCTATGTATTTTTCTCTATTCTTATCCCTCATCCCGTAGCATTTGACACAATGGAATTGAATGGCCGGACACATTATTTAACATAATTTGCACAAATTGGTTTCCCTACTTTTTTCTTTTAGGGGTGGATTTGATAAATTTAAATCTAAGATTGCAATTGATTGTGAATTAATTTATGTTATACGGTTTATATTATTCTTTTTCTTTATTGTCAAGCAATAAAATTGTATCAAACAGCATTGTTTAAGCATTAAAAAATAATATTATGGTTATTATCCATCTAAATTTAAAAGTAACAAACAAAATTTTTAGAACATATTTGACTGAATTTTTTTAAATAGTTTAAAGTGGTTGCCTTTATCAGAGCTTAAAAACTTGCATGTAATTTGTAATGTAATATTACTTACGCATATATTGTATATTTTCAAGTGTGTTTTAAAAGTGTTTGTGCAAGTTATGATCGACAAATTCTATTTTTTTATTAACAATTCGAACAGTTTTAAAGCTTTGATGATTTGCTAAAATGTTTGCAATTAAAATCACAGTTGTAAGCAAATTTTTTTATTTTAATTATCATATCTCTAAACTAATTAGTACTATAATGGTTTTTAGAGTAATTGGAACTGTTGCCAAAAAGTTGTGGCACTAATCAGCAAATTTTGAAATGTTATTGGTTAAGTTAGTTAATTTACAATATCAGAATACTGACTTATAACAAACATTAAAACTGTTAAAGTAATTGGTAAAATTACGACAATAAGTACGGGATTATTTTATCTTCAAATTATGAACCCACTTTCAGTATGAGTTTAATCATTAAAGATAAAAAAATAAACTAAAATGAACTATATTTGCTGACAATATCTTAGTTTATCAATGAGAATAACTTTAAAATGATTGGGATATACTTTGTAAATATGTATTTTAGAGAACTATTAAAGATCTCTCAAGAAAATTAAAACTTAGATGAACCTTGCAAAATTTAAGAAAGATTTGCTGAAGGCTAATACTAAAAATTTTGGGACAACTAAAAGACAATTGAAAACGCGTTTTAGGAAAGAGTTGAAATTAATTGGCAACAAATAAAGATAAATCACAGGTTTTAGACAAATTTTTAATTTTGTTTGATATAACTCAAAATGTCTAGATGTAATCTAATTAAAAAAAAAGTATAAATATAACTAAGCGCTAGCTATCCTAACCTTGAAGCTTAAAATCAACTAAACCAATGGTTTTGGTAAACTTTCATATACATGCAAAAGGTCTTCAAAGGAAGTTTTGAAAGTGGGGTTTTTAAAACCTTGATATGTTTTAGAATGACTAGGAACTTTTCTTAAGTTTTAACAAAACTGAATAGTTAGTGTATTTTTTTTTAGAAAAACATTTTGAACATTTTTTTGCCAAAATGAAAGGTACTATTAGGACGCAAAAAATTTGGACTGACAAACAAAATTGCTTCAAAAGTTTGGTACTATTTTAAAGGTTTTAATAAAGTTGATTCTAAAAAATTTTATTATTATTTTTTTTAAGATATTGGGATCTAAAAGACAGAATTTTAGTGAATTGCAAAAAAATCTTTTTTTTGGAAATTTGTTAAAAGTGTTTGGACATTTTAGGCCCGTTTGCACCATGTTGGCTTAAATCTACGCTTTATTAATCTCTAGTTAATTTTAAGGGTAGTTTTAATTTTCATTGCATTGCACCAACACGTTTTAAGCGTAGTTTAGCAAACTGAAGTTTAAAATAGATTACACATGGCAACATTGCACATTTCTAGTTATTTTACGAAAACTGTTGGTATTTGTGTCTATTTCTATAATAAACATGCTTAAATAACATAAAACCTAACTTTTAATAGCGTATGTCAGCGTATTATATTAAATTTAGACGTTTTTATTAATATTGTTGCATAGTAACGGAAATAAAGCCAAAATATCACTGCAAAAAAATAAATTTTGACATTGAATTATATTTTTAGGTTAAGTTGTTACTAAGCTGACAATATTGACCGCTTAAGTTAAAGGTCCCTTAAAGTCATAAACTCCCTTAAATATGTGGTGCATTGCAATAAGCCACCCTTAACGTTTTAAGGGCAGTTTAAGATTTAAGCGATTTAAGCCTAAGACCCGCTTGCACCATAGTGGCTTAAATCTACGCTTAATTAAACCATAGTTAACTTTAAAGGAAGTTTTAATTTTCATTGCATTGCACCAACATATTTTAAGCGTAGTTTAGCAAACAGAAGTTTAAAATAGATTACACATGCAACATTGCACATTTCTAGTAATTTTACAGAATATGTTGGTATTTATGTCTATTTATTTAATAAAAACGCAAAAATAACATAAAATCTAATCTTTAATAGCGTGTGTCAGTCCAGATTATATTAAATTTGTACGTTTTAATTAATATTGTTGCTTAGTAACGTAAAAAAAACCAATGCAAAAAAAATAATTTTGATGTTGAATTATATTTTTAAGTTAAGTTTTTACTAAGCTGACAATATTGACCGCTTAAGTTAAGAGTCCATTAAAGCCTTAAACTCCCTTAAATATGTAGTGCAACGAAATAAGCCACCCTTAACGTTTTAAGAGCAGTTTAAGTTTTAAGCGTTGTTTGTGCAAACAGATTTGATAGTAAATCGTTTTTTTTTTTAATCAAAAAAATTTTAGGTTTAGAAGATTTTGAAAAAACTGCAGAACTTCAGTAATTTTGATTGTAAAAAAAAAATAAATTGTCTATAATAATTTTACACTTAAGAGATTTGGAAAAGATTGCAAATTTTTCTATAGGTTTGAAAAATCATTAAAAAAAAACATCAAAAATATTTTTGAAAAATTTGTGTTAGAAGAGCTAGTCAAAATTTTAAATCTGAGGAAAATACTGCAGAACTTTATTATTAGTTTGGAGAGTTTAGTGGATCTGATGATGTAAAAAGAAAGATTTCTCAAAAAATATTTGAAAAACATAGACAGTAAAGTTTGAAGGGTTTTTGTAGGATTTTAGAATTTTGAAACAAAATGACAAAATTTGCAAAAAAAAATTTAAAACTTAAAGCATTTTTATTCTTTAAAATAAAAACTATCAAAAAAAAATTAAAAAAATTAAAGATTTTAGTGGACTTCTTCAAAAGATATTTAGATCTGCCAGGCGGCACTTTAAAGGTTTTAGAAATTTAAAAATCTTTTACTAGCATTTTTTTAAAGAAAATTTTGATTGACTTGGGTTTAGTAAAAACTGCATCATTTTTGAAATTTTAGTGAACTTAATTGTAAAAATAAAAGAATCTTTTATTATTGTAAACAATATCACACCTAAAAAACTGCAGAACTTTTTATAGGTCTGATTGATAAAGAATCTTTTATTCTTAAAAAAAAAATGTGACTTGGAAAACCTAGAAAAAGTTTAAAAACTTTTAGTAATTTTGATTGATGAGTTTTTAAATAAAAGATTTATTTTAAAATCTTTTATTTAAAAACTCTATAAGAAATTAAAAAAAAAATTATGTTGGAAAATTTCAGATCTCAGATCTAGAAAAAACTGAATTTGACATTTTGATAATAAATTAGAGACTTTAGTTAATTTTTTATCAAAAAATTTCTCAAACAAAATTGAAATACATATAATAGATTTAGAAAGTATTTAGAAAATTTTGGTGGATACGATCGCATTTTTTTAATTAATTTTAAAATTTAGGACTTTTCTTTTTTTTTAGTTTTAATTCAGAGACCTAATGAAAACTTTGTACAGTTTTAGTACTTTGGAGATTTTAATGAACCTGATTATTCAAAAAAATTTAGACTTGGAAACAGGAAAAAAAAATCAAATTTTTTCAAAGCTCTGATTGTACATTTTTTTCAATTATTTAATTGACTTTTGATTGTAAAATGATTTTTTTTTTAATTCAAGAAATAAAAATAAAGTTATAAGGTATAAAGTAGAACATTGAAGCTTTAAAACTTTGAAATAAATTGTAGATTAGGAAGATTTAGAAAACAACTGCTAAACACATTAGAGACTTTTGTAAACTTGATTGTATAAAAATACTTTCATTAAAAAATTTCTCAAAAAATATTTGAAAGATTTAGGAAGCCCTGTAAACTGCAGAATTTTGTAGTGTTTTGGAAATGTTGGTAGAAGTGAAGGCAAAAAAAATTCTTTTTTTAATAATTTAGTAGAGAAGTTTTTAAAAGTTTTTTATTAGAATTTTGAATTATTTGAGAAACTTAATAAAAATGTTATTGAATTATTTTTAGTAGTACTGGAGATATTAATGACCTTGGTTGCAAAAAATACTTAGACTTTAGAGACAACACTTTGAAAGTTTCAGTGAATGTGATTGCAAATAGAATTTTTTATTCGGATTTATTTTAAACAAATTTTATAAAACTTTGGAGGCCTAGTAAAAACTGCATTATTTTGAGAATATTGTATTTTTTTAGTGAACCTGAATATTTTATTAGAATTTTTTTAAGAAATTTCTGAAAGATTTGGTTAGGAGCACCAAGTCAAAGTCGAATCTGTAGAACTTCAGTAGTATTTTGCAAACGTTAGTAGATTTGATGGTAAAAAAAAAGTTTTAACAAATTTTAGACTTGGGACACCAAGACAAAACTGCAAAATTTTGGTAACATTTTGCAGACTTTATTGGATTTGATTATAAAAAGAATCTTTTATTATAAAGTTTTTCAAGCGATATTTGAATTAGAAATTGATTTTTTTTTTGTAATATTTGGGATATTTTGGTAGACCTGATAAAAAAAAATTGAAAACTTAAGACTATCCTTTTAAAGATAACAGTAGATCTGACTATAAAAAAACATTTTTTTAGAGTTTATTCAAAAGTTTAATTGTAAGAGACTTGGAAGGTTTTACAGTTTTTTTGTTAATATTTTAAAAATTTAGTAGATTTGATTAAAAATAGATTTTTTTATTAAATTTTTGAAAAACGTTAGAGGTTTGTTGTAAGAAATTTTAGTGTACTTGAATATAAAAAAAAATTGTTATTGAAAGCTTCTAAGAACTTTTGTTAACGGACTATCTTGAGCTCTTTTTTAGTCAGTATGTGCTTTTTTTCAATCTCTCAAATTCTCTATATAACCCTTAAACAAATTCTAGTAAGGTTAAAATTTATTTTTCTTTATCTAAACCTTTGTTGCATGGAATTTTATTTTTTAACTTTATAAGTAATTGAAAAATTTACATACATGATTTTTTTGAAATTTTTGCGAGTGGTGCGCCACTATTAATAATTGCTTTTTCACTTTTTTGCTATTTTTACTGTTTTTTTTTTATATTGGGTATAATATTTTCATCAATTTGCAATGATTTGACTACACAAAACACGATTTGTCGTATTTTTTATCAGACAAAAAAAAACAATTTGAAGACTTTTTGCATTAAAAAATTAAAACTCAAAAACAATTAGTAATAGACATTGAACAAACTCGATCATCTTCAGAAAGATGAAATCTATTAAATTAATTTTTTGACCGTTACTGATTTTGATCAAATTTACTGGCTAATTTTGATGCCGAGAATACAAAACTGACATTTAAAAACTTACTTCATTTGTTTTTTGTTTGGTAAAAAATACGATAAATAGTGCTTTGAGCAGTCAAATCATTGCAAAATGATGAAATAATAATAATACTCGATGTAAAATTTACGTTGAATTCGAATTTTGGTATTCACAAAATAGTCACAAAAGCAGAAGAAACAGTATAAATAGCAAAAAACAAAAAAAAATATTTTAATAGTGGAGCACCACTCGCAACAATTTCAAAAAAAATATGGATGTAAATTTTTCAATTACTTATAAAGTTAAAAAATAAAATTCGATGCAATCAAAGGTTTAGATAACCAAAAGTAAATTTCAACCCTTCTAGAATTTTTGTAAGGATTGTATACAGGGTTTAAAAGGTTGAAAAAAATTGTGTTTAAAGACCATCTAAAACCCTACTTCCATGATTTTTGTTTAAATTTTTTATTCAATAGGTGCGGAGAAAAAAAATAAAAACGAGAAAATGCTATTTTATGCTTCATATGAAAAAGGGAAGGAAGAGTATCAAAATTTTAAAATCCTACCAAACATGTTTTTTTGATGCTAAAAAAGTAATTTTTAAGATAATTTGGATATTCGTGATGAGGGGCATTTCACCTATGTTAACCGGGAAGACCCTTTGTTTCTGTGTTTCCAGACAAATTTAGCACATTCTAAAATATAGACTCCAGTCACAGTTAATAATTTTTTTTTCTAAATATGCCTCTACAATTTACACGTGGTTGCATACGGTTTATAATTCAGATAGCTTGCTTTTGAATTATTAAAACTGTATCTACCTTGGAACAGTTTTCCCAAAATAATATGCCAAATTTTAACATTGAATAAAAAGTAGCATAATAAAACGTCTTAACTATATTGGCATTTGTGTTTTTAAAAAGATTTTTTTTTTAAAATTTATTTTATTATTTTACTAAAGAACTGCTTGATACGTACTGTGAACTGCTTGAGAAGCGGAAAGTTATAATAAACTTAAAAAACAAACCATAATTGGTTAAGTACATAGAATTGCGTCACAATGTATTAAAAAATAAATTATAAATCTAGCAGTTTGTGTTCTTTAGCTGGTCCGCCTTGAAGTTTCTTTCTATACTCTTATTCTTTGATATTCAGATTAGGCCTACTAGGTTGCTATAAATAATGCCTCTAAACTGGTTATACAGTTTATCATTGCACTGGATTTTATTATTGTTGAGCGTATTGTTTCTAGTACCCCTTGGCTGTCCAACATAACTGTTATCTGTATATTGTCTGTTATTCAGATTTTACCTTGTTTTTAGCTCATCATTGAATGGTTGTTGTTTTGCTTAATAAACTGAAGCATGTTTATTCAGAGTTAACGTAATCAATGTCCCCCGGTTACTGCTTTTATATATTCCGTTTCCGGTTCCATGGTAATTTAATAAAAACTCATGTATACTATATGGCTTCTTTTGTTGTGCTTATTATACCAAATAATTTCTATATTAGCTTGAATGAAACTGTAGACAATCGTCTTTAGCGCTGGAGACTGTGAAACAAGTGGTTTGTTTTATTGATAGCGGTTGCTGTTTACCGAGTTCACTACGAACTGTTGGTTTTTATACGCAGTACTAGTTCATTGCCATGTGTCGTATTATTTCTACACACACAAAACGCTTTCGCACTCAATGCGTTGAGCCATGGATATTGGAGGAGATATGGCTTTATCTGGACTTTAAGGAACTGTATCTTGGCCACTGTTCAAGCAAACAGCCTTTTAATAAACATTAAACACACAAAAACTTTTATAGTGTACTGTTTTTTTTTTTGTTAACAATGCTTTTGCGTTTTGGGCATTTTTTTGAACACAATAGGTTTACAAATCGAGAGTTTCACATAAATGGATAAAAGTTTAGGAACCGTCAGAAAATGTTTTTTTACTCAATTTTGAGGATTTTTAGTATTCATAAATAAAAAGAGAATTTTTGATAAATAAATAATATTTGCGTCCCACAAAATGATTTTTCTACTCAGTTTTGTAGATTTTTGAAACTGATTTTCAAAAAAACAATGATTTTTCAACTCAATTTAGCAGATTTTTAGGATTAATAATTTTACGTTTTCTAGTAGGCACGCAAGATGTCCTACGTTGATTATTTTTTTGAAATTTTTACGTTATTGGTAACATCTCGTGCTACAAACCTATAATTAATGAAAATAAAATTGTGGATTTGAATTGCTTACAATTTGTGATTTTTAGACAAAACTTAAGAAAACTAAATGTAATTTTTAATATTGTTTTGCTTTAATTATCTGTAGTTTTTTGTAGACATCAAAGAATTTTTGTATACAAGGTGTTTCAAAACATGTGTCAAAAAATAAAGCGTAGGATTGGTTGGCTAATTATATGAAAAAAAGTTCCTATTAACATGGTTCTGCAAACGCACCGTTTTCAAGATACAGGGTGTAAAAAATTTAAAAAAAGTTTTTTGACGATATCTCAGGAACCGTTTGAGATACAAAACTCAGCTTTTGTACACATCTTAGTATAAATATTAGCTACTTTTTAAGCGCTAATTAATGTTTTTTCATGTGCCATTGACAGAGATTTTAGGGTTGCGTGAGGTTTTTATGACTCTAATTTCTATGACACTTGAGAAATTGGCATTTTGAAAGCACATTGTAAACCACCAATATTTTCTACACAAAAAAGGTATTCCTAGTCAAAAAATCTAACGTAAACCGTTTTAGAGAAATACGGCATTTTATGATGAAAAACATTAAAAAAAAGTAGCAACATGTTTTGTTGTTGATAAAAACATTTGTTTTTAATCTAATCGTCAGCGTTCATGCATTTGTTTCATGCATTTGAGTTATTGACAATTGTCGTTTAGTTGTTAAATAACCTTTTTTTCAAAAAGAGTCAATATCGCGGGAACTTATTATCTTTATTACCCAATTAATTTGCCCATTCATAGTATTTTGCTTGCGTGGTGATAGCAAAATGAGTAATTACAGTAATAACGAGATGTGCGATATGCATTTTGTTTATGGCGTTTCCTATGGAAATGCAGCAAAAGCTCATCAATTTTATCAAGAAAGGTTTTCAAACCGACAGGTACCAAATGAAAAAACATTCATTCGTATTCACAAACGTCTACATCAAACTGGAAGTCTACATAAAAGAGCTGCAGGAAATGGGAGACTTCCGCAAATTGAAGAAGATGTTCTTTAAAAAATCGAAAACGATTCATCAACTAGCACTAGAAGAATAGCTTTAAACCTAAACCTTAATCACATTACAGTGTGGAGGATAATAAAAAGCCAGAGGTTATATCCTTATCACATACAGCGAGTACTAGCCCTTTTACCAGCGTATTTTTCGGAAAGATGGGCTATGTGTCACTGGTTTCAAGAAAGAATTGCGCGAAATCCTCGATTCTTAGAACAAGTTTTATTTACGGATAAAGCAAATTTTTCTTGCGATGCAAAAATGAACTTCCATAATAATCATGTATGAGCCGACAAAAATGCACATGCCATAATAGAAAGCCATCATCAGCAAACATTTTCCGTTAATGTTTGGGCAGGTGTTGTAGGAGACCATTTAATAGGTTCATATTTTTGCCGTTTAGGCTAAATGGTCAGTCATATCGTAATTTTCTCTAAATCTAAATGTTTTAGATTTTTTTTGTGGGGTCACTTAAAAAGTATAGTTTACACTACATCAGTTAATACTGATGAAGAACTAAGAAATCGTAATATTGCATCCAGCAATACGATACGAAACACTCCAGGTATTTTCGAACGGAACGTAGGTTGGAAGCCTGCGTTACCGTAGGAGAAGGTAATTTTCAACAATTTTAGTGATTTTTCTTGTTTTTTATGTTATTGCTTAGTTTTGTAAAACAAAGGTTTTGTGATCATGTTGCTACTTTTTCTTTCCGTTACTGAGATATCGTCAAAGAATAAAAAAAATATATTTTTTACACCCTTATCTCGAAAACGGTGCGTTTGCGGAACCATGTAAATAGGTACTTTTTTTCTTATAATTAGCTAAGAAATCCCACCTTTTATTTTCAAACACATGTTTTGAAACACCCTGTATAATAATAATCAAAAAAATTTAGATTTAAAAGATTTAGAAAAGATTGCATATTTGTCTATAAGTTTGTTTATATAAGAAATCTTTAAATAAAAAAAACACTTTAAAGGTTTTAACAGATCTGATTGCAAAAAGAATCTTTCACTTTTGTGGATTTTTGAAAGATTTGGAAAACTTATTAAAAACTGCATAATTTTTGAAATTTTAGTGGACTTGATTGTAAAGATAAAAGAAACTTTTACTTAAAGAGACTTAAAAGACTTTTTATAGGTCTGATTGTAAAAAGAAGCTTGTATTATTAAAAAAAAATGACTTGACAACGTAGAAAAGATTTTAGTAAGTTTTATTTTAAAATAAATTTTGACTCAAAAAGAAACCTAAAGTTTTGATAGTACTTTGGAAATTTTAATGGATCTGATTATTTAAAAAAAAAGCTTAGACAACCTGGAAAAAAGCAGATTTTTTCAGCTCAGATTGTACATTATTTTAAATTTTTTATTTGAATTTTAAACATAAGAGACTTTGAAAAGACTGAATGATTTTATTAAAAAAAATCAAGATAATTTTGAAATAATTGGGTTGAGAAACCAACAATATTTTATAATAAAGCAACATTTAAGATCACACAAAATATAAGATTAAAAAAAAAAAAAAAAAAAACGATAATAAAGTATAAATTAGAACAATAAAGTTTTAAAACATTGAAACAAAATTGTAGATTTAGAAAATTTAGAACACAGCTGCAGAGATTTGGTAACACTTTACAGATTTTTGTGAACTTGATTATAAAAAGAAATTTTTATTATAAAAAATTAAAAAAATATTTGAAAAAAGATTGAGACAAACTGCAGAATTTTGTGATATTTTGGTAATTTTGGTAAAACTGATTGCAAAAAGACTTTTTTTTAATGATTTAGTAAAAGAGTTTTTTTTTAATGAGAATTTTGAATTATTTCTAATCTAAACTATTTACTCGTAATCATGCTAAGAAATGCTCGTCATAAATTTTTTTTATGTCTAACTTCTCTGCGGCGTTAGAAGTCATTTGGTCACCAGGAAAGGTTGTGATCTAACCTCTTGATAACTAACAATTGGGGTGGACCACTCCAATTTAAATTACTAACTTGTAATCATGCTATAAAATGTCCCTTCTACTCACCCAAGCAATCATTATCAAGAAGCTTGATGTTTAACTATTTGCGGACGTCAGAAGTTATTTTATCACAAGAGAAGATTGTGATCCAACTTCTTGATAACTAACAATTGGGTGAGTGGGTAGGCCTATTCAATCCAAACTACTGATTTGTAATCATGTTAAGCAGTGTCCTTATCTCCCACCCAACCGATCATCATCAAGAAGTTTGATCCAATTTAAACTACAGTATATACTAAGTTAATATCATAATATGGAGTGACCCACTCACCCGCCCAAGTGTTCATCATCAAGAAGTTTGATGTTTAATTTCTATGCGGACGTCAGAAGTCATTTTATTTTAAGAGAAGGTTGTAATCCAATCTCCAGTTTAAATTATTAACTCGTAATCATGCTAAGAAGTGCTTGTCATAATTTTTTTTATGTCTAACTTCTCTGCGGACGTTAGAAGTCATTTGGTCACCAGGAAAGGTTGTGATCTTACCTCTTGATAACTAACAATTGGGGTGGACCACTCCAATCTAAATTACTAACTTGTAATCATGCTAAAAAGTGTCCCTTCTACTCACCCAAACGATCATCATCAAGAAGTTTAATGTTTAACTCTTTGCGGACGTCAGATGTCATTTTATCACAATAGAAGGTTGTGATTCAGCTTCTTGATAACTAACAATTGGGTGAGTAGGTGGGCCTCTTCAATCCAAACTACTGACTTGTAATCAAGCTAAGAAGTGTCCTTATCTCCCACCCAACCGATCATCATCAAGATGTTTGATGTTTAATTTCTCTGCGGACGTCAGAAGTCATTTGGTCACAAGAAAAGATCGTGATCTAACTTTTTTATAACTAACTATTGGATGGGTGGGTGGGCCACTCCAATCTAAACTACTAACTTGTATTATTGCTAAGAAATGTCCCACCCGCTTACCCAATCGTTTGTCATCAAAAAGTTTGATGTTTAACTTCTCTACGGACGTTAGAAGTCATTTGGTCACAAGAGAAATTTGTGATAAAACCTCTTTATACCTAACATTTGGGTGGGTGGGTAAGGTGGCTACTCCAATTTAAACTACTATGTATACTAAGTTAATATCATAATATGGAATGATCGTCATCAAGAAGTTGGATGTTTAATTTCTATGCGGACGTCAGAAGTCATTTTATCACACGAGAAGGTTGTAATCCAATCTCTTGATAACTAACAATTGGATGGGTAGGTGGGCCACTCCAGTTTAAACTACTAACTCGTAATCATGTTAAAAAGTGTCCCAACCACTCACCCAAGCACTCGTCATCAAGAAGTTTTATACTTAACTTCTCTGCGAACGTCAAAAGTTATTTTGTCAGAAAAGGAGGTTGTTCAATATAAAACTACTTACTCGTAATTATGCTAAAAAAAATTTTTTCATAAACATTTTGAAGTATTTGAGAATTTTAATAAAATAAAATTTTTATAGAATTAATTTTAGTAGTACACTAGAGATTTTAGTGGTCTTGGTTGCAAAAAATACCTTTTAAAAAAATATTTAGAACTGAAAAAAAACATTTTGAAGGTTTCAGTGCGTGTGATTGCAAAAAGAATCTTTTCATAATTTTTTTTTATGAATTTATCTAAACTGGTAGGCCTAGTAATAACGGCATCATTTTGAATTTTTGAAAAATTTGGGCACCAAGTCAAAACTGCACAACTTCAATAGTAATTTGCAGACGTTATAAGTGTAAAAAATATTTTTTAACAAATTTTAGACTTGGGAGCCAAAGAAAAAGCTGCAAAACTTTGGTAACATAATGCATACTTTATTAGACTTGATTGCAAGAAGTTTTTTTTATTATGAAATTTTTCATGCAATATTTGAAATAATTTTTTTTTTGTAGTATTTGGGATATTTTAGTAGACCTAATTAAATTAAGGAATTTTGAAAATTTAAATAAAAACCCAATTAAAGGCGCTAATATTCTTTTAAAGATCACAGTAGATTTGACGGTAAAAACATTTTTTTAGAATTTTTCAGAAGTTTAATTGTAGATTTTTTGAAGTATTGTAGAGATTTAAGTGGACAAAACCAATTTTTGAAAGACTTTTACAGTTTTTTTAGTATATTTGATTGAAAAATATTTTTTTTATTGGAATTGGTTATGAGATTTTTGAAAAACGTTGGAAGTTTATTGATAAAAATTTTATTGGACTTTTATTAGAAAATTAATAAGTTTACTATTGATTATTTATTTGTTTTTTTTTTTAATTTAATATGGGATCTCTAAAATACGTTCAGGTCTCATAAACGTCTTTGTTCTTTTTGTTTTGGCTAACTGCTCTTAAGAACAATATACTTACTAGAGAAGTGTTTGATACGTTCAATGTACAGCTTGTGAAGCGGAAAGTTATAGTAATCTTATTAGTTAGTTACAGTACTTTAAAGTAAAAATCCAAACCATAATTGGTTGAGTACTCAGAATTGCCTTACAATGTATCAAAACATCAATTATAAATCTGGCAGTTTGTGTTCTTGAGCTGGACCGCTTTGACATTTTTTTCTATATTCTTATTCTTTGATATTCAGATCAGGCCTACTAAGTTGCTTATAAATAATGCCTCTAAACTGGTTATACAGTTTATCATTGCACTGGATTTTATTATTGTTGAGCCTATTGTTGTTATTTTTGCTTCATAAACCGAAGCATGTTTATTCAGAGATAACGTAATCGATGTTCCCCGGTTACTGCCTTTATATATTCTGTCTCCGGTTCCATGGTAATTTCTGGCCCTACTCTTGTATACTACATGGCATTTTTTGTTGTGCATATTATACCAAGTAATTTCTATATTAGCTTAAATGAAACAGTAGACAATCGTCTTTAGCGCTGGGGGCTGTGAAACAAGTGGTTTGTTTTATTGATAGCGGTTGCTGTTTACTGAGTTCAATGCGTTGAGCGTTGGATATTGGAGGAGATATGACTTAATATGGACTTTAAGGAACTGCATCTTGGCCGCTGTTCAAGCAAACAGCCTCTTAATGAACATTATACTCACAAAACCTTTTATATTGTACTTTTGTTTTTTTTTGTTAGCGTTGCTTTTGCATTTTGGGGATTTTTTTTTGGTTTATTTTTGCTGTTTTGCTTGGACGCGCGCATCTTTTTGAACTCAATAGGTTTACAAAAAGAAAATTTTACATAAATAGATAAAAGTTAGGAACCGTTAGAAAATGTTTTTTAACTCAATTTTGAGGATTATTAGTATATTTATAAAAAAAAAAATTATTGATAAATAGATAATATTTGCGTCCCACAAAATTATTTTTTCATTCAGTTTTGTGGATTTTTAGAACTAATTTTCAATAAAACAATGATTTTTTTAACTCAATTTTACAGATTTTTAGGATTAATATTTTTACGTTCTTCAGGCACTCAAGATGTCCTACATTGATTATTTACAGAACAATTTTGGCATATTTGCATATTAAAAACTAAAAATATGACATTTTTTGAAATTATTAAATTATTGGTAACATCTTGTGCTACGAACCTATAATTGATGAAAATAAAATTGTGGATTTGAATTACTTATAATTTGTGAAACTTTGAAAGATTTTTAGACAAAACTTAACAAAACCAAACGTAATTTTTAATATTGTTTTGCATTAATTATCTGTAATTTTCTGTAGACATCAAAGAATTTTTATATATGTGTTTTTATAAATTGGTTTCAGAAAATTTAATTTTGTTAACATTAAAAAATCAAATTTATGAAAAAATTATCCTAAACTAAAAACATCCATAGACACGTTTTGAGGTTTACCTCTCATCAGTATGGCTTTATTTATTTATACTTTATAATTGATTTGTAACTTACTTCGTCAACATCGTTCACCACCACAATTCAAAGTGAATATTTTAAAAGGTGTATTGACTATTTATACTAACTGACTTAATGACTTTATTTAATGGCTATGGTTAATAGCATTCTGAGAATGAACAAATAAACTAATTATTTTGGGATATTTAGCTGATGGTAATGACATAAAAAAGAATTAAAAAGGAAATTTGAAAATTAAAAGTAGAATAAATTTTTTGCATAAATTATAATTACTATTATACAATTTCGTGTATATCAGAACATATATAAAATATATATTCTTTATATATTTTATATTAATTTTGTTAGTTTGTGCATTATGAGGTTTTTACACTTTAGGTCATTATAAATTAAAAAGAAATAAATAACTTTTCTACAAAAAAAAAACAAAATTAGTTAGCAACAAAAAAGATGAACGAGAGTTTGTAGGCAAATTTTATGTTTTATTTATTAAAATTGGAAGCAAAGGTCTATATTCAATATAATTTAAATAATGCGCATTTGCTTATATCAATGGTTTGTATAAAACCTATTGCCATCTATCCTAACCTTGAAGTGAAAAATGTATTAAATCGACGGTTTTGATGATTTTCCAGAGACATAAAAAGAACTTAAAACTACTTTGTAGGTTTATACAAATTTTAGAAGTAGGTTCCAAAAAACCTTGATAGATTTTGAAACATTTAAGTTTTTTTAGCAGGTAACAACAAGACAATAAACTGAATTGTATTAATTTGTTGTAAATATAGACTATGAAGTCTTACTGAAAAAAAAAATCCTATGAGAACGCTACAAAGTTAGACTGATAAGTAAAATTGCTTCAAAATTTTAATAGTATTTTGGATGATTTAGTAAACTTGACTGTACATTTTTTAATTAATAATTTTTTCAAAAAATATTTAAAGCTAGGAGACTGAACTTTGGAAGTACTTTAAAGTTTTTAGTAGATATTATTGCAAAAAAAATCTTATGCCTGAACATTTTTAAAGAGAATTTCATAATTTTTAATGTTTTAATAATTTTATTAGACCTGATTGTAAAAAAGTTTTTTTTTTATCAAAAGAAACTTTAGATCTGGGAATGTAAAATATAACTTTAATTAGCTATTTTTCTAAAATATGTTTAAAAGACTTAAAAATTCTAGTAAAGTTTGCAAAATTTTTGTAATATTTTGGAGATTTTAGTAGAACTGATGGAAAATCTTAAACAGACTCTTAAATAATTTTTAAAAATTAAGAAGGAATATGGAAAACTCATGAAAACTTGCCAACAAATTATGTGTTAACTATTTAAAGAGTAGTTTATACATTTTTAGACTTAAGGGTTTTGCAAAGTTATGGTAATACTTCAATTAGTCTTTGATAGTTTAAATAAAAATAAAAATTTTATACCTACAAGAAATTACTAATTTAGAACTTGGAATAAAAAACTTTTATCTTTATAAATGGTGATTTACAGGCAAAGAATTTTAAATTAAAATAAAACACAGAAAAATGTTTTTAATATTCATGAAATTGGCTTTATTTGACAGATAATTTTATAGCATTAATGTTTGAATATAATTTTGGGCTTGTGACCGCAGCTGGAGCGTACATGGCGTAATCCGGAGGTCCAATTTTTGTATATTGCAATAATGCGTCGAATTTTGGCTTGCATGTGTCAATTGTTTCTGGTTTATCTATGAAGACATGGAACCTTACATATCCCCAGAAAAAATAATGTAATAGCGTGAATTTCGTGAAATTAATCGTTCTTGAAATGTTTCTATCAGTAAATTATGTCCAATTGAGGCAAAAGTTGGCAATGATGTCTCTGTACCGATCACCGTTGATTGTAACGTTTCCACCGAGCCAGAAAGCGCACCAAAAGGTAATTTTGTCTGAATGTAATGGTCTTTCAACAATAGCTTGTCGATTATTATCGCTTCAAATGCGACAATTTTGTTTGTTGACATGGCCATTTAACCAAAAGTGTGCTTTATCAATAAATAAAATTTTTAAATGAAATTGTAGATCAATAGTAATGTTTTCCTCGGTCCATTTATCAGATGTATGGCGCGGACAATGATCGTGTAGCTTCAATTCCTGTACAAGTTGAATCTTGTAAACTCGTAAACAAAGATCTTTTTGCAATTTTTTCTATAAAGTGGATGGACACAAATTTAATTGTTGAGCACGATGACGAATTGACACATTTGGATCTTCATTAACACTACGCTGCACACTATCAATTGCTTCTTGCTTATTATTGTTTAGATTAAACGTATTGCAAAAACGATGCACAGTTTCTAGAATTAATTTCGTCTGATGAACGATTATGAGCACCATACAGTCTACGTAACGCTCAATAAGTTTCTCAAACTGAACCATGTTTTTCAAAATAAATTTGAACAATTTGCAATCGTTGCTCCGGCGTGAGTTTATTCATGATAAATTGCCAAACTAAACTTCAAAACAACCAAAAACTGTTAAATCAGCTGTCACAGATAAGAATGTTGCAAATTTAGAGTTTGACGCCTCTAAAAAAGCACCCTTTATTAGACATTTAAAAGAGTTTGTGTTGTTTTTTATATAGATTATTACAAATTATTTTTTGATAAATTTCGTACTAAACTCTATTTTATTTGACACATTCAAATTTGGCGACAATTGATTAATTAACATTATAAATAATTGAATATGAATAAAAGTGTAATGATAGCTTTAAGAACATGATCTACGTTTATGTATAATGGGACCTTTGAATTATAGCTTAACCTTAAAAAACTGTTTTTTAAATATTAGAAAAATAAAAATAAAAGTAAATTTTCGTAATAAATATTTAATATTGGATTACATCAATAAAAGTTTTCTCAGATTTCTTAAACTTTATTAAAGAGCAGTTGAGGATTTTGTAGACTCATTTGTACACTAAACTTGTTAAATTTTTTTTAGGCAAATTTATTCAAAAAAGTTAAAAACTATGTAGATGCTTATTAGGCTTTAATAGCAAAATTTTTAGTTTCTTAAAGAGTTTTTTGTATTAAAAGGTTTTTAAAGTCGTTTAAAAGCATCTTCTTCTAACGCAATTAAAGATTTTGAAGAAATTTATTTAAGTTGTTTATACAGTACAACTTTAATAATTTGGACATGCGCTAGTTTGGTCATTCTAGTAATCCGGACACTGATACAGATTGGACAAATTTTTATTTGTATTTTTTTATAGGTAAAAAACAGGAAAATAGATTTTTTAGTAAGCTTGTTCCTGGATTATTTCTCAACTTTTATTTTTTACATTTTGAAATGATGAAACTTTAAATGCCACACTTCAAACAACGGAGTGAGTAAAATGATTTACAATAATTTTAGCAAGACCCGATTGTTTGTATGGCACTGTAAGAACAAAGTTGTTTATCAGCATTTTTGCTTTCTTCTTTATTCCGAATCACCCCGGTGGACCAAGTTATTATTTTTGTTATATTTGGGGATCGAACCCCGGACTGTTAGCGTGCTACGCTAAAGCTCTATAACTGACAATTCAAACTGCAACTTGTAAAATTTAAAGGTTTTTAAATCGTAAAGTAACTCAATCGCAAAATTAGGTTTCTCATTGGTACTATATAGTAAGTACTCATGTTAATAGTAGAACTTTGGGTTTGGCGTTGAATAGGTTTCTTCATTTCTTTCACATGATTCTCAAACCAAAACAGCAAATTCCGATCAAACTATTTTTTTTTTTTGAAATATTGCAATACTTTTAAGACTTAGCTGAACCGGAGTAACTCAGAGATAACATTTGAGGTAGGAGCTATAGAAAGAGATTTTGCAACACAAGATATGTTTTTTTATCAAAAGCAAGGTTTGATCTTGGACAAGAAGCTCCAAAAGGAATTTTGCACAAATATTTGCAAGGTACAACGGAAGTGACAAAATTCTAACACAATAACTTAAGATACCAAACACAATCAGTTCTGACAAAGATGAGAAAGGTTAAGATTACAATGTCAATGAGAAGACCAGCGCCAAAAACACAAAATTTGCAATTTTATTCTTGAGCTGCATTACAATAGTGTTCAAACCCAAAGTACCAAACATGGTCAGTTTTTAAGAGCCAAAAGGAAAATTAGAAATTTGAAGCCAGAAAAACGACAAGTGCCGATGTTGTGTTGCCGTTTATGAGTGCAAACCTGAATTATTACTCTAGAGTTAAATGGGATCTATCTTAGCAAAAAATAACTACTAGTGCTAATTTATTTAATTAATATAATAAATAAGATTTTTGCTCCACTTTTGATCAAATTTATGTTACAAAAAAGATTTTTGCGCAATATTTTAAGTTTCATTATTAAATAGAGTTTGGAACTATTTTGAATATAATATTTAACATTAACATTATGTTTAAACTTATATTCTACATCATAATCGTGATCTGTTAATCCTGATGATGACTAAACAAGGTCAAAACTAGTATATTTATAAAATTTAAAAAACCCAATGTGGCATACTAGTATCGAAATTATATTCAATATCATATTATCTATTAACCTTGACGATGACCAAACAAAGTCGAAACTAGTCGATTTACAGACAAAAAATCATAGCAGCATACTAGTATGCACATTTTATAATGAATAATTGTTTTAACATATTGTTATTGTTAAAAGTTTTAATAAACATCTATTAATCCTGATAATGCCAAAACAAGATCGAAACTAGTCAGTTTATAAAGTTAAAAATTCAAAGCATTTTTTTATTTATAACTTATACATTTAATAATTAATAATTTTATCAAACAATCGCTCCTCTTAGGTTATGCATTGATATTATATGCATGGATCTAAACTTTGTTTTTAAGAGAATGTTATTTAAGCAATTTGCAAATTTATAATGTTAATCAGATTGATCGAAAGATATTTATTGAAGATCCCCGCAATGTAGATTCCAGCGATCATTTACGGTGGAGAAATGGCCCCCCTGACGGACGACAATTATTTTTTAAGACGTTTTATTTTCCGGCGCGCTCCTCATTATGAATGCTGATTGGGATCACGAGTCTGTTTTATTTGAAAACTTGAACTCATTTGGGGCCGTTACGTTCCGCCAATCCATTACCTCCACTTTTATTACCCGGCTCTTCTTACTACTTCTTCGATCACTGCGGATATCGTATGAAAATTAATTTAGTCCCCTCTATAGGCAAAAACAGAAAAAATAATATATATGGAAACAATTAACCGAAATGAGACAAGGAAAAATCTAAGGGGGATTGATGCAGTTGAAAAGAAATTAAAAAAAGACTGGGGTTGCTTCTAAAAATGCAATTACCCGTTGAAATGTATGGTTTTGCTGGCAGGCTCAAACTGGAGATGACATTTTTTTTATTTTCTAAATTGGGGTGAGAAAGTGACCGGAAAATGGTATTTTAAATAAATGTGATTGGGGATTCCGTGTTCGGGAATTTATCATTTCTTACAGGCTTACTCATTTAAGGCACTATTAGACAACTGCAAAATATATTGCATTCTTTGGAATCCTTAGTAGCTTAAAGCAATATATTCATCATTATTATTAACCATTTTCCACCTGTCAGAGTTTAATTGCCGAAACGATTTTTCAATAACGCAGGTGAAAAAAAGAACTTCACGGCAATCATCGCGTACCGTATCATTACAATTACCAACAACGCCAAATTGAGACGTCAATTAGGCTTTTCATCCACCCTTCCTCTTGATTATAAAGTCTCCTTTTCTCTCTATGTATATTGTCGGTCGTGGGGTTGGGTTTACCCGTTGAAAATTTTGCGGTTCATTTGGACGGCGACAATACGCAATCAGGAGGATCCAGCGGCATAGCGCGGTTCGGCCTCCGCAGATTGGTTTTAAACGCGTAATTTCATTAAGCGCACTTTCATCCCGGCCAAATATATATATTATATTGGTTTATTTACCAATAGGGGTGGTGGAACGAGCAGGCCTCATCAAATTTTCATTCAGGAAACGACAATAGTGTATAAAACGCTAGTAATTCACAATTGCGGATTGTAAAGTGAAATTAATTGATTTCGATAAAATACGTGTGCGATGTGCTTGTTAGTACTGGAAGAATTTCTACAATTTATATTTAATATAAATTGACATTACATTATAATCATATTTAGATATTTTTAAACAAGAAAGTATTTTTAAATCTTCATTTTTTTTTTAATTATTTAACAGAAATTACTTATTGAAAAGTTAAAAATATATTTGAAATTGAATACAAAATTTGTATTTTGTACTTTGTCTTAGTTGCGTGAATGATATTATAGAGCTCAAAAATTTTTGTTTGAAATATTGTTAAAAAATAAAAGAATCATGGATTATTGAAATTTCTTATGAATTTTGTTCAACTTGTTTAGTAGTACCAGCTAACATGCAATCCTGAGTTCTTGTTCTAAGGTTATCTGTAAAATGACTTGTTTACTTAAATTTTTTTAACATGTTTTTGTCATTTTCATAAAACTTAGCTAAGCATAATTTAAGATGCATTAATGATTAAATATAGTACATACAATATATTGTAATTTATATTGCAAATTATTCATTTTGAAATTTTTAAAAAAATATATTTATTTTACTCAACTTTTGTTTTGTTAAAACCAGATTTAAATTCCTGAACTAAGCACAAAAAATATATGCATTCCCAAGAGTAGGAATTACCCATTTCGCCAACAACCTGCCCGATTTTGTTTTATATTATTTTTATTGGCGTACGTATTCATCCCCGTGTCGCGTCATCCCAGACGTGCAGTCAATTCGAACGGGGTTTTGATTAAACTAGAGGGGATCCACTAAATTTAAAATAAGGGCTGATCCGATCAGTGTCTCTCGGTTAGTGTGAAATAACGCCCCGGGGACCCCCGCGCGGAATAAAACTATAACTAAAAGGGGGTTGTTTGAATCCGGCTCAATACCGCCGGATTAATGAGGGGGAAAACTTCATCGGCCGCATTAAAATTAGATTTAGAACAATAAATAGGATTTAATTAAGGCGTAATAAAAATTGAGCACTATTGTTTCTTAAATTTTCAATCATACAATACCCAACACGTGGGTTAAACAATGATTTCTTCATTTCATTCAGACGTAGGAAAAGTAAAAAAAAAAAAAAATAGGAGGGCCGTGACTAAAGACAAATCATTACAATGGCATAATGATGCGACAGATAACCATGAATGGATTGTATTTAGCTGTATTTTTATATTAAATTAGCTATGCTATGGGTGTGTGTTTAGCGTTAATAACCCCGAAAAAATCATGAGGCATCGCTTAAGGTGATCAGTCGAGTCATCCTTCAACAATGCCCGGGCGCTCTTTATGGTTGCTTATTTTCTAAAGTGGATGCTGTTAGGTGATATCGATCTGGTAAATAAGGGGATATCCTCTCGATCTGTATATCTAGCTGAGCAATGATACGGCCGAAGGGTCCTTCCTTTTACCAGAAAACGCATTAACTTATAATAATAGACTGTTGTTGTTTGTTTCCTTTTCTTAATCTTATTCAAATTTTCTATTTAACAAACATCTATGTTCTTAAAATGTACACACTAGAATCAAGATGTTATATAATGTTAAACATTTATTAAATTATATCTTGGTAACATTATTGTAAAATTTTTTTAATAAAATTTGGCAAAAACTACACTAAGAAGTTTTAAAAAGTCTTTGGTTTAAAAAAAAACTCTTATAAATCTAAAAAAAACAATATTTTGAATCAAATTTTTATTGATGAAGTTGCATAGAATTTACAAAAACTATAAAAAAAGTTTTTGTAATCGTTTGGTTGTATTTATGTCCAATTTTAAATTGAGTTTTAGAATATTTCTGTTAAGAAGTGTTATAAATAATAATATTGAATAAAATTTAAACAAAATGTTTCTAATTTGAAAAAACATATTTTTTTCTACTTTATTATTTTGCTGTTTTTTGTCTATTTCAGAAGTCGGCAACCTGTGGCTCCGAAGTCGCATGTATGTGCGGGTCTTTTAGAAACAATTGTTCTTTAGAAAAAAATTTAACACTCAAATTTTCTCTCAATCGATTATGTAATAAGAAGAAAAGCAACTCATCTATTGTTTGAAATTCTTTTTAAATTGCATACAGCAATGCCAATTTATAGAAAAACTTGCTGAATTATAAAATTCATAAAAAATAAATCCCAAAGCCCAAATAATTTATCAAATTTTTTTTCAAAATATTAATTTATTGCATTATTTGTTCTAAATTCTATTTAATAATCAAATTCTTTAAATATTGCTCAAAAGTCTTCTATATAACATAAAATTGATTCAAACTTTGTTCTAGAAAACCAATTGTTTTGTGACTATTGCTTACAACTACTGTAAACTACACACGCCCTAACGTTTTACATAATCATTAACATCACAACTTGGACCAGAAGTACTTGTAGAATATTATTGCCACAGTGATCATTTTGGTCCTTTCTTGGCTTGGAATTAGGAATAGTGTTCTGGGAGTAAATATTTCATAACAGTGGTCTTAACTTAGTAGTATGTAGCTGCGATTGTAGCCGTTTTTCCTAGATGATGTTTCAGGAAGGGTAATGGAAGCTACAGCTGATTCTTTAATCTAACTTTTCAGGAAAGTTTGTAATCATCATTTTATATCTGGCTTGTGCAAAATGCGTTATATCTAAATATTCAAGAATAGAAACTAGAGTAGCTTAGTCATTACTACAGCTAAAAATCCACGGGGTTTTCTAGTGATAGGATTCTGTTTTCTTTACAAACATATCCGGGTAAAAAAACGTTTATAGTTTTGACAAGCACAAGCGAATTTATTAACAAGCATTTGGGTGTATTTGGACTATGATTGTTTTTTGTTGTGGTGGATTTCGTTTAACTCCAAAGTCTGGGGTAATAGTCTAGGTTTGTTCTTAGGAGCAGCAGCACAATATTGGCAATAGATTTAGTTTGTCTATAGTTAGTCTGGGTTCAAATTTTATTTTTTTTTTTGGTTTATCAAAGCTGTTTATGCACTTTGGGTTAGAAGACTGGTATGCTGAAGTTTGACATTGAAGTATAGCATTTTTTTTTTGGAACTGGTCATTCTATTGACAAAGATTTTGTTAAAGCTCTAAAATTTTTGGAACTGCTTTTTGAAACGTTGTGGTTTTCATTTGTAAAAAGTTGTACAACTTTCTTTTTCTTAGCTGAGCAATTGTTGCTTTTGACAAAGAACATATCTTGTAAAGAAGTGCAAGATATTTTTGTATAGCTACTGCCTGAACCCTGATAAGAAACTATGGTGGGCCGGTGTTTGCTGTTGAAGTTGTTTTTATCTGCTTCGATATGTTGTTTATTTGTGTTTCTGTTGTAGTACTGAATGTATGTTGTTATATCCAAAAACGGCGGTGTAGTTTAAGATACAGTTTTTTTTTAAGTTGATAAGTAGGTATTTAATGAGACATTAATTTGGTAAAGTGTTCGGATGAGATTAATCCACAATTCTATTTTGAATGACGGATGTTTTAACAATATTTATTTCTTTTCTAAACACTCACGTTTGTTGCTACTTTAACTGATACAAGAAATTGTAACATGGTTTATTGTACATTATTAGTTTGTACGCACTTGTGTTTACTTAACTGCATACGTTTTTATTCCTTAAAGAGTTGGAGAAGTCTAGCTGTGTTGTGGGCAATGTTGTTTGTTATTGCTACATTAGCTTACTAGTTTGGCTGCAGAATTTTATTCTAAAGCTTTGGGCATAGTGTGTTGGTCTGGTTACTTTTTCTAATTTTGCAAAACATGTTTAGTAATAGTTTTTATACAATACTTGTTCTCTGTTTTTAATTCTGATTTGAATTGCAAGAACTTTGTTTAGTGTTTGTTTGGCTAAAATATTATTTATTTTTCTGAAATCTAGACTGTAGCAAGCTACACCGGCCTGGGGTTTGAGGTACGACTTAAGGTCATGCCTTTACGCTTGAGAACAGTATAACTACCTTATTATCTGCTGAGTAATGACAAGACTAATACCATACAAATTAATACAAGCAGCCATTCTGTGGGGCCCCTGTTCTTCCTCAGTACATACGTTAGATAAGTAATCGACTAGGTAAACTGCGTTACTTGTACCCTCATCTTGCAATCTGAGCGGTTCTTTTTTTGTTCAAATTTAAAGAGATAGGCGTATTCCGTAGTAAGTGCTCACAACAAGCACCTACCGCAACACATTACTCATGTTAGCTACGTTTTTCCATTCTGAAGATGACGCTAACATCTAATCGGCCAATGGCTAACGGAATTAAAACAAAAGATACGTAAACCCACTTTTCTAGTTTTATAGGTTGGTTTCCATGGGATCCAACAACCACCGCTATATGTGCAATGAAGGACATTAAACAGATACCATGCGATGCTATCAGCGGCGCTTATCGAAACATAACTATTGGGCTTTTGTCTTACTGGCTATAAAAAATTGAAACCACCCTGTAGGGCCTAAGTACTTTCTCCGTACATCACGTCACATTAGATAGTAACTAACCTGTTCCCCCACATCTTGTACTCTAAGCGGTTCAATTTTTGCCTAAATTATTGAATTCTACACCTTGTTTGAAAAGATGGGTCAATTGCCTTTGCAACATATTGGTCATGTTAGCTACGTTTTCACAGCAACGTTTTATGAGTCGCCGTGGTGTGCCTTTACAGATTTTACTACTTTACATTAACTGATTCTGCGGATGGCGTTAACTTCTAAGAGGCGAATGGTTGGTGCAGAAACAATAAATAGGTAATCCCACTTCCTTAGTTCTATAGGTTGGCTGCTGGAGTCTAACAACCACTCATATAAATGCTAGAAAAGCATCATCAAGGAACTGAAGAAACGTGGAACAATTCCAGATAACTAGTAGAGTTTCACAGTCCTTAGTAGTAGAACGAAAGAAGAAAGAAATGCATCTGCTGGAATATGTCAACAACCTGGCAATTATACACCGAAAAGAAGTTAATTTTGAAGTTAATATTGTTACGGATTTTCAACGTATGGGTCAATGGCATAAAACAAGACTAGCGCAGCAATAAACTAAACTAAATACTTAGGTGTGACATTTGACCACAACATGAGAATGGCATTATAACACTTCTTGGAAATATCCAGAAAGGCAGAAAACATTGTTATGACATTAGATTGTATTATGCGCAACATTGGAGGTGGGCATGCAAGCAAGAGACAATGTTATTTTGTATGAAGTTCCAATATGGCAGCAAATTATTTGCAAAACAAAATACAAGAAAACACTTGCCAGAATGTAGTGCATATGAAACTGCATTGCTAGTATTACTACCAAACCTTTATTAAACCTTTTTATTCTATCATGATCATAATATTTTTTTATCAGCCGTTATTCATCCACTTCTGGACATAGGCCTACAAACACTACGCAATCTAGTTCAGAAAACAACGGAGTTTAATGCTCCTATCCACCTAGCGTTTGTCGACTACCATAAAGCATTTGATTTTGTTGAGACTTGAACAATCCTAAAAGCTATGAGGAATGCAAGAATAGACTCAAGCCATAATTGAGAACATCTATAGGAGAGCTACACTACACGTTAAAATCGAGGAAGGACTTACCATCAACAAAATAAATATAAAGAGAGGAATGCGCTAAGGGGATATTATCTTACCTGTTGTTGTTGTTGACCTTATGCCTAGAAGACGCTTTTAAACAACTAAAATGAGAACGAAAGGTTTTGCTTACGATATCGTCGTCATCTCAAACTAGAGGAAATGCTCCAACAATTTAATCAAGCGTCAATAAATCTAGAAAAGATGAAGATTATAAGCCCTAGTAACTCCTACATTACTATAGACAACAATATCATTAAGTGCGTTGAACAATATACCTACCTTGGTCACACTATTAAGTTAAGGGAGGGGAATCAGACGGCAGAAGTCACTCGACCCATTGGTCTTACATGGGCAGCGTTTGGCAAACTGTGGCACATCCTAGAAAACAAGACCATACTAATAAATCTCAAAAACACTGTCTACAACATGTGCGTTCTATCTGTAGCTACATATGAGTTTAAAACATTGAGACTCACAAAAGAGCTGGGTGGGCCACGTCGCAAAGCAGAACAATGACAAATGCACGCTTAAAACCACACAATGACGTCCAAGAACAACCAGAAGTTAAGGCCGACCCCAAAGAAAGTGGCTACACAACATTAAAGCATTCTCTGATAGCCGGTGGTATCAGAAAGCACAAGTTTGACAGTCGTGAAAGAGAAACTTCTTTCTTCTTCTCTTTTTTATCAACCTTCTAACGTCCACTCCTGGACATAGGCCTCTTCGTATATTTTCCACATCTGACAATCTTGAACCTATTGAAACCAGTCTCTACCGATGGCCGACTTGATATTGTCCAACCATCTCATTTGTGGCCTGCTTCTGCTTCTTTTTGTTTTCCTTGGCCGCCAAAACATGGACAGTCAGTCAGACTGTCCATGTTTTGTCTAGCGACGTGTTTTACCCAGCGCCATTTTAGCTGAGCTATGCGTTCAATAATGTCAGTCACCTTTGATCTCTCTCTGATTACCTCGTTCCTGATTTGATCTCTTAACGATATCCCAAGCATAGAGCGTTCCATCGCTTGCTATGTTGTTTTTAGTCGGTTTGAGCTCTTTTTTGTAAGACTCATTGTTTCTAAGCCATATCTAGCTACTGGTAGTATACATGCGTCCTAATTTTTTTTTTTTTTTTAGATTTAGTGGTATGTCATTGTAATTTTCCAAACGCCGCCCACGTGAGACCTAATTGTCTTGTGACTTCTGCTGTTTGATTCTCCTTTCCAAGTTTAATGACGTGACCAAGATAAGTATAGTGGTTTACACATTCAATTTCCACGTCGTCTAGCAAGATGTGGGGATTATCTGAACTCATTATTTTTGTTTTCCCTATGTTCACTTTTAGCCTTATACTTTTGGATGCTACATTTAGTTGTATCATCTTTCTCAGCTCTACGGGATCATTTGATATTAGGATTATATTATCCGCAAAACGAAGGTGATTGACGTATGTTCCATCGATCTTAATTCCTTTTTGTTTTTTTACTGAAGTTTTTTGAAAACGATTTCTAAGCTTAATGTGAATAGCTTTGGTAAAATAGTATCCCCTTGACGCACTCCTTTTCTTATGTTTATTTTATTGGTGGTTAGTTCTTCTTCAATCTTGACGTATAATATAGCACTTTTATAGATATTTTTAATGATGGCAGCATTCCTCATAAATTTTAAGATTGCCCACGTTTCTACCGAGTAATAAATGCCAAGTGGATTGGTTGGACGATAGTTTTCAATGTTTGTTGTGTCCCCTTTTTTAAAAAGGTTAATGACTTCTGCGTCGAGAGGCTTATTCATGATACACAAAAGAGAAAACAAAAGACTCACAAAAAATTTAGATAAAGAAGTTAATATTATTCCTAATAGATCTTGACCACTGGGTGATTCATGCAATACCTGAATAGATTTACAAAAGGCAAAACTGACATATTATGGTAGATGTAGTCTAAATAAGGTTTTCGATAGATAAAAAAACAAAAAAAGCAGAAGCTGAACGGCAATCTGTGTCAAAACTTTGTTGCAAAATTAATCAAAATAAGACATAGTAAACAAATTCATCTATAACATCTTAAAAAGGAAAGAAAATTACAAAGCAAGCAATCAATTAAATAGGCTCTTACCTACTTGAAGTAATTCTTATGCAATGCTATGAGGGATAGAAGAGATAGAAATGCACAAAAAACAAGTTTTTAGTTAGTAAAAACCCGGCACTACTATGCAGCTAAAATCAGCTAAAATACTGACAGATAATGTGTTTTAGTTAAAGATCGTTTTTTTTTTTGCAAAAAGAATTAGCTTAGGTTTACTCATATGCTTTTAAGAAACGCAAATTTGAAAAATTATGGTAAATTACATTTTCTATGCTTATAAGACAAAAATTATTTTTATAATTATCTGTACTTGTGCTAATTGCAAAATTCTATTAAATTTGAAGAAATTCTTCATTTTGTTAGAAATTACTTTACATTTAGTTTAGTGCAACTGTAGTTGATTTTTCTACAAATCTTTAGATCCAACATCTGGACAATCATAACTTGAAATATGAAAATAAAGTTCACTACAAAGATAAGAAATTATTTTTTATTCAGTATTTTCAATTCACAAGCAATCTTTTTTTATACAAGTTACTGCACACAAAGCTATTGCTGATTATCACGATTGTCAGTGTACTAAATGCGGAAGGGTTGTTACATTCTGTTGTATTGTATGTGCGGGTTTGATTTTTTTATATTTATAATGTGGGCACATCCCCCTTTAGCCTGTATCGAAAGGGATGATGACACACGACGGTGGCACCTCTGTGCAATGGGACGAGTCGATCAATCAAGCCGCGATTAGAATTCACCGCACGTCCGTATAATCTGAGTTCTGCATTATTTTATCTTGGCGAACACTCTTAACCCATCCGCCATCGAATAATTGCGACGCACAAGGGTCTTATCGAGATCCCACAAACGATTTTTATTATTTATAATTTCCTCTCGTTTAACAGAAACGAAAAATGTTTGAATCTTTTAATTTGATTTGTACTCTTAATTTTCTTACATCAAATTTATCTCCCACAATCTTTTTCTCGCATACTGCTTAAATATTAATGTATGCGCATGATATTTTATGAATCAAAATCGCTAATAATGTGTGCCGCATAAAATAATCATAAATGTTTTCGAAATGGTCCACACTGAGCAGACTCTGGCCCTACACGGACGGAACGAGCAAGCGAGAGGGCCTCTGAGCGCTGATTACAATTGCTAATATCACTGGCAACCATCATCGTGGGAGTTTATACAGGGTTGCTCAACGAAATGTTGCGACAGTTTCTGCTACCTTTTGGGTACAAACAATAAACAAATACTTGTACAGAATAAATAATGTGTATTTGTGTTATTTAAATGAATAAATCATTATTTGATGGAAATGTTATCAGAATGTAGTAAAATATTATTTTTAAATTTTTGAATTAAATTATGTTTTAAGAATAATAATTGTTGATTGTAAAAAAGTGTATTAACATTATATTTCTTTGGTTTTAGGTAAAATTTCCAGAAAGTAACGTAAGTATTTTTGTATGCAATCAAATAAATATTGTTATTGTTTACAGTCAATTTGTTGCGATAACTTATTAAGAGAATTATTAGGAAGTCTGTTGATTTAGCAATTTTAAGTAATTTTTTTTAACTTATTTTGTTTATAATCTTGCTATTTTTTGTTTGATTTTTGCTATACTTTAAACGTTTTTGTAGCGAATTTTGAAAAATCATAATAAATTTGTTGGTATTATAAACGACAATTGTTCGTACTAAACGATTTTGAACTATTTATAGGTGAATTAAAAAAATGATAAAATATTAAAAATTATTAAAGAGCTGTACTTACAAATGTTTTTTTGGGTGATATTAATACTTTCAATATTTATTATTTTAAGTAGTTTAGTTAGTTCAATAAAATAATTTTAAAAATTTACCGTACTACAATCAGATGCAAAATACCGGGTTATTGGGTAATTTTGTGCAAAAAAAAAACCCGGGTAGATTTTTTTAATAAAACTAATAGTGTTTTACAATCAAAGAGACCATCAGGATGTAGAAAAAAGCAACATATGGTACTTGTACGTATACACGAAAGAAAACGCATTTCTGCAAAATAAACTTAACAGAGATTAATAATAAAAATTTTAGTTAAATAAGATTTCAATACTAATATTGCCCCCTCGAGCCCAAACTATTGACTGCATACGACGGCCCATTTCACTAATAGGCTCACAAATACCATTTTGTGGAATATTCTGTCATTCTTCCTGAAGAGCCACATGAAGCTCGTTTATTGTGGTTGATGCAACTACACGTCCTCTAACACGTCTGCCCAGCATGTCCCAAAAAAAATGTTCTATAGGATTTCATTTGAATTTTCATATTCCAACTAAAAGCAAGTATTTTGTGTCCCACATTGCAGAATGCGATCTCGCGTTATCCTGCATTAGAATAAAAAGCCATCGCCGATAAATGGAGCAAATAAGACTACGTAATTTTTCAAAACCTCCTCAATATACTGCTGTGCAGGCAGTAATCTTCCATCAATGACAATCAATTCTGTGCAGGCATCCACTGATATTTCTGCCCATACCATCAGCAAACTTTCATCATGGCTAAGCCGGGGCCTAAAAGTGCACTCCGAAAATTGTTTTTCTTTTCGTCCCCATACTTCTCTTCCATTTGGCGATTGTAGACAAAATTTAGACTCGTCAGTAAACAGTACAGTCCTCCATTGTGCCAATGTCCAATTCAAATGTTCGCGTGAAAATTGGAGTCTGGCTACTCGGTGACGTAGGGGTAATTTTGGTCCAGCTGCTGGTCCACAAAGTTTTAAGCTAGCTTCTTGCAACCTTTTACAAACTGTCCACACACTCACAGCTGTACCACAAACCTCACGAAATTTATTTTTGGTCTCCACTGAAGTCACATAACGATTCCGTAAAACGATTCCGTAAAACGATTTTTTGTTTCCTGCCAGATCCCGGCCTCCGAGTATTTCTGTCGGTCTCCCTAGACCGCTCAATTGCTTTTTGGACGGTAGATAGACTGACATGAAGGAATCTGAATACATACCGCTGTCTTCTTCTATCTGCCATAAGAGCAACAGCTTTTGCACAATCTTTAGCACTTAGAACTATATTTAACACACCAATCTGACCTGCAAATGTCAGTTGAGTTATTTGAGTTAGGTGCTTCAATTAATTGAGCCACTTTCCGAATATTAATAAAGTTTCCAATCCAAACCCAGTTCCACTTTTGCTTTCTGTTGTACAACATCCTAAACAAAATTTGATTAGTTTGTTGCAATTAGAGATCTCTTGAACCAAATTTTGACAATATTAAAAACTTAATAAAACATTTATAAATCATTGGTTTTAAGCTTTTATACTATTACTAAGTTTTTGTTTGAGTTTTTGTTGATTAAGTTTTATAAGATAATTTTAGATTTTAGAGTTTTCTTTGTGAGCAGCCTTATAAAAACTTTTAGAGACAAATTTTTTGCTCAAGTTAAACTACTGATACAACTTCAAAATTCTTCACGTAAAGACAAGAAAGTTTAGAGTTTTTATAAAGAAATTGTAATGACAATCAGACCAATTTACTTCAACCTCATCACAAGAAATTTTAATGTTAAGACATGCACAAGCATAGTTATGAAAAAATTAAAACTAAAATGTGCTTTTTTATTTTATATTAGGCCCCAATTCAATGCTAAATACTTTTTTTATAAAGAATTACATAAAAATAGATGGTTAAACCCAGATATTATTACAAAGAGCGAGATTGATTTATAATTGCCGACAATAAAAACAGTAAAAATGTTTATGTTCGGAAAATATTTCTTACCTACAGCGACCACATAATGGTAATAAATTTAAGACGTAAAAAAAAAGTTACTTGCAAATGCTTAGCCCAGAAATGGACACCCATAAATAATCTCGCTGCCTACCAAGATAGAATGAAAAATGACTTAAAAAATGGCAATACAAAAAGATAGGAGAATGTGTACACTGAAGGACAAATCAACATGAAAGACGCACAAAACGGTGCTCTTTAAAAGTGAGAAGGAAACTCAAAACCAGATTAGAAACAAATCTTACATTCAAGACTAAAGCTTTGAAGTTATCCCTGAAATACAATGTGGGGCAGAATAACCTCCCTGATTTGTCCGGTGAATTGTGAATAAACAATAATTTTTTTAATTGGGAAAAAGTTTTCCACTAGGGATGGATTATATAGACAATTTATAATATAAATTGTCTATATAATCCATCCCTAGTGGAAAACTTTTTCCCAATTATCAAATAAAAGACAATCAAATTAACTGCATTAATAATTTTTTTTTTTAATTTCCTAAAAGTACACGTTACGCAATTTTTTTTGTTATTTTTTGAAAATGTATACCTTCCAAGTGGTGGCCTTACCGGCGATACACATGTTGAAGCATTCTACAAAATGTTTGGCCACTCTCGCCAGCATATCTTGAGGGATTGCGGCAAATGCGGCCTTAATTGAATCCTTAAAAGCTTCCAGGGTTTGAGGACGAGCTTTATAAACCTCATCTTTGAAGTATCCATACAGAAAAATATTGCAAAGAATAAAATCCGGGGATTTAGAGGCCATGGAACATCATACTCTTCTATTTTGGGCCGTAAAAAATTCCCCAACATCTTGCAATAGCAAACAAAATTTACTATTACAGTTGAGCCTTTCTCTTAAAAAAAAAATAGGCCCAATAATGCCTATAGAAGACACAGCGCACCACACTGTCACTTTAGGGCTGTAAAGTGGCCTTTCGTGAATTTCTTGAGGATTTTCAGTTGCCCAGTAACCAAAGTTTTGTTTGTTTACTCGGCCTGAAAGGTAAAAATGCGCTTCGTTGCTAGTCCATACAATAGCGTCGTGGGTTACAGCTGTTAGGATTGTATTGCAAGCATCTGTACGTCTCACGAAGTCTTGTGGGCTCAACTCCTGAACAATCATCATCTTATAAGGGTGTAGCTTAAAATCTGTGTATAAAATTTGCCGTATTGTTTTGGGTAAAAACCCAAGGACAGCGGCATGTTTCTACGCAGAACGCGTCGGAGACTGTTCAATAGACGCTCTAAATGCCGCAATGTTTTCGGGTGTTTTCAAACTCTTGGGTCGCCCAACTGCTTTATTTCAAAGTGCACATCCCGTCTTCATTACATTACTGATCTATTTTTAAATAGTTTTACGGTCAGGAACACTGTCGTGAAAAGCTAAACCAAACCGTTTTTAAAAAATGTCTCAACAACAAATCCGCTTTGTTTTCCCGACCACGGCATGGCGTTATTGCCCCAATTTAACCACACTTCTTCCACTTTTCTACCAGATCTGGGGACCTGTCAGTGATTGGTTGAATCTCTGTATAAATTCACAAAATAACAGTTTTTGTCAACAAAATGAAAATCAACGAAACATCAGGCGACAATTAAATTGTTATTATAGAAGATGAAACTCTACTAATAATGCTGACCTACGGTGCCGAGGCTTTGACATTAACGAAAATAACCGCTCAAAATAAATAAGGATTGTTTAGAGAGTCATAAAACGGTTGATGGGAATCTTGCTTAGAAATGAAGTATCAAATCTTATCATACGTCAAAGAACTGGTTTAACAAATGTCATGGACAGGGTAACACAATTGAAGTAAAATTGGGTTGGCCATCTTGCAAGAACAACATACGCATGATGAACCAAACGCATTGAGTGGAGACAGAGATCAGATGCCAATAGGAACAGAGGAAAGCCATTAACAAAATAAGTAATCAATATTAAGAGGATTGGGAGAACTGGATGAAATTGGCGAAAAACCGAATAAAATGTCGAGCACTACCTAACGCCTATATCCAGCAGGGAACGCTGAAGGCTGATTGATGATGATAATGTTTACTGGCAATTAAGGTTTTTTATGCATTTTTTAATAGTCTAACTAAACAATGAGAGTGCAATTTAATATTTTGCTGTAATGGTGCGGAAATAGGCACTTTAGTTTCAATAAGACAGCTTGTGGTGTGGAACTTACAAGGTTCTGTGCTGTTTGTCTAAAAAAAAAAAATCTTTAAGAAATGAATGGTGTTAACTGAATTGCTTTGGCTAAACATTTTTTAACAAAAACTTTGTATGGAAAATGATGAGTCACTACTACATATTTTTGTAATTTGTTTGACCCAAATCATAGAATAATCTAGTTCAAACAAGAATCAACAAAATTAAACAAGCTAAATCGTGTTTAGCCTAATGATTTTTAGCAGTTTTTACTGTTGAAAGTGAAATTATTTTTAAAATGTATAACCACAAAACATATAAAGACTTCTTCTGCATGCTACTTACTTTGAGTAATGTAGTGCCATATAAACTAAGCTCTATATGATGCATTTAGTAATAAAAAACTTAGTTTGTTTTAGAAATTTTGTGTACTTTTTTTAATGTTATGGATAGATTGCATATCTACTATTAGATTGATTTTTACTTATTTTTATTTTTTTTAATTTATTTATTTAAGATCCACTGCTAAATATAGGCCTCTTCTAAATCCTTCCATTCTCTCCTGTCCTGTGTTCTTTATATCTATTGTCTTCCGGCTACTTTCCTGATGTTGACCTCCCATCAAATTTGTGGACTTTCCTTCCCTCGCTGTGGTCTTTGTGGTCTCCAGTGCATTATTTTGTTTGTCCATCTTTCTGAGTTTTGTCTAGCGACGTGCCTCGCCCATCTCTTTTTAGACCCGCAATACGCTCCATGATGTCCGCTACTTTTGTTCTTCCTCAAATTTCTGAATTCCTAATTCGATTTCTAAGTGATATTTCCAGCATGGTCCTTTCCATATAATTTTATGTTATTTGTAACTTGTAAGGCAGTTTTCTTTGAGATAGAAAACAATTTCCAGTTTATAGGGACAGGTAGTATACAAGTGTCGTATATTTTCTATTTTAGACCCATGGGAATGTTTCTACCTTTGAGTATATATCTTAAATTGCCAAAAGTTGTATCCGATGTGTTACTACTACTTTTTGGTTTTCTTTACCAAGTTTAATCTTTGGCCGAGATGTAACATTTACAATTTTTGCATTATCTATGGTGACGTTAATTGGGACGTTGCTCATTATTTTAGTCTTATTTAGATTCATTTTTAGACTTACTTGTCGTGATTAATTTTCAAGCTGGTGTTTATTTCCTTTGCATATAACACAAACAAGTTTTTATAACGTTTTAAACTACATTTTGTTTGTTAAGCATCAAATGAGTTTTAAAAGTTTTTTTCGTTTAATGAGGGTTTTCTTAATGGTATTGTTAGTTAATTAAAGTTAATACTTTTGAAGACAACAAAATGTTTTTTTACAGTCTTAAATAGTGCGTTTGCAACCGTATCTGCTTGATAGTGGTTGTTTGAATTTTACTAAGTACATTGCTATCAATAACTTTTCTGGAATACTGAATTTGATTTTTTTTATTCGATAGAATTATTCTAGAACAGCTTTTTCCAAACCTTTTTTCCAACTAAACACTATACAAATCCTGAAATGATGACAAAACGAGTAGATATATAAGTAGTAGTAGACCATGTCTAGTAGCCAAGTCTCAGATGTTCTTCATGGAACCTTAAAAACCCAATTAAATTTTTGTCAATCAAATAATGAAAATATAACTTTAAACTGTTTACACACATCATGGTATCTTATAGCATTTATTAAAAAAGTTTACAAGCTTCATTATTGGGGATTTAAGTGTTAATAGTAGTTCTTAATATTTTCTTATAAATCGGTTATTAATTAATTCAAATACATTTTTATAATCTGTTAAAGTTGTTTGCTTCCACTTTGGAGCACAGAAATGAGCGGAGCGATTTGAGAAAGAACCAAACTAGAATCATGGTTTTAGTATTCAGAGTCAAAGCGCTGAACGATGAGCAATGGTACAATTCTCTAGTTTTGCTGTACTTAAAAATTTTAACCAACAAATTAGCTCTCAGAAAAATATAGTAAAAGATTGTCAGTTTTAATATAACTTGGTGGGTGCAAGGTTGACTTTCAGAATGTGTTTGTCTTTAATTTTAGAAGTTGGAAGTTGAGTTGTATTTTGTCATTCTTTTATAGGTCTTAATGGGAAGATTTAGTTGAAGTTTATGATTGCTGAGCCTGTCGTATTTTTACTGCTTAAAAGAGACCGAATTGGGAGTGCGTTTATCTTATTTCTAGGATGGGTGTTTCAATGTTTTCTGTCTAGATGGGATTTAATCTATAATGATGTTGTTTATGCGTCCAAAAACAAAAATGCTATTGCGTCTGAAATAGCTGGAAACATCATTGGACGGCTCCTTGTCCAGTATTTCCCAGTTTTTTTAGTTGAATATTAGAGCCCAAAGCTAGCCCATTAAAAATTAGAATCTCTAACAATGCATAGCCAGAAATTTTGTCTCAGTCAAACTGTACTACTATCTACTTAAGCACCAAGTTTTGACAGCTCATCATCTCTGGTGATGGCTTACATTCATCCAATCGCTTTTCTTTTTGGAAGCACACCAAAGACACATTTTTTTTAGGCATGAGCATGATAAATACAGGTCGTACAACACAAACAAATATTTTTGTGTTGAGAATACATAACAAAAATTTACAAGTATGACATTAATTTCAAGTTTGCAAGAGCATACAAAACAAATCACCCGATTATTTTTGTTGAAACCACTCTCAACAAGACTTGCCAAGAAAAGCCAAGAAACTTATCAAATAATGCCCAACCGTGATACAAATCAGTCGCACCTTGACGTGACAATAATTAAATAGCAGAAAGTAGTTAGAAAATTACATGGAGGCTGTACGTGCAGGTTTAACAGGCATGGATTAATTGCTTGCCTTTTTGACCAACCTTTTGCAATATTAGCAATCATACATAATCCTAACTGCTACTGCAACATTTAAGTAGCCTAAGATGTAACCAAATATTTTACAAACGCCACCATACTGCTTGAGCAAACCTAAATTAGTTCCGCTACCGCCACATAAAACAACCAGAGCACTTTCAGACCTACTAAGTGATTTACGGCCAACACCAAACACGACTAAAAATGAACAACAGGCAATTGGCATCTAGTACCAATGGAGCCGTACATCCATAGATGTTGAAAGCAACATATCGGCTGTTGTGCTGAAAAAGTTTGGCCCACACTTGTGTACTTTATGTTATTGTCACTAATGAAGAACATAAACACTCCAAAACGGAATTTTTTTTCTTAAAAAAATTGAGACAACCTTGATTCACCATAGTTTAGGAAACCTTGATTTAGAGTATCTAAATAATAATTTAAGTTTTGGAACCAAGCTTTTGAAATGTTTCATAAAATGTCAAACATTTTTTGTCATTGTTTAATGAATTTTGGATAAACGCAAAAATTATGTAGTTTTTTTGTCTCTAAAGAGTATTTAAACTAAAGATCTCATATTTTGCCTAATCTTAACAATTTGAAATTTTCTAGTTTTTTTGTTTAATTGTGAATTCCTTTCTTTGGTTACACTTTTGCAGTTAAAAAGATGATTCCATAAGCATTTTATATAGTCTTGAATTCTTTGTGTGTCTGTAAAAAAAGTTCGAGTAAACCGTTTTGTTTGTGGTAGGCAGTTTTAAGGGCTAGAAAAACATTGGTAAAGGCTCTACTGCCAAGTGAAGTTGTTAGTAGTTAATTTTGGACTTCTATGTATTCATAAATAGTCTGAAAATTCTAAATTAAGACTATAAAATGTAAACATAACAAACTCTGAAGAATTTATAATGGTGTTCTGGGTTTTCTAAATTATTTAGAAATAAACCCTTACATAAGTTTTGGAATTGCAAACAAAATCTGGTGGAGTTAAAAGAAACGCTAGTAGTGTTTTTAAAATTACAAAACCACAATAATTAAAAAAACTACAACAGTTTGAAAATACCATTCAACATTTGTAGAAAATCTAATAAACAAACAAAGCTCAAACTTTTTGAACTTACCAAAAGATCTATTGCTTCTAATTAGAGAATTTTGGCATAGTTGTGTTAATTGTACCTAACTAATATGAAGCAAAATGTTACTTATCTATAATAACTCTTTTTAGTTCTGCTACAAGGATCTATACTTACGCAACTACTTTTAACATGTTCAACAATGACCTATGATGAAAATACCTTGTTTTTTTAATATATCTTTTTGCGTTTTCTCAGAAGAATAACTTATAGTAATTCATAATTTGTCCATAATTGTATTACTATTTAGTACGACTAAATTGCTTGCCATAGTCAAATCTTACATTTAATTTTTATAAATTTATTTTAAATATTTCATACCTTCATAAACTAAAATCTTCTTTTACTGATGTTTGTGAAGAAATATATAAAAATGCATGAATTATGTATCCTCCACAAATCTGCAATATTCAATCTCCGTTACATTCCAATATTCCATTACAAACCACATGCTGGTAATTGTTATTGCGGTGATTTGTTTTTATCATAACTGCCACGACGTTTGCATCCTCTAAGACCGCGACAACAAGGGGGTTGAAATCCGTGCGGCCACTCTGTATATGCGAAAGCGGGGCACATGGCATGTATACGTACCCGTGGCGCGTATCTCATTCATACTTTTGCATAGAAAGTAGTCATTTTGTATGTACGATAAAGCGCGCCCTACATTCAGATCCGTGGATCGGAGGGAGACAGCGGCGATACGTTAACATGCAAACGCTGTCTCGTGTTCGGGAGAAATTCAGCGGGGCAAAGGGAAGGCATTGTAGTTACCATATATCCAGTGTTCTCAAGTCAGCCGAACAGTCGGGTCGGGTTTTCTGTGGATTTTTCACTCAAAAATTAACTAAAAAAATATAATAAACAATATTAGGGATATTATCTTTGGCGGCGTTCATGATGGATGCGCGCGAATCGCCGGGTCGCGACGCTAGGTGAATATGATTATCTGTGAATGCATTACCATTTTATTAACGTGTATGTTTGTGGATCAATTAAACACGACTGCATTAAGCATTGCAGATAAATCAGGATAAAATTGCGATTTGTTATGAAACATTTGAACCACATGTGGATTTCATGGAGGAGCGCCTCCGAGATGTGGTGGGGGAAGACCAACACGTGCTTATGCTATAGGTACGATTGTTGATGTTATGCATGCGAATACATTTTATATTAATCTTAGTTTATGCATGCATTTAGAGTTTTATGTATCACTGAACAAATTAATTAGAACCTTCTGATGTTAAATTAAGTACACATTAAATAATATGTATTACAACCAAACTATATGAAACTTAATTTTTTTACAAATGGTATAGTATAATAAAGGCTGGAAAAGTAACTTAAAGGCCGGATTTTTATATTATATTATTCTTAATTGTAAAATGTTTGAACATTTTCTAATTTGTAAATACCATCTAAAATCGGTTTTTGTTAATTCGACACTAGGTTAAAATACTTGACAATTGATAAGTAAAATAAATGATGGTTTATAACAAATTTTTATTGAACTTGCTTGGCCGGATATTTTAATTCGGGGCCGGCTTTATAAATCAAATATAATAGGGCCGTATTCACAGTTATTTTGCTATTTTCAATTCAAAATTATTGGCTTTTAGATCAATGAAATAACCATGGTTCATGAACTTTTGTAGTTTAATGTGTATGTGAATGCGAATGTGAATTTTGTTTAAGTTTTACGACTTGTTTAATAGGTTGATGAGACAAAAAGCTTATTAGGTGACTTCCAAATCAACCTGGTGGATGAAAAGCAAGTTTTTATTTACTGATATTTTGAGGATTGAACGCTGGATTGCTAGCATACTAAGCTAGCGCTTTATTACTGAGCTATTGTACCATATGATTTAACACTAAATGAAAAGTACAATATGATTTTTTTTTTTGCGAAACTCCATAGAAGTTTTATTCATTATTATATGAGAATATAACCCTTAAAAGAAGAATTGAAGAAGATTTAGATATAGATTTGTTGTAAGGTCTAATATTTGGTACTTATGATACTATTTTGATTTTGAACAGTAAGAAGAATTTTTTTAGACTTAAACTTGATCAAGTATTTTAGTCAGACATTGTTACAAGGAGTTTGTAGTTAGTTAAAGATTCTAGCTTAAAATTTTTAAAACGTTCTATCATATTTATTGACATTTGCAAAACTATGAACAGGAATTTTGGTTACTTGGAAAAGTTTATGATTTTAAATTAAAATGGTGAAAGGGAAGTACATTAGTTATTGTGATTTTAGGGTCAAAGCTAACTCCATCAGTTCTAACTATAATTTTTCTGTTGTCAAGAAAGCTATTGATAAAACCTACAGATTAAGATGCCATCCCTATCAAGTGCTTTCAAAATATGTAGTTACTGCATTTTCTCCACGTTTGTCTAAAATAGAATTTTATTTGTGGCTAACATATATCAGAAAATCTGATGTACAAACTGTGATATAACTTTTTTTTTGTATGATAATGCAAATATTACATTCGCAAATATTTTAAGAAAATTTTATCTGTACTTGATGCCTTTCTGGTATTTAGTTTAAGAAGATATCTTTGATAATCTGATTTCTAAAGTGAGTTTTACCCGTTTACTACTAGATGGCATTGTAGGTAGAACACTAAGAGGATCTGTAAATGATCTGCAAAATCTGCAAATTTTATATATAAATATCTGTTTTAATAAATATATTTAAAAGTTCCCGCGCTTGAGGTAATGCGTAATACAAATGAAAGCAATAATATCTGCATAGCTAAATATTATGATAGTTAATACATAATTATTCTACTTTGAATGTGTATCGATATAAACCTTAGTTATTTAGTTTTTTAATAGTGTTGAACTCGTGTGTGGGGACACGCTGTAGAGGTAGCACCTTTTATCACTAATGGTTTCATCAAGCGTTATAGACGGGAGATGGTTAGTGACAACCGGTCTTCACTGGCTCCAACTTTTACTTATGCTCCACATGCCACACTTCGGGAAACTGCATCGACCTGCAAGCAAATATAAGTAAGGGAAGCTAGATATGGTAAAGATTTTTTAGCATGCTGCAGGTTTAGCAACATTACAAAAGAATGGCTTCTATACGGTTTACGAGCGGACACCTTCAGGCAAGGTTAGCACTACTTCAACGGTTGGAGCACTTTGGTGCAGAAAGATATGGGACCCTACTGAAATGTAATCTCTATTTTTAATGCTTTGTTTGCTGAACCGATTAACGATTAGTGCTGCTTTACGTTCAGGATAAATAGTGTCAAATCAACTATTGGGCATGTGGCAGTGGATGTGGACTGTTGGACTCCATATGCCTGGAATATAGAAGAACTACTACAACCTGATAAGCTGAAAATACGAGAAAACTAACTGAAACTGGCGTGGTTGCGGACATTTTGTCACTACAGACTTTCAAGTATATTTTTCTGGCTTGGATGATACGAATCGGGGAGGCGTAGCAATAATGGTAAGCAATAACATCAAAAGCAGTACAATTGGATACAATGTTATAAGCAAACTCATAATCACCATTTGCATAAATGCAAAACCCTGCATTATAAACACAGTCCCAGTAAGTTACTAACGAAACAGGCAAGTATAGAAGATTTTTGTGTTTTTTTTTAACACAAACGGCGACAATCACCTTTGTAAAATGATTGGGCAATATGACATTAAAACAAACAATGAGAGGGGTGAATGGTATTAGGTAGTAATGCTACTACCACATACAAACAATATATTGGCCGATTATACACCTGGACGACACTGAATGGAGCAAAAACCAAATCGATTATTGTTTTATAAGCAGCCGTTGGCGTATATCTATTTTATCTGCAAAAACATTTTTAAGGGGCAGACCTCTAACTTTTAGTCTGCTTTTTTGGCACAAAATTAAAAGCACCACAGTTCACACATTTCAAAATGTTCTCAAAAATTGTGAACAAATTTGATAATTACCATCGTTTACAACTCAGATAAACAAGATAATGCTGCATATTTTACAATCTATATTGCAGCCATTTACAACTTGACAAATTGTCTCTGAACAAGACGGATTTGTAAAAAGGCGGAAAACTAGAGAGGAAATTCTGAGTTTGCGCTAAATGATTGAAATGCAAGAGATTACTTTAAGTTTATGTACGTACGTGTTGTGGAGTATGTTAAAGTTTTTGATAAAGTCAAATAGATGGTATAAATTTTGGCTTATTTTAACTTGATTGTGTGTTATTAATATTATTAATTAGTCTTTATGATGTGGTAAACCATCTATCAGACTAATGTAAATCAGAAAGGCATAAGACAGGGATGGATTCTGTTAGCAATGCTATAAATTTTTACAGCAAATACATAAAATGCAAAGTTTTAGATGCATGGGCAGGTGGTGTCAAAATTGCGAAGATGAAGTTTTTTAATCTAATATTTGCATTAAGCGAAGATGAACTAGTAGTTTATCAGTAGTAACTTTAACTAAAAACCTAGAGAGTATGAGCTTGGACTATGGACTAGAAATTATTATTCAAACAACTACGGCAATGATAGTTGAGTGTGCAAATAATAACTGGACAAATAAACGTCAAAATAGCAAATACAAAGTAGTCAAGCAGAATATATCTAGGGGCTATAATCAAGAGGTGCTGCGACGCCAAAATTTGCAGCTACTACTATGTCTCAGCTAACCACAATATGAAATCACGCAACACTAAGTATGATTTAGTCTATACTTTTTTTTTCGCGATTAGTTACGCGTAGCAAACCTCACATGGCTTTTCTGATGCCCACATTTCATGTCATTGCCGGGCGTATTCTTCTCTTTCTTTCTGGAGAAACCTACTTATAGATTTGTTTTCGGAGTCGTTTGTCTTGCATTCTTTTCACATGGCCAAACCAGACAAGTTGTTTTTATTGAATGTCGTCTATAATAGTGGCTTTGGCCTTTATTTTCTCCCTCACAACATCATTGCGTATTTTGCCCAACTTGGATATTTTGTAATAGGCCATACTTCGCATCCGTATGTAACTGTACTTTTAAGGATGGTGTTATATATGGACATCTTTGTCTGTCGCCTGATATTTGGTAGATTTTAGCAAACCTATTACTTTTTTACCCTTGGTAGTTGGTAGGTTTTTAATGGTTCTTTCCATTTTCCCATAATCCATTTCAACACCAAGGTAGGTTTATTTCCGACAGGCTTTTATTTTATCCCCATTGTCCATAACATTTATATTGAGTATTACTTAGGTTCATATCGAGTCCCCATTTTCCATATTCTTCTTAAATTTTTATGGACATAAATAGAAGTATGTTGTCTGCGTCTTGGGCTACTACCATCTGATTGTCGGCATAATGTTGTGAGTAAAGAGTGTTATCTCCTATTTTTATTCCCATGTCTTGACATTTCCTTTGCCACTGCTTTAGGGCAGCACTAATATATAGAACAGTGTTGGCAATATGCAGCATCCTTGTCTGAGTCCTTTGTCATTTCAAAGCTGCTTGTTAAGTGGTTTCCAATTCAAATGTTTGTTGTCTGTAGAGGTCCTTCAGTGCGCTAATTACGTTAACATTAATGTTTGTGTTGTCGAGTACTTCCCATAACTTTTCTACTGGCAAGTTATCATATCCTTTGCTTAGGTCTACAAACATTAAGTTTACCTCTCTATTTCTGGTTATCTGTTTTTCTATTAGCTGGGTTAGATAAAATATGTTGTCAACAGTTGATCGGCCCGCTTGGAAGCCATTTTGTTCTTCTATTTCGTGTGGATTGTATTCTTTGTATATTAGTTCCTTTAAATTTTTTTGTATAGTTGACTGAATGTGTTAGTTACCGATATTCCACGATAATTCTGGCAGTTATCTCTGCTTCCCTTCTTGTGTATTGGTGATATCCACGGTGTTTTTCACTCAGTTGGTATTTTATTCCTATTGATGCATTTAGTAAACATTTGGGATATTTGGTAAAATTGTTGTTTTGTTCCATACTTAAGCAGTTCGGAGGGAATACCACCTAGGCCAGGTGATCTTCTATTTTTTAGTTGTTTATTGGCTTTTTCAACAGACTCTGTGCTAATTTTCACACTTTTTCCTTCGAGAAGACATTCTACACCTTGGTGCTTCATGTTTCTAAAATAAATTATTTGTTGGATATTTGCTGAAATATGTATTTGTTTATATTGGTTTTTATGTTTTTGTTTATCCTAGGTAAGTCTATGTTCACAACATAATGATATTCTTTGACGTTTTTGACGCTATTTATGATAGTTATTAATAGCATAAGTCAGTATATCAATAATCTGGATGTAAGTAAAGGGTCTTTTAATAGGACGCACACAATCAGTGTTCTGTTCATGATTTTTATCTTTTCCGCAACTGTTTTATTGTGTTAACTCAAGAATTTAGTAACACAGAAAAGGAGCAACAAAGTGGAATGTGTTAATGATAAAACTAACACTTTTTTTTTTCAAAACTGATTAACAACTGCGTCCCACCCACCTATCTAAGTGTTTGTTGTCAAGTTCTTGATTACTCAACCACTGATGCTGTCTAACAGTTAAGACATGTTAGAGGTAGGGAGTAAACCAATCTTTTGGAAACGCACATTTGGTGAATGCGTCACAGCATTAAAACATTTTGCTCCAAACAGCAATAGACTTTTTTCTTCCAAACTGATAAACAACTGTGTCCCACCACCCGCCTAAGTATTTGTTATTAAGTTGTTAATTAGTCAACCACTCATGGTGATTCAGCAGTTAAAATATGTAACAGGTGGGAAAATAAATCAATCTTGTGACGACTCTAACCGAGGTGGGTATTTGGGTGAGTTGCAACAGTTTTCAAGTATAAGAACTTTAAATTATTATTGAAGAAGGCTTCAAAATATTAATATTTAAGCCAATTTGGGTTTAGGATTTACATTTTATATTATTTCATATCAGATATTTTCTATGTAATTTACTCATTTTGAAGCATAGAGACTTTAAATTTAAGCTTAATTATGCTTAACCGTTAATTTTTATATAATTTTAATCTACATTAGGTTTAGCCAAGATGTTTTTTTACATACGAGATTTATTTTTAAGGGTGGAGACTTTAATTATTGAAGAAGAAGTCTAAAACGTTCAAATTATTATAATTTTAAGCTCATTTATGTCCAGGCTTAACATTTTTATAATTTCTGTATATTTTGTGTATAGCTAAGATGTTTAAAGTCTTCAAAATATCAATATTTTAAGCTCAGTTTTAGGCATAATATATAGTATAAGGTTTAGTCAAGATTTTTTTTGTAGGAAACTTACTTTTTAAATTATTGAAGAAGATCCCTCAAAATATCAATATTTTAAGCCCAGTTATGCTTCATTGTTACTTTTTATGTAATTTCAGTCTATGTTAGGTTTAGCCAAGATGTTTCCTACATAGGAGATTTACTTTTAAGGGTGGGGACTTTAAACTATTGAAGTAGAAGGTTTAAAAATATAAATTAACTATAACTTCTACATAAAAAAACTTTTTTTTGTGTTAACTATTTGACGTTTGTTCTCCAAATTTTAGTAATTCGATTTGACGAATAAGCAGCCAATATCTGTACGTAACTGAAACGCAAAGTTTGCTAAAAACATTGCTGCTGTGAGTGTACGGGAAAACCCGAAGTAATTATTATATTATTGTTCACAAGAACTTGGCTTTTCTGCAAATTTTGTGTTGGGATTTGGGTCTGCACTTGTATAAAATTCAACTGATCCATCAACTTAAGGTAAAAAATGCTGCTTGTTTGCAACTTGGGTTTTTTGGAGGTGTTGGAAGTTGACCCAAATTTTGCCAAAAAAATTATTTTTAGCAAAATTTTTTGGATAAATAAATATGTGATTAAGCAAAATTTAGCAAAGCATCCCGAGAAAGTCACTGATTGGTGCTGATTTTAGTCTGGCAAAATTATCCGCTCGCACTTTTTTCAAAACAAAACGAGCATTTCCAAAACCATCTACTACGGCGAGAGCTACAGATTGATGATAAGTAACTTATTGTGGTCTAAACTAGATGATGTGGATTTCGACGACTACTGGTTCTAACAGGACAGCGCATGCCACGATGAACATTCTGCATGAGCGATTTGAGGGCATAGTTATATCGCGGAGGTGACTTCACCTGGCCACCAAGTGCGATTTAACGATTTTGGACTTCTTTCTTCGGGGCCATCTTAAATCGCAGATTTATGCAAGTAAACTGCAAACAATTAATGTCTTTAAAGTCATCATAACGAACCACCTAGCAAATTTAGCCAGATTTATGCGACAAAGTCTTCGAAAACTGAAACTTTCGAATACGTGCCACCAATTAAAGCCGCGGAGGACATTTGAATGACGTTATATTTTATATTTAAAGCTATATAATATTCTTAAACAAAAATTGAGTAATTTTACACACAACTTGTTTTATTTACATTTAATAATTGAGCGTTTTTATATTGGATGTCATTGCTATGTATTGTGCTTTGAGGAGTATGACAACATCGGAACGCCAAGATGTGTTCCCGTGCTAAACTTGCTTAAGTTGTTGTGAGCGAATTGGAATAACTTTGCTTCCAATTCGTTCCCAGTTATCATTACGCAAATGTGTATTGGTCACTGTAGGACTCATAGGCATTTGTTGGCATCGTACAAGTCTTCATTTTGTAATATTTGTTATGTTCCCTTAACTATTTGTCAATTTTATTGGATTATATCGGTTTTTCTAACAGAAAGCTGCATTTTTATAATAATAATAATAATAATAATAATAATAATAATAATAATAATAAAAACTCTCACCTAGTCTGTCTGCTTGAGTTTGTTAGACGGAGCAGATTTGGTGTATGGATATGAATCTAATTATTGCAAAATATTTTACACTTTATATAGTTAAAAGAAAGAATTGGCTTTACAAGTATTTTTAGGTGATATGTCAAAAAAAAAATAATTCATTTTATTTTTATTACAATTTTATTACAACTTTTGGACTAATCATATTTTTTTAAACGCAAAAACATGTAATAAAGTTTTATTAATTGATTGGATTTTGATGAATAAAACCATTGAAAATAAAATATGAGTTTAGTGAAATATGAATAAATATTAACGATTACCAATTAATACACAGTTTAAGTGCAGTACGTATGTAAGTTTAACTGTAAGTACAAAATTAAAATCGATATTGTTACAAACTACACATTATTTAGTCTAAAATCTGATAATTAGTTACAAAAACAAAATGATTCTATATTGCGTTTGTGTGGTTATAGTGGACTGCACTCAATTTATCTGCATTGTAACTTTGCTTTAGAAATTTCTTTACACAAAATTAACTTTTTTGATTTTACCCAATTGCATTGAGCAGTCTGAAGATTTATTCAAGTTATTTATGTTATTTATACATTTTATTAATTGATTTTAAGCCGGATTTTATTTATTTTGTTTGGAAGGTTTGAGTTTTAATTTATTAATTTTGTAGGTACATTTATTTTAACATTTTGAGATTTAGTTTTTAATAAAGTATTTTATAAAATCATTGATTTTAATTTTTGGTACAAGATTTAGCATTTATTTTTAGAAATTAATAACTAAAAGGGCATTTCATAATTATGTAATTTCTTGCCACATTCTGGTCTAGCACATTTTTTTGCAATTGATTGAACATTAAATATTAATTATAATTGCAATTGCAACATTTTTTATCGTTGATGAAAAAAGTAATGATTTTTGCTGTTAAAATATAAAAAAAAGTTGATGGATTCTTTCTTCTTTTTGAGGGTATCGTAATTTCGTCTTGGCAATTTTTCTCAACCCTCTTCTCTCCTCCGGGGGGTGTAATATTTTGCCCTCTCTTTAACTTTTTTTAACGCTGACGTGACAGCTGTCAGCCACAATGTCGCGGTTTCGTTGTGCACTCTCTCGCCCCCCTGTTCCCCCAGGATACTACCCTCACCAATCACCCGTTCTCCATTAAGATATGACGACTGATTGACTAATTGTACTTTTAACTGTAAAATAATTTGCATCTCGTTACCCATCATAATTTATTTTCGGTTCTCCCTTGTGTGTGTATGCGTTCAGTTCAGCTCTAGGTTAGGGGCGGCAGAGTATGTGAGGGGGGCACAATACGCACTTAAGTGAGTCGGCGGCCCGGGGGCATCATTTCCATAACAAGAGGCCGACGCATCGCCGCCAAATTCAACGTGAAACATCCAATAAACGACCCTTCTTCTATTCCTATGACTATCATTAGTGCATTGTGGCGCTTAATTGGTGCGGACATGTGGATATTATGGTATCAACGTTATTTCGGAAAACCCGCCACTAATAACCAAATAAAGTATTATTTAATTACAGGACTACCAAACAACATTCAAACCTAATATTTATGGCTGAAAAAAATGTAAAAACATATTAAAAGTAATTTATTGCTTCACCAACCCTTAATTCACACCCTGAATTGATGTTTAATTCAAAGCAGTTTTGATACGTGCTGAATTTTCTATGTCATTCGAGAATCATTAAGGATGTTTAGTTGCGGTTTGGTTTTCGCTATTAAATAAAGCTGATAACAAGAGGGTTAGAAAATATGATTAAATAGATTCTATAAATATAATGAACATATAAATCTTAAAATAGATTTATTCAAATTAAACAAATTAATAAATTCTAAAATTTATATTGAATCATTTATAGAATTATTTATTTATTTTTAAATAAATAATTATAAAGCAATTCATTACAGTTTAATTATAGTATACTATTATTTTTTTTAAATTATTGCACTGCTTTTTATAAGATGACTTTACAATGGTAAGCAGATGGGTTTGTGCCTGGCAGGGATGGGAGCTTGAGATCAACTTTGCTGGTAGAAGTTTTTTAAATCTAGTTGTTATCAGCTGGTTTATTGTGAGTTTGATCCGTATATAATTAATTTATTTGGTGGATTCATTTAGACGTTGGCTATGAGATGCGAATTTAAGTCAAAGATTGTTGCTTGACTAAGGCGTTTGTCCGTTTGTGTTTAGCTATGTAAAAGTGGGCTTTCTCATAGTGCGTGTTGTTGCAGCAAGTAGATGGCGCAACCTATCCAAGTGCTTATTATTCTCACCGCTCCTATAAATATTTTGTTTTTTTTTGCAGATTTATTTCTGTGGTTTGGATAGTGGGATTGCTTCTAGGTTAGCTGCATGGGGAAGCAGCAAACACCAATATAAACCAACCGCTCATATTTATTTAAAAAAAGTCATTCAGAAATTGGTTATCTGACACTACCTCTGATTTAATAACATTTGACACTTAATCCTTCGTATGTTGTAGCTACAGACATACTAAATGTGAAATGAACTTTTAATTTATGGATAAAAAGCACTTAGGTTAGTGAGCAGGTAACACTTTCTCAAGTGATTCTTATGCAAGAATTGTTTGTTTTGCACTTATGACATTTGTTATTAATTTCTTTTTATGTTGTAGCTTTTATAGTGAGCAAAACTTGCAACTTTTTTATAACAAACACTTGGGTAGGTGGGGTACATCAAGGCAAACTATCTGCTCAAAATTATAAACAAACTGGTTATCTACCTACCCAAGTGTTTGCTATCCAAAAATTGGTTGTCTGAAACACTACCTCTAATATATAACATTTAACATCAATTCTTATTTTTGTTCTAGCTGTAGAAACATTAAAATTGGGAGAAAATTCCAATTACTTGTTATCAAATACTTGGGAGGTTTACCAATTTAAACCAACCATTCACAATTATGTAATAAGTAATTGTTCAAAAAATCTCAAAATTGTCTTAAAAAACTTATTTGCCGCTTGAAGATAATATAAAAATCTTAGACCAACAATTTGATTTATGAAACCTAGCACATATCTTACAAAATTGATCAAAATTTTTAAAATTTATAAAAATAATTAGTGCACAAAGTTGATATGAATAGATCGATTTTGACGGGAACCTGGAAAGCTGCCAAATAAGAGGTCCATTTGAACGTTTGCCGATGCATTTAAGCAAGCATCTTGCTTGATTTTAAGACTTTAGACGTTTCGGCGGTTACAACGGATTAAACAAGCTTTTTGGCAGCTTTTTAGTTGACTTGCTTAGACTGTGCAGCTAATTTTCAGATTGAAGCCCAACTTTCTTGGAATGATTTTGGGTTGGTTGCTCTTTTTTTGAGTTATCAAAACACACCAAATGTCTTGGATTGCTTTTTCTTTAAGTCACCGCTCCAGTGACAGCAATATTTCTCAACAGCAAACAGTCAAACTGTCAAATCAAAAATAATCAACACTCCATTTAGAGACTACAGTCCACGACTGCTACAGACAGCAGTTTTTGACTTCTTGGTTCTACACTAGAGACGCCGACCACTGCTTTCTTCATGCACTGGATTTTTGTGCAATAAACTTTAACCAAGTGGTTGTTGTGGCTACTGCAAATTAAGACAGTCACGGTCAACAAAGTTTGAAAAAACTTTGGAGTATAAGTTGGTGCAAATAATTTTTGTTGAGGACAATGATGAAACAGCATAACCAATCACGATTACCCAAGTCACACACAACAACTATATTGCCCAGGCCAACTGAAATTTTCATTAGTTGGAAACATTATGACTATTTTGAAAATTACAAACCGATGGAAGCCGATTTACAAGAGCAACATTGAAAACACAAACGTGACACGTTAGACATGCTTCTTTCTCAAAAATAATAAAAAAATAAAAAGACTGGAAAGATACAGTTAACTCTTAGACCACAACATCGGTTGGGTTACACATAGGACAGCAAGTTTACAAGCCTTCCACGTTGCACTAGTGACTTACATAAAAGGAACCAAATACCCGTCCTTGAACAGTAGTGCTTTGAAACAAAACCTGCTATTATCTGGAAAATCTTACTACATTACTTTCAACTTAAATGAAACTGAGGGTTTTAGGAAATTAGAGGAAATTGTTGCAGCAAATTATTACATCATCATCAACATCATCTAGCTAATTACAGGGTTCTTTATTGTCCTCGTTTCTGAAGTGTGCAGGATTATTTTGGATTCTTTGTCTTGTAGGGTGTCTACCGGTTTTTACTTTCTGGAGATGTCAAGTGTGGAGAAGCCAGGACATCTGTGGTGATGTGATTCTAGGTGTTAAAGTATGCTAAGATACCGGGAAGACTTCTCTGCAATTTGTGGTAATCACTCGGTTAAGTCCCCAATGATTTAAGGACATTTAGATGCAACACGAAAATCGGAATTTGGAATGTAAGAGGACTAAAGAGAGACGGAAAATTGGAAAATGTTACCAGAGAAATGCAACATTGAGGACTAAAGATATTAAGCCTAAATGAAATTAAATGGCAAGGAACAAGGGAACTAAAAACAGCAGACAAAGAAGCAATATATTACTCTGGTAATAAAACTGCAAATGCACACCATGGAGTAGCAATAATAATAGATATGATTACAGCAAAATCAGTAACAAATTTTGTGCCACTATCCAAACGAGTGACGATGCTACAGATAAAATCAGAACCAGTAAGCATCAACGTCAACGGCGAACAATCCTATAGATGAGTTCTTTAAAGATTTACAAAAAGTTATAAAATTTACAAAGAGCCATGAAATAAATACAATAATGGGGGATTTTAACGAGAAGCTAGGGAAAGGAGAAGTACCGGAGATTGTGGGACAGTTTGGTCTGGCCAATAGAAATGATAGAGGGGATTTTATTATTCAATTCTGCCAAGAAAAACAGGTAGCGATTATGAATACGTACTTTAAGCTTCCTCCTTGCAGGTTATATACGTGGACAGCTCCGAAGAACACAGAAGATAACATCATAAAGAATCAAATTGACTAGGTATTAATAAGTGCAAAAACATATCCAGGAGAAGACATCAACTCTGATCATAACCCAGTTATCTGCAAACTTGTACATTAAGAGCAATTAAGAGAAAAAAATCAAATAAAAGAGTAAATATAAGGAAACTTAAGACACCCGAAATACGACAGGAAATCACCTTTTGGCCAGAAAAACTCGAGAACTTACAGACAAAAATACAGGCGTAGAAACGATGTGGGAAATATTAAGAAGTCAACAATTGAAATAGGACAGGGCATTTTAGGACCAGAACGTAAAGATGAAGGGGAAGAGTGGATGACAAAATACTAGATGTCATGGACAAAAGGAGAATTTATAGAAACAACAACAATGAATACAAAAGATTAAATACGGGAATAATAAGAGAAGTACGGTATGCAAAGAACGAATGGCTCAAAGAACAATGCAAAAGAATTGAAGAGCTAGAAAGAAAGAACGAAAAAAACAAGAAGAAAACGCCTTCCGTTTTAAGAAAAAAGAGCATCTGGGTGGCGTACATATACAAAAACTATTTGCTGATGACAGACCACAAGAAGCCTACAGACAAAATCAGAGAGAAACGGGGAATACTGATAACGATGGTCCTTTGAGTATAGCAGCAGAGGTATGGAAAGCGCTAAGAAACTCCAAAGACGGAAAGGCATTAGCTTCCTATGAAGTTAACAGTGAAATTTTAAAAGACGAAGAAAACATACATGTACTAATTTTCTTATTCAATCGCATTTACAATACAGACACAATACTTGAGGATTGGCTGAAATCAACATTTATTACACTACCGAAAAAAGGAAATGCCAAGAGATGTAAAAAGCACCGTCCCAAGCATTATGAGCCAATGCTTAAACATATTTTAAAGATAATACAAGACCGACTAAGAACAAAGTGCGAGTAGAATTTAAGCGACAATCAAATTGGCTTTCGGGCAGGGATGAGTACAAGTTTTGGTACAGAAATGTAAAGATATACGAATAATCAGAAATTTGTACTGGAACCAAAAATCGGCAGTGCGAATAGGCAATGTCACCATAGACTATGTAGAAATTAAGACAGGAGTACGGCAAGGTTGTATTCTATCCTCGACCTTATTCAATCTATAACGGAAGCACTGTACGAAAGAGAAGAAGGAATAAAAGGGAAGTAATAAACAACCTTTGATATGCAGACGATACCGTTTTGATTGCGTCGCTCAGGATGAAATCCAAAATATGCTGAATCAAACAAATACACAAAGCATATTAAGAGGGCTCAATATGAACATTCAAAAAACAAATAAAAGGCATAATAAAAATTTAACACTAAATCTAAACAGAGAGAGTCTAAACAGGGTACAAAAATACAAATACTTAAGAACGTGCCTAAACAATAATTTGGAAAGTGAGGGCAAAAAAAAACTAGAATAGAAATTGCAAAAGCAAGTTTTCAGGAGATGAAGCACCTTTTATGCAATAATAACATTAACATCGAACTAAGAACAAGACTGTCAAAATGTTATATTTGGCCTATTTTTATGAATGGATGTAAAGTTTGGACCACCAAAGAGACCAAACAGAGACTCGAAGCCTTTGAAATGTGGTTATATAGGCGAATGTTAAAATATTTTGGGTCGACAAAATAACTGACGTCAAAGTACTTAACAGAATGGGAACGGAACCGGAAATGATTATTATGATTAGAGAAACAAAACTTCAATACTTAGGTCATATAATGCGACATAACCGGTACCAGCTACTGCAGTAAATTATGATGGGGAAGATTGAAGGTAGCAGAGCATTAGGAACACGTAAAAAATCATGGTTACGAAATATAAAAGGCCAAAGATAGAATAAAATGATCTTAACTAGTTGGAGTGGAACCATACGAAGAAGAAGATGCAACCCGCAGGATTGGCGTTGAGACGGCCTTAGGTCCATCTATGTGGCTGACTTGAAAAGTGACTTTAAGACAATAAAGGAAGAAGTTGCTATGCCCCCGATCACTTATGAATACGCGTTTGGTTGTCACTAGCTTTTTTGGTATGTTTGAGCGGAGCGTTTGCTGTTGTTGGTTTTATGTTCAACAATTGTAACTATTTCATTGCCGGAGTCATTGTCGAAAAGTGTGGTTTGGATATAGTCAGCTTTGGTGTTGTCTTATGGAGAAAATTGTACAGAAAGCTTTTGTCAAACTGTTTTTTCCAATAGAGATCTAATATGTTTATAGGATTTTGTGGCTGTTTTTTCTGTTGTCATTGGCAAATTTGATTAATTAACGGGCTACACTTATATTGTCATTATTTTTTACTAGCAAGTTTGTTTAGTCTAAAATTTCAGCAAGTCTAGTTTACCAGCGAACAGTGAAACAGATTAGAGAAACCAGTCATATAGAAGGGAACTCTGTTTAGAGATAATTGTCTACGAACACTACGTACAGCAGTTTTTGACTCCTTGGTCTAACTTTGGTAACGCTGATCACTTGTTTGTTTATGGAATGGAATTTGCTACCTTTGACTTGCACTTTTCATTTAGACTTAATTTCTGGACAACTACTGTTATAGGCTTTACGCCACATTATGTGAATGAACGTTTATGAACAACAAACACTACATTTTTTGTGCTTCTGGTGACTGCATTTAGAATTGTATACTAATAAAGTTATTTGCTCATTATTGCGGGTTCTAGTTTGGCGAAGTAGACTAGAAGAAATTGGCTTACTTATCTTGACAGCATTTTGGCGATCGTTTTTTGAAATGTTGCTGGGAATCTTATAAGTCTGAAAGCTATTACTCTAAAATGGTACACAGACTTTATTAGACGTGGCAAAGGTGTTAGGGGATAAAGTCAAATTTACTAGTATTTGTTTTAGTTCTACTTTTATGAAAAAAAAAAAAAAACCGGCACTACATATATACTTGTTTTTGTGATTATTTTTGGAGCGGCGTAAATGCTGTTAGGTGGTTTGATTATTGAAAAACATTACGGTTTGCTGTAGAATAACGTCATTTTGAAGACGTGTTACAAAATTTGCTTTTAGTAGAGTGAATACATTTACTAAAATGTTCAGAAATTATTTAGTTAGTACCACTCAGAATTATTTCAATATGTGGATGGTACTACTTTGGGCGTTGTAATTTTAAAACTTTTGTTTAGTTTATTGTTGTTTTTGCAGGAAAAGATGAGTAAAATTATAATTTAGGTTGCCGTCAATAAAGGGTCATTTGGGCAGTTTTTGATATAGCACAGCTATAAAAGGGAGTTGGTAGTTATCTTTGGCTTGGTCAAATTGTTATTAAGCGATGCCAATTTGGGATTTATTTCCTACCTGCAATTCTTAATGTTATATTTAAGTCCATTTGTTGAATTTGGCTATTGACCATATTAATCAGGTGGTTTGCTTACGCTTGTTTTAAGGTTTTGATTACAATTTACTGCTATATGACGAGCCCTATAAAAAAAAGTTAATGTGGTTTGGTTCTGTTAACAGTTTCTGAGTTTTATGATGAGTTTTGAATTTGTGAACTGTTTTAATAGGGGTTTGCTTAGTATTTTTGTAGTTAATGGCCAAGTAACCGTCTGTTTGTCTTGTCAAAGGTTTTTAAAAGATCTTTCAAAGTCTTTTAAAATGTTTCTAAATTTGTATGAATTTGAACTATACTTGGACAAAATTAAAACTACTATTAGACTAGGACAAAACATTATATCAAATAATGACTTTAACGCTAAAAGTGCTAAAGGGGTTTTAAACAAAACAACAACAAAAAGAGGTAAGGTTTTGGCCAAGTGGTGACAAACCCATTTTTGTAAGAGAAACAATCAAGTTACACTTTGACGACAATGAAGTCTTAAGCAATCACCGAGACATTGTGTACGATGCACACAAACGTATAAACCTGATCTTAGAACAAAGTCATGTGGTGGAATGTGATGAATTTGAGTTTTATGGAAAGATTTTACTGTAACCTAAACAATAGGTTTTAGCAACAAGACAAATGTCTGGCGAGTGTTGGAATAAGATGATCAAAACCAGGTACCAGTAATTATCAGTATAAGAATAATTTATGACGTGATTGGGACGAGACTAAACCCCAACAGACTAATAATAAAATCCAAACTGGTTCTGGCCTGCATAACCATTCTGGAATTATCGTCCACAATCTGCAAAGTTTGCTCGGTTTGGAACCAAAGTATCAAGAGATAAAAGGCTACTTTATGGCGAATCAACTTGCTAAAGAGGGAGCAAAAGGAACATTTACTGGACCCAAACCTGCTTTTGGGGTTCTATACGAGACGGGAAAGAAAATAACTTACAGCAAACTTGATGCGGAACACATCAGTCTATGGAAAACTGTAAATGAATGACACGTTAGTAACACATACGGGTTGAATAAGGCTGCAAAGGCTTACTAGACATATAATAGGAATAAAGGTTGACTCTTATGCCGCGGGTGTATGGAGAAAGAAGAGACTTTGCTGCACCTGCTGACTAAACGCAAAGCTTATAATCTACAACGCACAGTCTCTATTGGCACACATACCTTAAGCAAAGAAAAGTTAAAAGTATTTCTTGGCAAAAGATTTTGAACTTTTTTAATGAGACTTAAGTAAAACATCAGAGCTGCACAATAGATTCAACAGGCCTGCAGTGCAAGAAGCACCCACCAAATTGCCTTGAAAAAAGGAAGGATAGATGTGGAAGTTTTTAGTTAAAAATACTGACATTACTGGACAGTGGACTGCTTAGTGTTTTTTGAAGGTTTATAGATAAATACACAGAATTTATAAACAATCTAACAAAAGAGAGCCAATTTCTTGCTTGATGAAAATTTGCAAATTTTGTGTTAATTGAAAAATGAGTGAAGTACAGCCCACTTGTAAATTTTGATTAACTTTCAAATTAAAAAATTGGTTTTGAAGCAGCGTACGTAAGTTGTGGTCTAATTGTAGATTTATACATGGTTATCTTGGTTTTCAGTTTTATTTTTTTATGGCGTAATAGTGGACAAAAGTTAATGTTTTAGCTTTTTTTTAACGCTTTTGATGTGAGGTTGCCAAGTCAGAGATTTGTCTATTATTACGCCCAAGTACTTGGCTGGTTTTGTTCAGGGTATCGGAATGTTATCCAGAACTTTGAATCTTCTGGAGAATAAAGTTGCTTGTGATTTTGTAGGATTAGTTTTAATTCTACAGTCTTTGTTCCATTCCGTTATAGAATGGGAAACTTCTTGCAGTCTTTCAGTAATAAGTTTTGGAGAAATGGACTGTGAATTATTGCAGTATCATCAGCATATTGTGCTAGCATTATGCCATTTTTATGGGTGGAATATCTCTGACGTAGATGTTATAGAAGACAGGAGAAAGTGTAGATCCTTGCGGAACTTCTGCCATCATGTTTTTTATTAAAGAATAGGTGTTGTCGATTCTAACTTGAAAGGTGTGGTTAGACAAATAGCTTTTTATGGTTTTTAACAAGCCTTTTTTATGTCGAAGAAGATAGCTTTGGTGGCTTTTTTGGTGTTGAAACCTTTAGCAATAATGTCAGTCATTTGAGCAAGTTGGTGAGCGCAAAAGTGTAGCTTACGGAAGCCATACTGTTTTTTTTTTTTTTTTTATTATGGAGGTTAATGAACTTGAAGATGGCTCTTTTTGCAATCTTACTCACGTTTGTTAGTAGGCTTATTGGTCTGTAATTTTGTGGAAAGCTCCTAGAATTTGCGGTTTTGGGAACACGATTATAATTGCACGTTTCCATTCGTCAGGAATGTGGCCAGCTCTTAAAATGCCGTAAATAATGTTAGTAAGGCCCACAATTGCTATCTTGGAGAGATTTTTTAAGAGCGAATATGATATGTTATCATTCCTGGTCTTTACAGATTTAATAATATTTGCAACTTCTGACGGTTTGGTGAAAGGTGAAGTTTTCATATCGTCGTTGTTTAAAAAAAATATTTTGGTGTATTTGGCGGCGCAACTTGCATTCTAGTAAGCTATTGTGTGTGTGTGCTATAGTGGTAGGTGCAGGATCTTGTTGTTGTGGGTGGACTGCTTTAGCGTAGGAGGTAAGTTGTGGGCGTGGCGGTGTGACATATATGATCAGTTTTTCAGATTTTGGCTTGGTTCTGGCGTTTTGTTTAAGTTTTTGGTTATTGGGTATCTTTTATACGCAGCGTGGTGAGTTTGCGCAGAGAGTTTTGTTTCTTTCTGCGCAGGTGTGATGGCAGTGTGCGGATGGATGGTTTATCGCGCATCGGACGCCCACCCAATTGTTCGTACATAAGGAGGCCAAGTGTCCGTAGGCTTGACAGCGGCGGTTCATCACATTTGTACTTTTCTTTGACTTTTACTTTTAATTCTTAGATTTTAGACACGTTTAGGATTTCTTTAAAATTACCTTTTTTTATCAACTGTATATACATAAGATCGTATCTCTTAGTGAGATTATGTAGCTTTAAAATGGAGTTCTTCTGCGGTGATGTCTTAAGGGACATACCTCATTACTACCTTAAAGGTCTTATCTTCCTCAAGCTGGTAGGTGTGAGTCTTATGTTCTTTACAATCAAGATAATTTGTGTCCTTTGGTAATCTGAAAAGCAAATGTCTACTGACAATTTAGCTTATTAGCTAAAAAGGCTTGAAATATTGCTTCACTTTTTTAAAAAGTTTATGAGCTATCTAGTGTAGTGGCTATAGCAAAAAATGTTAAAATTAGTTATGCTATGCAGCGCATTATTAAATGGTTTAACAATAGAAAACTGCAGCTACTTTGTAGAAAAACCAGTATTACGCTAAAATTAAATGACAAACAGAAAAACACGACAAAGACGCTAAAATATTTTGGCATACATATTTACCTCAACATATAAATGTTGGACAGGCCATCACTCTATGACAAATTATGCTCATTATTGGATGAGCTAGGGCTACAGCTGCTGGCGGTATATTTGATAATCTTGTACGGATGGTAGCCGACGAAATATAAGGATGTCTTGATCAAAATTTTGAGGAAATTAGTCTTTTGAGTTTGCAGCAAATACCGCACTGTTTTTACGGACGCTCTGCTAGTCATATGGGGAACAGACCCAATCGACTTGTTAATTGAAGAGAAAGAGTAACAATCTACAAAAGACGTTACAATAACAAAAGCAAAACAGATAACATGATCAAGTGGCAAAGAATACGGGTAATAGAGTCCGCGCAGAGGATAGAAAAACTAATTCTAAACATCAACATGTCATACAAAAAAGTTTTACTTAACCTGATATATCTGGTGGCCGGTTTTGAATAATGTTTTATTTTTTTATTGATCGTTGGCGGAGGCTGTTTAATAAAGTTTTATTTTTAAAATTATAATTTTTAGCAAACGTGCTATGGTGTTGCAAAGATTTGCACTGGTCTAAAGGTTTGTCTAGACTTAATGCTCTGGTCTAATGTTTTTCAGTTGCGGTTTTAATGATTTAAAAACGATATTTGGTGTTGCGTTGGAGTTTAGCAGTTGGTTTTTTTTATGCAAAGGTTTAGATGGGATTAGAGGACCTTCAAAGGGCAAAAACTTGTGGGATGATTTTGTGATGGGTGTGCAAGATTTGCTAGGTGGTTTGGTCCGGTTGGCAAGTTAAAGTTGGTCTAAACTAATATAACAATTGAAGAGTGTAAATTGTTGAAAATAAAATTTGTTCAAACGTTATTGACAACTGACATAATTTGTAGATAATGAAACAAATATACATAAAATGATTACAAATACGGCTTCTTTGGGTGTCAAATAAAATGACATTGCTTAAGAAATGTGAATTAGACTTATTGATAGCTGTTAGTATTTGGAGTTACTGAGGTCAACATAACAAAACTAATGTTGTGGAATATATAATTTATTTAAATTTAATAAATGATACAATTTTATTTAAGTTGACTTTCTATAGTGTGAGACATATACACTAGAGGGCATTGCATTACCACCACCATTCTCAAATGTTATATAATAACAATAATAAATGGAATTTTACAAAAACTTGCTTACTTATAATTTATACTGGTTTGTGTCGCTGTCAATTGATCATCTATAAAGGATTTAACTAGTAACAGTTTAAAATATTAGTTATGTTGTTACTTAATATAAGTATTTAATTAAAATTAAAGGTAATAACTATTTTATGTTTTAATGGATATGGATTTAATCAATCCTGTCCCAGACTTGATAGGATAAAATCGATACAACAATTCTTCCAAACCGAATGATATTAATAACCGTCGCTTTGGCTGTTGGTTGCACCAGCAGCCAATATGTTTCCCCGCGATTGATTGCCTTACTTACAACAGGGTGGTAATAAACGTACAATAAAAACCTCCCGCTTATTGCCTCCGGTTGCAATAACCAAAAAGCGTGCGAACGCGACTCGTTATTACTCTTAATAATTCCCCAGTATCCAGAAATATAGAAAAACTGCAATAATAACAGGGCCTGGCATCATTACACCCTAAGAGAGAAAAATTGTATAAATGGCGATTGAAGGGGGATTGAAATGTAACAATAAAACAGTTAATAGACGAGGTGTCATGTGCCCAGAGGCTCGCCACGGGGTACCCATAAGGGACAGACCCCCCGATACGGCTAATTTGAACCGCGGGTTGTCCCGGATAAGTGCGCCCTTTTGTCGCGACTAACATTGCTAATTTTTCACTGCTACGATCATTGGATTTGAATATGAGAGCAGCTGTTGCTGAGCACTTAAGAATCACAGCTTTTATTTAAAACGTACTACGATATCCAAATGAAAAATCCAATCCCAGTTTTTAAAATTATAATAATCATTTTATTAGATAATTAATTGTACGCAAATTGCTTTAACTAAATTTGATTTAGCAACTATTACCAATAAGCAGCTTAATATTATTTTACTACAATTCAAAAACAAGATTGTTTTAAATAATTAAGTAATTTAACTTTAATGTTATTTTGCTCTAAATAGTTTAAATGATAAAAATGGATAAATCATTTTCATTACAAGGCATCTTGTACATCACCCTTGTTCGTATCAGCAGCTAGTAAGGGAAACAAAACAGGGCATGTTTTCTGCTTTTCTGCTGAAGGCATTCCACTCTCCAGTTTGTGTGTTGTTGGGGCATATCTGGGCAAGTAAGGGGGTGTCCGTCCGGCGGCCACAGACCGCGGGTGTTTAGCATTCAGCGGCCGTCTTCACCTTGTATTGATTGCCGCAGCCCCGGTACACTCTGCACCACTTTAAGCTAAACTAAACTATACACACGAAGCCAGACTGGAAATAGCACCGGGGGTACATTCCCTGCAATACGAAAATCTACCAATACTTTTCATTACCTAAATATAATTATTAACATTGTAATAAAATTTAATTAAAATTTAGTTGGGATTATTTTAAAATTTTATTTAAAATATAGTGTAGAACTTAAGAATTTCAAATCATCACAAATAATTTTTTTGCATAATTGCTTTACAGAAATAACGTTTTTCTTGATGTGAATGAAGTCTTTTCGACAGATTTTGAATTTTGTTGAATGATTGTAAAAACCTTTTTTGTGGTGCATTGTTAGCTATAAAACAATTCTATAATATAAATATTCAGCAAGTTTAAGAGAAGGCTTCAGGTTACAATACAAGAATAGCAGTTTCTTTCAAATTGAATTGTTATTATGTTTTAGTGTAGAATTACTCTATAATTGGAATTGTTTTTATTATATTATTTTAAATAAAATTGATTGTTGAAATCTATCACTATTTAATGACTTCATTAAATTAACAAACAATAAAGATTATTTTTTGTATGATACTATTAAAACTGTATAAATTATTATTTGTCAAAATTTATCATTTAATGTCAATATTACATAAAGCAAATCATGGATTTGATTTTTTTTTTAATTTAAATAAAATAAGAAATAGTGTCAAAACTGTCATGACGACTAAGCTACCAATAGGATAGGTTTTATCCTACCAAAATCATAGGTTTTATGCTATTATAACATATTAGCTGTCAAAATAAAAGTTATTAAAGTTTGCGTTTCTATTAAGTTAACTTTTATGATAAATATCTCTTATTATATTAAATTATCTGATATCATGATTAGCAACTTAATTAATATTGTGTCACGTTGGCAGATAAACCATCGAATTGTAACAATTAAATACTAATCTATAATAGGTTACTTTCACCATGATTAGCAACTTTTATTCTGTTGTGTTAGATTAGATTATGGCATTAGGAATAGGTTTGCTTTCAAAACATGAATATTTTATATAAGAGATTATCTTTATCATCATATGGAGTAACTTAAAAATATGAATACAGAGCATAGTTAATACTACTTTAAATTCAAACAAATTGAAAATTATAATTTTGTTTGTCCTGCTCTTTGCTTTCGAGATTTTTTTGTTTTGTTTTTGTCGAATGAAGCTTTAATTTGGAGGCTAGTATAATCAGTAAATTTTTATTGAATGATGCCAAAAAAAAGAGTGTTTGGTGGTTTTTTAGTATAATTTGTGCTGATTACGATCAAGCTGCTGTAGATATCTTAGGCTAAAAGTCTTTTAAAGTGTTCAAAGTTCAATGATTGCGGGACAGTAGTTTCAACTTAAGTTTCTACGTTTGTGATCCAATTTCCTGATTACAAAAAAATTGGGTGGGTGGGCTGGGCACTAAGTTTAATGATTGCGCGACAGTAGTTTCAACATTAAATCATGGCCACTCACTCAGGTGTTTGTGATTCAATTTTCTGATCACAAACAATTGGGTAGGTGGGCGGGGCACTGAGTTCAACGGTTGTGCGACAGTAGTTTTAACATTAGTTCCTCCCCACCCACTCAAATGTTTGTGATAAATTGTGTAATTAGGTGAGTGGGTTACGAGACAGTTGCAACTGTTTGCCCACCCACTCACTAAATTTAATGATTGTGGGTCAGTAGTTTCAATTTTAGTTCCCGCCTACCCACCCAAGTGTTTGTGAATTAATTTTTTGATCACAAACAGTTAGTGGGCGGGGCACTAAGTTTAAGGATTGCGGGACAGTAGTTTCAACTTTAGTTAAAACTTTTTGCAAGTTAAAATCAACTTTACAAAAAAATGTTTCAAATAAATTATTTGGAGAATGGTCACTCTACAAATTAGTTTATTTGCATTGTTGCCAAATTTCTTCAAGTTAACCCATTATTGCGCTAAATTGAGTTTAATTATTCAATATTTTTTATATTTTGTAGGTAAACTTTGATGTTTTTTCAGATTTTATGAAGGTTTTTACACTTTTAACAGTTTATGGATGAGTACTTTCTGACAATTTTGACTTTTTATAATTAGATTTTTGCATTTTTAACAGTTTATGACCAAATGATGCTTTCTTGCAATATTTTACAAATAGAATTTTGCTGAACTTTGCGTTTTTTTATTTTTTATAAATAGAATTTTGCACTTTTTGACTGTTTTTGACCGGATTTTGGTTCATTCTGATATAATTTTTATAGTTTATTGCCGGATTTTCTTATTTTGGACATTTTATAAATAGAAAGTTTTATAATTTCTTATTTAATTTTAGAATTACAACAAATGTCCTGAATTATCTGTTTCAAAACTGCTAATAAACAAAACATTTTGTTAAATCAATTCCTTCAATTTTTTTTCTAATTTTTATCATATTTTCAAATTACTGTAATGGACAAAGAGCAAGTTTTTATTTAGTCATATTTTTGAATCCCGCACAGCTGGCCTGAGTTATCTCACCATAAATTTTAAATTTAAATATAATTGATGGTTGTGATATCTGTTCCGCGATAATTTATGTTTTTAAATAATAAAACAAACTATGTTTTTTATTACAAGTTTTGGTGATTTTGGTTTTAGGATTTAGTTGTAGGAAGCAGGCTTACGACTTCTTCCTTTTTAATTTGCATTTCTGCTTACTGTCTTGCGTTTGATTTGATGAAGGTTTTGCTGTTATTGGACGGTATTTATTGCATGCGGTTTTTCTAGAATTTTTACTTAATTTTGGTCGGTTTGACGTTGATTTTATATTGGGAAAAAGTGTACAAAGATTTTAAATGACTAAATACAATGATTCTAAGAAGATTCTAGCGTTTAGTTGCAGCTGTCGCTGCGTTTGTGGCTGCAGTTGGTATAGTTTGCATTCCACCTGTTGTACTTAACCAAATCATTTTTTGCAACTTATTTAATTGCTTTGTGATAATGATGTTTTCTACTTTGTTTTTAAATTAAAAAGTATCTTTTTAAATTTGCCATGTAGCAGAACTGTAATATTTTTAGCCAATTGTGTAGAAGCTGCAATCATTGAGTTGACTAATAAGGCTGTCTACTACTATGTTTCATATTATTGGTAATAGTACACTTTTTTGAGGGTAACAAGTTTCTTGCTCACCGTGCCTCTTATGACTGTTACAGCTTTTTTCTCTAGCATATGTTTTATTTATCTACTAATTGTAGGTCAACTTCATGTGTTAAATGCAAGTTTCTATTTTATTGAAGGTGGTTTTGTCACACGCTCTTTTGATTTCTATAGATACTCCAAGCGTGGACTTTTCGATTTGATCTGTCACAAAGTGCAGGGCTGATATGGTCAATCTTTCTTGGATATTTAAACGTTGGTTTAGGTGTATTGACGGAGTGAATTATACAATACAACAACTAGGGGCTATATTTAAAGGCTTACTAAATTCCAAATATACGAGGGGGGACCCAAAAGTAACGGAAATTGCGCTGAGGCGGGGAGAGAGAGGTGGGAAACTCATTGTTAGTGTACGAAGTTCTGTCTCTGTGAGTGTATCTGTTTGTCTGTGGGATTTTTTTTTAGTGAAACAATTTTTTCCATTTTGCCGAAAACGTAATGGCCGATTGTCAAACGCGCCGTGAAATTTTGTTTCTTGTTGGGGAAATTGGCTGCAGAAACTATTGTAATGCTTAAGATTGCTTTAGGGGATGCTGCCATAAGTAAAACCACAGTCTACGAGTGGTTTTTACGTTTTAAAAATGAAAAAATGTCAATTGAAGACCAACCCCGCTCAGCACGCCCCTCAAGAAGTGACGTCGAGAAAATCAATGCTTTCGTTTGTGAAGACCGTCGTCGAACCATTGATCAACTTTGTGAGATGTCTGGAATATTATGGAGTTTAATTCAGAAGCTTTTATTTGATGATTTGCACATGAGAAGAATTGTAGCCAAATTTGTCTCTTGCCTTCTTACAGGCGAGCAAATGAAACGTTGACTTTAGGCATGTTTTGAGCTTCAAAATCAGCTTAAAGAAGAGCCTGAATTTTTTCCAAGGTGATAAATCGTGATGTTATGGATACGACCCCTAAACAAAGCAATTAAGCCAATGGAAGACATCTGGCTTTCCTTGTCCCAAAAAAGCTTGCCAAGGAAAATCAAACATCAAGACAATGCTTATTTGTTTCTGTGATTGCAGAGGTGTTGTACACTCGGAGTTTGTTTTTTCGGGTCAAACTGTTAACCAGAAGTTCTACTTGGAGGTTTTGAAAAGATTGAGGGAGAGTATCCGGAAGAAAAGGGCAGTTCTTTGACGCACAAGCGACTGGTTTTTCTATCATGACAACGCGCCGGCCCACACCGCTCTTTTTGTAAAGCTGTTTAGGCCAAAAACGGCATAACATCAATTGTCCACCTCCGGCCTATTTACTGGATCTAGCCACCTGTGTTTTTTTTGTTCTCCAGACTCTAAAAGAACATGAGAGGAAAGCGTTTTGCCACTGTGTAAGAGGAAATACAAAAAATGTTTTGAACAATGGAAGGATTGTTTGTTGTGGTCAAGAGAGAATATTTTGAAGATGATCAAAATTTGTTAAATAAAATATTATGCAATAAAGAAGTTGACAAAATTGCCGTTTTTTTTTTGGGCTCGTATGTGCATTCTAAAGAACATCTACGAAAACGCCACACTACACGTAAAGATCGACGAAGATATGATTACTGATAAAATTTCATTAAATAGAAAAGTCTGACTAGGTTAGCTCTAGAAGAAATGTTTCAAAAACTTGATTGGGATAAGAAGAGCATTGAGATAGATGAAAAACATCTAAATCATCTATGTTTTGCATACGACATTATCATATTTAGTAGAAGTGTCGAAGAAATTGCAAATGTTGTTTCAATACTACCAGTTATAACTTGTGCTTTAGAGACCATGACTTTCACAAAACGGAGCATGGATAAATTAAGGTGTAGTTAACGCGCGGTAGAACGTGGAACAATTGGAGTAAATTTGAGAAAAGATGTATGAAATGAAGAAATTTGTAGAAGAATCCGGATTACCGACGTTTGAGAACGTATTGCCGAGCTCAAATGAAACTAGGTGGGACACGTCGCTATATATGAAATGGGAAGATGGACAACTTCAATCATCTACAAGAACAGGACGACTAAAGAAAAGATTGCTCTACGACAAAAACTAAGTAGCAGGAAGTAGATGGTACAGGACGACACAAAATAGATTGGCATGGAATAAGGGAGGTATACGTCTAGAAGTGGACAACGACTGGAAAGAAGAAAGTTTTGCAAGCATTTTTTGACGACAAACGCAAGCCGGTACAAGGTTTATGAATTGTGGGCAGTTTGTATTGGTGTTACCAGTTAAACTGCCCAATTTTTTGTGATCAGATAATTGGTTAATTCTTACTCTTGTAATATTTTTGCAACAATGGTATAGAAGAAGGTGAATGTCAATTGTCAAAAATATGAGAACAGAAGAACCATTAAAGAATTCTTTAACGATAAACACTAGTGGATTTGCACAAGGTTTATGAATTGTAACCGGGTAGTAAAGTAGTAGTACAAAAAATCTTAAAAATAAAAGAGTCTAAAGATTTTAAGAAAGCATTTTAGTTTCTAAAGTTTTCTATATTTTAAAATAAAACAGAAAACAACAGAAACAATAAAAATATTACAGATTTTTATGATTCTAAAAATATCTCAAAGTACAGTTGCATTTAGGTGCATTACTGCCGTTGTCACTACCTTTTTAACGTGCAGTGGCATGAACAGCATTGTCTCCATGGATGCAGTTGGTATAGTTTGCATTCTATGTGTTGTACTTAAGCATATTATTTGTTATAACTTATTTGTCTCAAAAATACTACTATAAATGACTTCCGATTCTTATAATTTACTTGGTACATTGTGACGTAGCTATGACTACACTTTATCTCAGCTATTCTTGGACAGTCTACAAATAATGCTACATGTGTTCTGTCTGGTGGCTATTCAAAATAATATGGAGATTTTTATTTAGAAAACAAAACTACTAGTCTTAGCAAAAAAAAAACAGTTTGTTATAAACGGCCAGTTAATCGAAGTCATGACTTTTAAATATTTTGGTGTAGATGTAATCGCAAATCAAGACCGTATAGGGGAGGTAAGAGACCATTACATTAACAAAAATATTGGAGTGCTTCGCCCACCCACCTAAGTGTTGGTGATGCAGAAAATTTATGTTTTTCCTTTCTTCAAATGTCATTTGTTAATAAATTTGGGGGAAATGATGACAAATTTAACCTCTTGATAACAAACAGTTGGGTGGGCGGGCAGTGAACACAGTTCAATGATTGCGAGTTAGTAGTTTTAATTGGAATCCCCGCCCGCCCACTTAAGTGTAGTGGTTTAGAAAATGAAAGTTTTTACTCTAAAAATGTCATTTGTCAATAAATTTGTGGGAGAAGATGACAAATTCAATCTTTTAATAACAAACAGTTGGGTGTGTGGGCGGGGCACTAGGTTTAATGATTGCGGATTAGTAGTTTTAATTGGAGTATGTGCGTCGGGATGTTCTTAATTCATCTCGGTCGCCGCATCCGTGTACCCAACATTTTATGACTATATTTAGTCTCTTTTGCATCTACCGATAAGTTATGCCTATCGTAGGAGCACCTGCAATAGTGCGGCAGTTTTTTTTAAGGTGAACGAGTCTTATATGGAAGGCCAATTGAGACCGTATATGGAACGACAATGGAGAGTCGTTCGTTCAGCTGTTTTCATTTAAACTTTCTTAAGAATATTTTATCATTTTGGATTTAGCGAATGGCCTGCCGATTGCCTGGCTTAGCTTGTGTTTGCTTTAATAAAGAGCGCATGCGCGGACCGCATATAGAACGCGTGCCGAAAGGATCTCTTAATAGTGGAGGTGTCTTGCATTGTTATTTAATTCATGTTAGACAACTCCACATTTTTTAGTTATGTTTAGTCTGTTTTACGTCTATCGATAGGTTACGCCCACCGCGGTAGCGCTTGTAACAGTGCAACGGTCTCTTTAAGATGAAGGAGTCACTGATATCAAATAGGAAGAATTCACATTGGCTGTCGCTTTAATTTAACCAACTACCGTCGAGTATGGTGGATTTTCACTCATGTACCGACGATAGCACCGCTTCCTCCGGGGCTAACAATCATCAACACATGACATTACACGTGCTTGCGAGGGTATTGCATTACTTGCCTTTGCTGATGCCTTTAGTGCCGTCTCAACGTTATTTGAATACGCAACCTTTGACCAACGTGGAGTTTCCAATAAAGTTTGGCGCCCAACTTGGAGTTTTTAGTAAAATTTGGCGCTCAACAGAAGGTTTTTTAACATTTGGCGTCCAACACTCAGAGCACATCTACACCCGACAATTTGGCAAACAACGTAAAATTTTCAATAAAGTTTGGCGCCCAACGTGGAGTTTCTAGGTAAAAATTTTGTTCAATGTGGCGTCTTAAGTAAAGTAAAGCACAGTTTCGTATTATCCAAAATTTGATTTTGGTTTTTCTATTACGTTTTTTCGATTTTCTTGTCAGTGTCCTTCAGTACATCATAAAACCTTGAAAAATTACAAAATTTTATCGAAATATTGTCACGACTGTTACTTTGAGTGTGCCAGAAAGAAGAATGTGATGGTGCCTAATGTGGAGTGTCTAGTAAAGTTTTGCACTCAAGGTAGGGTGGTTAGTAAAATTTGGCGCCCAATGTGGGGTTTTTAGTAAAATTTGTTGTCCAACGTAGGGTTTCTACTAGAATTTGGCGCCCAAAGTAGGCTTTCTAATAAAATTTGTCTTATTTTTGTTTTAAATAATTTTTAATTTTGAGATAGAAATGATTTTTAAGTAGTTTCATCGGATTGCGGTTGGAGGATTGTAGATTTTTAGAATAATAAATTAGTGCGTTCTCAAGATTGTCACGTTAGAGCAAATGGGTCTAGAGATTGACTACGATCCCGGTGCGTAGGATTTATTTTTTTACTTGATCTGTTCTTGAAAGCTAGTTTTGACGAGAACTAAGAATGTTTGATTTGGTTTGGGTTAGTTTTTATAAATACTGATTTGTTTTTTAGTGTTTACTCAAGCTATATTTATATTTATTTCATTGTTACGTAGAACTACTAACAAGGTTATAATATGTAGGACATTTTAATCTATAACGCCCGTTTATAAACAATCTTTGCTTATCATAATAATAATGCACATGGTGCGTACATAATTATTTATCATATGACATATTTAAAATAAACTTTAACTCAAATCACATAAAAACCATGAAACCACAAATCTATTAAGAAGATAATTATTTAATAGCAAAACCTTTTTTATATTAAAATATTTTCCTAACAAACTAATAATATATATCATTACTACATACATCATTACCGATTATGTCAATTTTCTGCCACAATTAGTACATTCTTTCAAACCCACAATTTGCCCCATATTTTTCTCATGTTTGAGATTCCTTACATTCCTAGCCATGCAACCCCTTCTTCATCAGATAATGACATACAATTTATTAAATTATGACTACCTGCGTTCTCAATAATTATTTGTTTCTTGTTGTTTCTGATGGTGGGGTCTTTATTAATTAAAGAGGACATGCGAAGAATGGTGTAATTTGGTTAGACATGCGGTGGGCATGCGCATCGCATTGTCAAGTAGGTGCAGGTACAATTGCATCGGATTCTTGGCGAAGTTTCGCGGGGTACGGCTCATAAATCGTTCGCAGACAATTGATGGCCGATCGACATTCCGATGAGACTGGTGAAAAAGAGAGATGTGTGGGTAAAAGGGGGCGGTAAATAAAGTGGGAGCTGTTTTACATGTAATTTTTGATCAATTGTATAAATTTTAATAATAATCAGATTGAAAAATATTAAATTCATGTATTATTAGTACATAGACTTCATTTTTTTAATAATAATAAGACAAGTAAATTTCAGCCCACCCAAGTTAAATTTTGATGGCAGCTAATAAGCATTTAATAATCTGCATGTTATCTAGACCTAAAATGATTCACTAAAAATTTTACAATTTCTTGAAGAACATTAGATTAACATTAACACAATCATTTCAGAAGCAAAGCTCCCTTCTTGAAAATTTAATCATCATTACCCTTAATTATAATCACCCACATTATAACCAGATTACTGTCATTATATACTTTTTACTGAAAATTATTAGAGTCCAAGTAAATAATTTGGTGTGAGATACACATACATATATAGAACAGAAGGGAAACGATTACAGCGCGAGTGCGAGAGAAGGCCATTTAACTACAAATAGATGTTCTTAACTACTATGATTAGATGGAGTTTCGGGCGGGGGTGGATTATAAGACCCACGGCCCCGGGTCGCCTCCTTTATAACCCGAGAACGACTTTCAGGACATTCCCTGGGACATGCCGAATCGTAATCGAATCGTTAAAATTTAGCCCCGACGTACACACAATTTTCAGATGAAAGGGGTAGTAACGATTGTCAGAATAGGGTGATGAAAATGCAATCAATTTAATATGAAGATTGAGACAATGATAGGAGATAATATGAATTTACTATTATTAGAAAGTCAGTTAGAGACATTATCAATTAAATGACCCCTGAGTTGAAGAGAAGATTGATTACAAATGTTTTAAATTTTGTATATAATATAAAAACACATTATTAATTAATATGTCTTGACTGTTTGTCATCATAGTACATTCGAGCAAATTAATAAAAAAGAAACTTAAAGTAAATTTACAATAATTTACTTTAATTTTTAATGTATTATTGTACAAGCATTTCTGAAATATACACTATAAAAGAGTTAGGTTAGATTAGGTTAGCGTTTGTAGGACTGGATTGTGAAAGGTGTTTTTGAGAATCTCACAATCTTGACTGCCCAGGAAGAACCCCAGCCAAACTAAGGGTGGCCATAGATCCGGTATTCTTGCTCTAGGTAAGGCCGGTGGTTGTCATTGGGTAGTGATTTTTTGATGTAGTTGTGGAGACTAAGTACTACATTACTTTTGGTGCAGAACAAGGTGTTATGTGAACACAACACTTACTAAATTTTATATGCACAATAGAGAATTAGAGAATCAATTAGAGAATAGGTTAATATCACATTGAAACTACACATAAGTCTTATAAATTAAGGTTATGGAACTGATTGTTTTAGACTAATATCTTAGTAGTCACGGTTGAAAATACCATTTGATTTACATGGGTTTCTTAAGGAGCTTATTTATTTCCTGGCCTGTGTTTTGCCAGTTTGCTTGGCGGTGATGGGGGCTTTGCTGATGGCAGATCTGACAGCTTTTTATTTGAGGTCCGGGTACTAGCTCCGGAGAAAATAAAACATGATTTTTTTTATCTGCTGCGTACAGGGATAGCTAGGGTGTGTGTAATACTTCTGGGTTGGTCATTGCAGAGCTGCTCAATGGGTGACGCATGCAAATAGTATTTCTTATCCTTTTTGTTTGGGTGAACAGTAGTTTGCGGGTTTTTGGGTCTGTTATCTAAAGCGTAGACTGACCTTGGATGAGGAACTCATATACAATTTTTGTTTTAAGTAGGAACGATAGGACAACCATCATAATTGCTGGTTTGTCAAGATTGGGATTTAGTACGTGACTTTTTATTTTTGGCATATTGGGTTCTAATATCGGTTTTTTCAGATTACAATGTTGCGTTTAGTTTAGGCCGTAAGACTGTGCAATTTTTGAAATATTTTTTGGTATCTTGCTGTTTGGATTCTTAAGGGATGGATTATGTTGAGGGTTTAGAGCTTGAGTCGTAATCATATACTTGGTGGCTTGATGGCGTTTTTGTTATTTTTGAGCTGTAGGTTAGGTTGAACCTAGCTCTTATTTGTGATCATTTTATATAGTATTAAAGGTGATTATTTTGAACAAATTTTCTTGTGCCGATGTTTTGCTTGAGCGTGGGACGTTCTGGTTTGCATGCTCGTAGTCCAACGCGTCTACCAATTAATGTTATTTTTTTTAAATTTATGTAAACTATGTATTTTTGTCAGCTTTTTATGAGTTAAAAGGATACCTTTTTTCAAGTTTACTGTCAACGGCGTCTTTGACAAAGTGGACACGCCAACATTTTGCTTGTTTAGAAAGGCTCTTATTGATTTGAAAGAGTGGACCTTTATTTTAGTTTTTAGTTGTTGGGAAAGTTACAGTTTTTGTCAAAGGAAAGTTACGGATGACACGAGTTTTGACCAAGATTTGTTTAGAATTACTTGTTGCAGACCGCTTTCTGTTCTGATCTTTGGTGTTTTTACGGATGTTGTAGCAGTTCTTAGAATAATAAGAAGAAAGGTCTAGCTTTACGTATTGGAAGTTATTTGCTTTGTTTAGAATTTTTTGACAAAGTTGGTTTATACGGAAATGTTTGCTTGGCAGCTTCTGGAGGGGTCCGGAAAGTTTCCTCGTCCGATAGATTAAATTATAGAAATTGGTTACGGGGTTTATCGAAGTTTTTAATCAAAGACATTCGTTAGGTGCAGTTAGATTTTTTGGTAGTGTTTTTTTTTTGTGTGGTGTTAAAGTGTCTTGTTTGTAAGATTTTAAGTTGGGTGCCAATTGTTATAATCTAACTTTTGATACAGAGCCTGTTTTTAATTTGTCGGCTGCGGTGGAAACAGAGAATTTAGAAACTTTGAGGGTTTTACGGACGCAGTTGTCGCCTGCAACATCTTTTCAAAAAATTTATACCCGGTTTTACAAACATTTACACCGGCCTTGAGCATTTGTAAGATATTGAAGTGCACAAGAAACTATATTTAAAGATTTTTTAGTTTTTAGAGAAATTCAATGTCTTTCGATGTTTTCGGGAAAATGTTTGATGGAGATAATTAAGTTTTTAGTAACAAATTGTTGTTTTATAAGTTTTTAAAATTTTTTATTTGTGCAATTCTATTTCACATGGACCAGAAAAGAGTGAAATACCAAAAAATGTGTTTTTTGTTGTTTTTTAACTTTGACTGCAATTTTAATTTAAGAAAATAAAAAACTAAAGAAATCAGAAATGTTCCGTAGAATCCAAATTTTGAAATATAGAAATATCTACAAGACACTGGTTTTGATGAGATTGTAGTGTTTGTGCTTTAGTGTTTTATAGAGGTAATTGTTGTTGTATTGTAAAAAAAACGAAATTTTGGTTTTTATAAACTTTTAGATAGATTTATAATTACTTGATTTATTTTTGTTGTGTGGGATTTGCTTTTATAATGTTTTTGCAGTAAACTAAAAAAAGATTACCAAGCACTGACAATTAGAAAATTTATAAATTTATACTCCAAAGGTTTTTGAACTATAGCAAAAAAATTCAAACAACTTAAAAAAGTGTTCTAAATTGTTTATTAAAAGACTTAAGATTCTTAGTAGGTACCCAAAAAGAGATCAGAATTTTTGTAAAAACTAAAATTAAAAACTTTATACATTTTTTATTAAAATATTTTGATTTAAAAAAATACTACTATGTGACTTCAATAGTTTTCAAGATCTAGAAACTTTAAAATATGTTTAGAAGTTTAAGCTGCTAAGAAACTACAAATTATACTCAAGTTTAATACAAATTTGATACGTAAACAAACAAGTTTTAAAGCTTTTATTTGGAATTAAGTAATTTAAAGAATGTTTGCAAAAATGCTAGTATTATAAAGTATTCACTTCTTCTTCCTTACGTGCTATGTCCTTCGAGGACGTCGATGATCATTATTATGATTTTTATTTTATTGGCAGCGGCACGGCTTGTTGAACTGACACTATATTAATCTCTCAAGTTTTTTAGCCAGGACGTGCGTTGTCTTTTTGGACTTCTTGGATTTTGTCTTGGATTTTGCTTTGCATGATGTTCTGCAAGATACGGTACTTTTCACCTCTCATAACATGTCTAAAGTATTTCCGTTTGCGTTTCTTGATGGTAAACATGACCTCTGGTTGCTTCTGGAGACGGGCAAGCACCTCGATGTTTCGGACTCTATCTACCCATGATATTTTAAGCAAGCGACGGTAGTTCCACATTTTGTTATAGTTCATTTTTCCATTTCGTAATTTAGAATTGGAAAGACGTAGCACCGTAGGGGTATTCACAAGTCACGAGATGTAAGCGCTTTCTTTATGTTGCTAAATGCTGCTTTAGCCTGCTCGATGCGGGATCTTATTTCCTGCATGCAAGCTGGAGACTTGTTGAATCTGTTGGTTGTCTGTATTCAGGTTTGCTGGAAGCTTACCATCCTTGCTTATAACCATAGTATTTGGTATTGCTGATATTTAACTTTTTTTTGCTTTTAACCACAACCATATCCAGTAACGCCTGCAAGTCATCAGCACTTCCTGCCAGTAGAACAGTATCGTCTGCATAACGCAAGTTGTTTATTACTTTTCTGTTGACAACAATTTGGCGAATGTTTTGGCAAAAATTTGCTCAGAGTATATGTAAGTGGAGAGAACATAGCCTTGCCTTACACCTCTCTAAATGAGAACATACTCGGTAGTCATGTCTTCAACTTTGACAGCAGCAATTTGGTTGTAATACAGATTTTTTATAATGCGGACGGTTTTGTCATCTAAGTTCATATTCTGAAGGAGGTTGATAAGTTTCCCATGGTCAACACAGTCAAACACTTTCTGGTAATCTATAAAACATGCGTATACATCGATAGACATGTCGCGGCATCTCTGTATTAGGACCTGCATGCCAAATAGGGTCTCTCTGGTTCCAAGTCCGTACCAAAATCCAAATTGAGTATCAAAGAGTTGTTCCTTGCATTTATGATATTATCGACCATGTATAATTTTGAGGAAAATCTTTAGCGTATGGCTCATTATGCTAATCCTCAGTCTTTGCATGTTTTTGGCTACGTCGTTTTAGGTAGTGTGACAAAGTCAGACTTCTGCCATTTACTTATTTTTCAGAACCATAGATGGCGTTGAAGAGGCTGACCAATTTCTCTGTAGATTGGTTGTTGAAAACCAGCTATACCTTGCTTCTTTTATTTCCCTTCTAATTCGTTTGTTAAGGTCTAAATATTTGGGTTTAATATTTTTTAGATTCCGACGTAATTCCATCAGATCTTACATCTTGTTTGTCATCCAAGCTTTTGCTATGCCCTTTCATGACTGCTTGAGTTCTGTTCTGCTGAAACTCACGATAGGTGTTTTCACTTCAATTCATCCTTCCTCAGTGTCCGGCATGTTCTTGAGGATCAGTGACTGTATAGCTGCGTTGATTTTTAAACCAACTTTTTCTCGGATTTCAGGAGTATGAGTAGCCTCATGTCCAAACACGACACTGTTGATTTAGGTGTTTGTCTCTTGAGCTTAAGATGTAATGTACTACTAGGGGGTTGTGGTCGGAGTTAACGTTAGCTCCTAGGTACGTTTTGACTGCGCGTATACTATTTTTGAACCAATCTTTAATTATGATGTAGTCGAACTGATTTCTCACTATACTGTCCACGTTATCAGCATTAGATTTCCATGTATAAAATCTTTTTGTTGGCAGTTGTAAGAAGGTGTTGGTGATGACGAAACTATTTTCCACGCAAAAGTATTTACTCAAGATACCAAACGCTTATTTTGAAGTTTATACAGATTTTTGTTTGCTTCTAAAGCATTTTTTTGCGTTAATTTTTGTAATGTTTTAGCAAAGTGTTGTTGGAGTTTTAGTCGTTCTACACACCTACATCAGTATTTAGATACTGACCTACAGTTTTAGAACATAGAATTACCTTTTTATAGCTAACAATTTAAAAAAAAATTGAAAAGTTTAAAAAAGCATTAAATACTGCTAGGAAGTTTTTGTTTTTGCTTGAAACTTTTAAAGAATTGTTTTGAATTTGTTTTTTGAATTCTGTCTTAAAGTTTTGCAAATCTATAGCAATTTTGGAGTTTATGACTATTTTTTTGAAGCTTACAATGTTCTAAAAGTTGCAGAAAGCGTAAAACTATAAGAGATTTCTTTGTTTTTTTTTTTAAAGCATTTTTGTTTTTTAATTCTTTTAATGTCTTAGTATTTTTTTGTTAGAGTTTTAGATACCTATAGCAGTATTCAGATACTAATACGAATCTTAGAACCTATGACTACATTCTTAAAGTTTACAATTTTTTTAAATTGTTTATCAAATTAAAAAAAAGCATTAATTGTATATAGCAATTTTGGAGCATATGACTATTTTTTTTAAGCTTACAATGTTCCAAAAATCTTTAATTGGTTGCAGAAAACATAAAACTACAAAAGATTTTGTTTGCTTTTAAAGCATTCTTTTGCGTTCGATTCTTAATTTTTTTAATGTCTTTGTTGGAGTTCTAGACATCTGTAGCACTATCCAAGTACTGATGTGTAGTCTTAGAACTTATGACTATATTTTTACAGTTTACAATCTTTCAAAAATGTTCAATAAGTTAAAAATAGCATTAAATACTGCAAAAAAGTTTTTGGTTTTGCTTGAAACTTCTATAGAATATTTTTTGCATTTGTTTTTTTAATGTTTTTAATGTCTGGGTAAATTTGTCTTAAAGTTTATTAAAGCATATTATACATTTTTTGAATCTCCAGCTTTCCAAAAATCTTTAATAGGTTGCAGAAAGCATAAAACTATAAGAGATTTTTTTGCTTTTAAAGTATTCCTTGTTTCTTAATTCTTAAAATGTTTTAGTATTTTTTGTTGGAGTTATAGACATCTATAACAGTATCCAGGTACTGATCTGCAGTCTTAGAACCTATGACTATATTTTTAAAGTTTACAATTTTTAGAAAATCTTCAATAAGTTCAAAATTGCATTAAATACTGCGAGAAAGTTTTTTTTTGCTTCAAAATTAAAAAAAAAAAATTGAATTTGTTTTAAATTTTTTAAATTTTTTAAATTTTGTTTTAAAGTCTTGCATATCTGTCGCAATTTTGGAATTTTTGTCTATTTTTTGAAGCTTACAATGTTTTTTTCAAACATTGTAAGATTCTTCAATAGTTTACAGATTTTTTCTTAAAGTTTCCAAAGAATTTTTTTGTATTTATTTTTTAATTTTTTTAATGTTTTGGTCAAATTTTATTCTGTATCCTGATACCTATCTGCAATCTTAGATCTTATGGCTGCAATTTTTAAGCTTACATTGTTTCAATTTTTTTTTAACAGAAAATATTAAAAGCTGCTTATTTTTTAAAGAACTATTTTGCATTTGTTTCTGAGTTTTTTTGCAAATTTTTTTATACACCTATAGTAGTATCCCGATACCTGTCTGCAGTCTTTAATTACTTTTTTAAAGTTTACAATATACTACAGATCTTCAATAGATTTCAAAAAACATTGAAAGCAGCAAATTTTGTTTTTTCTTAAACATTTTTTTTAGTAATTCTTTCTAAATTCTTTTAATGTCTTTGTAAATTTTTGTTGGAGTTCCAGAAACCTATAGCAGTATTTAGATACTAATCTGTGATAAAACTAACTTTTTAAAGCTTAGAATTTTTAATGTCTTTGTAATTTTGTTTTAAAGTTTTGCATATTTATAGCAAATTTGTAGCTTATGATTACCTTTTGAAGCTTGCAATGTTCCAAAAATTTTCAGTTCTAGACATTTTTTTTCTTAATATTTTTTTAGTGTTTTGTTGAATTTTTAGATTTAGACATTCATAAGAGTATCCGAATACCTAGCTGCAATCTTGGATCTTATGGCTACCTTTTTAAAGCTTACATTGTTCCAAATTTTTTTAATAGTTTTAGACACCAGTAGTACTTCCGATACAGCTTACAATGTACTTTAAATCCTTGTTAGATCTCAAAAAACATTGAAAGTTACAAATTTGTTTGCATTTGTTTCTGAATTTTTTTATTGTAATTTTTTATAGTTTTTCACTCCCATGGTAGTACCTGGATACGTATATGCAGTCTTGGAGTCTTTTTCTTAAAGTTCTGTCTCCTATCGGAGGTTGAAAATCATTGCAGCAATTTTGACTTTATTGGCCACTGTTTAGAATAGTTCATTTGATGTGAGGTTGAACCATTTTCTCAAATTACAAAGTTAGGAGATCTTTCTTCTTCTTCCTATACCTCGCCTTTTCATTATTTTTCTTTCTTCTTTTTTATTGACCCTTTTAAGCACTTTTATGTTTGTGACTCTGTCTACCCACGATAATGCTATAGAAGAATGCTGCAGATTCTTCTATAGCATTATTGTTTGAATTTTGCCAGTCTGTTTGTGTCTGCTTTTTTTAGGTTCTACGCTTACATTCCGTATTGTAAGATAGAAAATACGTAACAGCGCAGCATCCGTATCCTTAGATTCAAGTCGATGTTGCGACTGCAGAATAGTTTTTTCATTTTAGTAAATACTGCTCTAGCGATTTCAATGCGAGCTCTTATTTCTGTCTCTTGTTCAGCGTTTTAGGTGACCAGTGTTCTAAGATATTTATATTGTATGACCCTCTCTACTCGCGTACAAGATATATTCAAGTGTTTGTTGTTGGTATTATTTTTTGTAAAGATCATTAGTTTTGTTTTGTTTATATTCATCTTTAGCCTATAGTTGTTACATGAAGTATTTAGGCGTTTCACTAAGTTTTGAATATTTCAACGCTTTCTGCAAATAGTATTGTGTCTATATATACCAAATTAAAGCTTACAATGTTCCAAAAGTTTTAAAGGGTTCATAAAATTAAAAATGCAACAATTTTTTTGTCTCACATACAATTAATTTTTTGTTTAACAATTCTTTCAGAAACAGTTTTAGCTTACTTAAAGTTTGAAAAAGTTGTATAAATCAAAACGAAATTACTTATTGGCAGCTACACAAGTGCATCACTACTATACTTCACTCAGATTCATTCATCAAGAGAAAATAGATGAAACTTTTTTTGAAATCTTGTTGTTCCAATACTTCTTTCTGTCATCTCAGTACCTCCTTCCCATTTTTTAATTTTACAGTATAAATTATTCCAAATAATATTTAAAAATAATTATAATAAATTTGCATAAAAACTTCTAAAATATAATTGTAAATTTAAGTCGACTACAGTCAAAAACAAAACTACTAATTTAGTATCATTTTTTTGGAGAATGTGAGTGATTTTGTTTATTCTACTGTTTTCACCTGCGTAGATTCTGACTCAACTCCATCTATTTTTGTAGAAACGACTTATTTTTCTACTATTTTGTCTTATAGACCTGTCGGTTTTATGTCAACTTGGGTTTTTAACTCACCACTTTTGTTAGTAAACATTGTTTGTATTGGAGAACCATTTAATGAATTGATTCTACTATTAGTAGAAAGTTTGCTAGGTATTTTTAGTAAAGAAGTAAGAGATTTTTGTTATTTTCTCTTTTCTTTTAATTATTTATCTATTAAAGCTTGATTTTGTAAAGAACGATCACTTCTACTATCATCAAAACTACCAAAAAAGTTTGTAGACTTAGACTAAAAAGAGTGACGGTTGTTTTAGTGGAGCAACTGGAGTAAGCTTAGAAGAATCGTAACTATTTAATTCATGACTTCTGCTAAGACGACGAGGATTGACTGCAGACTTCAGTTTTTATAGAATTTTGTGAAATATTTCTTGATAAGCTGGCAGATTGTTAAGGGTTTTTTTTATCAAAGATAATGATGATGATACAGATTTAGCAATCCTTTGATGAGTTGTGGGTTGCTTTGAATATTTTTTTGGGTTTTTATCATAGTCATCCAAAATACCTTGAGTTTGTATCAAGAATGCTTTCAAAGAATTTTTGGCAATCGGATTTGAATTCTTTTATTGTTTTGGTAATTTTTTCTTAAACAATGACAACCGTATTAATAACGCGCTGATGCAAAAAGACGAGATGAACCGGACCGACGAGTAGTGAGGCAAGCAAGTTGAAGCGTAGCTAGAAAGGAGGAAAACTTTTCCGAAGTGATGCGACTGACAATGGTTGAAATAAAACAAGCTACATTGGCCATTAAAGTTAAAATATATTTTGGCTTTTGATTTTGTTCATACTTTGGACAAACTGTTTATTAATGGATTGTTTTGATTACTTTTGCGGATAGATTTAGTATCAGAAATTAAATCTTCTGCAAGAAGCTTGAAAAGATGTAACACTTGTAGTTTAGCTACTAATTCTGTTATTGCTGGGTGTTCTTAGCTGGCAAAAAGTGATTGCAATTATTGATCCAGTGTAGTTTACTTAGAAATCTAAAGTTTGTATTTTTTTTGGCATTTGCAAGTAGTCCAAGACGCTTATGGTTGATGTTCATCTTAGTGTTTGTTAGAAAAACGTTATTTGGTATAGAAATATTTAATTGTTACAATACTGTTATTACTTCTAGATTTGGAGAATCTTTTTTATATTTGAAGCTAGTTACTCTGAATTTTGGTATAGAATGTTTTTTAAGTTATTATATAAACAATACTCTTATTACTTTTATATTTAAAGATTTTTTTTTACAGTTGAGGTGACTTAGCTTTTATTGTATTTACTCATTTTTATATTATAGACAACTTACGCGCTATTGCGCTTGAGGTATTCTTTTTAGAGTATTATATAAAAATATAAAAGTCCTATCAAACTAATTTACCGTGTCTCTAAAATTGTCGTTTATATTTAATCTCTTTGCTGATTAGGGTTACCTACAGCCATCTTGATATATTTTGTAAGATTTTAATACTTTCTATTTTCGCCAATGTTTGAAGCTATTAACATTTTGTTTACAACATTTTCTTTAATTAAATTAACTAGTTTTTGTTTAAATATTTTACTTTAATTATATTTTCAGTTAAGAGCTTGTTCATCTTTTCTAATTATATCAAACTGAAACTACACAAAAGTTCTACAAATTATCTAAACGCATTGGTTGGATATAAAAAGAGAATTCTGGAAACTTCCTTTCGCTACATGATTGAAGTATAAACCTGCAGTAATGCTCGTAATAGATGATTACTAATGCAATCATCACCTGAAAATCCCTAGAGGATTGGTGAATGGTGGAGATTCCCTGCGAATGTAAATTTGCACCCGTGTATCGCCCTCTCTGTTGCGACGCATTTGTGGGAATCACAGACGCAAAGATTACACACGAGTGTGAAGTTTGAAGTTCATAAATCCCATAAATAAGCGGCTCATTTGCAAGGCAGATGGGCGATGCACCCCGCGACATCCATCCAAGGCCGAATATCACAGAGCAAATTGCGCCGGTGCGCCTGCTCACCTGATAAGAGCGCGCAGCACACACATACACTCCCCGCGTGGCCCCGCGTCGCTCCAGGTGACGCGCGTCCCGGATCGTTATTCGACGCCGACGCCGACGACGCCACCTCCCCCCCACTGTATTCGCTAATCGAGTACAGCGCGTATGAGGCAAGACACACAACTAGCGTTGCCGCCGCCGCCGTCGCTGCTGACCTTGGGCATATCTGCTAAAACTACTTAATATGAGGGAAAGGTCAGACTAACGTGGATCGATATATGAATTATTCAATAGGTGAGGGGCGGCAGAGAGGGGGTGTTTTGTTGAAAGTGAATGAACTTTTTCCTCCTGCCAGTTAAATGATGCTACCGGGTGCATCGGCGCGATGACAATACATTCTATTTTTGGAACAGTTACTTTGCCAAATTAACACACGCTTCTACGAAATAATTGAACCGCTACACATTACTTATCAATACTACTTAATTAGACCTACATTTATTACTTTCCCTTTGAACTTTACATTGTTTTGAAACGCAACAGCTGATACATTACTTATTTTTTATTTGGGAAATATATTCTTGAAAAGCTGCAATGAAAAACGGGTATAGGTGATAAAAGCTCAAAATACTATTATTGCAGATTTGAAAAATTTTACGGTATTTCATTAAGTTCATTTAGTAACTAAAATTTGTGCCACAAAGATATAAGAGATTTGAATGCAACATCTTAAATTTACAAAAACTTGGACTTAGCAAATTATCTAAAAAAATCAAACTTGTTAAAATGTGCAAGTATTTGAATAATAAAATGGTCAACAAAATAGTGCCAGTTGCGTGAATTATCATATATTTTGTTAAAATGACAAAGTTTAAAAAAATTGTTAAAAAGATGAAAAATTAAACTAAAAAATGTTGTGAAACTAATATCTAGAAAAAAAATGAGTAGCGGAAGGATTAATTTTTTGAGATGGAGATTAGCTTTTTTATATAACTATAGTAAGTTTTAAAACATTATGGGAAAGTGGTTGAACTGTTTGGCAGACGTAGAGAAAGATTGGTAATAGTTTCTACGGTTTTACGATTTATGAGTAGTTTTGTTGCAAATTATTACCATTGCGAGTAGTTTGAAAAATAACAGGATTCCTTACCATATTTTTATAATGAACAACGCCGCAAATTCTATTTAAAAGTTGCTATTTTAAATGAACTAACAAGGCCGTATCTGAGGGGGATTCAAACCCAATTCTCGGTAGTTTCAACCGCACACGATACTACACCTAAATTTTTAAATTAATATTAAATATATCAATTAAAAAAAATTCATAAAAAACGCAACATTAAACATAGGTTTAAGAATATAACTTTATTTCAAGTTATGTTCTTTTAATTTTCAATAAAATTTTGGTCTAGTAATAATTTTATTGGTGAAACAATTTTTAGCCCAAAATTGCGTTTTTTTGCTTACGACCTTATTAATTAATAAGCAGAGAAGAGGTTATTCACCCAAACTAACTACAAAAAACAGTGGTGTGTATACGGGTAAAAAATCTGCACTTTACTATTGATTTAGATCAAGCGCAAGTGTCCAAATCGAGAAGCAATTATTGAAAACTTTATTAGCAAAAAATTAACTTAACACAAAAATTGAGCTTTTGGTCACATGTTGGCTAAATTTGAATCTTCAATGTTGAACTACTGAAAAATTACAAATTAGAAAGTGCAAACAAAAAACTTTTTGTTGGAGTTTATGGGCTATTCCGGGAAAATAGGTGCTCTTTCTCCAAACATTCAAATTTATTAAAAATTGTCATGAATAGCACTGTTTTGGAGTCGTATTATGGTTTAATTTTTTAAGTCATTTTTGGCTTTTGGTTACAATTTTTTACAAACTGGTCAGAATGTCTGCCATTGTCTTCTGGAGAGAAAGGAACGTATTAAGATAAACATTTTGACTCATCTCCGGTAGTCTAAAGTGACAAAACTAAGAATTTTGTTCATAAGGTTTTGGATTGGATCAATAGCAATCACCCACATCCAAAACTGGCTTATCTTAAACACTGTTTTGGAGTCTGGCAGTCTAAATTGCCAAAGTTACGGATTTTATTAAAAATTGTAATTTTTTGAACTAAAATCTTAAAATTTACCGGCGCGAAAAAGACGTATGTTGAAAAACAATGAACCAATGCAATTTTGCACATATAAAAGCTCGATTTTATCCATATTTGAGAAAGAAAAAAAAAAATACCCGTTATCTTTTTTTAAGAAGAATGTTTTTTTAGTTCTGGAAAATTTTCAAAATTTAAGGAAAAAAAATTTGGCAGTGAAATATTTTTTTTTTTACATTTTATTAAAAATGCAACTCTGATAAGTTACAAAAGGGTAACAAAATGTGAAAAATTGCAGAAAATCGATTTTTTAAAATTTTGATTGCTTATTACTCAAAAATGTCCAAAATTTACACGATTAAGATTTATATAAAGAAAGGCAAAAAAAATTCATTCCGAACACTTGACACATTTATGGCCATACATAAATATTTATCTGTAAATTTCCTCAGACATTTTCTTCTAGATACGGCCCTGGCCACATGGATGATTAAAACGTACGCTAAAACAATAACCTAAAAAATGATTTAAGCGTCACATTTTTACAAAATATTTGCAGTGAAACATTAAACTGAAACAGTAGCACCGCATCAGCGCTGGTCAGGAAAATCTTCTAAAGACAAGCAAGTCTTGGGTGCCTTTCGACTAGGTTAGGTTAGGTTTAAGTGGCAGCTAACGCTCACATAGGCCCGTTGTGTTACCACAGTACTTAATAGTACAACCCTCCTCAGGGGATTTTGTCAAATCATTTCGAGCCGTGAATGAACCTCATAAGAGTCTGCGCATCTAGTGATGCGAGGTCAGAGAGGTCATCAAAGAAAGGTTGGCCTAAGAAGAGCAATCGTGTTGCGGACAGAGAGGAGCATTGGCATAAGTAATGCTGAACACTCTCCTCTTCCTCCTCGTCCAGGCAGCCTCTGCAGTAGTCTCGCTTTGCTATACCCAGTCTTTTAGCGTGTTTGCCAATAGGACAGTGTCCCGTGATGACTCTCACTGCCCGTCTGATATCGTTCTTTTTTAGAGAGACGATGTTGGTGCTTCTTTTCCTGTTTCGGTGAGGCCATACTTGCCTGGTTACCTCGCAAGTGTCTTCATCCTTCCACCTTTGCTTTGCTAGGTTTGAGGTTATTTCGGCTATGGTCTCCTTGCACGAAGCAAATGGAATACCAATATCCCGTAGTATTTTGGTTGAGTGCAGGATTGTGCCATTCTTTGCAAGCTCATACCCACATGAGTTTTAAGTTTGTGTGTGCTGCCAGCTCGTTCAGCTTTCTCCGACAGTCAGAAACTACTGTTGAGTTGGTGCATACGCTAGTAATTGCCCTGAAAGCAGCTTGGCTATCGGTGTAAATGTGGATCTGTTCACCAAGGTTCCCATTTACCATCAGCCACTCTGCTGCCTCTTTTATGGCGGTTACCTCCGCCTGTAGAACGCTGCAGAAGTCTGGCAGGCGTAGGCTGATTCTGAGGTTGGATAAAACTCCGCAGCCCACTTTGTCCTCCCTCTATGAGCCGTCTGTATAGACCTGCGTGTGTCCTGCTGGTATCCCTTTCTTTTCCATCCACTCCTCTTTAGAGGGTATGTGATATGAGAATTTGTTGCCAAAAGCAGCTAGGTGTTGCTAGACAGCGGTTTATGTTTTTGGGCACTCTTTTAAATTCATTGATTATTCCGGCGTGACTACGATAATCCGATGTCAATTTTTGCACCGACTTTAGACTGAGTGCTGTGGTAATGGCAAGTTGCTTGCCCATTAGATTGACCGAGGTTATGTCCAGGACTGTCTCCAAGGCTTTCGTAGGCGTCGTTCTCATAGCTTCCGTTATCATGAGCGTCGCCATTCTCTGCACTTTTGTAAGCGCCATTTGATGGCTTCACGTTGTTAAATGCCACTTTTATATCGAGGAAAACAACCATCGTGAACTTTTTATGCGTCATTGAGCTCTCAATCTGGTTTACTAAGGCGTGGAGTGCCGTTTCCACGGATTTTCAGTTTGTGTATGTGTGCTGAGATTTTGACAGCATTTCAAGGTGTAGTGCTTCTTTCATGTGCAAGTCAATAACGATGATAAGCTGATTAGTCTCAGGTCTTTGGGGGAGGTGTGTGAGGCCTTTCCTCCTTTTGGGATGAAGACCGCTTCAATCTCTCTCCAAATTTTTGGGATGTATGAGAGGTTTATACATGCCTTAAACATAGTCTCCAACCAAGGTATAACTATATCAATAGCCTCTTGCAGCTTAACTGGACTGATCCCGTCAGGTCCATGTGACTTAAAGAGTTTGAAAGGTTTTGATGTTCCAGATTAACTTGTCTTCACCTTCAATTCTGTCAGCCAGATACCGAGGTAAAGCAGTCCAGGAGGAGGCCACTACACTTATTCTATTGCTTGGAAAGTGTGTATCCATGAGTAGCTCCAGCGTTTCTGTACATGAGGTTGTCCAGTTTCCATCTTGCTTCTGTATGAAGCTTTGAACTGCCGGATCCTTAGATAATATTTTTTGCAGTCGGCTGGATTCTGAGGTTTTCTCTATTTGTTTGCAAAACCGAGCAAAGGATGACTTTTTGGCCTTCCCGACCTCCGTTTTGAAATTCCGCAGGCTGTTTTTATAGGCAGTCCATTCATTGGTGTTTTTTGCCTCATTGAACAGCCTCCTGCATTTCTTTCTTAGGTTGCTTATTAACAGTGTCCACCACCGTGGTTTGCTGTTACTTTTCCTGCTCACGACTTTGCATGATGTGCGCATGGCCTTGTTACAGGCAGATGTAAACTGTTTTACAGTTCTGTATAGCTTATTTCCTGTTTGTGGTGTGGGGGGCGGCTCTTCCGATAGGGTAGTTTTATACTTACCCCAGTCAGTCTTTTGTTTGTTTACAAACCTAGGCTTTGTTTGTATCTGTATCTCTACCTTAAATTATATATACCTATGATCAGAAAAGGAGTGTTCTTTTGACACTTTCTAATTGTTTACAAGGTTAGGCGTTTTAGTGGAAACGAGGGAGGGTCCGATGTTACTCGGTGAACAAACCAGAATATATGTATTAAGCATTGTAAAGAAATCATAATAATGAATTGAATAAAAATTATTAAACTTGATTTAACTTGAGTGTAATGTCCTCTCTCACGGAGGTTAGTATAAATTCTAGTAAAGACTCACGTCTGTTATTCGTGTCCAAGCTGCTCCATATGGTGTGGTGGGCATTGGCGGCATCGGCTCCAATGATCACGTCCGACCCTGCTCGGTTGGCTTCGTTGATAATAATTTTCCTGGGCGAAGTATCTTGAGATCATCCATAACCTATGGCCTTTTGACTAAAAAACCGACTAATATTGAGGAAGTATCTCCAGATACTTAGCAGCATTGGACCACGGTATGGGAACTTTGTTAAGATTGCCGTTCTCATCGGGAGTGATTTGTCGATGTGTGAAGAGAACAGCTTTCCTTTTTTCCTGATTTACTTTGACTTGTCATTTGTTCAACCATTCTTTCAGGTCGTCGGTGGTTTTCTGTAACCTTGAAGTGACTACCGTGAATGACCTTGAAGAGTAAAGAAGAGCTGTGTTGTTAGCATATTGTGCCATTTTAACCCCATGCGTCAATCGAAATCATATCGGCGACGTATAGGTTAAATAGCAGCGTAGACAGAATGGAGCCTTGAGGGACTACTGCCTTTATCTGCCGTAGATATGTGTTAGAAATTTCTGTGGTTTAAATATGAAGCTATCAGCCTCACAATACACAGAGGAAAATTTTTAATTAATGGTTGAATGGCCCCATCTGAACCCATGTTGGTGGGTGGGGGAGAAGAATGTTCCGTGTGTTTCTGTATTCTGTCCTGGATCACCGGGCCTGATAGTTTTGTGGAAATGTTCGGTTTTTTCAGGTTTGAGGATGATTATCACTATTGAGTGCCATTATTGCTTTATGCGAGAACTATTGCAAAGATCTGTTTGTTATCTTATTGGAACCAGAGGCGGTTTCAGCTTTAAATCTTTTGATAGTTTTTCTGATACGAGAAGGTCGAACGCTTTCCAGCGGTGCGTCGTCATCCTTGGCGTTCAGGAAGTTTTTGACTACTCGGTGGACTTTTTTGACGTGCTCCAAATCTGTGTTCATTGTGAACGAGGGGGAGCGTTGGAGTTTGAGGCCTTTTTCTTGATAGAATATTGAACCCGATTTTTACCATGAATAGCTGGAATGTAGACTCGCCTGTTGCGTAAGGCCTTGGAGATTCTTTATATTGGATGGTTGTTCTCTTTGAATGATTTCAAAGCGTTTTGCTAACATAAATTTTTGTGTTGCGGTCTCTGGGGTTTGCGGTGTCTCTGCCATTGATCTTTTTCTTTCCGTGCCTTATCCGCTGTGGATATTGGCGATTATTATGGCTATCTTTACCTTGTCGACGGATCTTTTAAACAGTTGGATTGAGGTCACTCCAAACTACTGGCGCAGATTTTTAAGCCAGGATGTTCTTCTTTTTCTTGGACTTCTTTTTCCCAGCACCTTTCCTATCCAGAATAAGTTGGAGTAATCTATACCTTTCTTTGTGTCTCATAATATGTCCAAGGTATTCTAGTTTTCTGGCTTTCAGGGTCATTATTTCAAGATTTTTCTCAATTCTCCGGAGAACCCCTTCATTTGTCACTCGATCTATCCATGTAATCTTCAGTATACTGCCATTGATGCTTGGCGGTATTCCTTTGTTGGATCAATAAATAGTATTGCGAGACAGTCCTAGAGGATTATCGACGTGGACCTGATGAGTCTTGGAGGTCTTTTCCGTGGCTTTGCGGATCTGATTTGTAATTTTGACGGTTCTTTTGAAGCTATTAGCCGTTTTACTGGTGCAAGCCTGTCTATTCTCTCTTCCAGGGTAAAATAGAAGAGAGAGTCCAATCCGTGATACTTACGAATTTTTTTCTCTTCCTTGTCCCCCTTCTGTAGAACTTCAGTATTACTGGGTCAGGATCTGAGCTTAAGTTATTGATGACTTGTATATCTAATAGTTAGTTGAAATAACTTGAATATTGCTACCACAAGAACGTCCTTTTGCTGACCGTTATTGCTGTAAGGGAGTTTATTCGGGCCTACCACTTGCAACCTCTTTTGCTGAGCGTAGTCAAACAAGGTTTGACCTTTGGAATTTGTTCTCAAGCTGTATCTACTTCGGAGTAGTCCACCGATCCAAGATCAGTGTTCCCCACCTCATGGGTACCGCCGACGTTCAGCGCTTGATTGGGTCTGTGGACCGACTCTGACACCAACATGATGTCTATATTCTACTTTGCTCATGTTTCCTGTAATGCTGCATTCTCGAAGCAAATATGAAATAATACGTCGGGCGTATTATCCTATTGATTGGTGAGTTTAGACAAGAAGGTTGTCATTAAGCCTTCTTTGAGCCTTGTTTCAATCGGCTAAGAATGCGGCAACCAAGTTCTTGCTGTGGTGAAGGAGTAACAGAAACAATAAACAATTGCTGCATCACAAATTTTAACAACAATACTAATAAACGATTGTAGCGTTGCAACTTTTGCATCCACATCACCCGCTCCTGATTATACAAATAACTTTATTAAATATAATATGAAACGGTGAAAAGTTAACAATATATTTGTTAAATTGTTATGACAAAATGGCAAACCATTAAATTACTTGTTCAAATTGATAAGTATCAAAATGAAATACCTTTAAAATAAGAAACTTGTCAAACCAATTGTGTTAAAAGCATATACAAATAACGAAAGAAAAATATTAAATAAGAAATGGTAAAAATAGTAAATAACTATTAAAACTTTAAATTGTTCTAAATAATAAATAGTTATAATGATAGATTGTAAACGGATGCATTGTTAAATAAATACAATTCACTATATAGTAATCAAACTACTGACAAAGGACAAACAGTTAAATGCATAAATTGATGAAATAAGCAATATGATAATAATATAATAACAATTTCTTAAAAAAGTAACACTTATTAAATGTTAAAAATATTTGTACATTTTAAACATTTAAATTATAATTCACAAACATGACAAACTGTAATACAAGTATTGATACTTTTATAAGCATAATTTGATTGAATACAATGAGAAACTGTCTAAAACTATCAAATTGATAAATTATATTTAAACTTACTCTAAGATAATAAGTTTTGGTTTTACAAATTACTGATTGGCTATTTACTAGCAATTTCTCATGAAATGCGTTCATCTATTCATACATTGCTTAACCTGCAGAATAATCCCCATTAACGACACCACTGACGAAACCATACTAAAAGTATTAAAAGCATTATCGGATTTATTCCCAGCAAAAAAGAAAAGAAAAGAAATCGCAATTATAGTTAGTTACACCATATAGAGGGTGATTATGGCATTACTGTATTACTGCCGCCGCCTTGATTTTCACACCTCGCCCCCCTAAATGAGCCGTATCTGATAATTTGCCAGCTTGATGGACACCAATGGACAGATGGAGCGATAGTGCGGCGATAAGGCACGATATATAAAAACCGCGATCGCACAAAAGGACCTTTCGCGCCTCTACTAAGAGGATTACTCTTTTTTGTAGGGGGTGAGTAGTGTCGGGTGAACGTCGACCGGTTTTTAGTTTCGGGGCATATGGATGGCAACTGGTGCCGATTTTTTTAGAGCCACCACATATGGGTAATATCAAATGGAAATACATTCGTATTTATAGTTAATATAATGCCAATAGCTATTTGTTGTCTTTCAATGTAATAACAAATTGCTTTTAAAATAGTGAAAAATACATTCGTCGTATTTAATAGAAATGTCGATGAAATCATGTTATACATCATTCCTCCGGTATGAAACATCCTTCCTCTGAGTAAAACGAACGAAGTTTTGCGGATGGGGAGTGGAAGCGATGAGTTTGTGTGCGACGACAGGCGACATTAATACATATCTAAATTCATAATTTAAACATCACAAAGTTTCGCCGTCCCTGGGGCAGCGACACTTTAAAGGACCCCCGATTCCGGTCCGACGCCCCGAGGATGAGGAGCCCCTTTGATGTCTGGGCCCCCTGGGCGCGGTTTGAATTTCGCGGTGTACTGCATCCCTTTCCATGAAAGATGACACCTCTTTTAATTCCCAAACGAAAATCATCCCCTTTTGCATCGATTGAATTATTAATAGCAAACATATTAATTTGCATTAAGTGCCATAGGGGCCAATTGATTTCTAAGTTGCAACAATGGCACAACAGGTAATAATTTGCGCAGCCTCGGGCTTGGAAATGCCCGTTTTAGCTCATAAATATATGGCATAAGAAGTGCGCACTTCAGTTAATGCATTCGGATTGCTTGAATGGTTCTTTATATGTTTTTTGTTCGTTTTGTTTTGTTAGAAATCGTTGCCAGTTGTTTGTTCTCGACATCTCTCTCGCTCGCTCGTGTATGTGTTCTAAGGGCACTTACGCGATTCAAAAAGTGGATCTAATGTTCGTATAGTTTTCGAGGAGCCGGGAATTCTGGAACAGTGTCACCGGAGTTGGGAGAGCGCGACGTGCCCGGACTTTTAATTAGATGCGCCTTCCGAATCGATACCCGGACTTACCCGGAGCGCGCGGTCCGTGAAAGAGAGGCTCTCTCTGTACATGTTGGACGGCGGACTTCTCCTCGCCAAAGTCGATGAACTGAAAAACGCAACACACTGAAGGGAAAAGAGGAACGAACACGGAAAAGTAATGTGTATCGACTGGAAACTTACGGCTACATCTACCAACACAATATCCAAGGATTATTCTCGCAACAAGATTTTAACTTTTCTCTGAAAAATGTATGCTATTTATTATAGAACAATAGAATGAAATGGTGGTTTTAAGCTTGTTTAAGCAATGTTTAAATTTATTGTTTTTACCTAAAACAATCTATAACAGTTTTTTCTGACCTACTTCGGCAATAAATAAGTTTAAATTATTTTGATTTTTTCAAATTTAAATATATTGTTTTGCGTGTTAAAACAATATCAACTTTTAATTATTTATAACAATCTTGAATGCAATTCAATAATTAAAAAAATAAATTGTAATAAAAATGATTTGATATTCTTTCTCTGGAATAATTAACGTCTCGGATTTGAAGGTGAAGGTAGATGCCACTTTGAAACAAGGCATCAAATATATTAAGTTAGATTGAATATGCTTGAACTGCATCAATATACAAAATTTAGTTTTTAATATGATACATATAAATTAGTAGAGCAATGCTTTGTGTAATAAGTTATTTAATTCAATATAATAATGACCGACTTACATCAGAATCAAGCTAAAATTAAAAAATTCTTGACAAAAATTTGATTACAATGATATTGATATACCAGTAGAGTGTAAATGATAAGCTCGAATCTAAAATAATGCTTAAATTAATTTTAAGTAAAATGCACTACTTAGTAAACATTGTACTATGAGAAAATTTAGTAAAATAATGATTTTTGTTTAAGTATGAATCGATTTTCAATTTGATAAATGTTGGTTAGTTAGTATTTCTCAAAATTAAGATTTTACAATGCCTACTATAAGAAACCGATTTTTTTCCCATTTGACAGGATCGATCAAATTCTAAAAATACCTTAAGTGTTTTAGAAACCTCATAAAATATCTGAAAAAAGAAAGATTTAACAAATTTTAGAATTTTTTGAACATTTTCAAAAACATTTGATTAAATTCTAGAAACTCCTAAATTCTTAAAATAAAAAGTTCTAAATAAATAACTCTAGAAATTTTCAAAAAAATCTAGAAACCTTTGACTAACTGCAAAAACTCTTGAAAGTTATAGAAACATTTAATCAAAAATTCTAAATATTTTTAAAATGTATAATCAAGTTCTAGAATCTCTTAAAATATTCTAGAAATATTTACCAAACTCTAGAAATAGTTTTAAAAACTCTTAAGATAATGAGGAAACTTTTGGCTGGCTCTATAAGGCTTTTAGCAAAATTTAGAAATTTTTGAAGTTTTTAAAAAAAGTTTTGCTAGATCTAGAATCTTAGAAAAAATATTAAAAACAACTGATCAAATTCTAGAAACTCCTAATTCCTTAGAACTAACTAAAATGTTCTATAAACTTTTAGAAAATTAAAATCTAGAAACTTTTGTCTAACCGAGGTTTCTAAAATCTTTTACAAATTTTTGAAATTTTTGATATGTTCTTCTAGTGCATTGTTGCCAAATTTTGTTAATATTTATTTAGTTATTGCTTTCTATAACAAGTAAAGGACTTTCAACTTGAATCAAGTAAGATTTAAAGAATTAGTATAAATTAAATTGAATATTTAAATTAAAAAACTTGTAAGTTTTTTTTTAATTCTGTTAAGTGCACTTTATGCAATGTTCATCAGAATTTAAGTGTTTCTAGCAAGTTTTGCGAATTAAGTTTTTTTTTCAATAAAATTAAGAATTTGGAAAAAAGTAATGATTTTGATTGATTTTTTTTTTTTGCATTTAATGCACCTTAAACAGCATTTAATTAAGCTTTATAAAAAGAAAATTCATAAGTTTTTATAAAAAAATAAGTTTTACCAGCAAGTTTTGCAAATAAAATTTTTCTCATTGAATCAAAAATTTTAAAAAATAATTAATTTTGATACATTTATTTAAATGTATTATGTGCATCTTAAGCAACACTTAATTAAGCTTTGTGAAAATAATTTTTTTACATTTTTTATTAAAAACTAAAGTTTTCTTAGCAAATAAGTTTTTTTCATTGAAATTAAAAATTTTGAAAAAATAAATAATATCGATTGATTTTGTTTAAACGTATTAAGAGCATCTTAAGCAAGACTTAATTAAACTTTATGAAAACAAAATTCTTAAATTTTTCTAAAAAAATAAAGTTTTTTTGATTAAAATTAAAAATTTGATTTTTTTTTTTTAATGTTTATGTGCACTTTAAGCAACACTTAATTAAGCTTTATGAAAACAAAATTAATACATTTTTATCAAAAATTCATGTTTTTCTAGCAAGTTTTGCGAAATAAGTTTTTTTCATTAAAATTAAAAATTTAGAAAAAATAAATAATTTTGATTAATTTTGTTTAAATGTATTCAGTGCATCTTAAGCCACACTTAATTAAGCTTTACGAAAACAAAATTTATAAGTGTTTTTTTTTTCAATAAAATTAAAAAAATGGAAAAAATAAATGATTTTGATTTATTTTTTTAAATTTATTAAATGCACCTTAAGCAGCACTTAATTTAGCTTTATGAAAACAAAATTCATACATTTTTATAAAAAATTTAAGTTTTTCCTGCAAGTTTTGCAAATTAAGTTTTTCTTATTAAATTTAAAAATTTGATTTTTTTTTTAATTGTATTATGTGCACTTTAAGCAACACTTAATTAAGATTTATGAAAACAAAAATCATACATTTTTATCAAAAACTTAGGTTTTCCTAGTTTGGCGAAATAAGTTTTGTTTATTAAAATTCAAAGTTTGGAAGTAATAAATGATTTTGATTGATTTTTTTAAATGTATTTTTTTTAATGTTTTCTGTGCACCTTAAGCAACACTTAATAAACCTTTATGAAAACAAAATTTATACGTTTTTATTAAAAACTTAAGTTTTCCTAGCAAGTGTTGCGAAATAAGTTTTTTTCATTAAAATTAAAAATTTGGAAAAATTATATGATTTTGTATGATTTTTTTTAAATGTATTAAGTGCATCTTAAGCAGGATTTAAATAAGCTTTTTGAAAACAAAATTTATACATTTTTATCAAAAACTTAAGTTTCCTTAGCAAGGTGTTGCGAAATTAGTTTTTTTCATTTAAATTAAAAATTTGGAAAAAATAAATGATTTTGATTGATTTTTCAAAATGTATTAAGTGTACCTTAAGCAGCACTATTTGAAAACAAAATTTAAATTTTTTTATCAAAAACTTAAGTTTTCTTAGCAAGTTTTGCAAATTAAGATTTTTTTCAATAAAACCAAAATTTTTGAAAAAATAAACGATTTTAGTTGATTCTTTTAAATGTATTAAATGCACCTTAAGCAACACTTAATTAAGCTTTATGAAAATAAAATTCATACATTTTTATAAATAACTTTTCCTAGCAAGTTTTGCGAAAAAGTTTTTTTTATTAAAATTAAAAATTTGGAAAAAATAAATTAATAGCAGTCTTAATTAAACTTTATAAAAACATAATTCATAAATATATATAAAAAAATATTTTTTATAAGTTAAGTTTTTCTCATTAAAATCAAAAATTTGAAAAGAATTTAAAACAAATAATAAATGTTTTATGTGCACCACTTAATAAAGCTTATTGAGAACAAAATTTATAATTTTTTTTTAATCAATTTTTCTTGACAAGTTTTGAGAAATAAGTTTTTTTCATTAAAATCAAAAATTTGGAATGAAATAAATTATTTTGATTGCTTTTTTTTAAATGTATTAAGTGCACCTTAAGTAACACTTGATTTAGCTTTATGAAAACAAAATTTATAAATTTGTATAAAAAAACTAAGTTTTTCTAGCAAGTTTTGCGAGTTAAGTTTTTCTTTTTCAATAAAATCAAAAATTTGGAAATTTTTAAATGTATTGAACGCATCTTAAGCAACACTTAATTAAGCTTCATGACAACAAAATTCAAACATTTTTATCAAAAACTTAAATTTTCTTAGCTTTCTTAGTTTTACGAATTAAATTTTATTATTAATAAAATTTAAAATTAAAAAAAAAAATTATTTTCATTAATTTTTTTAAATGTATTAAATGTACCTTAAGTAGCATTTAATTAAGCTTAAAAAAATTATAAAAAACTTTAGTTTTTCTAGCAAATTTTGCAAATTAAGTTTTTATCATTAAAATAACCTAACCTAACCTAACGAAAAGATTAATTATGAAAACAAAATTCATAAATTTTTATAAAAAAACTTATCTAGCAAATTTTGCGAAATAAGTATTTTTGATTATTTTTTTTTTTAAATAAAATTGATTAATTTTTTTTAAATGTATTACGTGCACCTTAAGCAACTCTTAATTAGGCTTTATAAAAACAAAATTTATAAATTTTTATCAAAAAAATAAGTTTACCTAGAAAGTTTTGCAAATTAAGTGTTTTTCATTAAAATCCTAAATTTGAAAAAAATAAATGAAATCGATTTTTTTTAAATGTATTACGTGTACCTTAAGCAACACTCAATTAAGATTTATGAAAACAGAATTCAATTTTTTTTTTTTTTTTTTTAATTAATCTTTCTAACAAGTTTTGCGAATTAAGTTTTTTTCATTAAAGTTAAAAATTTGGAAAAAATAAATGATTTTGATTGTTTAATTAAACTTTATAAAAACAAAATTTAATTTTTTTATAAAAAACTTAATTTTTCCTAGCAAGTTTTGCAAATTAAATTTTTATCAATAAAATCAAAAATTTGAATAACTAATTAATTTTGATTCATTTATTTAAATGTATTATGTGCACCTTAAGCAACACTTAATTATGCTTTATGAATAAAAATACATAAATTTTTATGAAAAAATTAAGCTTTTCTGGCAAGTTTTGCAAATTAAATTTTTCTTATTAAGATTTATGAAAACAAAATTCATACATTTTTACCAAAACTCAAATTTTCTTAGCAAGTTTTGCGAATTAAGATTTTTTTTCAATAAAATTAAAAATTTGGAAAAAATAAATTATTTTGATTGATTTTTTTAAATGTATTAAATGCACTTTAATTAAGTTTTATGAAAACAAAATTTATAATTTTTTTATATAAGTTTTTTTAGCAAGTTTTGCGAAATAAGTTTTTTTATTAAATTTAAAAATTTGGAAAAAATAGTTGATTTTGATTGATTAATTAACTTAATTAAGATCTATTAAAATAAAATTCATACATTGAAAAAAAAAAGTTTTTTTAGCAAGTTTTTCTCATAAAATCAAAAATTTGAAAAAAAGAATTAATTTTTTTAAAATGTATTATGTGCACTTTAAGCATCACTTAATTAAGCTTTATGAATACAAAATTCATAAAATTTTATTAAAAACTTAAGGTTTCTTTGCAAGTTTAGCGAAATTTCATTAAAATTAAAAATTTGGAAAAAATAAATAATTTTGATTGATTTTGTTTAAATGTATTAAATGCATCCTAAGCAACACTTAATTAAGCTTTATGAAATCAAACAAAATTCATAAAATTTTATCAAATAATTAAGTTTTGTGAATAAAAATATAAATAATTAAATTCATTATTTTTTTTTTTTAATTAATAAGTGCAGTTTAAAGAGCACAATATTTATATATATTTTTGTGAATTATAAAATTTTCATAAAAATTTGAACAAAAATTTTATTAAATTTTATTTTTCTAGCAAGTTCTGTGATTTTTTTTTTTTTTTAATTAAAATAAAAAAAATTAGAAAAAACTAATATTTTTCAAACTTTTTTAAACCAAATTAAACCGCACGGTCACAAACTACAATAAATTAAAATTAAGTACAATACAATACATACAGAATACAATAACATTTTTTTTTTAAATTACTTTTGTTTTATTTTGACTATTTTGTGTTTAAAAAAAAAATTTATTGAGCAAAAAACTATATATTAGGTCAGAAATACTTTAGTCGATACGTCTTTTCATATTCTCACGTATCATCATCACATGTATATAAACTATAACGAATGTCTGTATTAATGTGAAATGAATAGATTATAACTATAACTAAAAATTTGTTTAAAAAAATATTTACAAACTAATCAGCATTAATTCTCAATTAATGAGTTTACTTTTTTAATAAAATATTGTAAATCCTAACTATTTATAATTTTATTGTCATTAATATCATCTAGCAGTAATATCTTTAATTGAATCATAATTTCAAAGACTTGTTAATTGATTGATTGTATTGAGTTACTGTTACATGATGTGTCTATTGCTATTCTAAACGCAATTTGTTCCTTTGTGATTAACTTTAAAAAGTTTAATCTTACTAATGGTTAAATTAATTTCAAACACGTATGCAATTTACGCGTGTTGTAGTGAAGAAACTACAAGACCACCAAATAAACGATGCGGTTTTACTGTAAAACCAATTAGAGTTAATTTGACTTCAGTCTACATTTGACGTAATGCTATAACGCTCGAATGTACATGTCAAATTTGTTACAGTAAATAGTGTAGAATAGTGCATTATTAAATAATAAAACAATTAATTCAAATATGGTGTAATATTAGCAATCGTCTTAGAGATTAAGGCCGGATATGATCAAATTGACAATTTCCCACTGTCCGTCTAGTAGTGTGCTGTGAATGTGTACGTTTGTCTATGAATTGCTTTTGTGAGGAGAAGAGCACCTCGAGATGGTTCGTTAGAAAGGGGTCTCCGACGATGTAAATTGGGTCTTCAATTCGTATTAATTAACTGTGTGTGAGAGAAAGCGCTGACGGGAGAGGGTTTGGCGGCCAGAAAGAAGGGGGTGGAGGACGCGCTTGGGGATTGCTATATACGGAACGGACAGGGTGGTTGGGTGGTTCGCATGCGCCCCGAAGACGCCCGGCCCTTTGCCAATAAAGCAGTCGAACGGACCGGGTTGTTGAGTAAATAGAGTTAGTCGCATGTCATTCGACAACCCTCGGTCCTGCTGCACAGAGAGAGCCACATATATATCCAGCCAGAAGGGGTGACTTTTACGATATATATATATATAGATAGATAGATGAATAGACATTCTCGCACCACCTACACGCAAAAATAGGATCTATTGTATTTGACCCGGCGCATTCACCATTTATTTTAATCTTATTTTCTTGCTCGATTTTTTATTCAAAATTTTTAACATCTGGTGGACAAGTTTTTTTTATTATGTGTGTTTTAAACAATAATTTTTCCTAACGGTATGACAGAACGTAAAATAAATATAAAAAATATTTTAATTAAAAACCTCCGACTAATAACAAAGTGAAGCAATTTTAAGCATAAATTACAAAAAATGTTTTTAGGATTGTTTTTATTGTTAGAAAAAAAATCTTGAACGCTATCATATTTGCATACAAATAAAAATTTTTATGTATAGAAAATAAATCTCAATACAATTAAGATGTAATACTTGTAGAAGACTCTACCCGCATCGAAACTAGAATTGGTTTGTAAGGAAAATAAATTGTTAAAAAAATATGAATTTTAATTATTTTTTGTCATACAACTTACGAGCATCTATAAAATATCCAATCAAACCTAAGATTCTTTTTAGAACATAACTTACTACACAAACTTTTTTTATAGCTAAAGACCGGAAAGCTTCCCAGTGTTAACATAACATTTAAACAAGCTAGTCGACAAGATTTAGAAGAGGTAGAAGATATTCTGGATGTAGTAGCAGAAGATGTAACGACCAGTTAACGAAAAATTAGTATTCAATTGGGTATTCTACAAATAAGAGTAATAAACACACTTCACGAGCAAGGCTTATATCTATACCATGTACAGAGAGAACTGCACCTACAACCGGAAGATTATCCTAAACGTATAAAATTTTGTCGGTGGATAAATAATAATCTTCGTGTTGTATCGCGCATACTTTTAACAGATGAAACAACATTCACCCGTGACGGCATTAATAATACTCACAACTGTCATGTATGGTCAGACAAAAATCCCTACGCAATAGTCGAAAATAATTTTCAACATAAGTTTTTGGTATACGTGTGGTGTGGTATGGTTGATGGTTATTTAATTGGCACTTTTATTTGGAGAATCGCTTCATACGAGTCAACTACTTAATTTTTTTATAAAATGAATTACACGAACTACTAGAGGTTGTTTCTTTAAACATCAGAATGCGAATGTAATACCAGCACAATGGAGCTTCTGCACATTTTGCTCGTCAAGTCAAGCAACATTTGGACAAAAGGTTTCTAGGGCGTTGAATTGGTCGCAGTAGTCCTATTAGTTGGTCTCCAAGATCTCCAGACCTCACAGCATTAGATTATTGTTTATGGGACTGGTTCAAAGATGAAGTGTACAAAGTAAAAGTGGACACTCGGGATGGACTAGTTCTACGTATTAGAAATGCTGCAGTCGGTCTTAACCAAAAACATGACTTTGTTAGGAAAGCAACAGGCGCCTTTCGTAGACAAAGCAAAAAAAAATTAGAGATAAACGGCGGTATTTTTGAACATTTATTATAAGAACGATATAATAACCAAAGCGTTAATGTATGAATTTCTGATAATTTTTAATTACGCTGTAACTTGAAAACAAATAAAAATCGGATAAAAAATTTGAGTTTTTTTACATTATTTTCAAGTGTAGAATACACTTCTAGAGTTTGGTCCGTTCCTCTTGACTCACCCTGTATATATACCAACTATATATTAAGAGGCAGTCTCAGAGAATACGGAAGGCATAGTAGTAAATAGAGAAACTATCAACAACATTTCACGGCCCCACAATGAACGTTAACAAAGAAAATATCTGAAAGTCACCCAACAATCGGTATATCTATATTAATGGTGGGTTGGTTGAAAAAGTAACGCAGTACAGTTAATTTGGAACATAGTTTAATAGCTCTTGTGACCAAGGCCAAGAATTAAGAAGCCGAATTGAAATTGCCTGGTCAACTTATAATAAATTGCGAAAAATACTATGTAACCACGATCTCTTCGTAGACAAATATTGCGATGCTATGTCTTGAGTGGATTGTGGACGATAACGTGAAGAATATTGAAGTTTTCCGGCGGTTAAATCAAGAACGAGAAGTTCTTCTTATCATTAAGAAAAAATACAATATTAGAGGAGAATGAAGTGTAAGTCAAAGAAAAGTACCGTCTTAGCAAAACTTAAGAATATACCTTGGCTGTAGCTTCAATGAACTGTTTTGAAGTGTTGTTAACAGAATTAAATCTGCTATGATGATATTTTGCATCTGATAAGAGAGGATCTTTTTATCATTGTTAATTAATCGATGTGATCAAATTAGTTTTAATTTTTTTTTTTCTTAATTTAGTGACGAAGACATTAATTACCTGAAAGTTATGATGTTTTAGTAGCTCTTTTGTAGGCTGAGTAGATGATCAATTTTTTTGTGGGCTTTTTTTTGCGAAAAAATTTGTTGTTGTTGGAAATCAAACATGGCATACTAGATAAAAAAAATTGAAGTTACAGTACTCCCCCCCCCCCTCTTTATTGTTGATGGTTTTTGGTTTGGTTTGCGAAGTAGGGTTTCAGACAGACGTTTTATTTGAGGTGTGTAACAACACCGTCAGTGTTTAACAACCATGTTATTAAAAACCATCAACTCAGTACCTTTTTTATAGGTATTTGTTTACTGTTTTTAGGGTAGGATCTTGCTACTCAGCGTTTTTATTTTTTTTTATTTTCTACAAATTCTGATTTTTTCTTTATTTTGTTTAGTATTTGTTTGCGTAGATTTTGTTAATTTTTCTTTATTTTCAATGTTGATTATGTAATTATTAAAGTAGATTGTTGTTAGTGTGGTGTCTTTTTGGCAAAAGTGGTTGTCATTGGCAAAGCTGATAAATACGCCGTTAGTTATCCATAGTTGGAACCACCCTACCAGCATTAATTTATTTACATTTGCCATTGTGTTAATCATAGGGGGTTGGGAATTTGTTGATTTTAGAAATGTCAACTGACTTATGTCAGGTAGTTGAAAACTAAATATAATTGTGATGATGTATGATTGTTTCTTCGATACGAAATAAAACATTTGTAAACCGTGATTTTGTGATTTATCCCGGTTGAAAAACCTCCCCGTGATAAGTGGAGCCCAACGTAGGGTCGAGAAAATCTACACCTTGAGAAAAAGCTAGTTGAGGACAACAGAGTCACCGAGGGTATCAGTTTTCACCGGGGCCGCCTGCTCACATCAATCCGAAAGCAGCAGCAGCAGCAAGCGAACGAAGCTCCAGGTGACTCAGAGGATTATCACCAGTAATAAATTCTAATATGGGCGATGGGGATGTCAGTCAACATCCCACAGAAAACGGGATTCCGCAGCAAGGTAACATAATAGACGCAAATAATGACCAGCAACCCCACCTGCAGGAAGACGTTGCACCAACAAATACTTTGTTCAATAACCAACCTGACGACAATGCAACTAGAATGAACACAGAGGATACATACTCTAGACGGCCGATACAACAAACAAACACGTACGGTACGGGTCACCCGGAGCCGGAAATCCCGCAGAACCGTTACGGCAAAACGCCACACTATAGCGTGATTTAGCGTGACACGGTTGTATGCATGCCAGAATTTGCGGGTGCCCCTAGTCAATACATAGAATTTTTCATAATGGAAGCAGAAATAACACTGGCAGAGTCTAGAGTTGTTTGAAAGGAGCTGCCGAGCGGAAATTTAAGCTTGCGGTAGACAGTAACATTGCGTGGGAACGGTTGACAAATTTGCTAAGGCAAGCGTTTGCTCCTCGCGCGTTCCGCATTTTGGAGATGGGTTTGCTGTGGAGTGAGAAGCAAGCGGGCCAAGAGGCGCACAATTTTGTGCTAAAAAGGCAAGTACAATACGAGTGACGAGATATGGTGCACCTAATTTTACACTTGGCGGAACCATTCTTCAAGGAGGTCGTAAGAGTTCCACCGGCAATATAGTAGTATTGATCGAGCGGCCCTTCACAAACATTGAGAGCCACTGGTCCGCCAAAAGACAACTGGCGAAATAATGACGACACGGCACTATCACCGAGACTACCCAAAATTACACTCACAAAGGCAGTCGGGAAACGGAGGAATGGCTGGATGTCAGTTAAAGTTAAACAACGACTGCCGGCCAACCCCGCTGCAACGACAATGCAACGTCATCGGACGGTCGTTGCCAATAGTACCAGTAACGATCCAGGACAAAATCTATAAATGCCTCATCGACACAGGCGCTGACTCAAATTTTATACACGCAGACTTGGCACCCCGCTTTCAGTCACACAAAATTACAATGCTGACTGCAGCCCAAGGATGGCGAGCTGGAAGCTATTGGAAACACCACAATTTTGTTCCAGTTAAGCAGAAATACATACACCGACGAGTTCCTAGTAATAAAAAAATTTACGGATGCAAATGATACTAGGAACACCGTTTTTAGGCACGCACGCCGTTCATTTTGATTTTGCCCGCGGCTGTCTAAATTTGGGAAGGCAACTCCGCGACACCGTGTTCTGGGACACCACCCGAACAACAATCCGGGAGAAAGCGGAACCGGAAGAATTGGAAAGTGGATTTCCAACTAAATTCCACTTCAAATTTTGCAAACTGCATAAGAAATTTTCAGAACTATCCAAAGAAAAAGATCAGTTTGCCGACGTGCTTCACAACACACGATCCGACCCACCCACAACAACCCGATTGCGACACGACCCTATCGGGTAAATCAGGCAAAGAAGAGGCTCAGGGCATCATCGAACCGTCCACAAGCCCTTACGCGTCACTGATAGTGCTGATTAGGAAAAAGAACGGCAATTTGCGGTTTTGTTTGAACTACCACAAAATTAACGAAGCGACCCCATCCAAACCGACGCCATTGCTAATTATTCAAGAAGCACTCCGCGACTTAAGAGCTGCCACCATCTTCACCACTTTGGACTTATCAGCCGGATACTGGCAGATCCCAATGGTATTGGCGTCTAAGAAATACACGGCATTCAGCACCCCTGACGGAGTAATGCCCTTTGGACTCGCTCCAGCGAGGTTTCAGCGACTAATAAGCCAGGAGGTGCTGGCCGGATTTATGCATCAGTTTACCATGCGGGATAATGGTGTTCCAATGTGAGGGACATTTTGATTATTTGAAAGGTGCTAGCATTGAATTAACTAATTTTTGTTGCTTGTTTTTTTGGTACTGTCAACTTCATTATTGTTTTTGACTATTTGGCCAATGTTGGTTGTAAAGTTGTTATTCAGGTTGATAGTAATAACATTTCTCATCCCGTTTCTTTGTTTATCATCTATAATTTTTTTCTCTTATCTTGTGTATATTTTTTTGCTCTTTGTCTAGATTTTATTTTATAAGGACTGTTGTTGATGTGGTGAATTTTTCAACAAGGATGGTGTTTACAAACATTTGTTTGGCTATTTTGTTGTTGTTATATTCTATTGTTTTATTGATATGGTTAGTTTTTTTTAGAAGATTTGAGATTATTATTTTGTAGTGTTTTTATGGGTATACACAAAGGTTGTTTATTTTAGGCATATTGTTTCTACCCAGTAAACACAGTTACGTTTAAGATACATTTATTTTTGGTATTACACCTAAGTGTAATATTTGTTTATTTGTTAAGTATATTATACGGAAAAATGTCCGGCGACTAAACGGATATATCTCGTATATTTAGTGTGTAATATACGTACCGGTTATATGTATTTTAAGCGTATAATTTACACGTATTATCAACGTAAAAAATTCGTTAATATTATAATAAAAATATTTGTATATTCTTTAATTATAGTACACGTGTATTATAGGTTAAACTTTATCCGGCGAGAACACATGTGTATGTTTGGATGCCTATACGAGGTAACGGACTCATATTGGGAAGAATTGGGTCACCTATCCAAGTCGTGACCGGAGCGGACGTTGCTTAACTTTTGTTAACGCTGGTAATTGTACAAGCTCACTCTGCTGTACTGCCTCATCTCTTGTATATATAATAATGTAAAATTTGTATATCATTCTATCATAAAATACAAAGTATTACATATAAATAAATAAAACATTATATTATTTAACATAGGTATTTAATAAAATAACAATTAAATTGAAAATCCATTTTGCTTTTTCAACCAGTCTTTTGGTGACATCTGAAAAATATACTGTGTATATTTCCACAGCCTCATATGAGACACATATGGTAATCATTATTTCAAATAACTTGAATAGTTTGCTATTTGTATTTATAATACTATATATAACAACAGCAATCAATAATATTAAATTTAAATTTAAAAATAATAAATCGATAAATTGATATTAATGTTACTGTAATGGTTATAATTGCATTGTACAAGAAAAAATGGTGCACCTGACAAGTTATTTGAAACAAAGATGTCATTGCTTATTTTCAGACTTACCACAAATTAGGTATTTTATCTTAGTACTCTTAAACCTACGCTTCCAGTTCAATTAAACAACACTCCAACACTGTTGTGTAACAACAAACAACTTAAAACTGTATCGAATATTATAACTATTAACATTATGGTTGATAAAAAATAAATAAAATGATGAATTATGCATCTCAACATACACTTTGCAAACTATATTTACGAGTTCGGGTAGCCTCAGACGTACAAACATTGAAGACAAAATTAATCGGCAAACTAAACCCAGAAATAATATACGTTAAATATACGTAGATATATTACGCAAGTTATTTATACGAGTATTCTAATGATTAATATACGTATATTAATCAACAGTGGAAATATAAGAAAAAATTAACGTATAATATACAAATATACATATCTTACGTGTACAAGAAATGTATATTATACGAATACACATATACCATATACGCTTTTTACACCATATATACGTGTAATAAACTTATATTATCTAAACCTGTGTTTACTGGGTAGGGTGTCGTATGTATTGACAGTTGGTGGTGCGTTATAGTGCTTGCACGCTAGCGGACTATGGTTAATTATAGTTACTTGTGGACAAGATTAGTGGTGATATGTTCATATAGTTAGTTTTTCTACGTTGTAAAGTAATTGTACTGACCAAAGTCTGACAAGTAATCATGCAGGGTTTTCAGATATAGAGTTTTGTTGTTACAACTTCTATTTTATAAAGATTGAGTTTTAGGTATTTTAGATATTTTAAACTCTTCTTACCTAGTGATGTAATATATTGGGTTGCAACAGAACCCAATGTATGTATATCTTACATTGAGCGACATTCTTCACCAGTACGGTAGTTTAGTAGGTGGTTGCGTGGAGTTGTTTAGCTTTTAAGGTTCTGTGTGTGCTTGTTTGTGTGGAATCTAAGTCAGTTTTCTGGTAACATTAGATTTGAAGGGTCTTAGATTGTGGTGGAAAGTTAGATCCCGCATTTGTTGTGTTGTGGTGTTGAGTCCAAGTCATTTTTGTTATATCATATTTCTTAGTTTAGTGTAAGGCATTATTTTAGTCCTTTGTCTAAAGTTGCTACATTGTCTTAAAGAAACTTGACAAGAACCCTCACATGATCTTTACTATTAAAGGTCGTGGTAAAATTTTGATACATTCAGACTAATGGGCAACTGGTTTGGAAGTCTATTAGTTTTTTGGAACTAAGTTTAGAGAAGATAAAAGAACTTTATTTAAATCTCCACTACTAATTTGAGTTAACATACCAATATTTAATTTTGTCCTGGTATAAGGTAAGTTATTTGGAACGAAATTTTGCTATAAGACTAGTGGCATTGAGATGGGCTTTTTTGTATTATACCTTTAGTTTAGAGGTATGCGACCATTTGCACTAAATACATTTTTGACAGTATACATATGTAGTCCTAAGTAATAATAATACTTTTTTTATGGTACATATAAAAAAATATTTACATTATGCATGTATATTTGGAAACGCAAAATAAATCAATTTTGTTTGAAAAGATATTTGCAGTTCTGCACAATCTGCTAATTGGATTATTGAATCTAAAGTCAGTAGAATGTATATCTGTACCTTAGATGTACAGAATTGTATCTCCATTATTATGAATCTGGAGAAAACGGGGTTTGAAGTATATCTTTTGCTATCATAAAATATAAGCTTTTGGCATATTGAAAAAAAGTTTTGATTTTGTTAACAAAAAATTGGAGATACTATTATTTACCTCTAAGGTACAGATATATTTTTTAAATAATGAAGACTGCCAATAGAATTAGGACTATAGTGACGCTTTGTACTCTAAATGAGAGCGTTGCAAGGCACAATAGAGTAGTTTAAATGTTCTTATTGTTAGGTCAGTAACATTTTTATAGCATATTTGTGTAACATATTTTTTCTTTTTCTTCTTATTGTAAGGCAAATTTAGTTTTGCTGTTGAGCCTTTTTTGCTTGTTTGCAATTGCTTTATTGCAACTCGTGCTGATGCGATTTGCGCGTTGATCTTGTTTAGCGCACGATTTACTCTGTCCCCTAAGGTATGATAGACAGGGTCTTCATTTCTGTTACATGTAAACGTTTTTTTTTTTTTTGTGTCTGCTTGGTTTTGACTGTATAGGTCTGACGTAGGTTTTATATAATTGCATTTTGCTATTTATTTGCGTAAATTTGTTTTTCCATATTACATCTTTTAGACATTCGGCTTTCTTTACTGGATAGTTCAACGTCAAGGTAATTAAAGCGCATAATCTGTTTTACTGAATTCTTTTCGATGATAAGTTTACAACTAATAGGTTTTTTTGAGTACACCATTTACTTGTTTTTTTTTTATGGAGATCTGTATTTTACGTTTCAAGAGCAGGCAATGTAGGTTATCTACTTTTTTTGCTCAGATTTGCTGCATTGTCTACTTAGCATATAATACTGAATTCGTTTTTGCTTATTGTAAAGGGTCTTTTAGAACGTACGAAATTTGTAAGGTTATAGCAGCTATATTGTTATAGCAACATTTGCCAAATTTGTTGTAAATTGTTTAGTAGTCTATGGCAAATTACTATGGAAGGTCATCAAACTTGAACATCAAAATAAGTGCTACGTTTGAAAAAAACGTTATACGCATAACGAGATGTTTTTCCTTGCTACAACTATTCTGCCGAGTTGACTATTTGACGTTTGTAGCCAAAGTTGAGTCATTTAGTTTGATTAATAAATAGCCACTCAACACCTGTACGTCTGCAATCAGAAATTGTTTTCAGTTTACACTGTTTTTGGGCTGACAAATGAACATCTTCCAACTTTTTGTTATATGAAACTATATGCGCTCAAAGACAGATTCTAAGTGAATTTAGTTTACACTGACTTTTCAAAAGCTTTGGATACCATTGACCACAAGATACTAATAATAATAAAACTATGTTGTATTGGAGGACCTTGTTATTGTGGATTTAATTCTATAAGCCAGCAGATCTCAATTTGTGCGCATCAGTCACATCTTGGACCTCTACTGTTTAAATTATTTATCAATAATGTGGTACACAGTTTTCTTTAATGTGCGTTTGATGACGATATAAAAATCTTTATAAAAATTCAGTCTTTGGATGATGCTCTACTACTTAATAAAGAAGTACAGATTTTTTTTAGTTTATGCAAGACAAATAACTTACTACTTAATTTAAATAAGTGTAAAGTGATGACATTTTCTAGACGTCAGTCTACGGTGATGTATGGTTATTCTCTTATAGATGAAATGTTGTCGAGAGTTATCACTATTTGTGATTTAAACATTACGTTTGATTTAAGCCTTTTTGTTGTGGCTAAAGCTTATGAGCTTTTAGGATTTGTCAAGCGTAACTCATAAGAAGTTTTGTGACCATCGTTCTCTAATTATTTTTTACATCGTTTTAGTCTCTATCTTCAGTATTGCTCAAATGTGTGATATAAATGCAGCATTGCTGGGAGTTACACGGAACTGCTCTCTACATTTAACATAATCAGTCTTGAAAAAAGTTTTAATTTAGACGAGACATTTTAAAGTGTTTTCTGGGTTTATTGCTCAGAATATACAATACAATTGGTATTCATGTCTCAGCTCGAATTTTACGCAATGACTTTTTATTTTAAATACCATATAAACGTACAGATTATGCACAGCACTCTACATCTACACGTATTTTGCGGAATGCCAATGAAGTTAAAGTGGATTTTTAAGATTTTTTTTAATACTTTGCGACGTGTTCTTGTCAACTATACGTGTTCTTTTTAATATATTGTAATGGCTTTTGTTGACTATTAAATAAATAAATTAAAATTGCAAGATCTGCTGAAACCGTCGCTGCTGTGCGGAAGAATTTACTGGAAAACCGTTATTAATTTTTTGTCATTTAGGTAGTTTATGTCTACTTGAGACTATTTTGCGTCGGCACTTGTGTCTGCATTCGTGTAATATTTATCTGACCCAGGAACTTATCATAAACTAATCATAGACAACGTATTTGCTGGTTGGAGTCTGGAGCAGTTGGAAGTTGACCCAAGTTTTGCAAAAAATCATATTTGGGCCCATTTTTTGATGAATGGATATGTGAACATGCAAAATTGTTGGATTTGGAGCGATAACAATCCACACAACATACACCAGCACAAATTGCATCCCGCAAAGTTTATGTTTGGTGCGATTATTGGTCTGGCGGAATTATTGGTCCGAATTTCTTCCAAAACAAAACTGGCATTACTATAACCGTTAACGGCAAACTATACAGTTAGATGATAAGCAACTTTTTGTGGTTTAAACTGGATGACATGGACAGGACGGCTCTACGTGCCACACAACGCATGCCACGATGGACATTCTGCACGGGCGATTGGAAGGCATGGTTATAACGACGTAAACTAGCCACCAATATTGTGCTACTTAATGCCTTTAGATTTCTTCCTCTGGCGCTTCTTAAATCTTCAATTGCAACACTATGCGAATAAACTGCAAATAATTGATACTCTCAAAGTCAACATAACGGACGCCATCTAACAAAATTAACCAGATTTATGCAACAATGTCATCGAAAATTGGATTTTCCAAATACTACTATGCAAAGCCGCGGCCAATAAAAAAAACTTATTTTATTTACATTTAAAACTTGAGCGTTCTTATTGTATTACTTTTTATATCCGATATTCATGGCTTTTATAATTTTAATGAATTTGTTCATGATTGTATTGAAAAGTGTTGTGCTTAGACTATCAGGGGATACCATTACCGACCTTTATTTTCTAGATTGGTTTTCAATTTATTTTGTTGCTTGTATTTAGAGATTTAATTGTTTTGGGTTGATTGTGGATCTATTTTTTCTAAATCTTAGTTGTTTGTTGGATATTCCAATTTGCTTAACAATTTTGTCTGCATGGATTATGGTAAATAATTTTGTTGTAGTTGCTAGAAGGCATTTTCTTCGATAATTGTTATGGACGCTCTTTGTCTTTTTTTTAAGGCATAGTGATACTGGTTTTTTACTGATCCGGTATTGTTCAGAATTTTTTTAAAGAGAGATGCTTTTTCTTTTGTTATTTTTGTTTCTCCATGTTTGATCATCTTGTTTGTTATGCGGTCGGGGCTTGGAGACTTCTTGTTTTTCAGTTCTTTGACTGCTTTCTTTATTATGTCTTTATTTATCTCTACTTTGTTATTTTTATTTTGCTTTTTGTCTTCTATCTGACTTGGATTGTTTTTGCATTTGGGGGTTTGTTGTAAAGAGTTTTGATTTGGTTTATCTATATTGTATCTGGCATGGTTCTTTCTTGTATGAGCTTGTTATTTTTTTTTTTACCTTTGACTATATTCAAATTTTTTTCTGCCGTCTATATAGATTGTTTTCTATGTTATTTGAGAATTTCTCAAAGAAGCTAAATTATTTTCTTGTTATTTTGGTGATGATTCTGTTTCTTACTGCGGTGTGCTCTTGCTGCTAGTTTTTAACCTCTACAGTGAACCGGAGCTTTTTAGAGCATATTGACTTGACTACACTCGAGTGCCTCTCGGGCGGTTTTATAACATGTTTGTTGGTTTTTGGATGAAATACGAATTGATTGAAACTCATTATATTTGGCCAAACGTCTTGAAGATGCATAACGTTTATAAGCAGTTTTCTTTAATTTTAAGTAAAATCATTTCTTTGTTGAACCAAAATAAAAAATTGTTTTAATGCCGACAAAACAATCAATAGCAAAATTTAAAATAGAGTAAACGTTATAATTATAAAAAATAATGGTCTCTTTTTGTACGCTGAAATGAGCAGTTTCTGTTATTCTCCGATTTGAGCTTATCTATAACGGTTTCCGCAGAGAATAACAATATTTTTGTAAGCGGTGGTAGTTTGTAGCACGGAGGATATTGATTTTGATAAACATTAGTTTGGCAAAAACTTCTGGACGTATTAGCAAGCTTTAGTTGTTAGAGTTTGAGGACCTAGTCCAGCTAAAGATTTGGTCTTGATGGCTGATGATTTTTTGTTTACTAGTATACTAGTTGGTCTACTAGTATTGATTAAACATGATTTTTTCTTTTTGTCGATTGCTTTCTCTTATCATTTTTCTGATTTTTTATTTGTTTGTATTTATTTTTAGAAGAAATTAGATTAATTAGTCTTTATTTTCTAGAAACTTTATTGGTTGGCCGTTCCAGGATTTTGTTTGGTAGTTGGATTGTTGTTTGGATTTAGAGGTTTATTTTGAGTTGTTTGATATATGGATTTTGTAACTTGTAATTTTTTTTTAGTTTTTGTTGCTCGGGGTTGTTTTTTAGAACATTTAGTTCCTCTGTATTTTGGATCGGCATAGGTTTGTACGTTTGTCCGTTTTGCGAGTTGGAGGCAGCTAGTATAGTACTCGTGTTGAAGTTGGTGACTACTAGCAGTTTATTTAGATTCAATTAATTTTGGCGGAAGTTTTTATATCATATCTTGTTGCTGCTGATTAGCTGATGTAATGTTGAGTGGCTCCATCTATAGTTGGTTTTAGATAACCATTATTTTGTCAACTAAGCCATCTTTTGGTAAACATAGTTTTTGATTTTTGTAGTTTATTTTATTTTTTGAAGTTTGAAGGTGGCGAGCATTGAGTGTTGTAGGTTCAATTATTAGAAATCTTAGTTTTATTTTGTTGGTGTGTGGCATAAACTAAAGGGAATAGAAACTGTAGAACTTGTAACCTGTTGTGTTGACATGATTTATGTCTGGCTTTAGTAAATCATTCCAGTTTGTAAAATGCGAGCGATGAGTGTTGTGGGTCCAGTAGTCAAATCAACAAGAATCTGGGCAGGCAACAACTGTTTTCAAATTGTTTTGTTGTTAAATAATGTATTTTTTGGGAAATTGAAAAACTTTAAAAAACACTGGGCAGCCACTACTGTCCGGTAGTATTAAGTTTTACAAACAGAAACCTACATTTTTCTCCTTTTTTTTTGTGGCGGTTTTCTTGGCGTCTTTTGCACTGTGGACCTGTTGGTCCTATTGTGCACCTCTTATGTGTTACTTTTTTAGCATCTGTTTTTGTGATTAAGTCCAGAATCTTTTGCCAAGAGACTACTTTTGGTTTTTTTCGATTCGCTTATGTTTGTTTGTTTTTTGCATTTGCTCAGCAATTGTAGACAAGTTTTTGTCTTCCTCTATATATTTGCCTCATTTGGGGTTCATCTTTATTCCCATTCTAGGCTTGTGCTTTTTAAGACCACAGTGTCCGGTTATCATTCATTTGAGCCAAAGAAAGTATTAGTAAGTTTTATTTCATCAAGTGAAAAGTTTGGCACATGGCTACTCTTCCACTTAGTCTTTAATTTTACATAATAATTTAATTGTATTTGAAAATGCAAAAAACTGTTTTGATGTGTTTGTGAAAAAAAAAAGTGCAGCAAATACTTTAAAAGTTACCAAAGATTAAACTCAGCAGAAATAATAATATAATATTTTTTGTAAACTATACCTTTTCAGTTTTCTTGCCGAACTAATGATGAAATTTTATTAATAAATTACATTATTATATTATTACATAAATTTTTGTTTTGTGGTTGATTACAGTTGCAACTTTCTCTGTAAATTACGAACATATGTTTTCACTAGTTTATTAATTTTAAATTGCATTTTTTGGTGCAAACAGTTGCATTTGCAAATAGATTAATATAATTTTGCTTCAATTTAATTGTATCTCAAAACAGTCAGGACTGAAAAAACCCACGTACACTTTTGAAAAGGATTCATTAGGGGATAAATCTTATTTGAAAATGGGGGAAATGTAATAAATGCGTCGGTGTTAACCTTGATTACAATCCCATCACAATACCCAAACCCAAAACAAATTCTTACTTTGACTCATCCATTGCAGACAGCATGACAAATGGACCGTATCTACTTCATAATCATTTAATCCGCGTTAACCCTCTCGCGTCATCGCCCCCTCGACATTGCAGGGGGATTCGCATGCATTCCGCGGACGCGCATTCATACCAGGTTTTCCACATTAAGTCGCGAGATAAATGACTCGAATTTGAGGGCCATCAAAATAATAAGTGTGTTGAGATGATAGGGTTAGGGTCCGAGCCTATAAATATTTCATTAGAATCCTTAATCATCATTTTATCATGATGGATCATAATAATAATGATTTAATTAAATACGATTGTTGTTGTGTGTAGTGGAAGTCTCATTAGACACAGAATGCAATTAGAATGGTTGCAGATGGAGGATCTCAGCCGCAGCATGGCGTGTAACTCTCTTGGTCTGGGTGTGGTAAGGTAAGGGCTTCATTAGCGGTGGGAGCTGCACTGTTTCTACTGAGATAACACTCCACCTATCTACTTCAGAGTACACACAACACTACACAATAAACTACTTGGAACTAGCTGCTAAGAACAGAGGCAGTCTAACAAGGGTTGAGAGATTCTCGCTCGCTTGCACTTTAAGATCTCAAGACACAAATTAATCGATTAATTTAACTATGGTGAAGATTACTAAATAAATTTATTTTATTTCAAACAATGAGCGAAAAAATTTGGTATTCAATTGAGGGTTTTGTTGATGGGGACGGATGAGATGATGCAGAAAAAATTATACAGCAAACGCAATCATAATGTATGAACAATGGTAACGGTCTACGTTCCCATGCATCTATATTCTGGACACACGAACAGGGTCCCATTGTCGTTGTACCGAAATAGCCCATGATTGAAAAAAGCGGTCCGCCAGGATAATATAAATAAAAATAACCGCGCATAATTGAATAACTTTAAGGAATGGATGTCGTCAACTTAATAGTTGTAACAAGTATTTTCTTATAGCAAAAGAATAATGTTTACTTAAACATTTAATTGTTGTTCTATTAACCCGGAATGCTTTATAAACCGTCATTGAAATTAAATATTGAAACATATAAAACCGCCCCCCGCTATGTAAAAGGGGTACTAAAGAGGAGATTATAGATCGTAAAAGACAGACGTGGCGCGACCGTTATATAAAATCTAAACCGCGGACAGTAGCAGCTGCCCGTAATACGTTTAACCCTTGAAAGCCATCGATGGTCACGTTCCGGATTCGCACACGACCCCGCTGATATGGCTTTAATTAAAAAATATAAAAAGTTTTTTTGAAAACATTTTAACAATACTAGAACGGGTGCCTTTATTTATCGGTGTTTGCAAACAGTGACGTGGCGGGCGCGTGCAAGGACAAATCCGGCCATTAAGGCGTCAATAATGGCCGAACGACGGCGCTAAAATACATAAATAACAAGCGTAGTAGTAATAGGAGAGTTGAGGGGGACAAGGGCGCAAAACCCGAGAACGGGACTGATAGATGGGTTAAGGAAAAAGGGATGAAACCGCCCGCTTAAAGTTACAACTATTCGCAAAACAATGAGTTTGAAACAATTGCTAATCGTGTGGTTTTGAGAGTAATAAGGTTTAATTATTACTAAAAAAAAAATTGAACATTTTTTTTTTAATTTAATAAAAAAATCAGTGCTCAATTTTTATTCAAAATTAGTATACAATTATTATCAATTTTGGAAATATAAGAAGTATTCCAATTTTGTTTTACTATTTTATTGCTGCATAGGATACAAATTTATTTCAACAAATTTGATTCAAAATTTTAACGTTTAATTTAAAAATTATTTTTTTAGACTTTTCTGTGAGTTTTGCTTAACTTGGTAATGGCTGGAATTTATATGATGATGAAAATGTTAATTATTTTGTTTTACATTAGTCAACAATTGTTTAGCATGATAACACAGAATACTCCAATAAAAAAAGGTTTACTGTCTTTATCTTATTAAGCCAACTTGCCACGAGTGTATGCATCTCTCACGTATGTTTGTGGTGCGCTTAACAGTTTTACAGAAACTTAAAGGATCTAAAGCTTAACTTAACTAAGAATCCGAATAGCATTGTTTATTGGGTAAATGCATTTGCTGTTTTGTTGGGTATGGAACTCGGACTGCCGGCTTAGCAATCTTTACATAGACTTATTTTGCCACGACCGCTTAGCTTATTGTCTAAGAAATAAAACTATTGTACTTTTAATATTTCATTTTTCAGATTAGTTGTGCAGCACTGTGAAAAATTTAGATTAGTTTGACAAATTTGTTCAAAGATTGAATCCGTACAAAAGTTTTTAAGTTATTAGCAACATTGGACGTCTTGGAAGGATTTGCAAACACAGAATGTGAATTGTAATTTTAGGAGTAGATAAAAGATGCTATTATATATGGATTTTTGTGTTGATCCGATATTTTGTTGTCTACTTTTGCTCTCGGATTTTTGTGTGACATAGATATGAAATCTTTACATGACTACTAAGTCTACCGATTAAACCTTACTTGATAAATGATTGTCTGACCTGGAAGTTTTGCAAACTAAGTGAGTAATTACATTTGTGTCGTTAATTTGTTAGTTAATTTTATTAGTGTTTTTATTGGCCTTAAAAATTGTTGCTTGGCGAGTGGTGTTACAAAGTTATGCGTCTAACATATTAACCGTCAGGTTTGGCTATCCAGGCCAGATCTGTGTTGACGTATTTTCTAATTATTTTGTAGAGTTAATTTTATTGTTAAGGAATTCTTATGTTTTGTAGTATTCCTGTGGTTTTGAACTGTGTTTCCGCTCACCCGCCGAAGTGTCATAAAGAAATTAAAAGTTACTACCACCTACTGTGTTTCTGCATCTAAAAAACATGACTCAATGACTGACAGATGTCATTAAGATAAAAGACAAAGGTGACGTATCAAGTTTCTTGATTACAAACACTTGGGCGGGCGGGCAGGAACACAGTTCAAACGAATTGAGCTAGTGGTTTTAAACTGTGTTCCTGCCCACCTGTCTAAGTGTTTGTCTAAAGAAATTTAAAGTTACTACCACCTACTGTGTTCCTGCAGTTACAAAACATGGCACATGAAACTTGAAGGTACTACCACCTACCGTGTTCCTGCAGCTAAGAAAGATGACAGAATGACTGACAGATGTCATTAGGCGGGAACACAGTTTAAAAGAATTGGGACGGTGGTTTTAAACTGTGTTCTTGCCCACCCGCCCAAGTGTTTGTAATAAAGAAACTTGAAGGTAGTACCACCTACCTTGTTCCTACATCTAAAAACATGATAGAATGACTGTCAGATATTATTAAGACAAAATGCAGAGGTGACGTATTTAATTTCTTGACCACAAACACTTGGGCGAGCGGGCGGGAACACATTCTAAAAGAATTGAGCCGGTGAGTTTAAACTGTGTTTTTGCCCACCTGCCCAAATGTTTATAATAAAGAAATTAAAAGTTACTACCACCTACCGTGTTCCTGCAGCTAAAAAACATGACAGATTGACTGAGAGATGGCATTAAGTTACAAGACGGAGGTGATGTATCTAATTTCTTCATCACAAACACTTGGGCGGGCGGGCTAGAACACAGTTTGAAAGAATTGGAAATTTTTTTTAAAATTTTGTTTGTGAGTATTGGAGTATTGGTAGGTGGTTATTGGACTCTACACTGGATTGGCGTCAGTTAGGGATGTATGATTGTTGTGTAGTTTTCCGGGACTTTACTGACTGCTGGGGAAAAAATGTTACCGGCTTGGGGTTTAAAAGGTTGAAGGTCTTAGCCGTCACAACTTCAGGAATTGACACTCTTGGCTATTGTTCTTGGAGATTATGGCTTCAAAATGGTTGGTTAAGGTTTTTAGTTTTAGTATCTTATGAGGTGGTTTTGGATGTTGCTCTAGGTGGAGTTATTTTTGGTATACCGGGAGTTGTGTGGCGGTAGACCAACAGGTACCCGCAGCATCTGTTCCAGAATGGGTGGCTGCAAACAGCGTCTGTACCCAAAATGGGCGGCTGAATTATCCCTGGAAACAGGACTTGCCAAAACGCCTGGCAAGCGCGACGTTTCACACTGCCAACTACTTCCCAATATATGCAATGTCGAATTCCGTAGTACAAATACTTCAGGTGAGTAGAGACAATGTCTCAAAATTTTACTCTGATAAAACAGACTGCACTAAGGATTCTGGGGACGGCAAAAAATCGACACGTAACCACAAACAGACACTAAAAACAAAATTCTGGATACCAACCTATAATGCTCGAACACTAAGGGAAGACGACAAAATAGTAGAAATAGAAGAACAGCTAAATAAAATAAAATGGAACGTTGTAGGGCTTTGTGAAATCAGAAGAGCGGGAGAGGGCTGGACAACGCTGAAATCTAGAAACATATTAGTTTACAAAGATGGAGAAGATGGAACCGTAGGAGGAGTAGGATTTATTATCAACAAGAAAATTACACTACTCGTAAATTGCTTTAAAGTGGTCTCGGAAATAGTTGCCTACATTATTCTAAAAATAACAACTAATACAAAACTGAAAAATGTACAAGTTTACGCACCCACTTTAACACATACAGATGAAGAGGTTGAAGAGTTCTATGAACACCTAAAAACCGCATTAGAAACAGGGTCAGTTATACAGAGAAAACTAATAATTGGAGATTTTGACGCCAAATTAGGAAAAAAACATGAAGAAAACGAAGAATATCTGGTGATTTATGGTTTGCAAAACAGAAATTCACGAGGCAACACCATGATGAACTTTATGGGCGAATACAGCTTATACTCAATGAATTTGTTTTTCAAAAAGCGACCCCAAAAAAAAATTGATATGGATTTCTCCACACGGAAAACGAAGAATGAAATAGACTACGTGCTTACTGACAGAAAAGAAACTATTCAGGATGTGACTATACTAAACTCCTTCAGTACCGGCAGTGATCATAGTCTCGTAAGGTCAATGTTTATTATCAATAAAAAATCTGAAAGAAGAAAAATGGTAAAAAATTCACATATAAACATGACAGCAGAAGAACTTAAAAACTATCACAACATATATGAAGAAATACTAAACAAAAACTTAAAAGATGTAGACCTGATTAATGAGCCGATTGATGAAGCCAACACAAAATTGATTATTGCAATACAGGACTCAGTAAAACAACTGACGGATGTAGTACCACGTAAAACTCAAAAAATACAAAATATTAACGACGAAACTAGAAACCTAATGGAAAAAAAGCAAACAAAAACAAAAGAGCATCTCCAGAATACTTAAAAATGAACAGACAAATCAGAAGAAATATAGGAAAACAGAGATATATAACACACGAAGAACTAGTGAAGTGTCTTAAACAAAGCATAGGTAAGAAGCAAATCTATGCATTACGCAATAAAGAAGGGGAAGTTATCAATGACCTAGACAGCATTTTACATATAGTAGAAAATTTTTATACAGACTTATATGCATCAAAAACAGCACTTGAAATAGAAGATACTAATATGCTAAAGAGAAAGATTGAAAACATAGGTTCCGAAGATCTTCCAGAAATAAATAAAAAACTAATAAGGCGACTGGTGATGACAATATTTCGGTAGATATGATAAGAGAAGGAAGAGACATAATATTAACAAAAATAACTACTCTGCTAAACAACTGCTTTAAAACAGGAAAGATACCTATAGAATGGAAAAACGCAAATGTGGTGCTGATATACAAAAAAGGAGATAACAGCAAATTGGAATACTATTGCCCAATCAGCCGGATATTGCACTTATACAAAATATTGACAAAAATTACAACCAACAGATTAGCGAGAAAAATTGATGATTATCAGCCATGCGAACTGGCTGGATTTAGAAAAAATTACAGTACAAACAACCACCTACTAACAATGAAAATAATAAAAGAAAAAGCGAACGAATATGGATTTTTACTTTACTTGGCTTTTATAGACTACGGAAAATCGTTTGATAGTATAGAATTGTGGGCCGTCTATAAAGCATTGGCAAACAGCAGAATCGACCATAGATACATTGACTTAATAAAAGAGTGTAACGAGAATGCAACAGCAACCTATAACCTACAGGAAAAGACTGAACCCGTCCAACTTAGAAGAGGTGTTTGTCAAGGTAATTCTCGCCAAAACTCTTCACTCTGACACTCGAAGAGGTCTTCAAGAAAATAGATTGGAAGAAAAAAAGTATTAATATCAACAGAAACCGACTTACCGGCTTTTATTTTACAGAACAAAAACATCTGAAATTAAGAGTGTTTAACTAGTGCATACTGCCCGTCATAACTTACGGTACAGAGAACAGGACAACAACAAATAAAAATATTGAGTCAATGAGGGTCGCATAACGGGCAATGGAAAGATTGATGATAGGAATAACGAGACGAAACAGATACCAAAATGACCGAACAAGAGCAATCCCCAAAGTTTGCGATGAAGGTAAGAGAATTGCATCTCTCAAGTGGAAATTTGCAGACTATGTCGCACGAAGCTACAAAACGAGATGGGATAGACAAATTATTGCATGGAGACCTTACGTGCATAAACGAGGTAGAGGAAGACCACCTATGCGCTGGTACGACGACCTCAAAAAATTAGCTGGACTGGCGTGGATTCAAACAGCTGAAAACCGGGAAAGATGAAAACAGTTGGGAGAGGCCTACGTTCAAGAATGAACATAACAGGCTATTGAAGCCGAAGAAGAAGGATATGTATTCAGTTGTAGATTTGTCCGGACTTATCGTTGGCGGTAGTCTAATCCAGGTTGCCTTTAAATTGCGGCATTGTTACACATATATTGGTTTTTAAATTTTTTTCTGGATTTTTATTGTGTGCATTCTCAGAAAGTGATTTTTATGCAAAAAAAGTAACTCATTCCAAATTTTAGCCCTTAAGAATCACAAGAACACGTGTCGCACTGCCTTTGAAGTTTTACAAGTAAACCATTTACCTTACTTAAAAAACGTTATTAGAATGCTACAAATTTGACAAAAAAAACGTATATACGTTTGCCACTCTTTCTTATTATCCCACTGTCCTTCTACTAGGTTTTTTGCAGTCATTGCCGTTTTAATTCCCTGGATCCACCTTTTCTTTGGCTTTCTTTTTTTTTTCTTCTTTGTTGTGGTACCTATTCTATCGCTTGCCTAGGAAGTCTATTTACGTACAATACATTATTTTAAAGGTTTTCTAAATTAAAAAAAAATATATAGACCTAAGCCTTAAATTCTAATAATTTTTGTTTACGAGTAATTTTATGTTGAAAATTTAAAATACAGGGTCCGGCATTGAAACTTTCTTATTTTAAAAGTAAAAAATAAAAGTATAAATTGAACATTTTATTTTTTTTAATTATTAGTATTAAGCATTAACATGGGAAGTTTTAAATTAAGATGTCTTAAAAAGCATATTTGACAAATGTCTGCCGTTGCTTTCGATGCATTGTTGTAGCCGATTTCTGAAGTTGATGTGGACTCTGTCGAGCATTGCAACCGGTATATTGGCTATCTTGTGACGAATATTGTTTTTCAATTCTTTCACAGTTGCAGGACGGTTGTTGTAGATTTTAGATTTAAGGTAGCTCCATAGAAAAAAATCACATGGGGCTAAATCTGGTAAGCGTGCTGGCCACGATATGTCACTTCTGTTAGAAAATTTTACCGCAAAACAGTCATCGAAATTTGTGATGTGTGGGCCGTGGCCCCATCTTGCTGAAACCATACTTCACCTATACCTATATTTTCAAGAGCTGGCAGAAAGAAGTTGTTAATCATTGCCACATAACGCTCAAAGTTTACTGTAACCGTGCGATTGCCCTCCTTAAAAAAATATGGCCCAATGATTCCCACGCTTGATATTGCAGCCCAAACTGTGACCCGATCCGAATGAAGAGGCCTCTGATGAACTTCCCTAGGATTGATATTGCTCCAATAACGCATATTTTGTTTATTAACACAACCTGAGAGATGGAAGAGTGCTTCATCGCTAAAAAACACAACTGCTTCAGGGGGCAAATTATCAAGGAGCGTTTCGCATGCCCCTTGTCGTGAAACAAAATTACGTTCGGAGAAAGTTCTTGTGCGACTACCTTTTGTAGGAGTGAAAGTGAAGATTGTTATAAAGAATTCGGCGAGTTGAACGCTTCGACAATCGCATGTTTTGAAGCAGAGAGCCTAGGAGATCGCAAAACCGACTCTCAGACTGCCTCGATGTTTGCGGGTGTTTTCACGGTCTGTGTTGCTCCTGGTCTCCTGCGGAACACATTTCCAACTGTTCTAAAAGCCTCCACCCAGGATAAGATGGATCTCCGGGCAGGAACAGCTCTTCGAGAGGGAATATTGTACCGTAAACGGAACGCACGCTGCACCGCAACTATTGAGCGGTCTCGTGAAAAGAACGTTTCTACTGCAAACACGCGTTGCTCTCTTGCCCAAAGCATTTTAACGACTGACGATGGTTTGGAATAAATCTCCCTTCCAACGTTCTTTGTTAAGAGCACTGCCGCGCCGCAATTATCTCCAGTAGCGTCCTCACGTCTCATTGAAAAAAGAAAGTTTCAGTGCCGGACCTTGTATATAAAAATATGATAATTTAAAAAAGTTTTATTTAAAATCTAATTACCAAGTACTCACTTGCTTCTTTAGGGACCCAGGGTATGCACATGAAGCTATGACACGTGTTCTTTTGAATTTTAGCGGCTGACATTTGGGATAGCTTACTTATTTTGCATCAAGATCACTTTGTGAGGGTGCACGCAAAAGACTTCTAAAAAAAATATTTTAAGAACCAGTCTGTTGAACATACGATTCGGAAAATCTTGTTGGGAGCGGTGGCGACCAGACAATAGCGGCTGCTCAGACAATAAGTTCAATCTAGCACTGCCTCTGACTGTTTGCGGAATTTTTTTTTTTTTAGTTGGGGATTGGAATCTTCAAAAGACTTAATGTGTCGTATTTACTTTCTAAAAGTATATAGAAGCGTTTACCGACTAACCTTTGGCATGTGATTTTTGATGTTGTCAAGTTTTGTATTGGCTTTTAGGTTGGTTTAAAGAATGTGGTTGAGCGTTTTAAGAATCTTTATCAGTTTTACTTTGAAATTATAATATTTGATAATTGAGAAAATAGAAAGCAACTGTTTACTGGGTCAGTTAAGTCATAGTTTTGCGGGGTTCTAAAAAGTTTAAACATTTGTCTGCTTGTCTAAACGTTTATAGGTGTGGGTTTAGGGAAACCCGGTACTGCGGAAGAAAACATATCGAAAATTGTACTCACAGGTTTTGATTAATGATTAGTGGGGGTTGACTTCTATTTTAAAGTTAATTATTTAATATATGCAAGGTGCTATATCAAAATCAGCTGCAGGGTTTGCCTGTTTGAGTTTAGGTGGGTGTACGGTTTGATTTTTTCTTCATGTTAGGTTAGTGTTGCTGATTAGTGGCATGTTTGAGCTGAATTATGCTGTTTTTTGTGGCATTTAATGTTGTATGTAGTTAGTTGTTTTGTTCTCTACTCAACGTTATTATTTCTGATAAACCAATAGACATTAGGAATAACAACCGGTCTGCAACGCTATGGTTTAAACTAAAAACATAATCGGTTAACAATATCATGTACAATGCAACCCAAGCTAATAGCCAAGAATAAACTCAGATATAAGGAAGACCTACTGCCTCACTTCAACTCCGACCACCACAACGCTGAGGTATGAAGCTTTTACCAGAAACAACTGCCAAATTCCCGACCTTTCCAAGTCCAACAGTCAATTTATAAATACTGAAAACGTGGTTCGCCACCCTATAAGCGCGTAAACTATCATTACGACCTTATACAAGAAAACACCACATTCAGGCATGGCATTCTGTTTAGATTTTCCTAGCATCATATAGCAGAAAACTTTTTATAATCTTCGAGAAACACCTACACCCTCCTCGGAGTATTGACGAAGTAACGTCACGATCGTTATTAGAAGATTGCTTACATAAACAAACGTTCCAGTCACCAAAGATAATATAACACGGACTCTAGTTGCAACCACGTCAGTCTACAACCAAACAAAGAAACTAAAAATCAACAATGCACGCGATTAGGTAAAAGTGTCTGCTGCCTAGACCGTTTACAGCTAGGTTTCTCGTGGTCTTTGTAAATAGATAATGAATTCATATTTGAGTGATAGCTTAATGGTACAATACTTGTATGTCATTTGAGCAGTCCGAGGTTTGATCCCCGGCATAAATGAATAAGAACTTGCTCTTTATCCAGGAAAGTAATTCAGTTACGTAATAAGCCGTTGGTCCTACCAACCAATCATCTTCAAATAAGCCGTAGACAGAGGTGATGTAAAATAGCCATAAAACCCACTATAGATTTCTATATTTTCTATTATTTTCACAGAAATCAGTAATTTCTACATAAATGGTTTCAACAATTTAATTAAATTTAAATTTAAATTTTCCCAAATTGAAATTTCGTAATAAAAAACATAAAAATTGGAAAACCTCATCAAAATGATTTAAGATTAATTATTTTTTTTATGAAATTTCAATATTTTTTGTATTAATTATTTATTAGTAGAATAGATTTTGAATTGTTCTATCACATCTGCGGAACTGCTATAATTATATTAATTTATTTCATAACACGCTTCTGAAAATGATATGATCCCAGATTAGTTTTAAATTTTTTAAACTCAATTTTTTCGGCAATCTCTAAAAAAATATAAATAAAAACAAGCGTTGAATATAACATGGTCCTTTTGGCTTATTTATAAATCCCAAAAGTTTTCTATAATTCGTGGACATAGCAACCAAAACACATACACACACAACACACATATACACAATCAAATACATATATAGATACGAGAGAGTGAGTTTTGGGGATATCTGTAGAGATGGTCCTGGATATATCCCCGAGTATATCTGGTGCAGTCACAAACATTGATACGTATCAAATCCGGGAATGGAAAGGGAAAGCGGCCGCCTCATGAATATGTATGGGCGATATATACATGTGGGGCTCGGGTGAGTCAGCCCATCTGCACAGACCGTATTCTCTCCACTAGGTTACGATACAGATAGTAGAAAACCCCCGCGTATTTCGTATAAAAAATCGATTTTTATTGCATTTAATACCGAATAACAGATGACACGTTAATTCTTGAATGATCAAAAAATATATAGCTTTTTTTGAATTCGATTTTATTGATTAATGTAACAATCAATTAATCTGAGAACTAATCTATTCTCAATTGGTAATGGATTAAAAAAAAATCCTTATAGTTTAATAAATTCTAAGGTTAAAATTATTAATATTTTTTTAGTTAGTCAGCAATTTTTGCTGGCCCAAAAATTCTTCCACATCATGCGGGCATATTCGACGCGTTAATTAATTAATTAATCAAATTTTAATTAATTGATCGGTCGCGTGTTAAATTATTGTGTGTGTTTGTGCCTGGCAATCCCCCCGCGGACGCTGTGAAGCTCGACAGGCGGTTCGCTTTTAATATTTACTTAATTAAAAGATGATTTCTGTACTTTCTAACCGTAAACATGTTAATTTACGGGCTGTCATTTGGATGGTGGGAGAGCGAGAATTCCAGCAAGCACAAAGGAAAATTAATTAAAAAATATTACATGGTTAATAATAATAAAGAGAAAATAGAAGGGATAATAAATATGATATTGCAACTTTATTAACAAAGAAACTCTTAAATATATTTTCATATAAAATAAAAAAATCTTGTACTGATTTTGTATTAATATTTCGTTGGCTTATTATGGTCAAATGTAAGAATTTTCAATATAAATCTGTCTTTTCCAGGAAATATTAAAAAACTTTTGGCTATGAGAACTTATTCTTTGGATAATTTTTAAGAAAAAAGTTTCTTATAATTTTTTCTAAAAAATGCAATCCTGAGAAGTTACAAACGATCAATAAATGTAAAAATTTCGATTTTTTCAAATTTTGATTGTTTATTACTCGGAAATGGCTCACTAAAATATCTGAAAAAAAATCACATAATCAGGATTCATGTAGAGGAAAACATTTTCAGTGCTTTGAGCAAAAACAAATTTTTATTTTGACTCATACATTTTTTTTTGTGCAACGTAATAAGCTTAGTTTGCGTCTTAAAGCGTAGCTTAAGATTTAGTTAGGTCTTGAGACATGATTGAAAAACCGGGTGTAAACCTGTTTTTATTAATTTCAAATGTTTATCTTGTTTTTTATGTTCATTTTGTAGGTGTTATGCCTTGCATTGCAATTACTTAAGATTACATAAAGAAACTTAAACAATCCAACTGGCTTTGTTATTGCTGTCTTGGCAACGTTTTTGGCTTCGTCAGTAACTGGTTCTTGATTGAAGACTTTCTCAAGATAAATTGTTAAAAAGAATATGTGTTAGACTTGGAAAACAGTCAGGTTCAGTTTATGAATTTAATGCTCCATGGTCCTGACATAGTCTTTAATATAAATACCTTGTTTTTGTGCCATGTAAAGTAGGAAAGACGCTATGTTTTAACGTGGCATCAATTTCATTGCGGTCTACAAACTATGTGAGGCCAATTATTGTGTGTATGTGCCTGCTGTTGTTTTAGGTTTAGGTCGCTTCTTGTCTGATTTTCGGTCAAACACAAAGGAATCTGCCGCTTTTGTTTGACTTTTTTGTGGTTTTAAATGCGATCGTGTCTTAGTAAAGGTAATTTTTTCAATTGAAATTCTTTTTATTTATGACCTGTTTTATATGGTTTCAACCTCATAGCCCACAATTGTAATTTAGTCAGTTTTTTGTCACCATTCGCTAGTTTTAGATGGTTTGGTGCGTGCTTGGTGTGTGTTTGAGGTAGACAAAATTTCTTGTTTGTATGTGCCATTAGAAATCCTTTATTTAGAAGAAGATGTGGTAATATACAATTTTTGATAACCGACACTTAGGCGGGTGGATGGTTTAATTTAGATCATGATTACTATCAAGTAATTTGGACTGGAGTGCCTAACCACCTGCTCAAGAGTTTGTTAATAAAAAATTGAAAGTTTTTTTTTTTTCAGGCGTTAACAGTCTTTACTAGAGGAGGAGATGGTATAAGCAATTTTATATGACGAACACTTTGGTGGGTGGATATGTTATTCTATATCAAAATTATTATCGACTAGTTTAAAATAGTGCAAACCTACTTACCCAAGAATTTGTAATTGTTGTTGGAAATTTCTACTTTTTGCAAGCAATAAAGTTTTTTTGTCCATGAAGGAGGAAGTGATGTCTAATCTTTGAATGACCAATACTTTGGGTGGTGGATGAGTAACTCCAGATTTTGATAACTTGCGAGTAATTTAAACTAGAGTACCCACTCAACCGTCCAAAAGTTTGTTAACAAAAAATTGTACGTTTTTTCTTTGAGTTTAGTGACCAACACATGGGCAGGTGGTTAGGCACTTTAGTTCAAACTACTTGATGGTGATCAAAATTTGAAATGATCTACCCACCCAATTGGATATCACCTCCTCCTTCTTGGACAAAGAGACTTTTGACGCTTGCAAAGAGAGACTCCTCCAATTTATTGATCAACTTTTGGGCGGATGGGTAGGAACTGTAATTTAGTACTACTTGATCGTAATCATGATCTGGAATGATCTACTTGCCCACTAAAATGTTGGTCATCAAGAGATCATGGCTACAATCATTTGGGATTGTGGGAAAATCTTGATTGATTTTAAAGGAAGAAATACCACGGTGATGCCGCTTATTATAATACTTTATCACATAGGTTAAGGGAAAATATTTGGGTAAAACAAGAAAATTAACAAAAGAAAGTTATTGACCGATGGATTAATAACACGCTTACGCATACAATATATGCTTGACAAAGTTGATCTTGAAAGTACCGGAGCAGGTCTATCCATAAACAAGGCCAAAACAAAAGTAATGAAAGTAAGCAGAGCCGCCACAAGTAACGGAGATATAGATATTAAACTCGACAGTAGTAAAGTCAAAAAGTTCAGATACTTGGGAACAATGTTAAATGAAAAATGGGACCCAGAACAAGAAATAAGATCTAGAATAGAGCAGGCCAGAAATAGATTTATGAAATGGAAGAACTTACTTTGCGATGGAAGTTTAAGCCTAAAATTACGTTGACGAACGGTCAAATGCTACGTCTGGTCAGTGCTGCTAAAGGAGTTGAGACAAGGATCCTAAAAACTAGAAATGTGGTTATATCGGAGGTTACTGAAAATATCTTGGTCGGAGAAGGTCCGGAATAAAATGGTACTCCAGAAAATGAGTAAAAAAAAAGGTTGCTTTTAACAATCAAGCAAAGGAAAACTGCATACTTGGGACGCATAATGCGCAACCAAAAATACAATATTTTAAAGTTGATAATGGAAAGCCGCATTGAAGGTAAAAGATCGATTGGCAGAAGAGTACTTTCCTGGTTACGCAATATCCGCATTTGGAGCGGCATGGAGGTGGGGCAATTGTTCCACGCGGCTGCCGATAGGAAGAATTTTAGTGAAGTGGTTGCGAATCTTCAATAATGAAGATGCACCAAAAGAAAAAGAAGAGCAAAAGAAATTAGGTTTGATCATCTCTCCTGCAGTCCAGCCTTGGCCTCTAGCGACTACTTTTTGTTTTGTTTTTTGTTTTGGAGCATTTTGACAATCTTTAGAATATTTTTATGAAAAAATAAATGAATAAGTGTGTTGAGGTTAAGGGGATTATATTGAAAAATAATAAAATATATTCCTTATAAGTGCCTGATTTCTTGGTTAGGCTGAACATTTTTGGTAATTGCCTTGTATATATGTATGTTATTCTGACAAATTTATCTATATTTATGGATTTTGGGTACCCAACAAGTTTTAGGTTTATAAATAATCTTAAAAGAGGCTGTTTGGAATTGATTTCATTTTGCGGAAGAGTGGTTGTAAACTGAGCATATTACTTCTGAGTCATAACGTATTCTACTTGATGCACATTTTTTGGAGTTATTATTAAACTCAGTTATTTCAGGCTAATTTTTTTTTTGGTGCATTATCTATTATGTAAACAGTTGGTTTGTCATCTCGTGTCTTGTTTATTCAGGAAACAATTATAAAATGACACTTAACAGTGAGTGCAGGCTGTTGTCATGAGAGTGATAATTGAGTTGTCTTTCTGCGGAATATGCAAATAACTAGAAGTAACTGTAGGTATGGTCTATGCATTTTAAGTTTCGCAAAATTTTCAATTAAATTGATGCGACAGCATTTACAGAATTTGTTACATAGAAACTAAAATTGTGTGATAAGCATTATACTACTACCAATGATTTTTTTTTTATCATTTTTTTGTCCACTCACGGACATAAGCTTTTTTTATGCTTTTCCATACGGTTCTGTCCTGTGCAAGTTGGTACTACTTTTTTCTTGCCTGTCGTAGCTTATAAGTCTTGGAAAATACTTTGGACTTTATTCCATTTATCACTAGTACGGTTAAAGAAATCTCTCTTAAAAGTTTCAGTCCTACATCTTGAACTATCAGTGATATTTGTTAGAATTCTTAGCAAGCCTTGTACTACAAGTAAATGTTTTGTTGGCAAAATGTCTTGTATTTTGTTTGAACAATGTCTATTAAAATATTTATATAAAATCAAAGATCTGCAACATTACGTCTGTGTTGTAAAGTATCTAAGTCATTAGTGAATATTGGATTGGCCCATGATCCGAATAGCTTGATTCTGAACAAAGTTTAGAATAGATAATGTAGTTTAGATACTAGGACAAATATAAGTTTTATATATATATATACAAAAGTTGAACAAAAGTAAAAACCTTTATACATTTATTAAAAAATCCTAGTTTTCTAGAAACTATGTCGGCAACATGGTCGTTCCAGAGAAGATTATGTGTGATTGTAACACCTAGACAAATTGAAGAAGATTTAGATATGGATTTGTTGCTTAGTTTAATATTTGGTACTGATGATACCTTTGGATTTTGAAACAGCAAGGAGTTGAGTTTTTTTAGAGTTAAAATTCTTAAAAGTCTTTGTTTATAGATGCTACAGATTTTAACCTAGAAATTTCAAGACGCTTTGCGTATGAAGTATGAAGAGTGCTGTCATCTGCAAAACTATGAATAGGATTTTTTTTTAAAGTTTATTAATGTAAATCAAAAATAAAGTTTGCGCATTTATGATTTTGGGGTCAGAGTTTAAACCATCAATTTTAACTATAATTTTTCTATTTGTCAAGAAAACTATTGATGAGATTTACAGTAAGACCTATACAATGGAGCTTGTTGATAAAATTAGGATGCCATGCCCTATCAAACGCTTTGGAAATGTTTAGGGTTACTGCAAGATTTTCTCCTTGTTTGTCTAAAGTAGAATTTCACTTGTAACCAACATAAGTCAGAAGATCTGTTGTCGAACGTTTTGATCGAAAACGTTGCAAACACTACAAACTATTTCTCTGCTCTGATGTTTGTTACCAGCTTCTACGAATTTTTTGATGCATTAACTGTGAACTTCCTTTTCCTGAAACCGAGTTGCGGGCCAGACAAACCGCCTTTTTCCTTCGAACTTGTTGGTTATGTTTGGTTAGGTTAAGTTTGACTGGCTGATACGCATCGAACTTGTTGGTTAGTCGATCATTTTGTTAGCAATGTGTATAGGTGGGCGAGTAATTTCCTATTTGTTATCAGGATGACCAGGGCGTTTTGCTTGTTCGTTGGATTTTTTCTTCTGTTAGACATTTATTAACTAGTATCTGTAAAGTTTGGCTTGTAATAAAGCAGTCAAATGTTCTATTTGAATCAAAATACGCCAATACGCATATAAACATGTTTTCCTTTCAAGAGTACCACAACTAATAACTTTGTTCATATTTATGACCTAACCAATTTTGGTTAATAAATGTTTTATACATTTTAATGTTTGGTGTTGATACTGCAAACGGAATTGAAATATCGACATCGATGCTGGTGCATGAAGGGAGAAGATTAGGTTATCCAGTACGTTTTGGGGTTTTGCACTCTTTGCAAGAGAAACATATTATTTGTAACCGCTCAGAACAGTGAAAAGAAAACACTAACATGTTTTAATCATTTTTTTTATTTAATTAATTATCCACTTATTATCTTGCTAACGCAAGGCTGCTTGTCAAGAGGTAAATGCGAAGACTCAACTATGCCATTTGCGTTTTTTTAAGTTTGGAAACCCGGCGTAGGATTTCATTAAAAACATATTTAAATCTAAAAGAAACGCCAACGTTTGCAAAAGCTTATTATATAAATGACCAGTTGTCGTTACAAAAAGATTTTTTGTACAGGTTGGAATAAAAAAAACAAAGATACTTATACGTATTCACAGTCGAATAGAAATTCAAATTTCAATTTTAATTAAAAATGTTGTATTAATCTTGAAAAACGAAATAATCGTTGGGCTTGAGCATACGCGTCTTACAAATACGAAAACAAGTTACTTAGAATTGTTCTAATGTTTAAAAATGTTGTCTTTACTCTATAGTTTTATTTACATGTTTTGATAATTGTTTGATACGTTTAAAAGTAAGTTTAATTTTTGAAAACTATTAATTTATAATTGAAAATAATGTAAAACAACTTTGTAATATAATTTTTCAGAATTGAATTGCTTTTAGAAGTTTTATTAAATATACACGCAGTGTAGCTGTAACATAAAATTAGTCTGTTAAGATTTATGTGATGAACATTCTTTAATAAACCATCACGTCGTATAAGCAGCAACGCATATAACGAACGGACTTGTAATACAAAAATGCAAAAATGCTGAATCGCATCTAATTCCAAAGACTGGTAGCATGTAATACCTCACATCATATTAGCGGTAAAAAGAAATGTTAACGTTGCATTCCTTCGCGTCTAGAATGCGCTCGTATATTATGCACATCGCCCGCCTTCATATAGATATATTTTCTTCTAACAATTTCCTGGAAAGGCAGCCCCAGATGATTTGTAGCGATCTAAATAACTCGCTATATTCTATTTCGCGATTCTTTATTTCCCTCAGCCTGTGTTGTACCGGTCCATTCTCCGGGTCGTCTTTCCGAACTCCGGCTATAAATCAACCAGTTTTTGGACAGCATACGTTGCCTTGCTTGGCGCGAGCATTCAGCAGCGAGTGATATATCAAAAAAATATATACGCAATATATCTGTAACGCATCATATATACTAAAGGAAAGAAAAGAAAGAAAAAAAACGTTACATAAGCATTAAGGGTTATTTATAACGCGTCCTGAATTCTCTAAATGAATCACATGCTGTGATTGATTACTGCGAAAAGAAATATTAATTAACATAATGCTAATGTTAGTTTAATAGATAGACAAATTAAATAACTTCTACGGTGGTCTATAAGGGTGTCGTACTATGTCCACATAGGAAAGAAGAATTAAAAATCTATCTTTTATTCAGTCGGTGCGTTTGCGATTGTTGGCCATTGGAAATTTATCGCGTGTACTCATTGTGTTCTCTACTTTGAGTGGTTTGTAATTTTTTCCACTGTGCTTACTACCATCGGTCTTGTCCTGGGGGGTATAAATAAAGGTAAGATTTATCAGAGGTGAGGTCCGCTGCGGACGACTTAGTAGAAGCAGGGAAGACGAAGCTGGATCGACGGACAGCTTGTAATTTACGACGGTATCCTCAGTGGACATGTGCTTAGTTGAATCAATCAGTTGTCTCGTGGTGTGGAGCCCCCCGCATGCTGGATTCTCGGGACCCCGGACAAGCTTAATTGGGATTTACATTTGCCGTACCTCATTCCTCAACCTTACCGGACAATCAACATAAATTCCTAATTTAATTGTCTAATCTACACTACAATAGTTTCTTTTTAATTTCAGGTGGATATCAACTCTTTTCAAACAAACGGTGAGTCATTATTTTTTATTCATTTTTCAGTAACGAAAGTAAACAAGGTCGTAAATACTGGTATTGGCGAATGTCCAGGATGCGCTTAACATACCCCTCATACGTACCGATTGGGGTTCAGACGGCACCCCATACAAAAAAACTTGACTGAGGCACCCGCTCATTTCACTATAATAAGCGTCATTAAGTTGAAGGGGGCCCATGATACGTCATTATTCTCCCGACATGTCGCACTTAATTGTTTGATTTATTAATGACGAAGCGATTGAAATGAATTGACGGTTTAATTTGATTTTAAATTGAGAATAGGGTATTCTTATTTAAATTTTATAATGGATACATTTATTGGTTGCTCTAAATGGTTATTAATTTAAATTTAATTATTATTTTTAAATTGAAATTTGAATTGGTTTTTTTATAAATACAACCTTATTTGTATTTATGTTTATGAATAAAAAAGCATTTTTTGTTTTGTAAAATAGCAGCAATAAATATAATTAATAAACTGATTTAATACATTAAAAATAAATGTAATTAAGTTCTATTAAACTATAAAAGAAACTATTGATTATATTTTTGAAATAGTTAATAGATTCAAAGAATGTATTATTGCAGTAATAGATTGGTGATTGGTTTGTAATGATTTATTATCAAATTCTTTCAGGATGTAAGGATAATAAATTTATATATGATATTAATGAATTGAATAAGATATTTAGTCCAAGGTTTAATAAATATAATATTATTGCATTTTTAATAAACTGGAAGTTTGTATTTTGTGAAGGAAATTAAAAAAAATTGTAAAGTTCATGGCACTTTTGCGGATTTATTGCAGAATATTTTAACCAGCTTTTTACAAATTCTCTCATTTTTGAGCTAGGTTTTTGCAATTGGAGCTGAATTTTTGGATTTAAAGTTAAAGATTGTGATGGAAAATGGATTAACTATTGTTTTGTGGACTAGAAGGACTAGACAACATGTTCTCAGAAACCTGTTATTTATTAAATGAAAGCAACATAAAAATATTGGCGATTATGCTCTTTGTTTATTGCCTTTTTGAAGGTACCAAACGCAAAAACGTGCTAATAATATTGGCTCATAAATCTTTCGCTTTCTATCTTTCCTTCAAGTTTCAGCTGGGGTATTTGGTATTTCGGCTTTTTTGATATATCGCTCAGATAGCTTAAGCTGTTTTATGTAGTTAAGTTGGGAATCAGGTTTTAGCTCTATACAATGAGACTGACCAAGAGTAGCACTTAACAATTCTGAAGCTGGTTTCTAAGTTCAGTTTATTGTCACTTAATTTGTTGAATGCTTGTTCTATTCAAGTCTTAATCTTTTGTTGAGAATTTCATTTGTTATTCACTACTGTGCTTAGGTATTTTGTGCTCTCAGTTTAGTTCAGCTTCTGTCTCTTGTTTGTGTATGTTATTCATTAGCAGTTGTAGATCTTATTGATTGCTTGCTATGATTACAGTGTCGTCCGCGTATTAAATATTGTTGATTAACAACGCTTTTATGCCAACTTCCAGATGTCGAAGATTTTTTGTTTGTTTGTCTGTTTTGTTTGCTGTACTTCTTTTTTGTTTTGAGTTTTTTTTGTCGTGGTTTGGTTATTAATCTTAACATTGGCTGCTTGTTGCCAGTACAGATTCTGGATTATTCTTACATTTTTATTGTCTATTGGCACTTTTTCAAGTATTTGAAGAGAGGTACGTGGTTAAATGATAGAAAGATGTATTTTCTGTGGTCATAGTAGTTTCATACTAAATTGTTCAGATAGAATGTTGCATTACGTGTGCCGGTTCTACTGTTGAATCCAAACTGGGTAATTCTACGCAGCCTTTCAAGTTTTTTGAATAGTCTGGACGTGGCTTATCAGCAAAATTGGGTTATGCACTTACATGCATTCTGTTTTTTATAGAGCATTATGAATGTTGACAGTTCACTGGAAGTTGTCTGTTGCTGTAAATGATATTGAACAGTTTTAAGATTATGTCTATATTTCCCTAATGTATTTGTTTAAGGTATTCTGTGTAGATTGGTGTTTTGTTGTTTTTGAGACCTTTATAGCGTGAATTAGTTTGGATTTTAGTATGGTTGGCTCTGTGATCTCAAATTTTGTATTATTTCTGGTCTGTTGTCGTCTCTTCACGTGCTTTTGCCATCTTACGTAGATCTTACTTAAAAGTTTGTTTTGGTCATTTATGATGTGGACCGTAATTTATTTTCTGCGAGCGCTCGTTACTTCTTTCGATTTTTTTTTGTAAATTAAGTCTGTAACTGTGCGAATTTTCAAAATCAACATCTAGGTAATATATGAAGCAGTTGGAAGAAAAGTTCTTGTTCTTCTTTGGTAAATTAGGCTGATCAAAACACTGGTGAGCTAAGTTGAAATTAAGTGTTTGTTAGGCCCGGCTTCACGCGGGAAAACAACAAAAAAGTGAAGAGTGAAGCAACAGCAAATAAGTGAATGGTGAAGGTGAAAAGTGTTCCATAGATGTTTACCATGCGGTCTTGTTGTTAAGTAAAGCATATAAAGAACCATAGCACAAGAGTTATCTAAACATACTAACAAACACAAAATACTGGCTGCAGCGTGTGAGACGTGACCAGATGGTTCCGGATACAACAAATAGCAACCTATCACCTTATCAATATATCAACTCAACAGTCATTAACTTACCACGAGGAAACAAGGAATTCTAACATTAGTGTTTTTACATTTTTTTGTAATGTATTATTTATTGCGTTCAGCGAGGGGATAAGCTTATTAACCACAAATTTGCATAATTCTTATTTATGAATATACTTGGGAATGTATAGAAAAATGTTTTTATCTGTCACTAAGTGACTGTCGTTCTAATTAAATTTTAGTTTATTTATATTCTTTTACTGTATTGATTCACGACCTGTTCTACGATAGGGAGCTGTTGCCTTGTACGAAACATAAGTAAGTTAATTAATGATCAAAATTAAAGTAAAAGATTTCAAGTTTTTTTTCTGCTGTAGGTTTTCTACTTCTTTGCATTTATGACTCTTTGGCTTTTTGGATCGTACTGTTACCTTATGCAATTCCTTATATTTAGCATATATTTGTTGGATTTTTGGATTTTTTTGTTTTATCATCTGCAGGATTTTTTGCGTCATCCATTCTTGTTTTTTGTTATTTTAAACATAACCCATGATGTTTTTTGTATTTGATGTTAGTACTCTTTTGAGGTGTTGCCGTATGTTTTCGTTTTATTACCGCACGTTGTGACTGGTAACACACGCTACTTGGATTTTATTGATTGAGGTATTTTGTTTTCTTTAAGATATGTCTTTTTTAATTTTTAAAATGCAGCCCAGTTTTTACTCAATACGCGTTGCGATTTTGGCCGCTTGGTTGTTTTTGTCAAGTTTGATAGCTGACCCAAATATATGTATTGTTGTACTTTTTTACTGGCTTATTGTGCATTGTGATTGACGGTTTGTTCGGATTTATTACCTTGGTCTTTAAGAAGTTTATCATAAGACCAACACTTTCTGATTTTTTCTTTAGATGTTCTAACGTAGGTTTTAGGTCATCTTCATTATCACGGACCATATTGTCTGCAAATCTTAGGTGGAAGTGGTTTAAGTATATTTCATCATTTCTAATGCATCTGTAGGGTATTAACTTAATGTATGATTCAAATTACATAAAAAACTTTTCTTAAAATTGTTAAGTCAAATTTCTATTTTTGGTTTGGCAACGAAGTATGCATTATACCTACAACGATTAAATGAAGAGCAATTAGTATATAGTAGTAGTAGTAATATTGTTCTGAGGTCTTTGTTTATAGAAGCTACAGATTCTAACTAGAAATTTTAAGACGTTTTGTCATATTTGTAACAATATTATCTGCAAACTATGAATGGGATTTTTGGTTATTTGAAGTTTGTTAATGTAAATTAAAAATAGATAATGCCGATAGAGCAGAAACTTGAGGAACACCAGTATTTATGATTTTGGGGTCAGAGTTAAAACTATTAATTCTAACTATAATTTTATTCTTAAGAAAACTATTAATAAAACTTACATATTTGTGATAAATCTTATACAGACCTTGTTGATAAGATTAGCAAGCTACTGCAAGATGTTTGTCTAAAGTAGAATTTTATTTGTGACTAACATAAGTCAGAAGATCTGTTGTCAAACGTTTTGATCAAAATTTATGGAATGAAGTTATTTTGTTCTAAGAACTTGACAATGTGAAAATTATTATATTTTTCAAAAATTATTGACAGATTGGACAATAATGCAATTGGTATATAATTTAAAGAATCATTTTTCTTTTTAGGAATCGGATGAACATTTGCAATTTTGCAACTATTTGGGAATGTTTTATTGCAAATATTTTGTTCAAAATGGGAGTTAATTCATTTGCAAATGTTTTAAGAATAATAGGTGAAATTTCATCTATACCTAATGCTTTTCTGGTATTTAATTTAAGAAGATATCTTTTGACAACCCGTTGCCAAAAATGAATTAGAAACATTATTTTTCCACTGACCTAAACATATTTAATGATTACTTTTAGGGTCAGATTGTTGTTTTTTTCGACGAATAATGTTTAAGATCCATGCAGTTTTAATGTCCAGATATTCTGTAATATTGCCGACACTTGCGTATTGACATAATTTTCTATCTGACGCCACAGATCACCTATATCTATATAAAACGAGAGAATTTACTAGATTGGTTGAGATCCGATAGTTTAAAAGTGACCTGTCCGACGAAAAATTTACATAGCTTGGCAACGGTGGCACGTAGGGGTTTTTGTTACTAATTTTGGTTAAGATTTTGCTCTAAAGTACACGTCTAAAAGTGACTCTTTGGACGAAAAACAAAAAATCTTGTGTTCCAATTTTTTTTGGCAAAATTCCTTGAGTCGCTTGTTCTTAAAGGATGAAAGAATTTCAGAATCCCGATCAAAATTATCAGATTTTTAAAATGTTTACCTTCTGCTTGATTTGAGCTCGATCGGGGTTGGGTTTACATTTTGGGCCCAACATTTTTTTGGATAATATTTTTTGAGTTACTTGTTTTCAAAGGATGAAAGAACAGAACAAAAAATGTCACGATCGGAGATGATGTGCGTAATGTGGTGTAGAGGTCCATAGTTTATAAAAAAAAAACATTAGTCATTTTATCAAAGATAACCCCCAGTTTTACTAAAGCTTTAATTGACAAAATAGACTTACGAATTACAACACAATTTTGCTGTACCAAAGCCTTTATTATGCAACACATTTTGATATTGCGTTACGTCATAGATTTTTTCTACCAGAAGAAAATATAATGTTTTACTTATAAAATTATAATAATATATATTGATGTTTAAAAATGAATTTAATTTAATGTAATTTGTTATTGAAATTATGTCTTTGGATGATGCTGTAGTACAAAAAGAAATATGTTTGTAGACTTTATTTAATCAGATATAGGTTTGGTTTAACTGATAATTTGAACGGTTTGAATAGTTTAAACCATACACACAAACAAAGTTTGTTATAGTTAGGCAATCTTTTATACAAAGTAATTTATTAGTGTGCATAGTTTAAACACTTTGCAAACCGTCCAAATTGTCAGTTGAAACAGACCTATTGTCGTCATTATACGCAATATACTTTATTGCAATGTTGGAGAATACGGGTGGTAGGTAAGAACTAGCTTCGGAAGTAATTTTGTGTTTATATTAAATGTAATTGTAGTTACATGGACACTAATCATGTATTAAACTAATGTCCTGAATTAATAATGTCACGTTTTTTTAAACTGCGACAAATTATGCGCCAAGATTTGAGTTTGGCACTTCACTCAACTGAGCTATTGTAAAACCCTATTTTGAAGCTCAGTAAGTTTTTTAACGGGAAACTGATTTATAACATTGGCAAAATTATTATAAATTTTTTGTAAATTGTCTCTCTAACCATTGATATGCTAGGTTAATACCTTGGAATACTAGTGTATGTTTTTCATACTGGGTGGAGAAGTATTTTTCATAAAATACATTATTTAATAAGCTCATCTAATTTAAATAAAACAGGGCATTGGGTTACCACTTTTCATACTATTCTGAGGGTGTGCATAACAAAACACATTGGCATTAAGGCTAGTGAGATACTATACAGCAGTTGGATATTGTTTTCAGACAGTCTAAAGTGGTTTTATGGTATGTATAACAAAATACATTTGCATTGATGTCATTGAGGTACGTCCCAATTGTCTTAAGTAAACTGGCATTGAGGTACACTAGATTGATTAATCTGAAGTTATTCACAAATAGTCTGGGAGGCCTTGGGTGTTTGAATAACGAGGTACTTCACATGTACGCTGAAGGTGCTTTGGGAATGTGTATGGTATTTACCCTGTATATAACAACGCAGATCAGTATTGAAGTTACTGTGAGCGAGAAGAATAAATTGGTGTTATAATACGTATTGTATTTCTGTTAGTTGGGGTACTCTTTAAGATATACAGGTTGTATGTTAGTTTATAATTACTAATTAAGCTATATATTAAATATTTGTGTTTGATTGTTTTAATATTTTATACCTCAAAAATAGTTACATGTTGTTTGTTGTTTGTTTAAATAACATAAAGTTAGTGCAAAAAGACGATTTGAGGAAAGTGATACCAGATTAAATCAAAGGGGAGCAACGGTTCAAGGCTCAACAACAAGTTAGACCAGTGCAAGAAGAATTAACTGTTTACGCTACGCAGTCAAACTATGCGGTTGATTAAAATTAAAAATGGTCGTTATAGTGCAAAGAATTAATAACGAGGTGGATGGTGTGATGGTTGGAAAGCAAAATATTTTATTAGATCAATATAAAAAAAAATAATTTACATTATAATTCATAAAAAGAAACTTTTTACGTTGTTTCATTTATTAAACTAAAAAAATACTATTAATCATCATTGTGTCTTGTTAAAAGCCAATTATTTTATTATTATCTATAGCTATAGTTCACTGGATGTTGTCTAGTGTTGTAAATGCGATTGAACAGTTTTAAGATTGTGTCTATATTTTCTTCCTGTATTTGTTTAAGGTATTTTGTGTAGACGTCGTCTGGCCCTGGCGTTATGTTGTTTTTTTGAGAGTTTGGATTTTATTATGGTCGGCCCTTTGAGCCCAAATTTTGTATTATTTTCGGTCTGTAGTCGTCTCTTGACGTGTTTTGCCATCTTACATAGATCTTTGTCGTTTGTTAAAGGTTTGTTTTGTTTATTTGTAATGTGAGTCGTAGTTCCTTTTGTCTGAAACTGTGCGGGTTTTCAAAATTAACATTTAGCCAATACATGAAGCAGTTGTAATACTAGTAAGGAAAAAATAGTCATTACGTCTAATATTTAATAACATTTACCATTACTCTTTAATTCAAAATGTGACTGTTATCAAAAATGTGAATCGTAGGTTATAGAGGTTGATATCAATAAGAAGGACGAGGAAGGAAACTTCTTCTTCTTTTTTGGAGAATCAGGCTGATTGAAATTACGCGAGAAAACAACAAACAGTGAAGGGTGGAGCGTATTTGCAAAGTGCGGCAACAGCAAATAAGTGAATGGTGAAGGTGAAATGTGTTCACCATGCGGTCATGTTGTTAAGTAAAACACATAAAGGACCATAGCACAAAAGTTACCTAAAGGTATTAACAAAACACAAAATACTAGCTGCAGTGTGTGAGACGTAGGACTACCACATTTAGAAAAGAAAACGAAACTACCTACGAGACTAGATGGTTCTGGATGCAACAAAAAGCAACTTATCAGCTCATCAACTCATCAACCCAACAATTATCAACTTACCAAGTGGAAACAAAGAACATTCTAAGATTAGTGTTTTTACATTTTTTTGTAATGTATCATTTATTACCTTCAGCTTATCAACCACGAGTTTGCATAAGTTGTATTTATGAATATATTTGGGTATGTTTAAAAAAATGTTTGTTTTTATCTGAGTGACTGGCGTCCTATAATTTTATTTTATTTAGATTATTTTACTGCATTGGTCCACGACCTGTTCTACGACAGGGAGCTGCTGCCTAGCACGAAACATAGTAAGTTAATTAACAATCAAAATTAAAGTAGAAGGGTTTAAGTTTTTTTTCTGCTGTAGGTCTTCTACTTTCTACCAAATTTATTGTTAATTTATTGTTAAACAATTTTGAGGTGAAACAAACAATAGATCCTTTGACAACACTTGGGCGGGTGGGTGGATCACAGTAGAAAGAGTAACTCTTCCACAAGTTAAATTTATTCCCCACAAGCGTTAGTTATTAAGAGATTTATTGTTAAACAATTCTCTCATATCTAAATCCAAACACACAAGAGGTGGGATGTACAGTAGATCTTTTGATAAACACTTGGGCGGGTGGGTGAGTGGGTGGGTCACAGTAGAAGAAGTAACTCGCTTATAAGTTAAATTTTGTTTCCACCCACCCAAGCGTTAGCTATCAAGAGATTTATTGTTAAAAAAAAAATTCATATCTAAATCCAAGCACACAAGATGTGGGACAAACAATAGATTTTTTGATAACTAACACTTAGGATTGTGGGTGGGTTACAGTCTAAAAAGTGATTCAACCGCAAGAAAAACTTTCTTTCTACCAGCCCATCCAAACGTTAGTTATCAAGAGGTTTATTGTTAAACAATTTTTTCATATCTAAATCCAAGCACACAAGATGTGGGACGAACAAAAGATCTTCTGATGACTAACTTTTGGGCGGGTGGGTGGGTTACAGTAAAAAAAGTAACTTGCCCACAAGTTAAACTTTTTAATACGCTTTGTGATTTTTGCTGTTTGGTTGTTTTTGTCAAGGTTAATAGTTGACTCAGGTTTTGTTGTACGTTTTTTACTAGTTTGTTGTGGATTATGATTGGCGGAATGTCTGGACTCATTACCTTGGTCTTTGAGAAGTTTATCATAAGACCAACATTTTCTGACTTTCTCTTTAGATTTTTTGACATAAGTTTTATGTTATTTTTATTACAACTGATGAGGACTACATCGTTTGCAAATCTTATGTGGCTTAAATATATTTTATTCATTTTAATGCTTTTGTAGAGAATTTAATATATGATTCAAGTTACGTAAAAATGTTTTATTTTAATTGAAAATAGTCTAGCTTACTTAATGTTACCAAATTACTTGTCGATCTGTCAATAATGATTCAGGTTACTCAAGATTTTTTTAAATTTTACATTTATGTTATAAGTTATTCAAAGATTACTTAAACTTTGTTTAAAATTATTTTGGTCTATGTTTTATCTTTGATTTAGTAACCAAATGTACATCTTGTAGCTTAAACGATAAAATGAAGAAGCATTTATAGGGTGTCCCAAAATTAACGCAAGATTTGAACTTGCCGCCTTTGCACAGTAAAATGTTGGCAATCCTGAAAAAAAAACACAATTTCACAGTTGAAAGTTAGGGTAATAAAAAATGGCTCTTTACACGATACAACAACGTGTTTTTATTATTGAACAATATCTCAAAAAAAATGAAAGTTTATCGGCTATAGCTATAGAAAATTTTATACAAAATATGGACGGAATAGTGTTTTAGTATCAACAGTGAAGAGATTAATTGAAAAATTCAGGGAGACTGGATCAGTTGAAGACGCTGAACACATATTTTAGCTCTTTCATTGTTACAAATGCTAAACATAAACGCCGCTTTAACAAACAAAAGACTGCTTGCCTCACTCATGCAGTCTGAAAATTGCTAAAGCAACTTTTACGACAAATACGAATTAGGCTTCAATGCTAAGAATTATTTGAGTAATGCTTTAAACAATATCATCAAGCGCATCACCGCCCTGGAGAACATGGCAAAAGTGAAGCAGTGACTATTAATTTGCATTTTGCTCCGGATTTAAGTAAAATCATTGGCACAGCGATATAAAGCAGGAACTACTATCTTTAAGGTTATCAACATCAAGTAAACTACTACGCTAGGCTGGAGTACTAGAGGTGTACCGGTTGTGTTTAGGAACTTTCTAACTTTATTTTGCATTTTGCATTTTTTATATCTGACTAATGTGCCTTGCTTATAGATCAAATCTATTTAGTTTTAGTTTGTTAATCAGGAGAGTTTACAAACATTTATCTTGGCTTGAGTTTAAGCCAAGATTTACAATTTAAAATTTCTAAAAAAATTTGAAAGACGTTTCCAAAGTGCTGCAAGCGTCAGGCAATGCTGGTAGAGTGTGTTTAGGTTCTTATATGAAATACTTCTAAAGGCCTGCTTTGACTCATTCGCTGGTGAGACCGAGCTGTGCCATGTTATCAGTTAAAGTTTTTTACTAAGAAGATTTCCAGCCGTCACAAGTCTAGGATTTGTTGTGTCGTTCTTACATGTCAATTCCGATGATAATTGAGGTTGTTTGATTTAAGGTTATTTCCATCTGATGGCACTAAAAGTAACCTAAAAAATTAAAAACAGTTGAAAATAAGCAAGTTTAAACTTGGTTGACTTTAAATCAATATAATTTTATTTGCAAGTTGGGTGTTTCTGAGTAAAGCGTGATGATCTAAATATTTCAACTGAAAATTAAAAAATTTAAAACACACTGTAATTATTGTTTTTTGGTCAATTTTAACTCAAAAAACTCAACTCCTTTACTGTTTCAAAATTTAAATCCAAGGTATTATCAACTTAAATATTAATTTTAACAACGAATCCTTATTTTTCTAAATTTTCTTCAATTTATCTTCTAAGTGTTAAAATCTCACATAACGGAACGACCTTGTTGTCGGCATAGCTTTGAAAGTATCTAGAAAATTAGAATTTCTTAACAGATGTAAAAAGTTTTTTACTTCTGTTTAACTTTTGCATATATATGAAATTTATATTTGTCCTTGTATTGAATATTGTTTTTAAGTATGAGGAGGAGCGTCGGAAACTACACTATCTCTTCTAAACTCTATTCAAAAACGAATTAATCGGATCATTGCTGATTCAAAATTGACTAATGACTTAGATACTTAACAATACAGACGTGATGTTGCAGATCTTTGCATTTTCTATAGATATTGGACATTGTTTAAATGAAATTCAAGACATTTTGCCATTTTAATAAATATTTACTTGTAATACAAGGCTTGCAAAGAATTCTAACAAATATTCACTGACAGCTTAGAGATGAAAGACCGAACTATTAAGAGATTTTTTTTTAACCGTACTACGGACAAATGGAATAAACTTCCAAATTTAGTATTTCTTGAGACTTATAAGCCACAAATAAAAGTCAATGTTCACAGACTGCTTAAATATTCAATGTGGAAGTTTTAGCGTGTGGTTTCACATTTTTTGTTTGTTATTTTTATGAAATTGGATTAAATTCGGGGTTTAGCCAGGAAGGTCTACAAATGAGTGAGGGATTGTAAATTATTTGTTCTTTTGTAGATTAAACAATCAATTATTCAAAATTTTAATTGTTTGTGGTTTGTTGAAGTGAAGTAGTGACTTATTTTCACGCTAATGGTTAGAGTTCGAATTTAAGCGAGATGTAAGCCGTTGTTTCAGTTATAATTAAATTGATTTACTTTAGATTTTTATAATATTTATCCAACATTTTAAAAATTATATTTGGGCAAAACATTAAATGTACGTTTTACTCCAACTAACCGTTTTTTTTTTCAACTTAAATGAAAACTTTAAGAACGTTGTTAAATAAAATTTATTGAAACAATGTTAAAGATAAATATGCTGTTTTTTTGAAATATTCTACATTATTGCTATGCACTTCTTTCATCATTTTGGAAATGTTTGACTATTTATGTACCGCCTGAATTATTTTATCATTACTCTAAAGTTTGTTTACTTAATGTCTTTTTAAGTGGACTAAATTGTATGATTATAAGTTTGGGGCAAGATCAAAGATAATAACGAGAATGGCGGAAACGTTGATGCGTATATATTCTAGCATGAATAATGTCCAAGATCTGTGCTCGGTAAATGCCAGATATCTTGTAATATTGCCAACACATGCGTATCGACCGCATCTCCGATTACTGGACACAAGACTTAAATCTGTATAGAACACGAGAATTTTTTAGATTAGATGAAATCCGACCGAGATATGAAGATTAATGAGCCCCAGTGCGTTTTCAATGGGAGTTGCCGAATGGGACGTTTAAAAGTGACCTGTTTGAATACAATTGACATAGCTCGGCAACGGTGGCACGTAGGGGTTTTTAAATCCCAATGAAAGCTATTTTCCTGATTTTTTTTAAATTGTTTTAAATGTTTTAGTTGAGGTTTAAAGCACACGTTTGAAAGTGACCCTTTGTATAAAAAACAAAAAATCTTTTAGAAAACAAACTTCTGGATGCTGGCGTCCTAAAAGAGGCGTTTGGACAAAAACAAAAATTTGAAAAAAAAAATTTACCATTTGTTTTGCATTTTTCCAATGGTTCACATTTTTTCGTCCGAGGCTTTAGAGCAAGCTTGCCGAAGAAGCGGTGAATCTAGAAATACGAGCATGGCATCGTTATTAGCTTTTTAATGTGATCCAAGCTCGCTTCAAATCAAACTAGTCATTTTGCAAGACCGGGTTAACTTTGAAGCGACACGCGTTATTTTTGGTGAAAAAATGAAAAATCTGAGACCCAAATTTTTTTGTATCTTTGGAAAAAATTATCGAACTTACCATACGCATAGAAGATATAAAATTGCTGCTGTTTGAATTTAAAGAGATCTAAGGTCAAATAGATGAGGAAAACGAAGACAAAACTCAAGATGAATATATTACGTTTGAAAACAAATATTTTGAAACAGTGGCAAAATCAAAGGAAATTATAGATAAACATCGTGGTCCAGCAAGTTCACAATCAATCTAGTCCGGGAATTTAAGTATTATTGGAATGGACACACACATTTTTAAATCACTGTTATTCTGCCAAACTTTTCTGGAAAATTTGACGAGTGGATAGAATTCTACGAGTGTTTAAAATCTTTAGTACACAAAAGCTCAAAATAACGGAGATACAAAATTTTTATTTACGCCTGCCTATAGAGTAATGCAAAAAGTGTTCTTAACGGAATAAAAAAAAAACAGAAAATTACGTAATCGCTTGGGAAATCTTGAGAGCACGTTATGAAAAAAAAAATATAATAATTACAAGCAATATAAAGGTTTTAGTTGAATTACAACAAAGGAGTGCCAACTTGTGGTTCAGTCGACAAAGCAATTACGCGCTCTAGAATACCTTGGCTAGCCCGTCAAATCCTGGGATAGATTAGTCATATACCATATTACTTCCAAACTGGATTTTCGAACACGACGTGAGTAGGAAGAAACATTAGTTAGAACTGATACTGCAAGCTACGAAAAAAAACTTTTTGGCAAACAAGTGTGAACTATGGGAATTTTTGCAATTGCCCAAAAAAGACTATAGTGCAAAATTGGAAAGGCAAAACAATTAATGTAAATTGTCCAATATGTTTGAGAAACCATTACTCAATGTTTGACTTTTCTAGTAAAGTACAAAGCAGTCAATCTGAAAATTGCAAAATATGTACCATAAAGCATCATACAATGCTACATAAAGAAGTGGAACCAAACGAGCAATCTATTGTCCAACACTCGTCAATAAAAACACAACCATCACCGGTATAATTATCTACGGCAGTAGTGCTTATTAAAGACAAGCTTAGAGTATTCCAACCCTGCAAGCTCTATTAGATTCAAGAGTTCAATCTAGTTTTATTTTAACATTTTTGTATTTGGGATCAACAATGCATCAACTGCTATTACTAAACGGTGTGCATTGAAATTCCGATCTAGACTTAACCTATTTTTGTAAAAAGTAACATGTTTAGTCATTCAAGAGATTGCAAAAATTTTACAAGCCAGCGATTACGCAAGCAGGTTCAAACTTCCAGAGAAGATTGTATTAGCTAATTGGGCAAATTGAAACCACTGAAGATTATATATAGTTACAAAAAACCCATCTAGGTTGGGTGGTATCTGGGACTTGTTTATCAAAACAAGGCCAAGTCTCACAATCATTATTGTGTAATGTAACTATAGAAGACACTATGAAACAATTTTGAGAGTTGAAAGAAATTCCGAAAGAACAAAAATTCAGAAAAAAACACGATAAGAACTAAAGGGAGATTTGTAGTAAAACCATTCTTTTTGCATGGATAGAAAATCTGGGTGATTTAAGATACCAAGCAGAAAAACGATTTTATAATTTAGAAAAGAAATGTTCAGAATATAAAATGGTATATAAAACATTTATTTATGAGTATATCAAACTGGATGACATGAAAGTTGTTGACAGGAAGAATTTAAGGAATGAAGAAGAATATTATTATCTTCCACAATATAGAGTAATTAACAACAAAATTGCGCGTAGTGTTTGATGGATCCGACTAAAATTGCAAGCAGATTTTTTTATCATTTTGATAAGATTTTGGGAACACGTATAGGCAATATCACTTGACATCGTTAAAATGTACACACAAATATTATTGCATCAAGAAGATAAACTTCTATGTAGATGATGTATTATCTGGTGCAGACACAATGGTAGAAGTAATAAAGCTAAAACAAAAACTTACTGCGTCCAATAATCCATTATCAATAAATAGAAAAAGATATTATTGAGTTTAACAAAAAAGAGACACAAAAACTTTGGGCGTACAGTGGAATAGGAAAGCAGACACATTGCAATTCCAAATTAAAACAAGTCTAGTCACATCTTGAGTTACTAAAAGAACTATTCTGTCACAAATAGCGCAACTGGCAGTTGCAACTGAGTTGGGATGAATCCTTGCCAGAAAACAAATATACAAGTTGAACAGAGTTTTTAAAAGATAATTGGCACCTAGAAAAATTACAAATTCTTAGAAATGTTTTAACAAAAAAATGCAAATACTGAAATTTACGGACGCGAGCAATGCAGCCTATGAAGCATATATATATTTTCACAGAAAAAGGTTATTATGCTCAAAGTTAAAGGTAGAACAATGATGATATAATTGGACATACTTAATGATTTGTGTCAAACCGTATTTCTCAAATTTTGGAAATAAGCACCGCATCTAATTGGAAATATATTGGGTTGGAAAATCTAGCAGATATAATATCAAGAAGGTTGACAGCAGTGAAACTTATTGAGAATAAACTATGGTGGCATGGGCCTAAATGGCTGGCATTAACAAACCAAGAATATCCTATAATTCTTGCGACAGCCATAAAGAAAATTCCTGATAGCAAGAATATAGTTGCCCTTAAGGTCCATCAAATGTATATATGTAATTCGATTCATAAACAACCGCAAAAATGAATCGAAACTAAAAGAAAAAGTAATTGAAGGTATACAGCAAGAAGATAAAAGATTTACAAAAAAGAAAGCGTGAAAATAAAAAGAATTATTATTATTGAACTCATTTTTAGATAACAATAAGATTATTGAAGTGGGAACATGCCTACAAAATTTACAAATTCACCCGGATCAGTTGCACCCAATTCTAATCCCATGTCATCACCCAATAGCAAAATTAATTATCTCAGATATTCATAAAATAAACTTACACACAGGAGTACAAGCTACATTAGCAGCTATACGATGTAAGTTTTGTATAGTGGGCGCAAGAAAGTTACTACACATAATAATAAAAAAATATGTTATATGTTTTAAGGAAAGGCCTGTTAGGAGCCTCAAAGATGGGAGACTTACCAAGACCGAAAGTTCAGCAGTCACGCCTATTTCTATTAACAGGAGTAGATTATTGTGGTCCAATCACAATTAAAGAGATAACAAGAAAATAAAAAAAAATCATACAAGCCTTAACATGATTTGTTTGTATGTCTATTATTTGTAATTTTAGGAGCGATAAAAAAAGGTGTAAAACGCTCAATACAATAGAAATTTTGTTTGCATTGATGCCATTGCAGTACTTCCTACTTATCTTAGGTACATTGGCATTGAAGTCAATGGGGTACTTTACAACTGACTGGTTATTTACGAGACCGAGAAGGTTTTGGGGGTTTTCATAATAAAGTATATTGGCAGTGCTCAAGCATTAAGGTTATTAGAGTTTTTTTTTTACAGTTGTCTGAGGTTATTGACAAATAGGCGGAAAAGCGTTGAGTATAAGTATGATGAGATTTACATAAACGCTTGGAGATGTATGTAGGGTGTATATAACATAGTTTAATGGTATTGAGGTTACAGTGAGCAAAGTTTTTATAAGTATATTACTGTTACATTACAAATACACTGTAAAGCGCTTAAGTGAGCGTTACTTTTTATTAAATGACGACTTTAAAAACGTTGTAAAGTTGTATTTTGCAGAATAATCAAAAGATTTTTTAAAGCATAACGTTTATAGAGAAAAGTAAGAAAAGAGAATAAGAGTTCTAGTGTTAATGGTTCTTACGTTTAAACTTTAAATTTTGGTTGTTCTGTATTTCTATGTTTTTATATCTAGGTGGATAATATAAAAAACACTTCTTCTACTATAATTAACGTAAGTACTGATTATGTGCATTAAATATTGTTCAGAAATGTTTCAGGTTGTTTTAGTGTGTCTTAAGATGTCTAAGAATGATTTAAAATTTACAAATTTATAAATTGATTAACATAATTTTTAATTTTTTGACAAACGTGTACAAAGAAGTAGAAAATGTTTTTGAAATATATTTTAGGTTGCTTAACTATGTTTTAAGTTGTTCAACAGTAGTGCTCGTTGTTCAATAATGTTGTACTTTAACAAAAAACATTTTAAGAATGTATAGAATTTTTATTGTAAATTTAATATTGTTTAAAACATCTTTTAGTGGCTTCTTGATGTATTTTAGGTTGTTCAACTTAATTATAACCATTTTTATCTCTAAACTATTGACCAAATTAAGTCAAAATTATTAATATTGTCTAAGTTTGTTCTAGAGTAGTAACTTAATGTAAGTTTTACGTTGTTCAAAAGAGTTTTAGGTTAGGTATTAATTATAGTCTTGGTAACTTACTTTAACCAAACATATTATTGATCAAATATATTTTAAGTTGCTTAAGGTTTTACATTTTTGAGTTGTTCAGTTATGTTGTAAGCTATCTAAAGATTGCTCAAACTCAGTTCTAAGAATTTGGTTAAAGTTTGATGTTAATTGTTCAACACATTATTGGTAGATGACTAATGATATCTATTGTTTGAGTTAGGTATTCAGTTTTTTATTGCACTGATTAGTATTAAATATTTGTGTATTTCTGGGAAACTTGCAGTAAAAATTATATTGCTCATAACTTTATTGATAAACGTTTTTTTTATATTAACTATTAATATTTTAACTAGTAATAGGAAAGGCAACTTTTGCTGTTAATTTGTTTTTATTGTTTATCAAACAATATCTACAGACGCAGCTTGTGAACTCAAGTCAATGAACTTAAATTAATTGTTTGTGCTTTGTTATTATTATTATGTTTTACTTTTAATTGTTTTTTTGTGTAAGTTTTGTTAAATGTTTTGAATAAGTTGAAAGGTATAGTGTAACTTTCTTTGGGTGTACAAGTTATTTTCTTGTTGACAATATTTTAGTTTAGTATTATATTGAGGTTACAGATCTTTAGTTCATAATTAGTTTTTTTTTTTCTCATAACATCATCATTATTTGGTGTACAATATATTTGGTAGTTTAGCGTAATTAATTTTAGCAACACTCAACAAATCTATTGAATATAATATATATTGTATTTAATTTTTTTTTATTGAACTATGATGACAGGAGATGTCTGCCTATTGCTTACATTTACAAAAGCAAACAGTATACAATGTTTATAGTAATCTATTGAAAGTGCAAATTTTTTTAAATAAAATCTAGCATAAACAAATTATTTATAGTTTTTAACGTACGTTTGAATATATTTAAATATGTTCTACATATGTTTTCAGGTTTCATATCTTAATTTTTCGATTTTTTTAAATAAATTGTCTAGACACTGTTTGAGTTCATATACATATAATCAAGATTTTTCAACATGCTTTAGTATGTTTTTTCTGAACAAAAAAACAAAGACCGAGATATAATTTGATTAAAGCATAGAAATGACTTTATGGATTTATACTTGGCTCAATACAGTTTATATTGCAGGTATATTTCCTAGTTTGGTCACAATAATATAAATATAATTTTTAGGTCATAATATTTAATAGAACTTATTTCTTTATATAAAGAAAAAAAAGTTTCGTGTACAAAATGCTAAAAGAAATTTATGAATATTGTTATAAACTATGGTAATTATTTTTGTTTTTATGGTTTGTGTTATAATATTTTAGCATAATATTTGATATAAGACAATTATTAATGTTATTTTAGTTCAGTAAGTAGTGCAAAACTAAACAACAAAAAATTAAATAATCTTTAATTTTGGCAAAGTTATGAGTAATAATAATTTGTAGTTATGCTCTCATGGATAATTACATACGTAGTTCAACACCTAATGAGAGTTTATGTTTATCATCGGTGGCCATTTTACTGCCTGCAGTGGCTCCATAAATCTCAAACAAAAATAAAAAAGTATATTTATTTTTTCCTTGTGCAGAATGATGAATGTCGGCCGCGACACGTGCCTCGTAAAACGTAAATCCGCGATTTAATTGTAATATGGCATGTCGCCGGTTAATATACACGGCGTGCAGTGCAGCGGAGTGTGTTGTGTTATGGCCATAAAACGGTAGACAAAACTTGATTCCTCGCGGGCTATAACATATCGATTACTTTCCCTGAGTCGGGGCCGCCGCCCCCGCGCCTGGCATGGCGTCGCATGCAAATCAGCATGGCGGCGGCGCCGCGACGCTCGCTACGCGCCCTGCATGACAAGGACTCTCTCGCGGCCTGCAGGAGCATACCGTACTATGGCCTTTATGTGCGTACAAAGATAAATTGCGCCTCCTCCGGCGAGAGAGGCAGAAAGAAAAGAGTTCAGCGGGTCCCTTGCGAGGATTGATTTACTTTTTTCAACCTACATATTTTTTAACTTCACAATATATTTGAAAATAATATTTTTACAAATGCATTTGTTGATTAATTAGATTAAGTTAGAGACATGCAAAATTGTGACTTATTTGGGTCTCGAATTCCATCAACCCCCGGATATCAGCCTCCACCATTAGCTCATTTGGACCCGATCAATCTTGCACGCGACACGTAACCGGTAATTCGAAATTAATCACCTGCGTGTTGTAAATTGAATTGGAAAAAAGGAACTAAATAGAAACTAATTGTTGATTATCCCTTGCGACACTTTCGCTACCCGAAAAAGGGATAATGGAGACAGATATTTATCTAAATATGCGCGCAATCATTATATTCAAATGAGCTCTCCGGAGCGGAGAGTTGCAGCGCTACAAGAGAAATTATGTTTTCGGTTTTAATGCGCTCGTATAAAATCCCTGTACTACATTTACGATTATTATTTTTGCATATTTCATTGAGCCAGTGGGGCAGGGAGGCGCGAGCGCGTGTGCACACTTTTACCTGATTTTAATTGCCCTTTACATGCTTCACAATTACTTAGGAAAAATATAATTAAGCATTTCATTGCGACGACACATGAAGGAGTGTAAAACTTTAACAACAGTCATGATTTATTCATATTTATTGCTCAGTAAACATCTCTACTTTTTAAATTTATTTTGCCAGATGACATACCGTTCAATATTTTCAAAAAGGAATTCTGATTTGATAGTTGCTAAAGTCTTGTATATTTTTACATATAAGTACACATCATGATATCGCGAAACAACATTTGATAACTCGGAAACATGTGAAGACTGTCTCAAACATAAATTTCTGGAAGACAATCTTTGATATTTGATAAAAGATGTTGAGTTTTTTTGAAATTAGTATTCCAGTTGTGCCATGTTTTGTCTCAAAAATCAAAAGTTTTATTTAAAAACGCTAAAAGGCATTTTGTAGATACAAAAGCAAGCTTTCAGATGGTGCTAAAGCCAATTATCTGAAACAATGAATATATGAATCTGAATTTTTGGTTTTTGAGAATATTCTGGGTTATTGTGTATAAGGGTCAAGCAATAACAATTGATTTGGTTCTACAAACCTTGTCAGTGTGCTTTGTACGACTATGGCATTGCATAATAGTAATTGATGTTGTAAGTAAACAAACAAACGACTGGTGGCTCATGTACATATCTGATATAATACGATCAAAGTAAAATTGATTATTTAATCTTTAAACAGTTACGTTTTCGTGCATTATACAATCGGAACTAAAGAAAAATTTATAACTATTAGTTTCAGTCGTATAATGCACGTATGTGAAATGTGTTTTTGTCTTCAAAACTATTGAGATTTAATCTCTAAACAGTTGCATTTTAATTTAATTGTACAATCAGGACTAAGTAAAAATAAATAAATATTAGTTTCAGACGTATAATGTACGTATGTGAATCACATTATTGTCTTCAATACACGATCAAATTTAAATTTGTTATTTAATCTCTTAACAGTTACGTTTTTGTGCATTATACGAATTAGACTAGATTATGATTACTAACGAATAGTTTAAACTGGAGTGCTAGCCCAAAGATTTTCTTATCAAAAAAAGTCTCTTTGTTTTAGAAAGAGCAATCTTTTGATGATTAACACTTAGGCACGAAAGGTGGATACCTCTAAATCATGTTTACCAGCGATCCGAGTGTTTGGTTATCAAAAAATTAGAAGTTTCTGCTCTATGTAAGCGATAGAAGTTCATTAGTCGGAGAAGGAGAAGGTTATCTTCAATCTCTTGATGACCAACACTTGGGTGGGTGGGTGGGTCACTCCACATCATGATTACTATTAAGTAGATTGAACTAGGGTACCCCCATCTGCTCAAAAGATTATTATAAAGAAATTGTAAGTTATTCTTCTTTGCAAGCGTTAAAAAACATTTTGTCCAAGAAAAAGAAGGTAATATTCAACCTTTTGATATTCAACACTTGGGCCAGTTGGCGGGTAACTCTAAACTAGAATGCCAATCTATTTGCTCAAATGTTTGTTATCAAAAAAATTGAAGTTTTTCTTCTCTGAAAGTGTTAGAAGCCCTTTAGTCAGAGGAGGAGGAGGTTATAGCCAACTTCTTGAAGACCAACACTTGGGCGGGTAGGTGGGTTACTTCAGATCAAGCTTACCATGAAGTAGTTTAAATTGAAAAGCCTACTCACCCGCTTAAGAGTTTGTTATAAAAAAATTGAAAGATTCTTCTTTTTGCAAGTGTTAGAAATGTTAGAGGAAGAGATGATAAATGCTATCTCTTAATGACCAACACTTGGGTGAGTAGGTTAGTCACTTCAGATTAAGATATGTTTTGTTTTGAAGTGCCCACCCATCCCACCAAGTGTTTCTTATCAAAAAATAGAAATTTCCAATCTGCAAGTGCTAAAAGTTCCTTAGTCGGAGAAGGAGAAAGTTATATCAAATGTCTTGATGACCAACACTTGGGTGGGTGGGTAATTTCAGATCATGATTATTATCAAGTAGTTTGAACTAAAGTGCCCATCTATCTGCCCAAGAGTTTGTTAACAAGAAATTAGAAGAGTTTGAAGTGTCAAAAGTCCTTTTGCCTAAGAAAGAAGAGGTGATATCCAATTTTTTGATGACCAACACTTGGCGGGTGGGTGGGTCACTTCAAATCATAATTATTATCGAGTAGTTTCAACTGGAGTGCACACCCACCCACCCAAACGTTTGCTATCAAGAAATTGTAAATTTCTCCGCTTAGATGCGTCAAAAGTCTTTTTGCTTACGAAAGAGGAAGTGATATGCAGTTTTTTGATGACCAACACTTGGGCGGGCGGGTGGATTGCTCTAGATTATGATTACCATTAAGTAATTTGAACTGAAATGTTCATTCACCCGTTCAAAAGTTTATTAACAAGAAATGAGAAGTTTCTCTTCTTTGAAGAAAAAATTTCTTTGTTTTAGTAAGAAAAGGTGATATCCAATGTGGGTGTGGGTGGGTTACTCCAGATCATAATTACCATCGAGTAGTTTGAATTGAAATGCCCTACCCGTCCGCCCAAGAAATTGTTATCAAAAATTTAAAATTACTTTTTCTTGCAAGTGTTAGAAGTTTTTCTGTTAGCGGAGAGGATGATGAATCCTATCACTTAATGAGCATTGTTTAAGAAGGAGGATTTATCCAATCTTTTGATAACCAACACTTGAGTGAGTGCCCACCCGCCCCCAAATGTTTGTTATCAAATAATTAAAAGTTTCTCCTTTTTGTAAGTGTTAGAAATCTCTTAGCCGAAGGAAAAAGATTACAGCCAATCTTTTGATGAGCAACACTTGGGCGGGTGAGTTAATCACTCTAGATCAAGATTACCATCAAGTAGTTATTTTTACTTTTGGCGGTCAATATATTATAGAGTTTTAAGTTTTTGTTTGCTTAGTTTTGCTTTAAAATATTTGTATTTGGTCAGTTCAAAAGTCTTTTTGTTGTAGAAATAGGAAATGATATTCAATCTTTTGATAACTAACACTTAAGCACAAAAGTTGGATAACACTAAATCATGTTTACCAGCGATTAGTTTAAACTGGAGTGCCCACCTACTAGTTACAGTTCTAGATTTATTTAAGGTTTTTTGAACGTGTAGTTTAAATTTTAATTAAAAACAAAAGTTTAAAATCAATTACTCAAACCTAACCCTACTCCAAACCGGCCAACCAAATACAGACAATTGTGTAGTTTAAAGTTTTTACGTCTGTCAAAACATAAACTTGAGTATTTGGTTTAGTCTCTCTATGGCATATCGGAGTTGATGCTTTTCAAGTAAACTTTTTTGCATAGATTAGTATGTGTATATAATATTGGCTTGTTTTTATAAATAGAATTATAAGTTGAATTAAAAATTAGAAAAAAAAACAACTACTAAATCTATAGAGAATTAAAGTATTTTGGTAAAAACTTAATCAATGATTTCACCTTCTAGATTATAAAATTCAAAGTACAATCAAGAGTTGCAAAAAAAATTTTGACAACGATAACTAAACTTACATAATATTAGATAATAATCAATTTATACTAATAATTGCACCTAATAGATCATAAAATTTAAAAAATTATTTTTAAATTTAATATTCTATAAAGTATTTGCCTATTTGGTAAAAATTAAATTATTCTATACCGATAACTCCGCCGTTTATCATAAATCTTAAAGAACAATTCTGATTTGTAATAGAATTTTGAGAAAACTAATAAAAACCTTGGTCAAAATTTTTGACCACGATTATTAAATGTATGAGTCAAGTGTACGGAATAAAAATTTGTTTTTGCTCAAATCACTCCATGAATCCTAATTATGTGAGTTTTTTTAGATTTTTTTAGTGAGCCATTTCCGAGTTATTTGAAAAAATTGATGTTTTTGAGTTTTTTTACATTTTTTGATTATTTGTAACTTCTCAGAATTGCAATTTTGGGAAAAAATTATAAGAAATTTTTTTTTTCAAAATTGTCTAAAAAAATAAGTTTTTATAACCAAAAAATTTTTTCTTTAAAATTTTGCAGAACTTTAAGTGAGTTTTTTTTTAAAGATGACGTGGATTTTCTTTTAAGATTTGCAAAATTTTCAACATTCAAAGAAAAAAAATTGTGTCTATAAAAATTTATTCATTAGACAATTTTAAAGAAAAAATTGTGTCATATTTTTTTCCTAAAAATGCAATCCTGAGAAGTTACAAACGATCAAAAAATAAATTTAAAATTCAAGCCTTTTTCGCTTTTTTTAATTATATCTGTGGATACGTTATAAGATCTCGAAGCGTAGCACACGGCACTTCCTGAAATTTGCAGGGTATCTTTTGCACATATAAAAGCACGTTTTTATCTATATCATCTTTTTTTTTAAGAAAAACTGTTTTTTAAATTTCTTCAAAATTTTCTAAACTCAAGGGAAAATAATGTTGGGTATGAAAACTTATTCTTTAGATAATTTTGAAGAAACAAGTTTCATTATAATTTTTTTTTTTAATGCAGTCCTGAGAAGTTCTTCTTCTTCTTCTTCAGTCAGCCATTTTATATCTTTTGGATATAAGCCTCCCTTTTACTTCTCTAAACCTGTCGATCCTGTGAGACCATGAACCAGTTCAGACTCGCTGCTCTTTTAAGGTTCTTTTCCCATGGTTTCCATCTTAAGACTTTGCCACTCCATTTATCTTGTTTTCCTGAGAAGTTACAAATGATCAAAAAATGTAGGTGCAGGTACTAGGAAGTTTATACATCTACAATATTAGATGGTGCCACCAAGTTTATAAAACACGCACATTAGATGTTGTTGTGTATATTGAGACTCCATGTTAAATTTGGCTAGATTGATGATATGTTGTTATTTTTTGTAGTCTTTGACTGTCATACTTTTGATATATTTTCTAAATTTTGCTATTTTTTGTTAAGTTTTACTTTAAAAAGCGAATTTGTTATGTAACGAAAACGAAGATGAAAAGTTGCAATTCTAGTTCTGTTTAAGGTTTTTTTTAATGTGTAGTTGAAAGTTTTGATGTTTGTCTAAATGTAGGCTTGGTTATTACTGTCTATGGTATATCGGTATTTATGTTTTTCAAGTATTCTATTAAATTTATATAGTATTTGCTTGTTTTAGTAAAAAAATAATTTTATACTAATAATAGTACCTTTTAGATCCATAAATGCAATCATAAATTGCAATAAAAAAATTAAAAAAATCAATATTTAAAAAATTAAATTTATGACGACAACTAAACCTATATAGTATTGGCCTAATTTAGTAAAAATTTAATCAGTTTATACCGATAATTACCTTTTCTATCATAAAATCTAAAAGACCATCATGAGTTTTAAAATTTTTTACAAAATTTTGGTAATAAATTTATTGATCTGTTAAAATCAAATGAAACAACAAAATATATCTAATTCAAATAATCTCAACGAACACATGGATAGACTACTACACAAGACTGTTAACAGAAAAGAGAATTAAATTCACGAATATAACACCTAGAAACGGAGAAAATAAAGAAAGTGTAAAGAAAGTAGTCTCGGCTAATGATTAACAAAGGCATCAGGGCCAGAAGGGATATACTTATACACCAAATTATTAAAAAATGAAACCCGAAAATCTGTTCGAAAAATACCAAAAATCAAATTTTTTTTTGTGGCTTAGGAAGAGAATAGTTTAAAGACTCGGATTCACCCACAAGAGGCAGCCTAAACTATCCCCCCCTCCCCCAGTGAATTGCCTGAAAGTTTGAGACCTTAAGCTCATAAACCTTCCGTTGTTTGATGAAAAAAACAAAAAACCAGTGTCAAAAAGAGGGGACGTAGAAGAGAATAAGAATTTAAAGAAATGTTAATCATTTGATTAACTGGGCGCTTGTGTTCCGAAACTTCGTTGTCTGGCTAAGCGAGTCGGGCCAGATCAGGATTGGAATGAACCGCGAGATTGTCAAAGTACTTTGCGGTCAAAGCTTTGATATGTCTGCGCAATGAAGGAATCCGGAGATCGCATTCGATATCACAATTTCGGACGAAAGGAGCTTCGGTGAGCATCCGCAAGGTCGAGCCTTGAAACCATTCTAACCTATCTAGGTGCATCATTGCGGCGGTTCGACAGATGGGAAACGCATACGTCTAATGGTAGACGCCTAATGGTAGACGTGTATAACCGGTCTTTATTCCAGAGAGAGAGGCCACTGTCTCGCCGCAGCATCGGAAGCAGAAGATTTTTAGCTAATTTAGCCTTATTGAGAATTGACTGCACATGCAACTGAAACGTCGTCAAGACAGACGTTCTCATGAGGTGCGTTCCCTCGCCGAGTAAAGAAAACAGCTTTACTTTTTTTCGGATTCACTTTGACTAGCCAGTCATCTAACCAGGATTCCAGATCAGTGGTGGCTTTTTGAAGCCTAGAGGTGATCACCAGAGGTGACCTTTACGTGTACAGGAGCGCTGTATTGAGCCATTTTAACACCGTGCTTCGATCATGTCCGCAACGAAGAGATTAAATAGGATCTGAGCCAGAATGGAGCCTTGAGGGACCCATGCCGTAATATTTTGCGTGGTCAAAACGCGATTTTGAATACTAACAGCCAAGGTTCTACTGTTTAGATATGAGGCCTTATAAGACGAAGAAGAAATTTTTGGCTGTGAAGTTTGTAGAAGAGGCCCTTATGCCAGACATTGTTGAAGGCTTTTTTCACATCGAAAAGGACCATTCCTGTGGCCTTTTTCTACCTAAAGCTTTCTACAATGATATCAGTCACCCGATTTAACTGTTGGACCAAAGAATGTTTTCAACGAAATCTATGCTGATGCGATGGAAGTAAATTATTCGAATCAACGTGATCCTGAATATCTAAGATAACCTTTTCTATGACCTTGCTCAATGTGCATTGTAAGCTGATAGGTCAGTAGTTTTGAGGAAACCGCCGGTCTTTCTTAAGTTTTGGGATGTTAATGACGACTGAACTTTTCCAGACCATAGGAAAATGCTCAGTGCGAAGGATTGCATTAGCAATGTTGGTGAGTACTATTATCGTTTTGTGCAAGAATCATTTAAACGCTCTATTGGGGTTTCCGTCGAGAGCCAGGAGCAGACGGGATATTTCGTCTTTTAATAATCTCTCTTATTTGAGAAGGTTTAACGCTTTGTAGCGGCGCGGCGTCGTCAGCGGCTTTCCTAACTACCCTTTCAACCTTTTCGACGGAGCACGAACATCTGTTCGGGGAGCATTGGAGTTCCAGGTTGTCAGCAAATGCTTCGGCATTTCCCTCATACGAGTATTGTACCCCATTTTTGCCGTGAATGGCTGGAATGGAGACTGGCCTGTTCCTTAAAGATTTGGAGACCCTCTACATTGGATGATCATCCTCCGTAAAGAATTCTAAACTATTTTCTCAACACAATAAAAATACTTTAGAAACGAAGTTTGCTGCTGTAGAAAAAATGCTATTAGAAGATTATTGCAAGTATCACGACGGGATAAAATTTGAAACGACACCCTAAAAAACATATTAGAACATACACAAAATTACGACAGCTAGTATAGTACTGTTCTGTCCACCGAATGCAGGAATATTGAGTTCCAAAACTAACTATACAGTGTAGTACCAAACGAAAGAAAATTCATACCGATAATTGCACTATCTAGATTATTAAAAACAAAAGTTTTTGCAATTTTTGTTTAAAAAGTTTAAAAAAATTATCAATTTTTTTTATATTGGCTGCTAATACTATATTTTGCTAGAAAAATAATAAATTTATACTGTTGATTGCAACATTTAGATTATTAAATCCAAAGTTGAGTTGTGATATATAATCAAAACTTTGAAAATTGAAATTTATGATGATTACTAAATCGTTATAGAATTTACCTATTTTGGTAAAAATTTAATCAATTTAAACCAATAATTGCACCTTTCTGATAATAAAACTTAAGAACAAATTATGAGTAAAAAAAAATTAAAATTGTTGAGTACTAAACTTATATAGTTTTTTTAGTAATAGTCAATTTTTGTAAAAAAAAATATAATTTTTTAACGAAAATTGGGCTTGTTACATCCTAAAATCTAAAGAACGGTTATCAGCAATATAAATTTGAGAGAATGGAGACGCTGTTGATACTGACGAGGCCTAGTATCTAGTTTACCCATACTCTCATTTTAATTGTAATTATGGTTAAATGGACACTTTAGTAAACTAACAATACTGTGACCGGTCACTCAGGAGAGAAAAGTGGGATGAAAGCGTTAAACTACACCAATAGTAAGATAGGTACATTTGCATGCAAAAACGCGTCAGTCTAGCATGAACTGCAGGGACAATAACATCTATTTATGTACATGCAAAGCTGGCGCTACCGGGGAATAAGTCACACAGTTAGATATTAGACTAATGTTCTAATTAATTATTTTTTTAAACAATTTCTGCCGGAGCTGGGGCTAGAACCTGCGACAAATTATGCGGCTTTGACATTTTTCATAAATTTGTCTGATGAGGTTAATTTTTTTAAAGCCTTCAACTGCTTTCCTTAAAACCTATCAAACTATTCTAAAACATTCACAAAATCATCATAATTTTTAGACTCTTCAAACTTTAAAAACACTCTATAATCTACAAAAACCTTTAAAAAATTTGTACATTTCTAAAAGTATTCTTAAAACTTAAACCTGTTGCTACTATTACTACTACACAAACAAACTTTTCAAAAATCTTTTAAAGTATTCTAAAGCATTCAAAGTTTCTGCGTTTTAGATTTTTTTCAGAAGTTTACATATCCCCAAAACTCTTTTTAGACTCCTCAAAGTCCTCTAAAACACCTCAAAATGTACAAAGACTTCTTTTTAGATCTGTAGATATTTGCTCAAGGCTTAAACCTGTTGCTACTGTTACTACTATTAACAAAATTCCAGGAAACGTCTCAAAATTTTTTAAAGCATATCGGACTTTTAAAAAACTTTGAGAGTCTTTGAAGACATCTGAAATTTTACATGTTTTTTTTAAGTCTTCTAAAACATTTTTAGTTTTTTTAAATATTTTTAATTTCTTCTTAAATTTTTTTTTCAAATTTTTCCGCGTCTTCTCAAACTACAAAATCAAACGTATTCTCAGGACTAAAACTTGTTGCTATTACTACTAACAAAGTTTTTTTTTTTGATTTCTTGATTCCAAAACATTCTCAAACAATTTAAATCTTTGAACCTTCTAAGTGGTCTGAGAACCTTTAATAAATTTTCTCAGATTTTTCTCAAACAAAACAAATAAACTTCTTAGAGTATTCTCAAATTTTTAATTTTTTTTTAAGATTTTAGCTTTTTGCTACTTTTATTACAAAACAAAATTTTTGATCTCTGAGAAGGCCAGAGATCCAAAAGTCACCAGAAGCTCTCAAAATATTCTTGTCTTCTCAAAATCATCTCAAAATCTACAAAAATCTCTTAAAACACACTTTCAAAAAATTTTAGACCTTTAAATGTTTTCTCAAAACTCAAAACTGTTGCTACTACTACAAACAATTGAAGAGCAGAAGTAACAAAAGGGCTAAGTACGAAAATTGTTAAAGAGAGAAATTGAAATAAAAAACCTCCACATACCAAAACAAAAGACTTTTTATTTTCAAATAATTTCCTATCTGTCTGATTTTTTACCGAATTTGAAGTCTTGGTACTTTACCGTCTGATAGGATATAGTCGATAGCACATAGAACATATCTTTAGGAAATATTTCATGTTTTGGCACATAGCCTCTTTGTTACTTCTGCTCTTTAATTTTAGAAGCCAATAAGAGCATTTATTTTTAAAATCAAAAACGGATCTAAGCTGTGGTTAGTATTCTTGTTTGGGTTTTTTTTCCGCTCAGATTCACTTTGTTGTGATGCAAACGACCGAAGCTAGTATTGTCTTCTCATATTTTTGTATTGTTCCTTTACGAAATTAACAGTTTTTAACATAAGTTGAAGTTTTTTTTATGCAAGATTGATCAAAGATTTTTTGCTAAGGAAATACCTAATTGCCAATTTTTACAACATATTTATTTTAAAATAAGTACGATAGCTCTGAAATGTCTCTCACGTATTTTATTTTCTTTTATCAACCATTTTGTTTTTTTTTTAGTTTCATTTATTTAAGTTATACTTTTTATACAAATACTTACCGCACATGTACTTTTTTGCAATGTACAATCTTGCCATGTAAACATAATATAGTTTGGTAAAATTAACTAACGATTGTGCAAAAACGTTATTAAATTTCATCTTTTTCTTATTAATTTAAATTACTAAATTATACGAGTATGAGTTATTAATTAATGGTAGTACCAAACGTAACTATTAATAAATAACATATTTTACAGTTTCTAAAAATTTCAAATAAGATGAGTACATCAATTTTTAGCAACATTTTTTGTGATGTATTGTAATGTGTTGCTTGAATGGATACAACAACCACCCATGTTTCATATTTCAAATCCGAATTTAAAAGAGGTTTTTCTATACGTATTCAATATACTATATTATTGTACTTACATAATTTGACTTTTTTTAAATTTAGAAATTTGTAAAAAAAAAACTGGAAATACATGGAACCAAATAAGCAGTAATTTCAAATACTAAACAATTTGTTAGAAGCTGAAATTTAAATTATTTTTTGTTGTAAACAGTTGTTGCTATTATTTATAATTACTACTAAACTGTGCTTCTCTAACAAAATTCCTTAAACTGTCCAATTTATTGCAACAAGCCTAAGATTCAGAATAAATCATTATTTTTACAGCAACTATGTACAACAATAGCAACTAACTAATAACAATATAACGTTATATCGGTATTGTTGATGTTTGATGGGTTAAAGGTGGTTTGGTTTTGCTGGATGATCGTTCGCAGTCGTCATAGCGAGTGTTTACAAACAGGACTCAGTCAGCTGTAAGCGCCGCGCTCTGAATTAATGCTGCATACATTTAAATATATTTAGTTCGGCCGCGATACACTCCCCCAGCCTGCTACTACTACTACTACCGTGCAGCACTGCTGATGATGATCACGGCGGGGGAGGGTTACCCAGGCAGAATCGGGCTGCGAGAATCTGTGTCGAATCCGGCGATAAAATGTTTGCTCCACATTGAGTAACGAATTGATAATGTTTGCCAATGTACAGCCGTTTCATTCCATTCAACCAATGTTAAATCGACTATTGAAGAAAATGTCAGTGTTTTAGAATTTTAAATTGAAATTAATTGGTGGTTACACTATACAAAGTGATCGTAACCAAGTTAACATTTGATTGAATATATTACAGATTTGTTTTTAAGAATGAAATATTTATTTGGATGAAAATTTGTAACCAAATTTCCTGGCATGGAAAATTTTCAAGAAGATAAAATGCACTCAGCGTCTGAATATTAAATTATACATCAGGGCGTTAATCCATTAAAAAATTCCATAAGGCTAATGCAAACATGGGAAGAGAGCCGCTTTTCCACCCGGCATCGCTGAAGGCAACCCCGTCGTTTGTCTAAATATTTCCTTTAATGCGTTATTTTCATTAGTCGGAATGGAAAATGGGACGGAGTTTGTACGTTTTCCTCGAGACCAAGGGGGGTCGGGGAAAAGGCGCTAGTCGACCAAGGGGGTGGTTGCAAAAAGAAAAAGGATGGGAAGAGAGCAGCAGTACAGTCAGTTCCCGGATTCTAAATCACATCCTGTCATTTTTCAGCGCCGCTCTCGCCCCGTTCTCCACCCCTTGTGTATTTTCTTTCTTATAATAATTTTCACGCATGCCCGCGTTTTATCTCTATTAAAATCTCTTTGATATTGAAATCATGTGACGTTTCATTAATTCCGTGTCTTCTCCGTATTCTTACGCCGCAGTTAGCTCTGATTTTTTATTATTATTATTTACTCTTTTGATTTATATTTGTTATTCTTGCTGTTTATTTGTTTTATCTCATTATTTATACCAAAAGAAATTTATGGCATGGTCTGTAGTCAATTTAACAACTTTAGATTTAGAACTTTATCTTCAACAAACCAAAATTTAATTAATTAATATTTAATAAATTCATAAATTGACAGTACTCAAAATTTAATATTTTTTTATTGTAAATATAAACTTTTCAAGTTATTGACTTGCAAAATTAGTATATAATAACACTTCATCTATAATTAAACAAAACAATTTTTTTATAAAGCTTCTCTAAAAGCCGTTTTGAATGTTTATTTTTTATTAAATATATTTTTTGAACGAAAATATTCAGAAATTACAAATCTAATATTCATTACTAAAATTTAAAAAAAAAAGTACATGTGCGGTAAGTAATAATGTTCTGAAAAGCGACGAAGATACAATAATTATTAAATTGAAACAAAGAGGGAAAATTGAAGTGAAAATAATTACCAAATAGATATTTAAACAATTTTTTTTATTTGTTACATGTTTCTACAGGTGATCTATCTGACATACGAACAGTCAACTTTATTCTTTACAAATCTGCTATATGAACTGTCCAATGTTAATTTGACTAAGCAATTGTCAATTATTTTACAAAACTGCAAAGCAAATAGCAACTGTTACTCAAATCTGTCAGATAAATAGTCAGATTTGAATTTGACAAAGCAACTATAAAGTGTTACAGAAATCTGTCATGTTTAACAATGAAACTGTCAATTAACTTATAAATTGTTAATTTAATAAATCAATTGTTAGTTATTATTATACCACGCAAATTCGTCATATGAACTCTTGACTTTCTCACAAATTTGTCCATTTGATAAAACAATAATTTTACAAATTTATTTAACAAAAGAATTGTCGAACAAATTTGTCAGATTAATTGTCAAATTTTTATTTTTGTGATAAAAAATCTGTCATTTATACTGGTAACTAATAATTTAACAAAGAACTGTCAACTGTCACACAAATCTGTTGTATATAAGCCATTTATCATATGAACTGTCAACTGTCAATTTGACAGAACAGTTGTTAATTGTTTTGGTTATATGAACTGTTTAACATATGATTTGTCTACTTTTAATTTCAACAAATCAGTTATGTAAACAGTTGGTTTGACAAAGCATATATCACCTGTTTTAATTGAACAAAACACAAATATTTGTTTTACAATTCTATTATATATATTGTCAACATATTTTTTAGGTTAGGTTAGGTAAAAAAAAAATCTTTTATCTGTTTTATCTGACTTCTAATATAATTGATTTATACATATGAACTGCCTTACAAATAATTTATCGGTTTTTTCTGAACATCTGTTATATGAACTGTCATTTTGTTGTTATTTTGACAAATCATTTGTCAATTTTCTGAGAAAGTGTACAATTGTTTCACATAAAATGGTTTACATGTAAACTGTTAAACTTTTTCTCCATTTAATAAATTGTAAGTTTGACAAAGCAATTATCAGGTTTCAAAGAAAGAGTATAACTGTTTCTAGAACACAGCTGCTTAACGATCAATTGTTATTAGATAGTAGCAACAGTGCTTAGAAAAATGGTGTTACGCAACCTATGATATCATAAGAGATGTAGTAACGGATAAATTGCGTGGATTTAAGTTTTGCGCGTTTATATGACTAAATGTGATGAAGTGTGAAAAAGCTCTTAATTCGTTATTAACCTTTATGAGATAGGATAATCAAAATGCAGTTTTTGTGCATAGTATACTCAATTGACACTTTGGCTGGTTTGCATGGATGGATATTTGTACCTGTGAACATAACGTAATCAATTAGTAATGATTCAGGACCTGGCGTTACTTAAACTTTGTTACGGTTGGAATCGATCTGAAAACATAAAATCCGGTGACGACCAGAAAAGTTCTTAATTTTTGGAGGTGTTATTTTTTTCGAGTTGGCTTTATTGTTGTTCTTCGGTAATTTTTTCTAAAAAAGTAAACTCCTTTTCCGTGGCTGGTCTAGACTTTCTTTGCAACGGGACTTTTTTACTCTTACTGTGATGTTACTGTTCTGGCGTATGGGCTTAGAGCTGAAAAGAAAACATTAGAGTTAAAGATAATGTTTTTTTTTATCATGGTTGCTTGCCGCTTCCGTGTTTGTAACAATGTCTTCTTTTTACGTGGGGTAGCTTGGTTACAATATTCTGATTCTACGCGGAGCTCTTCTGGCAATGGAGTTCTGGTTACATCGGTTCTAAGATTTAGTGGCTTTGAGATGAGTTTATTCATCTCCAAAAGATTTTTTTTAGCAGGTGGCATGTCTGTCTTAGTGTATTTTTCATGACGACGTCTGCTTTTGTCGTTTTTGGTTTCTTGGCTATACACGGACTTCTTCTTCTCGATGTCGGTTTGCTACTAATCTGTTGTTAGTCCGGTCGGCTCTTTTTTTAAATTTTTATTTGTTTTGATTAGTTTCTTGGTCATGGTGTTGGCCCGCGGCTTTTACGAGTGATCTAACTTTTCAGGATTTTTTGGTAATGGCTCCAGCCTAGTTTAGTCGGTTTACGCTATTTTTTGGTTGTAGGTGTTTTTTTGTTTTTTTACATTGTTGATCTGCACACTTGTCGAGAAAAACCAGTATGGCGATGGTAACACCAGAATCGGATCGGCTCGGTTGGGGTTGGAAAGTTTTTTTTTAAATTTTTTGGTTGTTGTTTGGTGTCGTCTTGAGTTGAATAAGCTCGCAGTCCTACAACAGATAGCTTCTGAATAGATTTTGTATAGATGGAGATTTATTCCACTCTTTTGCAGGAGTCCTCGGGTTGGATCGCTTTTTTTTCTTTGTTCTAGCTTTTTTTATGTTTAACATTGAGGTTTGGCTTTAAGCATCGGAAGAGATTTTGCTTTTTTTAGATTTATTGATAATTTTTTTTAGTTTTTGTATTTGCTAATGCAGTTTTTTTGTTCTTACTTTGGTGGGGTCAGTGATGCGGCTGTTTTTTTTTTACCATTTGGTTTCTTTGATTTTGGCGTTAAACCCAAACGATTGGATATTTTGTTGTTGGTTGCGGCGTATTTGCGTCGATTGGCTTCATTGGTTGAGTGTCGTATTTGGCACCTTTTGCCATTGCAGTTGCTCAAATGACTAAGTATCATATGGTAGTTTTATAAGTTCTTCGTTTAATGCAAAGACTTGAAATTAGGATACTAAAATAGTCTTAAAATATGCGCATTTAATGTAGATTTGCGAGCTTAAATTGGTTTATGTAAGCCCGGTTTAAAGTGTTTAAGTAAACCGCATAAAACTATCAGAAAATGACACACTCGGTGCAAACGTTGTGTTCGTGTCTAGCGTAAGATACTGAGTAAAGTCAATAGAATAAACTGAAACTAGTCTCAAAAGATTGCAATTCATTGTAGATTTACGTTCTAAAAATGGTTTATGTAATCTTGGTTGAAAGTGTTTGAGTGAAACGAGAAAAACTGTCAGAAAGTGGTCTGTTGTTAGGGTACTTAACGTCAATAGAGCAAATTGAAAATAGTCCCAAAAAATGTAACATTTAATGTGCTTAAATCGGTTTATGTAGGCCCGGTTTAAAATACTATAGTAAAACGCAAAAAAATAGTTGTTTTCTATTTTGAGTTATGATCATGTCTAGTTCTGTCTAAAACCTGAAAAAAACAAAATATGTTTTTGGTTATTTGGACGTTTTGTTCAAAAATATTGTAGGGACGGAAATTTTTTGTTTAGCAAATGCCTCACGCGTTGGGCGCTAATTGTTGTCAATTTGCATTTGTAACTTAGGGAGGGGGGCCTGTTTTTGGGTTGTATATTGAATGCGTGGGTATATCTCGATACCTTTAAACATAAAGTAATCGATTAGTAATGATTCAGCTTATTGAGTATTTGTACAAATACTATGGTTGTTCTGAATTGATCTGAAAAGATTAATTTTGGCTGGTAATTCAAAAAGTCTTATTGTTTGGGGTTTTAAAATTTAAAAGGGTGCTAAATAAGTGAAGGCTATGTAGGCGAATTTTTAAAAGACTTAATGTGTCGGATTTACTTATCAAAAGTTTGGAACCCTCCACCGACTAAGCCCCCTCCCTCTGGTGTAAACACACACCAGGAAGTTTTACAAACCGATATGTACAACCTTTCAATCTGAGAGGCTATGTAAAAGTGTGCCAGCCTTGTAGGCGTTGATTTAGTGTGGTTGCGATTGACGAGCCATGAGTTTTTCTTATACAGCGAGCATGTTGATAAGCCGTTTGTATTTGAAGGTCTGTTTGAGGCAAGATAACTCAGGATCTAAGTGAATGGCGACTTTTTTGAAGAATTTTTTTGTTATTATATGTGATTGGATCAAATTCTACATCAGCTCTCAGTTGGGTGTTTTGAACGTAGTGAGGTTCTTTGAAAATCTTTCTAAAAGTCTTACTTTGAAATGATTCTATCTTTTTCAGATAGGAAGAATTTGCCATTTTCCATGCTGAGCGTAAGTCAATATTGGGCAAATGATAGTTTTGAATAAATGCAGTTTGTTGCTAATATTTATATTGCTGTCCTTGCGCAGCAGTGGAGTTAAAGTATATTTTGGCCTTATCTAACATGGTTGTAATGTGTAAACTGAAAGAGTCCACGATAAAGCTATATTCCTAGATACTGTGCAGTATCCATCCATGGAATTGCCGTTGAGAAAACGTTCTTTTGAGGAATTTTTTTATGACACTTGGAGAAACAAATAGCCTTGTTTTTCTTCGGATTGATTTTTACTCTCCAGTACCTAAGCCAAATTGCAAGTGATTTAGAAGCTGATTGAAGTCTTAGCGTGATGACTTTCGGATTCTTTGATGAGTATATCAGTGCCGTATTGTCAGCATCCTGAGCGATTTTGATACCTTGAGTGATGTATGGTATGTTTGCTTCATACAAATTGAAGAACATTGTCGATAAAACTGAACTTTGAAGAACTCCTGTTTTAATTGGGCAAGGGGTACCCACGTGTCGGAACAACTTACGGCATGTGTCCTTCCTTTCAGATAAGAAGCAATAAGTTTGATCAATCTAGGATTAAACTTGAAACGCAGTTTTGAGAATAGTCCCTGATTCCAGACCTTATCAAAGGCCTTTTCAACATTGCAGATGACACCAGTAGTTTGTCTTAAGTGAAAACTCTGGTTAGTTGATGGGTGCGGAGCGCCTGAATCTGAAGTTATGGTGATGATTTGGAAACAAGTCAACCACGATTTGATCCCGGATTTTACCCAAGATTACAGTTTCAGCTACAGGGTCGACAGAAGACTCATCGGGCGGTAATTCTGTAGAAATCCTTCCCAACCTTTGAGATAGGATGATTTAATACTGCAAAGAAAACAATTTGAGTAGTGTTAAGCGTGGTGGTAGAGCCGTGTTTCTTTAATGGTGTTCTTTATCCTATGTGCTGGTAACAATACTCTCTAATGTTGATAGGATTGAATTGATTTTGTAAGTGTTGTTTTAACTATTATAAAGATTAGATCAGCTAATCTTTAAAATCAAATTAGCAAAAAGTTTGGCCATATTATAATAAATTTAGCAAAATCAAGGCAGTATCAATATTAAATCTAAAACTAAAGCCTACATTTATTTCAGAATAAATAAGTACATTATTTTTGATAGACAAAAGATTAAGAGCATAAAGAACATTTAAATACCAATTAAACTGATTGATTTGATTCTAAAGTTAGTAATAGCGTTAAGTTTTAACGATTTATTAAAGTTTTGGCAATAACAATGAAAAGGTTGACTTATTTCTAAAAGACGAAATTAAGCTAATGGTTTTTGATACGTGTCATTAAGAAAACAAGGATGCGATATTGCAATGCCATGTCTATGCTAACCTAGAAGAGAAAATATTTAATTTTTTAGAAAAAATATCCAAAAACTATCAGTTCTTTGAAAAATTTGAAAAATATTAAACTCCCGACGAGATGTACTTGACTTTTTACTGTAATTTTTTTACAAAGACTTATTTGAGCATTATCAACAATGTTGTTTGAAGTATTGGAATCTTTGTCTTTAGAAATCATCTAAACGTGACAACAACAAATTTGATCATAATTTGAACTAAAGATAAGATAAGAATACAATTTTAAAAAGAGTAGAAATATCTCTAGTAAGTTCAAAACTGGCTCTAATACTAAAATGCAGTATTATAAAAACTCGTACCTGTAATATTGCTTGTACTTTTGACTTGGAAAATCTAAAGAAATAATAAATAAACCAACGACTCATCAAAAAACAAAAAGTGTTTTTCTTTGAAGTCAAAATTTGAAGGCAACAGAAACATTCCAGTATGCTACCATATAAACAACAATTAACAACATTTCAAGATCTGTAGACGTGGTACCTAATATAATGAAAAACTAAAATTTTATTTTTATTTTGCCACTACACATCATTTGAAATGCTAAATTTGTAGACATAATTACAAGATCCAACAGACTTAGCAACTGACTAAGAGAAGAAGATGAGCCTTACAAATTGGAATTATGGTTGTTGCTGCATCAATCTTGCACTCACAGTCGTTGTGCTGTTTATGATTCTTTTTAACAAGAGCGTTCAACAGCACTAGTTTAAGCTAGACTCTAAACTAACCTGTTTAGTGTAAGACTATTATTTTAAAATTATATCTTGGATTTAATGGATGCACTGTTGCCAAGGTTTCAGAAAAAACAAAAAATTGTTTACAAATTAAAGTGTGTTTGGTGTCAAACTACGCATCCTACACCCCTACAAAGAACCCGCAACATGATTCTGAAGCTGCAAATACAAGAGAAGCAAGTAACGCATTTAAACGTTGTGAAATTAAGTAATATGGCAAAATGGCTTTTTATTAGGATTTGATCATCTATGTCTTATTAGACCTCAACAGGAAACGATGTTTTTAGAAAAGATACAACGTTGCAACTAAAAAAAAACAAGCTTTTTGCCACGCAATCAGGATTATAGCTGCAAGACAGATCTCACAAGAGAAGGGAAGCTCTAGTCGAACAGATAGGCCACTGTTTTACGGCGAACAATGATGTACCTACACCCGAGTTTTTACTTATACCCAAAACGAGAGTCAAGTGCAACTTTCGAGTCTGGATGAATATTTCATGTGGATTGACACAAAACTAGTGCAAAATTTTGTTCTTGCGTGATATTACAACTTGGATGATGAGATTTTTGGCTGAATCATAACCCAAGCAAAAATGATAAGTTTTACGTAACAAAACAAAGTCTATGAAGCGTTACAAACTGTTTTTGATTAAAAGTTTTGATGTGTTGGCGCAGCGGAGGCATCTCTAAGATTGTCCGAATTTTCCTGTTTTGAACGTACCGTGGAGCACCGAGGAGGCTCTTCAAAGTAGTACTTTGGAATGCGTCGAGAGGATTAAGGTGATAGCGTGAGGCCATGCCTCAGATCGGGGATGCGTACGTTAGCATAGGTTTGATGGTAGAACTGTAGAGTTGGGTTTTATTCTGAATCGACATGCAGCTGCTCGACGCAAAATCGGAACAAAAAGATTTTTTGCCAATTTTGCAATTTGTTAGGTAACTTGGCAGCATTGGACCACGGTATGGGAACGTTGTTAAGATTGACGTTCTTATCAGGGGTGATTCGTCGCCGTGTGAAAAGACAGCCTTGTTTTTCTCCGGGTTCACTTTGACTTGCCACTCGTTTAATCATTCTTCCAGGTCGTCGGTGGCTTTCTGTAACCTTCTAATGACCATCGCGAGTGATCTTGAAGAGTAAAGAAGAGCTGTGTCATCAGCATATTAAGTGCCATTTTGACCCCGAAGGCATATCGGGAACGTATAAGTTAAAAAGCAACGGAGATAAAAATTTCAGTCTTAAACTCTTGGCAGTAAGGTCCGTCACGCGGTTTAGTTGATGAAGATTGATAGCTTCTGTGTTTTCCTGTATTCTGTCCAAGATCACCTTTTCTACGGCTTTAGTTAAGGTGCATAGTAGACTGATGGTAGTTTTGTGGAAATTTCCGGTCTTTCTCAGGTTTGGGGATGGCTATTACCAGTAAGCCTTTCTATTCTGTAGGACGCGGTGCGTCGTCGTCTTCGGCGTTCAGTAAGTTTATGACTGGCTAAGTTTGCTGTTTATTAATTAACATGTCACACAATGTACGGTTACTAATAGTTCTAACATGGATATAATATACAGACATAGGTAGTTAGATACAAGGGAAGAAAATAATTATGATACAATAAAATTAAATAAAGAAGTTATGAGATAAGAATAAACAAAAAAATATGAATGAACAAAAAATAAACAAAAGTTTTACAAAAATATACAAAAATTATATAAAATAAAATGGTTAAAAAAATGCTTGATTGAGCGCTACGGAGTTTACAGCATTCATTACTCTGTTCATCGGTGCATTTACTCCTTAATTACTGTGCGACCTACAACAAGTAAATGTTGGTTGGTTTCTAGCTGCTAGTCTTGGTACATGCAAGTTCAAACTTCTTAATAGGATTGGACAATCCACATCTCCGCAAACCAGCTTAGTGGCCAGCGATATATCAGCGCTTCTACGACGATCTTGAAGAAAGTCAAAATCAAAACGGCTTAGTAGGGCGTTATAATCTGTACGACCACGAGGCGGGTAGTGGCCATATTCTCGGTAACACATATACTTTAAATAACGTCTTTGAACTTTTTCCAGAGCATAGGAATAAGTTGATTAGTAAGGAGACCACACCGTACTACAATATTCTAATTTACTTCTGACAAAAGTAAAATAGAGTACGTGCAAAGATTCTTTATTTGAGGTTTTGCTGACCTAATAATAAATCCTAGCGATTTTAATGCTGAGTTGACAATATTGTCTATGTGACTATTAAATGTTAGTTGATTGTCGAACAGCACACCAAGGTCTTTGTAGGTTGTAATTGTTATTTTGATATATTTAGTTGAAAGTAGTTTGTTTTACACCACATAGTTAACATTTGAATGTCAGATTGAAGGGATATGCAATCAGCCATAGATGAAATTGTAGAAAATATTTTTAAATTGTCAGCATATAGTAGACATTGATTTTTTAAGGTTTTGCAAATATCATTAATAAAAATGATAAAAATTAATGGCCCTAAGTTGGACCCTTGGGGAACACCACTGCTGGATAGTTTGCAAATTTGAAGTTTAAAACCTCAACATACTGCAATCTGTCATTAAGATATGACTGTAATAGATTACAAAGATTGTTATCGCATCCAACAACACGTAGTTTATCTATTATAATCCCGTGATCTAATGTGTCAAATGCTTTACTGAAATCAGTGTATATTACATCCACTTGTTGTCGCATATCGAGCGATGTGGAAACAAATTCTGTAAAACATAGCAAATTTGACGTAGTAGACCTCTTCTTAACAAAACCGTGCTGGTTATCTAGACTTTTTACTCCAAAATAAAGCCGTTCTGCTATATCCGTTCAAAAACTTTGGCAAAGTTGTTAATTAAAGCAATTGGGCTGATACGGGCAATTTTTAATAGTTTAGGAAAAGTTGAAGTTTTTAATATTAAGTTAAACAAAAAATGCAGTGGATTGGCTAAGACAGTAGCGCATTCTTTGACTAAGAAAGAAGGAATGCCATCAGGACCTGACTTGTATTTTGCTTTTAGACGTTTAGTAGCTCGGATGATATGAATTTAATTCCAAATGGAATAGTATTATTGACGGAATTAGAATTTGATGGAAGATATAAGTTTTGTAAACACTACTAAAAAAATTTGCAAATGAGTTTACGATTTCTTGTTGGCTTGACGTCATAATTCCATTATGAATCATAAATGATGGAATTCTTGAACTGTTTTTCAAGCAATTAATGTATGACCAAAATTGGTTTGGATCGTTTTTCAATTTTGCTTCAGCTGCAATAGTAAACATTTTTCTGTCCAATGAAATACGGCGTTTTGTTTCTCCTCGAAGGTTGAAATACTTTTGCCAATAATAATTGGTTTTATGTTGACTATATAACTTGTGGTAACGCTTTTTTTTGCCAAGAAGTTTGCATAAATCTGTGCTGAACCACCGAGGATATCTAGACGATGATTTACGTGGAATTGACTTTGGAACATGTCTGTCCAATATTTTTGATATTGTTTGATAAATCTTATCACAGCATACGTCAACATCTGTCTCAGCATACACTAATGACCAATCAGTGTCAAGAAAAGCAGTGTACAAATTGGATAAGTTAGCTTTTTTAAAACAATATTTGTATGTCTATTGTGGACAAAACGGCAAATTAGTAGTTGTAGAAACTTTAATGTCAAAAGCAAGAGCTGGATGGTGTGTATCCTCAATTACAAATGGGGAATAACAACGTGAAAGTGAACATTTAATATCAGAGGACGTTAAAACAAGGTCAAGTGTTCTATCATTAGTATTTAGAATATTATTATGTTGCAAAAGATTGTTATAGTTTAAGAAATTTAAAAAGTTACTGCTTAACTGATCAGGATGATGACCAGTATTAACAACAGTGGCGTACGGATCTATTTATTTAAGAGTGAAAAGAAAAATTGTACCACTTCAACAACACTACTTATGGTTTAGAAGAAATACTATTAAAGAATCTACGAGACAAAATTGTTGTTGTCCAGCTAGGCCTATATATTGGAATTTTTACTCACTGAAATGTATTTTAAAAGAGAAAAACATTTAGTTCCAGTCACATTGTTGCAATTTATTGTTGTGTGACACAAACTTTGAGGAAGGGTAGTATAGCCCAAAATATGCAAAGTAGGCTTAATTAACATGGATTTGCCAATCAACTGTTTTGGAAAGTGGTAAAAAATGCAAAATTTAATGTAGAATCACGTAATTGTGTCACTCTTGTTTGGTAGTCAAATATCTAAAAGTATAGTCAACAGATGAAGAATTTAATGCAGATTCACATGATTACCTTAGTTTATAAAGGATCTGATTAAAGTTTTTTTAGTAAAATGCAAAAACCTTTCTGCGAGTAATTAATGTTTGGATCAGATTAAAGTGTGATATAGACCTGGACGACACACAATTTGGTTTCAAGATAAAGCATTTATATAAAATCAGTATCATCGAAGACTAATCAGGCTTACATATCAACAAACCCAAACTAAAACTAATGGTATTTAGCCGCCAAAATTGTGAGGGTGCATCTTTCTAGCACACAAATAGAAAAGGCCAACAAATTTAAATATTTAAGATATCTTATAGCAACACATTTTGATCCGGGTACAAAAGTAAAATGCCGAGTTGTTTGTGTTTGCTACACATTTAATAAAATGAGATCGTTTTTCTGAGGGGACAACTATAACCTTAAACTGCTATAAAAAAATTCAAGTCTTCTTATTAGCATTGAGGTGTGGACACTCAAAACAGTATAATGAGCCAAGAAGCATTTGAGATGTGGTTAAACTAAAAAATGCTCCGAATTTTGTGGGTGCACAAAATAACTAATAATGAGGTATGGCAAAGAGCAAATGCACATCGTGAGTTATTTTCTAACATCAACTGCAGAAAAGCCAGCTATTTTGGACACTTGTTGAGAAGGCAAAAGTACCATGAAAATGGAGAGCTGATATGGTAGAAAGAAGTCCTGGCTAGGGAACATTTGCGAATGAACTGGGATTCAAAGCGCGTGACAATTTTTTAGGCTAGCAGAGGACCGGCACACATTTGTCAAAGTGATTGCCATTGTCAGGACGACCGGACACAGCACATAAAAGCAAAAGTATAATGAGAAAAATGTCATTTTTGTTGCAAGTTTTGTGTTTGTTACTGTAATATTGTCTTTGCGAATTAAAATTAGTATCAAAAGATCCAAAAATTAATGTAGAATCACGCGATTGTGTTAGCTTATACATGTCTAGATTCAAGTTTTTGAGTAAAACTCGAAAAATTGCATTTTTGTTACAAGTTTTGTTTTTGTCACTCTTGTTTGGAAGTCAAATATAAGTTTACCGAAACAAAACTATTTTCAAAAGATACAAAACTTATAGTAGATTTATATGGTTGTATTGGCTTATAATGGATCAGTTTAAAGTTTTTGAGTAAAATGCAGAAAACTGTCAAAAAGTAGCTTTTTTGTTACAAGTTTTGTCTTTATCACTCTCGTTTGAAAGTCAAATAAAGTTTACCGAAACAAAACTATTTTCAAAAGATGCAAAACTTAATGTAGATTTATATGGTTGTGTTGGCTTATAAAGGATCAGTTTAAAGTTCTTAAGTAAAACGCAAAAAACTGTAAAAAAGTAGCATTTTTGATGAAAATTCTGTGTTTGTTACTTGTCCAAAAGTCAAATTTTATTTTATCAAAACAAACCTATAATCAAAAGGTGTAGAATTTAATGTAGATTTACATGATTTTGTTGGCTTGTATAAGACCAGATTAAAATTTTTGAGTATAATGTAAAAAATTGTCAAAAAGTAGCATTTTAGTTACAAGTTTTGTGCTTTTCACTCTTGGTTGGATGTCAAATATTACATTTTTAATTTTTTTTTTGTTGGAAAAATTTTGGAAACAACTTCAATAACGAAAAAAATCAATGATATTAATAAATCCAAGCTGTGAAATGGATGGAAAAAAGGCCACTTTGAACATCTCATTTGACTTTTTGCATTTATTGTTTGCTCATTAAAATATGTTATTAAAACTAAATATTTTATATGATTTGCGGACTTAGTAGTTTCTACATGTTTTGATCTACAAAATTCGTCTTCAAAGCAAGTTAAAATTGATTTAATTACAAAAGTTTTTGGCGACGATATCTAGCTATAAAAATGTGACTATTAATTTACAACAATTAAAATTGGCATAATAAATATATAAAATGCGGACAATTTATAATAAATCAGGTTTAACCAAGAAAGTAGTTAAATATTATAAAAAGAACATCAATAATCAAGTATATTATGATTTCTTTTATTACAAGAATCTTTGTGTAGCAATTCTAAACACTGATTTGTTGTCAACAAAAACGGATAAGAATAGCCTGTGGGCATTACTAATTCCAGCCTTTTTCGCAATTTTTGCAAACCATAATCTACAATTTAGTAAATATTAACAGAAACCTTGAACTCTTTTTCAGAGCTCTATTGGTTTAATGGCATTTAAAATTTATAAAAAATACCTAATAACTGAAATTTATGACACTATCAATTGTATTAATAATTATAGATATTCAAAAATTACTATTCAAATTAAAACGACCTAAATATTTTAAAGAAGTCAGTAATACTCGCTGGATGAAGAATAAAATGTGTGCCTCTTACTGTATATATTATAGAAAAAATATGGGGGCCGCGTTCCAATTTGCTATATAAGTTACGGCGGTAGAAAGTGAGTCCAGGTTAGGTGAGGTTAGGTCCACTGAAGTCCCTCATGTAAAATGCATAAGATGGCGGCGGCGGATGAGGGGTGGCGAACGCCCGCTGCATGAGAATCATAGCTAAACAAACACAGAGAGACGGTGTGTATGCCCCGACGGCAATGAGAGAACAGCTGACGGAATTATGCACCGCGCTTGTATGCCATCGCCGAACGGCGAACTGAAATGCGGCAGCTGGTACACCGCGAAACTATTCCTGTATTCCTGCGGCGTTTGTCGGAATGGAAAACTATTCCACAGGTAGCCATAAAAACCGAATACGGTGACACTTGAATGCACCGACACCATATACAACTAATTTTCCATCAACTAGAAAAAAATTATTAACAAATAATATAATAATAATAATATACGTCGACGTATTGCAAGATTTAAGGGCATCGTTCATTACTTTACGACGTCCTAAAATATCGCAGGAAAATTTGTAGCAGTGCTTGTAGAGAGATTGGGATCGACACGCCGTGGAAAAGCACATTTTTACGGCCCCACAAAAAATATATAATAATATTTTACGCACATGAGAGCGCCGGCAAGGAAAGAAAAAATAATATAACAACATCACCGCCCTTTTCTTTCCGCTCGCTGTTATTTTTTTACGGCTCTTATAAATTCAGTCAAGTTGGCGTGTCCCAATTAACATCCAACAATAATATTCTTATGACACGAATGGTGGAATCATGAAAGATTTTTAGTATTTCATAAGTTAATTAATAAAATATTTTTGAGATAAAGTTTAGTGGGATGCTTTACTCGTAATATTGATCCGTGGTCGAGTTGTATAATTGATGAGATATGTTTTTGGAGGTGTGTTAGTTTACGGATAGATGAAGAGAGCATTAGAGCCCCTGAGATTAGAGAGAGGTCTGTGGGACGACAAGTACACAAGTTTAATTATAAAGTGCGGCATATAGAGAGCGATGTGTCGAGTGTGTATATATATATAGTGTACGCATCAAAGGTTCCACATAACGTGTCAAATGACATTATCGCACATTACGGGACCCCTCCGAAACGGGAAGTGCGCGGATGCTTTGACGGGATCCAATGAGCCCACGAACCGTGCACCATTGATGCTAATACGATTATCTCCATACGCAACTACCATAATCATCGCGTTTCAACCGAATATACATGTTAATGGTGACGGCTAATAATAATGGAAAAAAATGTTGTAGTAGATGCCTTGCAGCAAACGTAAAGCCTGTTCTGTTTCAGTTGAGGTGAGGGGGATGGATCTAAGCTTACAACACCCTAGTTTCCATCAATCGACTTAATTCCCTTTAAACATACCGCATTACATCACACCGACCGACTCCATGCTTTTACACCCATCCTCATAGCTTTCAGTATCTAATATTTTATCATTTGGCAACTATGTAGAAAATATCTATTAAACAGAATTTAAATTTAATTTGAATTATTTAAAAAATTGTAATTGCTTTGAAGTCTGCTATATTTTTATAGCAACATTTAGGAGCAATGTGAAGATGGTTTGAAGTACGAAACAGGTATGTGAATTTGATGGTTAAATTATTTTTTTTATGGGTTTATCTATAAATTGCCACACTTCTTTTAGTATTTTCTTGAATGCTTTAGTTTCTTTTTAATCATATTTAATCAAATTTGTGACTGGATTCGTTTTGAGGACTCTTAAAAGAAGTTTTAAGTTTTAAGTTGTTACGTCGTCTTTTTAATTTTTTTGGGTAATTTTAAAATAAAAAAAATGGACTAATTTGCTTAAAACATGTTTTAGTTACTTTTGAACTATTTTCTAAAAGCAGCACATTTTACAAACATTTTGCTAATTCTTTTATTGTTCATTTAGTCTCTGACGTAGTTTTTTGCTTTTTAAGCCCATGAGGTAGCTGATCTGAGCTATGATTTTTTTGTTCGTAGATTTTTGATTTTTTGTAGACTGTGGAATTGTTGAATTGGAGTAAATATACTTTATAATTGTCACAAATTTTTTATTTTGCAGTTTTTGAGTTCTTTCTAACATCTTATTCAAACTTATAGAGCTTTTTTCAAAAGCTATAACTAGAAAATTATTATTTTGAAAATTTTGTCATTTAATTCTTTTATAATATTTGAGTTTGTCGAAGAAAGTGTTTTTCCTGATTTTTCCTGATATTTTTTTGAAAAGTTTTTCTGAAATGATAGAGTTTTTAAAATATAGAGTTTTGTTTAATTTTTTAGGATTTTTCAAGTTGCACTTGTTGTTTCTGCAATTTTTCTAAGAAGCCTTACATTTCTTGAACTTTTAGAGACAAAAAAACAATGTTTGTAGTGTTGGGGCAGATTTGTTTTGGATATCAAAAGAAATTTTATTTTATAAAATTTATGGACGTTTAACCTCGGAGGTCATTTTTGGTCGTCTGCGCAAAGTGAGACTAAGGATTTTTGTTACTAATATGTACGGTTAGTAGCCCCACCTTGTTGAAACTATATTTCATCAACATCAATTCCGTCATATTTCTTCCAAAACAGAACACAAAAAGTAAATAATCCTGTCTGAATAACGGTTTCTATTTTAAGTAACTAAATTTTTAACAATAAAACCAAAAACATTTCAAAAAAGCAACAAAATTTTAGATTACCGGAGCAAAGAAAAATAGAAGAGAGAAGAAAAATAAGACTAACGAGCTAGAAAAGCTTTGTCTCGATGAAGATAAAGAAATTACGCAACTGATGATAGTGGAAATGAAAAATACACAGAAGAAATAAAAATGAAAATGAGAAATATAAAGAAGGAGATGATAAAAAGAGAAGTATAATTGAATGTAGAAACAAATGAACTAAAGAGTAAATTAAGAACAATTGAAGACAAGCTGGAAAGAAAAGATGGAAAAAAAAGAAGGCACAAGTTTGTTGTAAGAGTTATAGAGGCACTGACAGGAAAAGAAAAAGAAACCATAGAGAAAATGATACAAAAAAAACTTAAAAATAGAGGCTGGAATAATGACTGCATACTCAGTGAAAATGGAAGAAAAATAGACTATAATAGTAGAAACAGAGTGATGAGACCAAAAATAAGATATCATGAAAAACCAAAACAATCTAAAGGGCACAAACATGTACATTGAAAATGATTTGACTTTGGAAGAAAGAAGAATTTAGAAGAGTTTAAGAGATATAGCAGGGGACGAAAAGTTGATGGGCAGAAGAGTATGGGTACGGTACAAAAAATAGAAATTGATGGAAAAATATTCAACAACAAAAAGTGAATAGTATCATAAATACATAAAAAGTAGACAACGCGTCTAAGGACCAAGAATATGACTTAGATTCAAAAGTTAGAAATAAACAAAAAAATAGCAAAAAATTTAAACATTCAAGCAGAATTTTGTTTTGAATTGTGGCTGGAACCGACAACAAGGGTAATGAGTTCTGGGAATATATAAAAACTTTTAATATTATTGGAATGGTAGAGACGTGGATAGATAACAAAAGATGGGAAAGTTAAAGCCCAACATGCCGGTCGAAGACATTTAAAAATGCCAACCGGCTATAAAAGAGGAAGAACCAAACGAACCATATTTACTGGTATAAATAGAAAATAAGTCAAGAAAAGGAAGGGGGTTATGGAAAATAAAAGAATACAAGAAAGAAAATTTTTGTGCGAAGGAGAAATATATAAAGCGATAACAGTATACAGTAGACGTATTAGCACTAAGCAAAAATTCTAATTCAAGAAACTGAAGAAAGAAAATTGATTATAAAGAGGAATTTAACGCAAGAATTAGAAAGAGGGAAGAAAGAATCAAACAAGATGACCACACAAGAAACAGTTTTCTGTTGTCAAAGGATACCACAGAAAATAGAAGATATTGAGGCAATATCGATGGAATGCTTGGAAGAAATATTTTTTGAGCAAATCCAGCAAATGGAAGAAATTTTAAAGAAAGCAATATGGAGGAAGAAGTATTAAAGAAAATGAAAGGTATGCATGGGATATATTCATTCTATATGAAGCGTGGTTGTATGGTACGAAAGAGTTGATTGAGAGTTTGAGTAAGTTAATAAATGAACAACTCTTTGAAAAAATTACCAAAATTATACAAACAGCAACAAAGTTGACATGTGGTACACAAAATACGGGTAAACTGAGCTCACAAACTAAAGAATTATTGAAGCAAAAAAGAAACAATGGACAATAACTACAAAATACTAAACAAGGACATAAGCAAAAATATTTAAATGGACCTTAAAGAATACAACACAAAACTCATAATAGATACCATAAAGGCCAACAAAAACATGAAAGTTTTGAGATCAAAATTGGCATAGTGAAGAACAAAAATAACAGCACAAAAAAATAAACAAAACACACTGACCAGAAATCAAGCAAATGATCACAGACCAAAATATTGGATCAAAAGAAATCTTAGAAATCTCCCGAGAAGAACTAAAGGCAGCTCTAAACTAATTGAAGAACAAGAAAAGCCCTGGAGAAGTCCGCATAACGAGTTAGATACTCAAAACAGGAGGAGAAAGTGTCCGAATCCTACTAAATAAATGTATAAGGGAAGAATTGATTCCAAGTAGATGGGAAAACGCAGAAGCTATGAATCTGCATAGAAAAGGAGACAGTTACAACTTAGAAAACTACCCCCCGATAAGCTTATTATCGCAACTGTACAAACTCCTAACTAAAATCGTCACCAATAGATCAGTCAAACATGCTGGATTTCAAAAGGGATACAGATCTACAGACACTGAGAATCTTTATCGAGAAGCAACGAGTACAATATACCTATTTACATCGCCTTTGTAGACACCTAAAACGCATTTGACTTTGTTGAAACCTGGGCAGTTTTGAGAGCCTTTGATAAATCTAGAATTTACTCAAGACATTTAAACCTCATAAAGAATATATACGAAAATGCGTCAATACAAATTCTAATAGACGAAGATACAAAAACAGATAAGATACCGATCAAGAGAGGAGTACAGCAAGAGGACACCAGGAAATCTTTGAAGAACTAGACTAGGATGATATAAGAATCTCAATTGATGGAGTACACCTTAACCACCTAAGATTTGCAGACGATATTCCGATAACCTACAGACAATGCTAGTACAATTACATCAAGCATAAAAAACATCGATTTTGAAATACACTTGAATAAAACTAAAGTAATAACTTCCAAGAACTATCACATAACCATCGGAAATGGGGAACTTGAAAACGTAATCGACTATATCTTGGACATAAAATAGAACTAGGTGAAGAGAACCAATCCTGTGAACTATCCAGAAGAATAGGACTCTGTGGAAAATTAAGCTTCATACTAAAGCCGCCGAAAATTATCCTTATAACGAGTATACGAATTGTGCGTATTGCCAGTTCTCACCTACGGGACCGATACCATGGTAATAAGGCAAACAGACTCCAAACTACACAACGAGCAATGGAGAAGGCCATGTTGGGTATTAACATTAGTGATACAATCAGAAACGAGAAAAACTGGAAAAGAACTAAGATAACGGATGGGGATGGCCACGTGGCAAGGCAAGATTAATCATGGTGGATAAACAGAGTGACACGATGGCGACCGAGAAACAGTAAAAGAAGTGCTGGAAGACCAAAAAGAAAATGGAGAGACGATATTTAAAACATCGCAAAGAAAAATTGGATTTTAACAGCTCAAGATGAGGCCTATGTTCAGGAGTGGAGAAGAAAAAGAATAAATGAAGTACAGTAAGAAGACGGGTTTTCGAGTCAATGAGTATGCCCGATAGACATGAGTGGAATCAAAAATCAAGTAAATAACTACAGAGGAATAACACTACTAGGTACGACATACAAGATCTACGCCATGATATTATAAGAACAATTGAATATATTATATATTATATGTTCAAAGCAGAAATAGCACAGAAAGGGGGAAAAGTATATGCGTTAATCCTGGGCCTAAAGGCGGCATTTAATAGTGTAGATTGAGAGAAACTCTGGAAGTGTATGAGAGATGAAGGAATCAGCAATCATCTGGTATGCAGATGAACATATGTTAAAAGAATGTAACGAGATGAAGAAGAGCATATGGAAAAAAATGAAATATTAAAAGGAGAAGAAAGCGGGCTATATGAGAGCAGTTAAAAAAGCAAGAAAAGTAGACAAACAAAGAAGCAAAAGTTTTTAATTGGGTTAATTTAAAGGATTATAATTCATTATTTTGGGAAATTATAGATATATTTGTAAATATGATGTAACTTTCAAGGCCAAAGAGCACGAAATAAACGTATTATATTAACTAAATTGTCATACTCATCTTCAATAAAAAAAGGAGCCAATCACTGTGGTTTATGGGATGCATTTTGACCCGTTTGATACTACTGGGATTTTTGTTACCCCAAATGTGGTACTTTTTTTTGTTTACATACATTGAGCAATGAATTGAAAAATGATTGCTTTCTAGTTGACTCTTTAAAGTCGAATCGGCAAATTTTTGTTTAGCTTGATCTGCTGTTTTTTTTGTCAACCGAATCTTTTATGAGTACATATGAAGATTATGTTTTACTATTAGTTGTAGATGTTGACGTAGTTGTTGTGAATAACAACAAAGCTACTTTTACTGACACAGGTTTTTTAAATTTTTTTATTAATTTTATAACTGATGTTCACATAATCATTGCACGTGACAACAGCCAACGACTAGTGATTGTTCAAAGTTTACGACCTATCTTTGCTTAGTACTTATTATTGTAATAAGTATTTATGAACTAATGATAAACTTTTTAATTAAAGTGGTAGTGGATAACGGTCATGATAGGAATAATTTTGTAAACATTAAAACAAAAATTCTCGTGTAATTTAAAAACTGCGTTTTTTCTGAAACATTATTTTAAAGTTTTTGTTTGTTTTGGATTTTTTTAATTAACGGAACTTGTTTTTGTACTTGTAGCCTAGTTTCAAAACGGTTTTTTTTTTACTTTTAGCCAAAAATTTTTGAAGTCATCTGAATTTAGTCAACGCTGTTTTGTCCACTGTTGTTTAAAGTCTCTTCGCTCAAAGAGAGCATATTATAGAATGTTTTTGTTTTAATTGAATGATCGTTAAATTGTTTATAGTATTGGCTTTTCTAGACTCTGTTTCGTGCTTTTATTGAAAGTTGTGGACAATTAATTGAAAGCAATTTTATTTAGTTGTTTCTACTAAGGTCTGCGGTATTTGCAATCTTGAACCAATTGATAAAAATTGATTTTTTACTTTACATATTTTGCACGTAGAAATGTTCTTTATTTTGATTCCGTAGGTTTTTTACACTGATTTTTTTTAAATTTTTGAGAAAAGCAAAAAAAATAGTTTTTAGATTTTAGGCAGCAAACGACATTGCTTTTGTCACGTGGTTATTTTTTAGCAAACAAAATAAAAAAATTTGTTTTATGAAATTTAGGGTGGGTTAAAAATTGTTAGTTTTTTTAAGAAATAAAATGTTTAGTTTTTTTTTTTAGTTTTAGCTTATTTGTTTTGACATCAATGTTTTTAGTAGATGTTCTGTCCAAGTGTAAGTCCGTGGGCCAAAAAGTTCCTTTTTGGTATTGTTGAAATTGAAATTTTAATTACACCTCTTATAATATTCAATGATAACTCAAAACATTACGAGAGAATGATTGATACTTCTTGGTTTTTTATTTAAATTAATTTTTTGATTTTAATTTTTTAGCTCATGTCTGTTTTTTTAAGTATTAAATGTAGGACATTCTTTGCTTAATTTTTTTAGGTAGTCTCGGTAAGCTTTGTCTTGTCAAATGGAAAAAATACATTTTTTTAGTAAACAGAATATAGTTTTACTTTATAAAATTATTTGTTATATTTAAAAAAAAAATGAAATTTTTGTAAAACTTTCTTGATTTTGATTTTTTGGGGTTTCTCGGAAATAACTTTTTGTTCCGTATTTTAAAAACCATAAAAAAGATACTTTTAATAAAAATTCTAAAAATAGTGGAAGGAAATTTTTAGATTTTCTACGTAAAATCAAATTTTTGCAATTGTTGATTTATAAAAAAAAATTAAAAATGCTTTTTATCGATATTTTTTTTGTCTGCCAATGAGGGATTATGTTCTGTGGTGAAAATTAGACAAATCTTTGATTGGTTGTAGTAGGCGAAAGAAATTTTCTGTGTGTCCTTGTCACACGACCTTCTTATCACTTTAAAATTTTCTTTAATGATATAAAAATAAAATGGCGTGACATTAGTATAGTTATGTTCTACTGACGACTACTTACATTGCAGAAAAAAAAATTGCAGAGTTTAAAAAGTCTTGCTTCTTGAATAATCTAGTTGGTTTGGAGAGTAAGTTAAAGCAATTTACGATTGTAGTAGTGTCAGGCCGGTATCGGTATTTTTGTTTCTATTTGTATCAGGTCAAGTCTAATGATCACAGCGGCCAAGAGCACAAACAATTGTTTTGGTTCTAAAAACCTTGTCAGTGTGCCTTTTATGACTATGTTATATTGAGAATAAATTATTAATTTATATTATAAATAACAATTTAAAAATGTTTAAAACCCGCGAATTGTAATTAAGTAAAATACATTATTTCATACTTAGTGATGGTCAATTCAGATGTTTTTAAAAGTAAAATGAATGACACTGGCAGTCGACGCTCTATAAATTATTTAAAAAAATGAAATTAATGTTTATTTAAATATTTTATCTACTTTTCGAGTACAATAAAACTTTACTTTAACAGCAAATAAATCAAATAAATAGTTTTGAGAAAAGATTTTAAAGAAAGAAAATGCTAATAAGATAAATGTTATTGCAAGCGTTACACACTTTTTTATGTTTTATTCCAGAATGTGGCCTGAAATGCAAATATGCATAAATAAAAATTGTTGCTAAAAGTCCTGTTAGGAAAATGGCAACAGCATTGAGCTGACAACAATAATTCTAATTTTCTAAAAACTTGTATATAAAATAATAAAATAATAACTGAGACTGAGTTAACTTCTTACATCTGTAGAAGGCTCAAGTCGAACCAAAAATAGTTATGTATTCGTAAGAACAAACTTGTGATAAAAAACATAGTAAATTGTTTATTTTGTTCATAAACATGACTTATTACGTAGTCAATTATATTTTTAAAAACCTGATATGTAAACTTTTATTTAAATTATAATGTAATTAAATCTAAGTAAAATGTGCGGTAACTGCTACAGAACACTAAATTTGTTTATTATGATGTAATATTAATATATTTAAACTATGATATTCCAAGTGATATATTTTAAATACTTAAACCTCTGTAAGAATATTAAAATATCTTTCAAGTTTTTTTAGATATGAGGTGTACGATTATTAAAGCATTTCCGCGGTCCGATTCTAGAGCCAGGAACCCCATATATCGACACTCCCGACGGAGGTGTTGTTTCCATGGAGACGACGCCTGCGTCGCCGTCGTCACGTGCGCCTCTCGTTAGCGTCGATTTTTGATGTACGCCATCTTATGGAGTAGCAGGGCTTCCTGGTGCCCGCCTAATGACGAACAGGGTTCGTACCACCCACATCCCCAAGCGAGCAATTTTCCCTCATATTGTGTAAACTGCGACAGTAAAAATTTTTAGTGCATTCCAGCACCACTGCTGCTGTCTCTACTTCCGTATCCGGTTAATGCACTTTTATGTATTGGGAAATCCGATTTTTATATCCGCGTAAAAGCAGCATCTTCAGTACTAAAGAATCAATTAAATTGTTATGATGTTGGACATATTTGAATTAAGAAAAAATTTCTTAAAATTTGTATAAAATTTAGTTCATTTAAAGTTTACTAACAAATAATGCGAACAAAATATTACAAAGTTAAATACGGTCGATGTTTATATTTACAATGAGTTAAAGAACTAATTTCCAATAATAATTAGTATATATAAATGTATGTATATCTAAAGAAGCTTATCTATATTTTTGCAAAATCAATTTGCTATGATTTCAGATTTGTTTCATTTTATATTTGATCTATCTTTATCAAATATGCGAGTGTGTGCGGATAGTATATAGTTCGTAAAGGCCGATATGGAAAACAGAATATTGGAGTGCATAAAATCCGGAGCACGGCCGTACTCATTTGCATAGCTCAGCTGTGTGGGGAACAATCGATGGCGAAAACAGCTTTTGTTTTATCAAGCGCTTCTGTCTCTGTCTCGCTCCGCACCTTTACCTTTAATACAAACAATAAGCTACCGGATTGAAATAACAAAACGCGATGATGAGTGTGAGAGAGAGAGAATGAAATGAATAATTAATTGGAATGATTTATAATAGAATCGATATAATTACTTCAAATTCCTTTGTCGCGTTTGTTTTTAGTTTTCAGATAAGAAGATACTGTAACATTTTGTATTATTATTGAGACTTGTGTGAAGAGTGAAGGTTATGTAAATTTATTTATGAAAAACCTCTATAATTTCTTGATAATGAAGTGCCTGTTAGGACAAGTACACTTATCCTTTTATTATATATTAGTCACTTTATTGTTAAAAAAATATAGAAAATAAATAATATCATAAACTATACTACAATAAAATATACCTGAAAGTAAAACAGTCAACAATATCAAAAAATTTAATTATTCATATGTGTGCTGCACTTTTAGAATCCTCGAGTACTTCTAGAATTTTTATAACGAATTTGCAAATCATCTCGAAATGCTACGGTAGCCACAAAAACTATTGCGTCTATTTTTGAATACTTGTTTACAAAAGTTAATTAAAAGATGTTATAAATGTAGGTAATAGATATACAGAATTGAAATCAGAAAAATACAAAAGTACAAAAAATCGTTTATTCAACAGAAAAAAAAAATTTCCTTATAGGGAACTACTTTTTTCACTTTTGAAACCCAAAAATATACAATTTTTTAGATTATTTAAAAAAAAAACTATTGGTGTCGGACCCAAGGAATTGCTACCAAAAGTCAAATTTAACGTTTTAAATGACAAACACAAAACTTATTTAAAAAGTTAATAAAAAAGAGTATAGCAACCATCGTCATTTCTTAGCACCGAAGAAGACGTTATTACGATACTAACCAAAACATTAAAAGCTGACACTTAATGGCACGTTTAATACAGTTTCTTAAATAATGAAAACCTGCACACGCGTATTCAGTATAAAATTTTTTGTTTCTTTGACGAGAGATAATTATTAAAACCGTAAAAGGGTGGTTTGTTGTGGTTAAAACTTTTGGGACGTTAAACATTTGCCAAAAAAGACTACAACCACGGTGAATGTCTACAAAGTCACAATTAAAAACTTGAAACCGGCTATTTACAAAAAAAGACTTACTATGTTCAAAAAACTTTGATTTTGCACAACTGCACTGCTTGTGGCTTTAAGAAATTACAACTTTTACCTTATAGTCCCAATCTTGTTTCCTGTTTTTGACAATTATATATTTATAAAACTCAAAAAACTTGATTTTTTTTAATGACGATTGGAAATCGCCGTATAATTGTATTTTGCAAAAATTACAAAAAAAAATTAAAGACTAGTTTTTGTAGAAAAACTTTTTTTTTGGAGGGGGGATAGGCGATAAAATCTTCTGTAAGACTGGCAAGTGTCGGATTCATTTCAGGTTGAAATGCCATATAGTTAGTATTAAGCTCTATAGGCTACTGAGAGATGGTGGGTTGACCTGATCCTTGTTAGTATTATTATGCGGCTACTTGATTCACCGGGCGTGAGGCTGTGCTTCAGATCGGGGATGCGTAGGTTAGTATAGGCCTGATGGTAGAAGTGTATCGACATGCCACTGTTTCGACGCAACATCGGAATAAGAAGATTTTTCGCCAATCTGGCTTTATCGAGAATATACTGCACGTGTAATTTATACGTGAGTCCCTTGTCTAAGGTAACCTCAAGATACTTAGCAGAATCAGACCACGGTATGGGAACGTCGTTTAAAGTTCTCATCGGGAGTGATTTTTAGCCGTGTGAAGAGAACAGCCTTGCTTTTCTCTGGGTTCACTTTGACTCGCCATTCGTACAACCATTCATCCAGGTTGTCGGTGGCTTTTTGTAGCTTCTTAATGATCATATCGAGTGATCTTGAAGAATTGTGCCATTTGAACCCCGTGCGTCAATCCCAAAGGCATATCGGCAACATATAGGTTAAACAACAACGGTGATAAAATAGACCCTTGAGGCACTTCTGCCTCTATATGTCGAGTAGATATATGATCAAAAATTTTGACTGCCAGTGTTCTGCGATTTAGATATGAAGCAATCAGCCTCACAAGACGAAGAGGGAAGCCTTTATCACGCGGTTTAATTGATGAACAGCTGAATGGCTCCATCTGAACCAATGTTGTTGGGGGGAAGAAGATTGTTAGCTTCCGTGTTCTTGTAATCTGTCCAAGATCACCCTTTCTATGACCTTACTTAGGGTGCATAGTAAACTGATGGGCCGTAAACTTTGTGGAAATGTACGGTCTTTCCCAGGTTTTGGGATAGTTATCACCAGTGAGTTTTTACAATCTGAAGGAAAGTGCCCAGTTCGAAGAGTCGCATTTGTAATATTGGTAAGTGCTATTATTGCTTTATGCGAAAACGATTTTAAAGCTCTGTTTGTTATCTTATCGGAATCAGGGGCGGTTTGAGCTTTAAATCTTTTAATAATTTCTCTGAGTTGAGACGGTCAAAAGCTTTCCAGCAGTTAGTTATCGTCCTCGGCATTCAGGAAGTTTCTGACTGCTCTGTGGACCCGATTGATATGATCTAAATATATGTCCCTTGTATATACCTCGGAATATTGGAGTTCAAAGCAGTCGGCGAATGCCTCAGCTTTTCCCTCATTAGAATATTGTTTGCCAAGAATAGCTAGAATGGGGACTTGCCTGTTGCGTAAGGCCTTGTAGATTCTCCACATTGGATGATCATCCTCTATGAAAGTTTTCATGGTATTTTGCCAGCACAAATTTTTGTGTAACCTTATCACTTCTCTCATCTCGCTGTGGAGCGCATTCATAATTTTGCGGTCTCTAGGATCGCAATGCTTTTGCCATTGACGTTTGGCGGCATTTCTGCGTTGTATCAATGTCTTTGTGTTGCGAGATAGTCTTAGAAGCCTTTTTTGTGGCTTCGCGAATTTGTGTAGTAAAAGATTCGACGGCTCTTTCAAGATCATCAACTGTTCTTTTTGTTGCAAACCTGCCTATGCTCTCTTTCAGGTACAAGAAAAGGGAGGCCAATCCTGACTTCTTTCCGTAGAACTCCAATATTACTGGGTCGTGATCAAAGGTTACATTGACAACGCGTAAATTGTATATTAAGTTGACGTTCTTGAATATTGCTATGTCTAGAACGTCCCCTATGTGACCGGCATTGCTGTGGAAGGTGGGTTTATCCAGACCCATCACTTGCAAATCATTTTCAAGTGCGTAATCGAACAATTTTCGACTTTTGCTGTTTTTCCTCAAGCTATTCCACGCCGGGTGCATTGAATTAAAATCCTCAGCAATTATTGTGGGGTGAGGACTGTCAAGAATTGCCTGATGTAGGAAGATGAGATTTTGAGTGTGCCTAACCCAGGCACAGTCACAACTATTGCGTTTGATTCCAGCGAGATAGTATCTGTGGTATCCACTTCGAAGTGGTCCACCTATATCTTTGCTAAGATCAGTGTACCCCGCCTCATGGGTACCGTTGACGTTTCCAAATACGTAAAGGTGTTTGGGATTTTCAGGGCTTGGTTGGGTTTGTGGATTGACTCTGATACTAACATGATGTCTATGATTTTGTCGGAAAAGAATTTTTCCACTTTGTTCATTTTATTTTGAATGGTGTTAGCATTCCAAAAACAAATACGGAGTAATACATTGGGAGGAATTATCCATTATTGTTTAGCAAGACTAGATAAGAAAGAAGCCATCAGCTTTCCTTGCACCTCTAAGAAAGCGGCTACCTGTGCTGTGCTGGAGGAGCGACAGCAGATGCAAACGATTTGTTCGCTGTTACGTTGGCAGGTTTGCTAACACCTGTAGGCTGAGCGGAAGTAGAAAAACTTAAGAATAAGTGGGTTGGTGTTAATGGGTTTTTACGTTGAAAAATAACAATTTTGTTTGTCTTACAACTCTTTGTTTACATGGCATAAACAATTGCTTTTGTAGCTAGAACCAAAATACTTTCTAAAGTGGACAACAATTTTGCTTTAAAACTGAATGGAGGCTTTTTCTTGCACGAGCTACTGTAGTAGTACCCAAAATGATATTGTCATTTGTGCTACTAAGCCTTGGGCTTCTTGTTTAATGTTGTTGACATAGACTTTGGGTGTTGCAGTTTTTTTTTTTCTGTTGACTCTCTTAAATCTTAGTTTTTTTGAGATAATTTCATTTTGTTTTTAGCACTAAGATTTTTGTTCTTAAGAGGTATTTGACCTTGCTGGCACAAAGTATAGCAAAGAGTCAGTATTGACTTTATCTACTAGTTTGATGAACCAATTCAACCAAGATTATATTTAACGCTTTGAAAGACCATAGATGTTGAGTTGATGAACATCGGTGAAACGATTTATTATCAGAAAGTCATGAAGAGGGTTGGCTTATTAGCTACCAAGTTTTTATTTAGTCATGTTTTGGGGATTAAATGCAGGAGTGTTAACTTGCTAAACTAAAGCTTTGATCCGAAGTTATTTCCTCACTTTTCGACGTCTGTCTGATGCTTTGAGGCAAAATCGCGACTCATCTGAAAACAATACCCTGTTTCAGTCCTCATTATTCTATGCCCGGTAATTTTGGGCAAAAGCCAATTTGCAACACGATGTTGGCGTTGCAAAGGTGTAGCCATTTTTCTACAAGACAACCCAGCAGCCCAAAACCTTCTCCTAACGGTCCATTCACTAACATTTACATCTCTAACTTCATGGATTTGATTTTGTAGATAAACTGCAGAAGATGTTCTATTCCGCAAACTTGTGGACATCAAAAAACGGTCGTCTCTGTTTGTGGTGACTTTTTTTTGCCCGGATCCTGATCTTCTGGTTATAAGGCCAGTATCCAAGTAACACTGATACACTTTTTGTACAGCACAAAGGCTTTTACCAACAATCCTTGCAGTTTCATGTTTTTCTTACCCATCTTCAATCGAAGCTATAATTCTTGCTACAACAATAGGACCTATAGGCATTATGACCTGTTAAGTACACTACACCGTGTGAATGACAAGTTTCACAAAAAAAAAATCAACACTAAGTAAAAAGCCACAACGAAATGTAGGTTTTCAATTAGAGCAAAATGAATGTTTCATAAAAGTCTGTAACACGGTGATAATCGTCAGTGAATTTTTGCATTTAGAAAGTATGTTGTACACAGGAATTTTTAGTCTTATGACAAACTGGCCGACAAAGAACAAAGAGAACAAAGAGAGTATTTTGAACAATTTTTATCAAGCAGTTTAGGTGTGGTCTATTGGTTTTGTTTGGCATACCGTTAATTTTGGATAACGATCTTTGCTACTTTGGTTATTTCTACTACTTCTGCCAAAAATTGACACCTTTTTGAAACAATGTTTTTTTAATTTTTTTTTTGTTGAGATCTTAAAACTGCAGTCAGAGTTTAATGATTTTGAAACGCCACAGTCTGTCTGGGTTACACATGCGGCGAGATTATAAATGTGCATAGTTATTAATTATTTATCACTAAATTAGTGATAAAACCTTAATAGAATTTTTTGTGTTAACATATACAATTTTATTTTTAATATATCATCAATTTTCAACTTATTCCAACAAAATTGTTCAAAATTGTGACAATTTAACTAAACTTAAAGAAACTACAATAGTTTGAACATGCCAATAAGTCATGCTTAAACTATCGACAGATTTTAAAATAAAGCGTTATTAGTCTGTACGGTATTTCAATAAATTTTTACGATTTAAGTAAACGCAATTTGCTTTATTCTGCTCTAAAATAGCTCTTTTGCTCAATAATATTACGTGGCAGGGTTACAGACATTTAATATTTTTGTTCACATTTTGATATAATACTTTCAAATTATCAATATGATAAACTGTAAAATACTTTTCAACTTTAAAGACATCATTTAAAATTGGATTCAAATTATTTATTAGAAATATATAAATTTACTTCATATTACCGACATAAATTATGATAATACTTGATTTGCATTGCATATACGCAATTGTAATAAGAGAAAAATATATTCAATTAACTAAGTTAGAAGTATTTCTTTGTATTTCAATTGATGCTAGTGGCATAGTCAATCTAGATCTTAGATTGCTAGAGAAATTGTTGTAATTAACATCTTAACGTATTGCGTGTACATAAAACAAATATCTTCATTCGGTAAGTGCTCTGATTAAGTTGACTTATTTGCGAGCCTCGGCACATAACACGCTCCGATGGGTTGTATTGTGATAGTCCACTTGTTCGACTTAAACTAACCGACTCGGACCCTTTACGCTATGCAAATTTATTACCCCCAAATTGAATTATAAATTTGAATAACAATAACGCGTGACGTAACTGTGGATTTAGGGTTTTATGCATTACACTTATCGCCCCCAGACCGTCCGTCGTCGTAGTCGTCCTGGTCCTTGCCCACACAATATCTGTGAAGATATTCTCTATACAATCAAGCAGATTGGAGAAGAAAAATATTTGAATTAAAATTTTATCTTAAGCATAAATTTTTGTATTTGTTGTATTTATCTCTCTCTATTCGTGTATACTAGTGATTGGCAGAGTAATGATGGCTGCTGAACAAAAGCCTGTCATGTCACGAGGCCGACACGGGAGACGTAGAGGAGGCTGCGTAACCGTGCGCCCGAACAATTGATTAACCGTTTCCGGGACGGGCACGCATCCATCACTGCCCATCGCGGCGGTAGCGAGGTCCCCCCCAAAACCAGGCCGACACTAACGGCAGATAATGCGGTCCGCAGCCGAAATCATCTCCGCAATTGTTTACCTTTCAATGTTGCCGGCCGGCTGGCTGCCTGCCTGCCTCATTCGTTCCTCACGTTCCCCGCCATGCGAAAACCAACAAACGTCAAGCGGGAGAACAATGGAAACGCTTTACATCAATCAAATGCGAAATCATAATTTTCAAATTACAGACTTAAAATGTAGTTAAATTATCCAACAATGAATACTAGAACATTTGTAAAAAATTTAAACCTCTAATACTGTTGCAAAGTTTTTTATGTACGTATGCAGATATCAACGCTCAAGTTTTCCTTAATGTATAAAATAATAATTTGTGGTTAAAAACAGAATTTGTGTTAAGTTGGTGGTTTTTTTAATTAAATATTGAAGGGTATTGGATAATTTTTTTTTTTTAATTTATAGTTTATCTTGAACTAACCAAAGCAATGAACTAATAAAAAAAGGTTGAGAAAGCAATTTATTTTGTTAAGATAGTTTTATTAATTCCCACGATGTTTTTAATTGCGTTTAGGGACATTTTATCCTGTAATGAATCTTTTGATTCGATTTGTTAAAAGATGTAGTGTCATCCTTGAACCTTCTTTGGGTTTATGCGTTTGGATGCATCTGTGTGGAAGTATTTTCTAAATTGATCTTTTGTACAATTTTTCAAGTGCTTTTAGAAAAAAAGGCGACATACTAATATATTCTTTATCTTTATGCTACGTGAATATATCAAAAATCAATTATATTGCAGAAGAGTTGGGACACGTAAATCCTAGGCAATAAAAAACTTTTTATACAATGCACCAAGACTAAAAACGAGTCTTGGTGCATTGTATAAAAAGTTTTTTTATTGCCTAGGATTTACGTGTAACCGTCCAGGTGGTGTAGTAATTAACGTACTCGAATGCTACACCAAGGATCTCGGGTTTGAGACCCCTATTTGAAAAGTCAGTTTTTCTGGTTAAAATAAAATGTGATGTGATAAGTATGTCTTCTTTTGGATAAACAGAAAAAACTTTAGTAGGTCTCGTGTACTACCTTGATGCACGTTAATGAACCCAATATTTTAGATTGCAATTGTTGAATTTGAGATGAAATTCCTAGATGTGGCAGTATGGCGATGAATAAAAAAAAATGACAACTTGGACCAGAATGGTTAACTCTGCAAATTAAGTTTTTAAAAAGATTTTTTTTTGTTTGATAGTTTGGATGCATGAAATTGAAACTATAAAGATGTAATTGCTTACAAGTTAGTAATACGTCATTTCGTGACTTAAGCGCTGGAATTTTTTGATAGATTTTTTGTGATTGTAGTAAATATACAATTCTTTTAATTCCAAAAAGGCTTTTTGTCTTTGGAATATGAACACATACAAAAAGGATCTTTAAGATCATCTGTAATGATAATGCGTTTCTAAAGTACGGTTTCTGACTTTCGCAGTGACCAATATTAAAGTTAAAAGTTTTGCAGATGGATTTTCTAGACAAACCGAAACTATTTTGTGGCTTCTTCTTTTTCTTCTTTAGCCTGATTTTCTCCACTCCTGAACATAAGCCTCTTTCATACGCTTCCATGTCGATCTTTGTTGGGCAGTCTGTATCCAGTTCTTGCCCGCGTGCCTCTGTATGTCGTCCTTCCATCTCATTTGAGGGCGGCCAACGATTTTCCTAGATACTCGAGGTCTTTACTGTAATATTGTCTTGTACCATTTGCCATTTTCTCTAGTCACGTGCCACGTGCCATTTGTTTTATGACATATGTGATTCCAGTTCTTCGCCTTATTTCCTTGTTCGGGATTTTATCTTGTAAGCTTAATTCTAACATAGCGCGCTCCATTGCTCGTTGGCAGACTTAAAGTTTATTTGCGCTGTTCCTTGTGATGGCTATAGTTTCTAGCCCATATGTAGTGACAGGTAAGATACATGTATTATACACTTTCCTTTTTAGGTTTATTGGAATTTTAGGGTCTTGTAGGATATATCCTAATTTGCCAAAAGCTGCTCATGTTAATCCTATGCGATGTGTGACTAAATACTAAACTTTACTATACTATACGAGGAGGCAGTTCAAAAACTACTGGAAAGAAAACTACAAGTGAACCCATCACTCCAAGAAGCATACAAAATAAGGAAAAATAAAAATAAACAAGCCATAATAGTAAAAATGGGAAGCTGGGAAGCCAAGATGGAAGTAATTCGAGCAAAAAATAAACTGAAAGTACCAAAAATAGTGATTGAAAACGACCTTACACACACAGAGAGAGAGAGAGAGAGAGAGAGAAATACAGAGTAAAATATGCAGCAAAAAAGAGAAAAATTGAAGACAAACAAGTATGTGTGAAGTATCAGAAATTAAAAATAAAAAGCGAACTATTCGTATGGGACAGGAGGTACCACAACAAAAAAACTAACAGATACAAAACCGGAGGGATACACAGCAGCAATAAGAGCAAAAACAAGGAATCATACGAGTTGCATAAAAGAAGTCAAAAACACAAGTTTAGTAATAGCTTTATAGTTCGAAATTTGAACAGAGAAGGAAAGCTAAAACATCTGACTGAAGAAACAACAAAATACAACATAGACATCCTAGGAGTGCAAGAAACCAATCTAAATGGCGACTAAAATTCAGAAATGAAAAACTATAAATGAGTAAACCGAGGAGGAAAAGAAAGCAGATACAGAACAGGGTTCTTGATCATCAAAAGAATAAAAGGAGAGGTAATAGAATGGAAGAAAACAACTGAAATAATAAGAGGGAAATATAGGAAAATAAGTATTATAAACACATACGCTCCTACTCAGACAACAGCGGAAGAACTAAAACATAAGTTTTATGAGGAATTAGAAAGCACATTAGAAGAAATACCATAATTTGACATAAAAGTAATTATAAGCGACCAAAACGCAAAGAAAGGGAATTCGAACAAATAACAGGCAAAGAAAACCTACACGAGGCAACAAATAACAACGGAAGACGTCTAATTAACCTGGCGGCCAGAAACAATTTGGTAATCAAAAGCACTATGCACAGAAGGAAAAATACCCACAAAGAAACAGCCCAGACGGAAGAACTAAGAACCAGATAGATCATGTGCTAATCTTGAAAAAGCTAACCAACGCAATAACTACAGTCCAGACATGTAAGGGAGCAGAGATTGGATCTGATCATTTTATGATCAGAATTAAAACTAAGCAGATCAAACTAACATACTCATAAAAAATGAGGAAACCCAAAGAAAGTACTCAGAGGAGCTGGAGCGCAGGGTACAAGCAAAGAACAAAACTAATGACATTGAAAATAAATGGCATTACCTAAGATCAACACTCGAATGCGCAAAAACACTAAAAAAATAAAAAATAAAGACTGGTTTGACCAAGAGTGCAAGGAATCCATAGCAAAAACCATTACAACAAAACAACAATGGCTGCAGAAACAGACCGCGGAAACAAGAAACCAGTACAAAGCGGCAAGTAACAAAGTCAAAACAATCTGCAGGAAGAAAAAGAGTGAAAAAACAAAACAAAAAATAGAAAGCTTGGAAGAATCTTATAACGCAGGAAATATAAGGATGTTTTACAAAGCAATAAATCGGGAAGGGAAAGGATTTCAACAACAAACTATAATACTTAAGAACGAGGCGGGCGAGCTATAGCGGAGATTCACAAACAGCATACAGCAAAAATATTCACGAACATCAGAGAACAGCAAATGGACCAAAAGGTGAGAAGACATAGAAGAGTCAAAACTGCCAAGCTGGGAAAAGTTTCAAAGAATCATCAAACAGGGAAAAAATAACAAGAGTCTTGGAATAGATAATATTTCTTTAGAACTTAAAAAATATGGAAACTAGGGAGGAAAATATTCGAGCTAATAAAACAAATATGGACCAAGAAAAAGACGCCAAAAGAATGGGAAAACGCAGTAATATGCCCAATATTCAAAAAAGGAAAGAGGCAGCTGGCAGAAAATTATAGACCAATATCACTCTTAAGTACGACATATAAAATCTTGGTATCACTAATCATCGAAAGAGTGAAAGAAGAGTTGCATGGAAAGATCGGAGAGTACCAGGCTGGTTTCAGACCAGGGAAATCAACTGTGAACCAGATATTTCGGGTCAGACTAACCCACGAAAAATGTTTGAGCAAAAACGTAGGTATACATGCGCTATTTATAGACTTCCAGCAGGCGTTTGACAGAGTGAAACGAACAATAATATTAAAAGCGATTGAAGAGCTACAATGTAGTTAATAAACGACAGCACTAGTAGCAATGACAATGCAGAGAACGACAAATTTAAAGGCTGCATGTTTTTGGAGTTTGAAAGCAACACAGGAGTAAAACAATAGGACCCTTTATCACCACATCTGTTTAATATTGTCCTAGAATACCTAGTGAGAAGAGCAAAAATCGAAACCAACAAAAGTGTAATAAATGGACCATATCAAATACTGGCATACGCGGACGATTTGTTATTTATGTCTAGAACAAAAGATCAGCTAAGACAAATGATCAAAAAATTTGAAAAAGAAGCACAAAAGACGGGGCTGAAAATGAACACCAAAAAATTACACTATATAATCATGGGGTTTAGGAAACAGAACGTCAAGGAAGAACTTAGTATAGAAACCAAACACACCAAAGAGAAGCTCACCTTTAAAATGACGAATAGTATCACATATCTACAAATTGAGGTAAACATTGAAGGAAGACAGGTATAAGAAATACAAAACAGAATTATATGTGCATCTAAATGTGCCGGATCCCTAAATCACATTCTGACTAACAATAGCATCTTAAGAAAGCTAAAGATCCGTTTATACAAATCAGTAATTAGACCTAGCCTGACATACGAAAGTGAAACATGGGTTTTAACACAAGCAGAAGAAGATAAACTAGCAAAGCAAAATGGGAACGAAAACTACTAAGATGGATCCTCGGTGTTGTCAAAGAAGGACAAAGCTGGCGCAGAAGAACAAACAGAAAAATAGAAAACCTATATGAAGAGACAAATATAAGCAAAGTGTTAGGAGAGAACAGATTAAGATGGTTTGGGCAAATAATGAGGAGAGGGGACGATGATCTAATAAAAAAATAATAAAACATGAACCCGAAGGGAAAAGAAAAACAGGAAGACCAAGGAAAACATGGTGGCAGCAAATAGAGGAAGATTTACCGGAGATGGGCATGACTAACTGGAAAGAAGAAGTTATGAACAGAGGAAGGTGGAGAAGTAAAATCAAAGCCATAGGCACAACGAGCCTCTAGCGTTGTTTATATATTTATGTAGGTTTATGTGGTATTACAACAATTTGTCTGCTTTTTACAATATAAACCTATTTATGCAATCCTATTCATTATTCGCTAGTCATTTGAGGAGAATAGATTTTACCATCTGTGATGTGTTACATTTTAGTTAATTTGCATGTTTATTAGTTTTTTTCGTACTCTTTACAACATGGATATATTTTTGTTATGTTTAATGTTTCATTCTAGTTATATTAGATAAATTAGTCAATATATTTCAAACTATTGTGATTTTTAAATGTAATATCTTTCGGTTTTTTCTCTGCGTTAATCCTGTTGTTCTACGCATGCTGTCTTCGGCTCTTTTCTTTTTATAGTCCTTACTTTTGTATGTCTTTTTTATCTTTTTTATTCTTTTAACTGCACTAACATCTACCTCTGCATTCTTTTTTTTATTCGTATGCTATTTATTCTAATTGTTTTTGGTTTGTCCTCAAATGCGTTCTTAATTTTCTTAGGTTTTTGTCACTTTGTCGTATCACTTCTTCTTTATGAATATTATTTGAGTCTTCTCGTCGCCTATATTCTGGCCATCTCAAAGGTTGCGTTATCCGTCAACTTTGAGATGATTCCATGTTTTTATTTTATTTTTTTTATCTCTGCAAATTTGTTTGATATCGTAGTTTCTGATAATGTTCTAATTTTTAAATTATTTTTATTATTTTTTGGTGTGCATAAATGTCTTGTTCTTCTTTATTTTTTTCTGTTTGGTCTTTTTCCTGTTTCTCTCCTTTTTATACTTTTTTGTGGATTTTATTTTGTGTTTGTTTTGTTGCTTTCTAGTTCTTTTCTATCTTTCTTTCACGCTTTGCATTTTATTAGAGTGTGTTCTGCATTATCGTGCGTTTCTTTCTGACAAAATAAAAAAAAAAATTCTTGATTCTTTTTATTGTTTGCAAAAACTTTTCAAATGCTCAGTATTAGGATTAGAAAGGTTTGTGGTTTTTAAATTATAGTTATTATGGTTTGCATAACTAGTTTGGCTGCATAGTTCTGTCAATTGCACTTTTTTTTATTATTTTAATGAGAATTTAGTTTTTATTGGTAATAATAAAGACTCAATATTGACCCTAATATATAATCTTTCAAATTTAAAAATTCTACTCATTAGTTATTTAAAAAGAAATTGTAATTATTACAGACTTTGAAAAAAAAAAAAAAAAACTAGTCCAATAGTCTTTGTTATCTTTATAGATTCACTAGTAAATTTTATTAATCATTTTTAAGATGTTCCATACATTATTTATCCAAAAGAATTTTTTGTAACTAATATTGCAAAAAACTGAGTTAATTTACCCAAATTCTTAAAAAATTAGTGATATTTTTGTTATCGTTAAAGATTAATTTAATAATAACTTTAATAAGTATTAGATGTAACCATTCTACATATTATTTATTTATAATGTGTTTCTGTAACTATTACCCATTTTGAGGAAATTGCAAAAAACTAATTTGCCCAAAATCTTCAAAAACTGATGATATTTTTATTACCTTTAAAATTCAATGGTAACCTTAATAAATTCTTTAAGATATCAATATTTTACTCATTATTTATTTAAAAGATTTTTTATAACTAATACCTATTTTGAGAAAATTGCAAAAAACTGGTCTTATTTGCCCAAAACTTCAATAATTGATGATATTTTTGTTATTTTTAAAGTTTCAATAGTAACCTTTATAAATAAAATTTTTCTTCTTATTTTTTTGCATCTTCATTACTGAAGGTTCGCGACCACTTCACTAAAATTCTTCCTATCGGCAGCCGCGTGGAACAATTGCCCCACCTCCATGCCGGTTCAGTGCGGATATTGCGTGACCAGGAAAGTACTCTTCTGCCAATCGATCTTTTACCTTCAATGTGGCCTTCCATTATCAACTTTAAAGTATTGTATTATTTTGAAGGCCTCTACTTTATTTAACATATTAGTTTTTAGGGTCCATGTCTCAACTCCGTATAGCAGCACTGACCAGACGTAGCATTTGATCGTTTGTCAACGTAATTTTAGGCTTAAACTTCCATCGCAAAGTAAGTTCTTCCATTTTATAAATGTATTTCTGGCCTGCTCTATTCTAGATCTTATTTCTTGTTCTGGGTCCCATTTTTCATTTAACATTGTTCCCAGGTATCTGAACTTTTTGACTTGTTCGATTTTACTACTGTCGAGTTTAATGTCCATATCTCCGATACTTGTGGCGGCTCTGCTTACTTTCATTACATTTGTTTATGAATAGACCTGCTGCGGTACTTTCAAGTTCAACTCTGTCAAGCATATATTGAAAATCTACTTCATTTTCCGCCATAATGCAGAAATCATCCGAAAAGCGTATGTTATTAATCCATCGGCCATTAATTTTCAAACCTTTGTTTTGGTCCTCTAGGGCATTTTTGAAGATTTTTTCCAAATAAGCATTAAAGAGCATCGGGGAAAGTAAACACCCTTGGCAAACCCCACGTTTGATATCTATCTTTTTTGTATCTTTGCCTTCAAGCGTTATAATGGCTTTTTCTGATTCCAGTATAGATTCTGGATGATGCGGATATCCTTCCCATCTAGTCCTAAATTTTTCAGATCTTCTATCAACTTGTCGTGTCTTACCCTGTCGAATGCATTTTGATAATCTATGAAGCATAAATAGACCTCCTTTTGATGGTCAAGGTGTTTTTGCACAAGTATTTGTAATGCGAAAAGAGCTTCTTGTGTTCCAAGGACGTTTCGAAATCCGAATTGCACGTCACTATTCTTGCTTTTACATTTACTAAATATTCTGTTTTTGATTATGTTTAAAAAAACATCCGGGTATGGCTCATTAAGCTGATGAGTCGAAAGTCTTTACATGATTTGGTATTAGCTTTTTTTTGAAATGGTTATAAACACGGATTTTAACCATTCATTTGGTATTTCCTCCGTGTCATAAATTCTGTTGAAGGGGTCAAGGATGATATTAATATTTTCGCCTTCGATATAAATATTATACACTTTATTTATTTAAAAGATTTTGTTTGTAACCAATACCCATTTTGAAAAAAATGCAAAAAAATGGTCTGGCATAATTTTAAATTGGTGATATCTTTATCTTTAAAGATTTAACAATAGTTGTTATAAATGATTTTTAAGATTTAAATATTCTACACATTATTTATTTAAAAGTTTTTTTCATTTTTTATTTTTTCATGAAGTAGATTATTTAAATTGTTTTCTTATTCACAGCTTTCTTTCCATAAGTGAATTGAAAGTTTGTGGACTCATATTATTTATTTTGCGTTTACACCGAACAAATTACAGTTACATTATAGACCATCCTGAAGTTTAAAAGCCATTTTCCTATTAACATTTTGTAATATTATATTTTAATAATTTCTAGAAGAAATAGGTAAACACACAAACTAGTTATACTGTTTAATAAAATATTATAATAAATTTATTTTATTGTTAATTACTGAATAAATTATTTTTTTTTATATTTTTAAGTTATTATTTAATCATTCCTATAAAATAAAACAATGTTGGTACTGGTCCCTGATCGACTCCGCATCAAAATATAGTACCATGATGCATCCATCATTTTAACTAATCCTCAATCGCTAGAATTAATACAATTTTTTTGTTTTTATTTTAACGAGAACAATAAGTATTCACTGTATTACAATTTTATTAATACAATTATAATGCTTGGTATCATATACTAAAGCATGGCGTATGAATGTCAGTACCCAATGACATCTCTTGCGGTGATACACGGTTCTTAATTTCGTGCATAAATTAATCAAATTTTAGTCATTTTTAATCGGTTCGGGGTGCAATTTCGTGTGAATTGTGTTGACTTAAGTGACTTTGTTATAGTGTGTGAGTGCTGCGAGGATACCAAATGGATTTCTATGGAAATTTAGGATAAATGGATTGGGAGTTCAATGACAATGCATAAATTAATCAAATTTTAGTCATTTTTAATCGGTTCGGGGTGCAATTTCTTGTGAATTGTGTTGACTTAAGTGACTTTGTTATAATGTGTGAGTGCTGAGAGGATACCGAATGGATTTCTATGGAAATTTAGGATAAATGAATTGGGAGTTCAATGGCCTCTATAACAATGTGAGTTTATATGGTTATATTATTTATTTTATTAAAAATTATAAAATTATTGTGATAATATTTGGTGATTATAATTAACGATAATTGTAAAATGTATGCTGCATTACGGTTTATACCTACCGCCAGATCGGGGTTAGTAGATAGGTTAGGGAGTAAGTTTGAAAACGGATAAAATAGGATGGTCTCGGTGCAAGGAGTTTGGGTACGCAAGGTCACCAATCTTCTAAAGCTAGATTTAGCTTCCCTGCGTTTAGAATAAGGTATTTTGGACCCAGGTTACGGGAGTTCGGGTACGCGAGGACACTAATTTTCAAAAACTGGATCTGTCTATTCGAGACAGTAACCTTGAATGCCAGAATTCAGGCCTCGAATGGCAGGTCCAGTTCTTCTGCAATATTATATGAACTTAATGTGAATTATTGTATAATAATTCTTGTGAAGAAAATAGGTTTTATGTACGAGTTTTTACTGAATTTTATGTTATTCTACAATTTTAGAATAATTTTGTAAAAAAAATATTTTGTTGAGCGATTTTATACAAAATTTGTGTAAAAAGTTATAATTTTGTGTTACTATTAATGAATGCCATATGTCAATTGGGGCTTTGATGAATTTATTCTGTGTCTCATAAGAAAAATTGATGATTGAGCGATTTTTTATGAGCTTTTGTGCGATCCATGATGGTGGGCGGTGGGCTAGAGCCATGTTTAATTTGTGGGAGAGTAGTTTCTTCTACTGTAACCTACCTATCCGCCCAAGTGTGAGTCATCAAAGGACCTCTTGTTTTTCCCACCTCTTGTGTGCTTTCATTTAGTTATCAGAGAATTGTAGAACAATAAATCTCTTGATAACTAACATTTAGGTGGGTGGGCGGGAACCAAGTTTAATTTGTGAACGGGTAGCTTTTTCTACTGTGACTCACCCACAGGCCCAAATGTTAGTCATCAAAGGATCTATTGTTTGTCTTATCTCTTGTGTGCTTGCATTTAGATATCAAAGAATTGTTTAACAATAAATCTCTTGATAAGGTTAGTGGGCGGGAACCATGTTTAATTTGTTGGCAAGCAGCTTTTTTTACTCCCTCCAAAGATGGAAGGAGGCTTCGTCAAGGGAAACAGTTTTTTTTTTTAGTTTTTAAGGTAGGAATTTTTTATCAACCTTGCATCAGTTTTAAGACAAGATAGATTGGTGACAGCTACTTGGATGTGATTTAATGTAGTTTTTTTGTTAAGCAAAGTTTTAAACTAAGGATCTCGACGAGCATGAAACGGAAGGTGTATGACAGTTGTATACTTTTGGTGCTTACATATGGACTGAAAACTAATGCAATTTCAAAACACGTTACAAAAAAACTAAAAGTTTTGCAAAAATCATTGGAGCAAACTATGCTGGGAGTATTTCTAAGAAACCAAATGAAAAACAAAATAACAGACGTCTCAAATGGAAATATAGCAAGACAGACCCAAGAAACCACATAAAATGATAAAATGGAGACTACGGAAAATCAAAAAAAAAATATTGGAAAACCACAGATAAGATAGATCGACAACATCACTTAATATAGCCTGAAAAATGGGGATGAAGACAGCCCAAGATAGGGACACATGGACAAAACACTGGATGAAAAAGCTATTAAAGAAGATGGAAAATTAAAACAATTTCAGTACTTTTGTTCCTTCAAAATCTGTTGTGTTTTGAATGACTGAATGTTTAATTCTTTGTCTCCAATTAGGAAACACCCTGTACAACTGCTCATTACTATTGTACTGTGTTTTGTATTCAACTTTAAGGCCTTCCTAGCCAGTGTAAGCTTAACAATCTTTTGCAGTTGTTGTGCAACCTCAAGGTTTGAAATGCTAGTGCACATCATGTTTTCAACGGCTTACTGTTAAATACGGTGCTAACACATAATCTTAAGGCTTCAAATAGCAATGGTAAATAACAATCATGTAAAGCTTAATACAAGCTCAACTGGGGCAGCATGCAAAACATGCTACAGCTGTCAAGTACTTTGATGATCTCAATGTTAATGTACTTTGTTTAGTATATTTTTAAGACCTTTTCGGTCTAAGTGTGAATAATTTCAAATAGTTGTAAACTTATCACACTTCTAAGATCCACGCAATATATCTGTGAATAACCTCAACACATTCTCAGACAATCTCCTTGTACGTAATTAACAATGTAAACTCATGGACAAAAGTAACGCACCTCTCAATTAAACTTGTATAATCACAATATTGAAATTAATATTGCAATAAAATGTGTATGAAAGCTTATGAAATCAGCAAAACATGGCGTTATTTCTAATTTTTTTTTATTATTTTTTTTTTCCTTGAAAACTACGCTAACCTGCAAACAAAAAACAAACAAAAACGATACAATTTAGGGAGCTAATCTAATATTGTGTATGTTGTCCTCTACTCCTAATTACTGCTTTCATGCGTCTGACAGGGCTATTGGCTGGCCATTCTACGAACGGAACAGCAACAGCATTTAAGTATCGAACCAGAGGGACCAACTCTGAGTGGCCATCAAACAGATATCCTTCCCAAACATTACAGAGCTACCACCAAACGGGATTCTTAGAGAGATATTGCATCTAGAAAATTTCTCTCCAGGCCTTAGCTAGACACGCATACGTCTATCAGGCGATTTAAGGCTAATCCTCGTTTCATCTGAGAATAAAACCATCTTCCAATCATTAAGAGTCCAATCTTGATCATTTTTGCAAAACGCAATCTTTGAATTTTGTGCTCTCTGGTGAGCAGGGGTTTCTTGGACGGTTTTCTTCTGTTCAATCCAGCTTCATTTTAATGAAACACTTTCTAATCGTTCGGGAAGATACAGGATTGTGAGCAGCTACGAACTCATTTTTTAGGATGTTACTAGTTGTTCTCCGGTTTCTTAGAAGTAATAGTCTAAGAAAACGCTGATCTATTGGATTAGTACACTGTTTTTGCTTTTGTCCCGGCTTTCGTAAATAAGAACCTGTCTCGTTAAATTGTCTAAACATGCAGCTTATGGCGGAATGGTTTCTTCCTATCACATTAACAACATGAATCATCGAATTTCCTGACAAATTTGTTCTGCAATTTATTAAAAATTTATTAAAATGTATTACACTTGTAATGACACTATCAATGACAAAAAAACTTTAACAATTAACAAAAATTTTGGATCTGGTTTTATATCAATTTTTGCCAAATATGCTTTTATTTGCAATTGTATTTATGTATTGTATATAAACATTTGTTGACGGCATTTACTTGAACTATCCAAGTAGGTCCACAACTTACTTGTAATAAAGCTAGAAATCTAAAAATTATCATTATTTTGGAATAACACAAAATATATGCAAATGCAATTTTTTAAAATCAAAGTTAAAAAACGACAAAAAAAGACATGACATGACAGAAAAAAAAATACTAAAGCATATTTCTTGGCGCACCCCCCTCCCCCCCTGGTGAGGTCCGTTTGAAATGGAATTGTCCATATTCTTTCATTGTCAAAATTTTGTTTTGTTTTTAATTATTATTATTGTTGCAAAGTTTCTTACGGTTTTTTGCTTTACATTACGGTATATTTTCTAGTTCTTTGCTATCTTTTAAAGATTTTTTTTGTATTTAACTATCCTCTGAAGATGGGAAGCGACTTTGTCAGGGAAAACAATTTTTTTTTGGTTTTTAAGATTTTTTATCAACCTTGCCTTAGCTATAAGATGAGACTGGTTGGTGACAGATACTTGTATGTGCTTTACTGCAGTTTTTTTTTTAATTTTTTTTTTTAGATTTTTATTTGGAAAGATTTTTGTTACTCAGAGCTTTTTGGAAAGTTGTTGCATTGGTTAGGACGCATTCTGTTTAAGGTTAACAGAGGTCGCAAGCTAAAATGACTTAAAACTTTTAAAATATATGGCAGTAGTGTGCACTTACAATTTTAATGCTAAATATTGTTGAAAGTTTTAGCAAAAAAAATAGTTCAACAATATTTGACGACAAACAATAGATTTTTTTAAAATTTTCTAAACCTTAAGGGCGCGGGTAATTAACGTGGTTACAGTTTGTCAAAAGAATTGAGATAAGATGTAGTTTGGTCACGATCACAGTTTTGCATAAAGTAACGGTTTTTTATGCAGAAGTTGGTTTAAGCAGAATATTTTACCAGAATAAATTAGCACTGTTAAGAATAGCATTTGTTTAGCTGGACAATAGAGACAGTGCAATTGTGGCGACTGTCGAGACATACTTTTATTAATTTAATCTTATCCACGTGATTTTTAAATACTTAGTGGTGTTTTGTGTTTTTTCACAACAACGTACATTTTTTTTTACACTCATCATCGACATTTAAACAATGCCGGAAACTGAACCGACATCAATTGACCGTGTAGCGGTCCGAATACCACCATTCTGACCAACAGACCCTTTAGTTATGGTTTGCCCAAGTTGAACTTAGATTCAAAATTCGCACTTGAAGTTCGTGACGTTTTGACTTTCCCACCAGATGAGCAAAAATATACGAAATTAAAAACGGAGTTGATACGCCGGTTAAGTGTTTCACAAGACCAGAAGACTCGCCGACTTTTGGAGCACGAAGAGATTGGAGACAGAAAACCATCCCAATTCCTACGTCACCTTCGGGGATTAGCCGGAAGTATTTTTTCAGACGACGCACTACAACCACTCTGGCTCGGGCGATTGCCAAAATCAGTGCAAGCCATTCTCGTCACACAAAAGGGTGAGCAGCTGGATAAGTTAGCTGATCTCGCCGACGCTATTCTGGACACATCTCCACAACACAGCATTGCTGAAGCAACAATTTCGTCACCCATGGAAGCCATGTTCCAACAATTAACCATATTAACAACAAGAATCGCCGAAGTAACAGCAACCTTTCAAGAGGTTTCTTCAAGGAGCAATCAACACCAATCTTGCTCTCACAGTCGATAAAGATACAATAATCGCAGCCGTTCACGAAATACATCTCAAAATGGAATGTGCAAGTATCATTCAAATTTTGGGGCAGATGCTAAGAAATGCAATCCGCCATGCAATTATGTGTCGGGAAACGAGACGGGCAGTCGCTAATGGAAACCACATTTGCCCAAAGTCTTGCCGCCTATTTGTCTCCGATAAACAAACAAAAATTCAATACTTGATCGATACAGGAGCCGATATCTGTGTGTTTCCACAGTCATTAACTCACGCACAAACATCTAAAACAACTATACTCTGCTAGCTGCCAACAATTCCGCAATTGCAACGTATGGAGTGAAAACGTTGTGGCAGACACACTGTCTAGAATTGAAGGAGTCTCCGAAGGGATCAACTTTGCAGCTTTAGCAAAATCCCAGACAACAGCTTCAAAAATTCTTACAACCAGGATTGAACTTAAAATAGTGACACTTTCAGGAACAAATATCAAACTATACTGCGACGTGTCTACCTCGATAGTTTGACCATTTGTCACGAAACCCTTTCGACAAACTATTTTCAACTCTCTACACAACTTAGCACATCAAGGCATCAAGACTACGGTAAAGTTAGTAGCTGAGCGATACGTATGGCCTTCTATAAAAACTCACATCAAGAGATGGGCATGCGCTTGTTTACAATGTCAGCGAGCAAAGATTTCTCGTCACGTTTCATCGCCAGTAGGAAGTTTCACACCACCATCAGGAAGATTCGAACATATTCACATTGATTTGGTAGGACCTTTACCTTCCTCAAACGGCTACCAGAATGTGCTTACAATCGTGAACCGTTTTTCACGATGGCCAGAAGCGTATCCTGTAGATAACACCTTGGTGGAAACAGTCGCCAGAACAATATTCGATAACTGGATTGGCTGATTTGGAGTACCGTTGCGGATTACTACTGACCAAGGCAAACAGTTTAAATCTAATCTGTTGCCCCTCTTCCAATGGTATGGTAGAACGACTTCATTGTCAGATGAAGGCCGCATTAAGTGTCATGCTGACGAAGCATGGACAGAAAGCCTTCCAATAATTCTTCTGGGTCTCAGAGCCGCTTGACGCGACGACCTCAAATCTACCATTGCGGAACTGATGTATGGAGAACCTCTGCGTTTACCAGGACAATTTTTGGTACCTAGTGTAAATGCGAATCTCAAAGCAACATCCCAGTTTGTCAACAATTTAAAGAAACATTTTGCAGACCTAAAACCAGTTCCGGGCTCAAACCACGAGAATAAACCTACTTTCGTGTTCAAGGACCTCAGTTTCTGTGACCAGGTTTTCGTGCGAATTGAGGGTATCAAGAAAGCCTTTCAAATGCCATATGATAATAATAATAATAATAATATTTATTCCAGTCGATCTTCTACAGGCATAGGAAAAGTCAAGAGTAAACAACATTAAACATAGAAACATAGAAATAGAATTACAATTAATATTAATACATTTTTTTTTTCTTACAAATAACACTTTAGAACAATTAACAAAATACTAAATACTAAAATGGTGCCAGCAGAAAATCATTTAATGAATAAAGCGATTTTTGGATTAAAATTTGTTTTGTTTTTATTTTAAATTGTTTTGCAGGTAGCTTTTTGATTTCTATTGGTAATTTATTGAAGGTCCCTAAACTCCCTAAACTCCCCCAAACTCCACAAAAATTGCACTTGAAAATTCAACTTTAATTCAAACGCCTCCGCAACACAACAAGAGCTCAACCCGATAAGAAAGAGTCTTCTTTGACCTCCTTTCATGCACTTACTTACAAATTGACAGCAAAAAATCCTATTTATATTACATTAACATTAATATCCGAAATTAAACAAAAATAACAAACGTCATGGAGCGTGTTACGAGTCTTAAATGGAGATGAGTAGGACATACAGCACACATAAAATTACTAAACGGAGACCATGAAGAACAAAAAGAAAAGTGATAAGCCACAAATGAGATGGATAAACGTTGCGAAAGTAGCCGGAAAAATGTAAATGAGGACATCCCAAAATAGAGAAACATGGAAAAAATTAGAAAAGGCCTATATTCAACACTGGAGGACAACGCTAATGAAGAAGATGAAAAATTAAAACAACTTTAGTATTTTTGGTAATGTGTATATAACTGCTCAATACTTTTGTACTGTGTTTTGTATACAACCTCAAGGTTTTCTTAGCCAGTGTAATCTTAACAATCTTTTGTAGTTGTGTAACTTCAAGGCCTTGAATGCCAGTACACATCACGCTTTCAACGTCTTACAACCAACTACGGAGTTACACATACTCCTAATGTTTTAAATGCTAGTGTATGAATGACAATCTTAGTACAAACTAAATTTGGGCAGCGTACTTAGCATGCTACAGCTAATAAGTACTTTGATGACCTCAATGCTAATGTAATTTTAAGTCCCTTTTGGTCTAGTAGGAATAATTTCAGATAGTTTTGAAGTACCTTGATAAATTGAATCTTAATGTCCTTTGTCACACTTTTAAGACCCACGCGGTCTACCTCTCAGACAATATCTGTACGTAATAAACAAATTATATATATTTATTATAAACAGTGCTAACATAAACTTTTATTAAAATATATTGTGATTAAGTCTGCATATGAGCTTGTAGGATTCAGATAAAATTGCTTGTTGCCAGCTCTTGTTTTTATTGCATATTTTGAGCAACCAAACTAGTTGCACAACGCTACACTTTTGGACGTTGTCATTTTAATTAATACAAAATAGAGATTTTGAACAAACTTTTAAAGATTTTTGGACCATAAAAAGGACTTCTATTTTATACTTAAGTAGAAGTTTATTAAAGAAATTTGTTTGTCGTTATTTAGAAACTAAGTAAGTCTAGCTTTTAAGAGGTATTATTTGATTTTAGAACATTGTGAAACTAACAATTATAACAATTTACAAGAGAAGAGATACTAGATTATTGAGTAGATTGATATAGATATCAGGAAACTTAAAAAGTTTGTACGTTTTTTAACATAGGATGTTGTAAATGTTAAAAAAAAATGTCGTGGCAGTATAATATATATATAATAATATGTTATGTAGAATAGCTTTATTTTTTTAATAATGACTACAATCAAACTGTCAAAATAGTTTGACTGTTCCAGCACAAGCAGAATATTTACTGAGATGATTACTAAAGGAAAAAGAAAACTTATGCTATAAAATCTTTAATGTTTAAACCTGTCTTGAGATGTAGAAAAAAAAACAGAAAAGAACTGTTACTGATTTCTTTTAAACAAAACAGAATAAAATCACAATGGCACCGATATCTAGAAGATCTTTTTGTTCATTTGGAAAATGCATTGGAAACTTAACAAATAAAACAATGTTTATGTTTTTAAATTATAAAAAATCTTACGATCTTACGAATAGTATAACCATTCCAATGTACAACATCAAAATTTGTGTTCAATTGAAGAAAAACCTTCACAACTAACCATGGAAACTGAATTGATTGCAGATTAACCAACAAAAGAAAAATATTGAATCTATTTACATCTTCAATAAGTCATATTTATTTTTTTTCACGAGATTCTTTTAACAGTGATAAAGATGATAAGAACATCTTAAAAGGGATAAATTGATCAAAGTTGACAGCTGATGAAATATTATCCGCAAACTAACTAATATTAACTATTATTGACAAAGAACACCTTGCAGTGGTTCTTGCCATAACTAAATAATATTTTATCACAAGAAGACAATATTGTGCATCATATAATAAAACGTAATCAACATGATCTCTTGTCTGTGTATTCTAAAATCTGCACAAAATAACTAACTAATCTAAACAACACGAGCTTTTTACAAATAACTTCGTTTCTACTTAAATTAACAACTGCTAACTTATATTAGAATAATTGTCATCATGAACATTAAAAACATCATCAAATTCACTATTAAATATTCTTACCATATACAGAAACTTTAAAAAAAAATTATAGAAATTCTATTATCAAATTTGTTTTAAAAATTATTAACATCAATAATTTCCAACTTCCGGTCGATTTAGCAGGAGCCGGAAGTCGTCGGCGCCGCATCTCATGCAACCTCCTTTTTTCCTTTACCGTTTTTTTACAACGTCCCGGTTTTATGTCGGATTTTCGTCGTATGAAGGACCAGACGTAATGGTCCGTGATATTCCGACGAAAATTGAAACGTAAATAAAACTTTTATGGCGGGTAAAAAGAGATTCGGGGGTTAAAACGAGACGGAAAAGTGCAATTAATTATTATTTTTCTCTGTTATTTATTTTTTGGGGCCAATGCGGAGATCGCGTGATTCTAATAGTTGGAAAGAAGGGAACGTGACATGGTGGTGGTTTCATTTTTGTTTTATTTTTTGTTTTATTAGTTCCGCAGGTACAAATTAATTAGGGGTGGTCGCGTTTGTATTTCCATTTCCTGTGGTTGGAATGCTTAAATATTTTAAGTTCTTAATTAATTGTTTGGTTTTATTTAGTTAATTACTACTTTCAACAAATGTAAATTAAGAAATTAAGAAAAAAATGCATTGGTATGATTTATAAACTATTTGAATATTATTTAAATATGAACAGCAATTAAGGGCTGGTTTGTGTATATAGCAGTAATATATAGAGTGCATAATTTGTATTTAGTGATGTTCGGCGGTTTGGCTTGTAAGATGTCTGGGACAGAGGACGAAGGCACTAAGTTTCAGTCATGTACGCGACCATGATCTGCCATTTGCATGTAATATAGTAAGTTCTAAAAGGGGGATGTTGTGCGATGCGGGGGAGGGTGGTTGGCGGAGGTGGTTGAGTGAGCTAGGAGGAAGTGCGCGGCGGGGGTCTGATAAGGGGATACGGTTCTGTTCGTTCTGTTCGCGGCTTCACACTGCACCCACTCGCGGCATCCCTTGGAATCAAGTTTAGAGCGTCTTTGCAGCTCCTACACTCAAAACACTCCCTAAATAATCACTAATATTTAGTATCGGAGGGTAGTAAACAGATACTGGAAGGTATTAAGAGGGAAAACGCTACGACGAAAGGGATGATTTATAACGTTTTCAAACGGAATCATTTCACACCTGCGTCGAAAATGTATTTTCAGGATAGAGATTTTCAGGAAACTATATACTATAACATGAAATAGCAATAATTACTTGCATAATTTGTTACTTTGATAATTGATTAAAAAGCCAGAGTATGTGAAATGGTGAATAGTAAACATCTGGATTTTTGTAAAATTTTAATTTTAATCAAATTCCAATAAACAACAATTTTTAACTCTGAATAGAAGATTAATTACTTTAAAATTTGTTTAACAGTTTGTGGACGTGACATAATTTAGTAAGATAAAAGATACGCATGAAGCTTAAAACACAGCAAAACTTTAGTATTGATAATGATGTACATGAATTTTGTTTATTATTTTATATTTTCTATTTAGCTGAAGTTTGCTTTGTATTATTTATTATTTAACTTTCAATTAGCTTCAAAGTCAAGGACTAGGTTTGCAGTAATTTTCGTTCTGGAAAACAATTGTTATCAATTGTATTTTTGTTTTGATTTAACAGTTTGTTTTTAAAAATAATACCTTTAATAACGATAAGTAGGACGTTGCAAGTTTGTTTATTTTGTTATCAAATATTGGTGATACTGTATTTGGCAAAATTTGCATTTAGAATTGTAACCTAAGGGTTTGCAATTTGGATTGCATTAAGTAGATTAGTTTATGACATTTTACGACATATATCTTTTAGAATAAAGGTTCTAAAGGATGAGTATGCAACAACAACAACAGATAATGTTGCAATGAAGAAACACTGAAACTATTTTCAAATTATTTTTAGATGCAATTTTTGTTTTGTTTTAATTAGCAATGGAGTTTTATTATTATATTATATACGATAATACATTATAGCAGAATAAAGCATTTACTACTAAGCACTGTTTTCAATATGCTTAACTGCAAGCAATATTTGGTTTTTAATCCTGTAATCAGCCGAAGCTTTGCATGAGAAAAAGTACGTCCAGACATGCTTTCTGCACACTCTAGATCTTATCAGTCTTATCAGTTTTTTTTTTAGATCTTTATCCTTTTTATAACTTAATTCTACTAATGTACACTTTTATGTATTTAGTGATACTTCTTTTTGGTCGATTTCTAGCCTTTGCATATTTGTGGTTGACCGTCGATGCTTGGCGTTATCTATTGACGGTTTTATTTGTCTTTTTTGAGGTTTTCGTGTTTTCATTCTTCTTTGTTATAGAATGAATGAAGTATTTCTATGGATACATTATAAGATATCTCGAAACGTAGCACACGGCACTTCCTGAAATTTTTAGGGTATCTTTTGCACATATAAAAGAACGTTTTTATCTATATTTGAAAAAAAAAAATACCCGTCATCTTTTTTTAAGAAACTGTCTTTTAAAGATCTGCGAAATTTTCAAAATTCAAGGAACAAAATTTATGAAAACTTATTCTTTGGACAATTTTAAAGAAAAAAGTTTCTAATATTTTTTTCTTAAAAATGCTATCATGAGAAGATACAAATGTAAAAAAACTCAAAAACTTCGATTTTTTTAAATTTTGATTGTTTATTACTCGGAAATGGCTCACTGAAAAAATCTGTATAAATTTACAAAATAAGGATTTATGTAGAGGAAGGCATTTTCAGTGGTTTGAACAAAAACAATTTTTTATTTTGTACACTTAACTCATACATGGCCATATACATATATACCATCTATGAACACCTGTTTTGTGTTTAGTGGAGTTTGATTTTATCCACTTTTAGTGATATTGCTACTCAACACTGTTAGTCCTCTATTTTTGATCAAACCATTTATAACTTACGGATTATTTTTTGCAATTTTACTTATTACTTTGTCTTACATTTTTAGATTTCGGTATAGGAGTAGGAACAAATCTCTTTTTTTATTTTCTAAAATTTTCTTTAAGTTTGTGGTTTTTTTTCCTTTGTCTTCTGTAGACCATTTTAGTTTAACGACTTATTTTGCATTTTAATGTCATTGTCTGTACTCATTATTTTTTTTATTTTAGCTTTGTTTAGCAGTCTCTCCGTGTTTTTTAGCCATTTTTTCCTATTGATTAGTTTGTTTTCATACATGTTCTTGTAGCCTTTGTAGCCTACTACTTTTGTTCTGAACACTTTTATTTGATTCTTTGTTATTTGGATCAGGTATATTTGACCTGCTTCTTTGATCTCTGTCTTTGTATTGACATGGTTTTTAATCAAACTGTTTAGAGTGGGACTCTTGTCTGTTATACTTGCTATCAACTCATTTATTTTCTCTAAGTATTTTACTTTATTTGTTTTTTTTCTACGTTGTCCGCAATAATTACTTTTGTTATTTATAAGTTTTTTTTTTTACTGTAAGTACTGGTCATTTTCGCCTAAGTCTGTTTTATTTCCTGTGGAACTACTTTTCTCTCTCTTGCGCGTTTTTACTCTTACTTCTTGTTATTGACTTTGAATTTGCTCGAATTTGATGTTTTTCACTTTCATTACCTTGTACTTTTTGTTCTTTTATGGTACTTTCTTTACTAGAGTCTCATCTTCCAACATATTTTAAGGGACTTTTTTGAACTTTTGTTTTCTGGAATTTTGCAGTATTATTTGCTCAATTTAATCTCCACTTTCTTTTTCTCTGAAACTTTTTTGTCCACTACACCCGGAGGATTTTTGACTACTTTTTTTCTCACAGAAATTAAGAGTTTTATCTCGTAATCCGAGAGTTTGAGTTGTTTGGGATTTTTTCCTTTCACGACTGTTTTTCAAATCATTTTCTTCTTCACTAGAACTAACTAGTTTGTTCACTCTGTTGTCACCATCTTTCTTATACCTTATAGTTTTGTTGTTTTCTTCTGTTCAGAATTTGTGGGGCAGTTTGGTTCATCACCGGAGGAGGATTTTGCACGATTTGTGCTACCTCCTTAGGGTACTTTCTTCTTACTTGACGATTTTGTATTTACTAACTTTATTTTTGGCTCCTACTCACCGGTATTTTTTGCAGGAATCTAAGGCGATGGGAATACTTGGATGTGGAAATATTAAAAAAAAGAAATACGGGGTAAGGATGACACTTTTTATTTATGAGGTTTGACACTCTCTGCAATCCTGTTTGGTCTACGGGAGCTATTTTATATAACTCCACTTCCGTTGCTGAGACAGGTTTCCCTATCTCACTTGGAGACGCGTCTGGTAGTAGTGCAGTTGTCTACAGCAGGAGTTTGTTTCCATCTAAAAACACTGCATAGGATACATTTACATAAGATATGCTACTAAATTATGACAAGCATAGGTTTGTTATTTAGGTTTGCAACGATTTTGCCACTAATTTCTGAAAAACGAATATGTCTGCAGTAGTTTGTAGCAGCTAGAACAAATTTTCTGTTATTTATGATAATAGGAGATCGCACAACTAACCAAGCGGTACAAAATTAAAAGAAGATTATTTTTATTTTGTAGGATATTAAAATATTCCGGAGCCACATTTATATTTTTTGTCAAAATCATAAATTTATAATATTTATATAAGAGGAATGGAATAGACAAGTTGCGTTTTTGTTTTAGAGTAGTACTGTCCTAAAACATGCAAAAGATAGTATTTTTGTGAGAGTTTTCACTGGTTAACTTGGACACGGATACATACATAGTAGTTTTAAACAAAAGATTTACAATTTTCATAATTTTTAGATATATGTAGAGGCGGATTTTCTACTTACTATTTTGCAGTGTGCTTAACTGCAAGCTAACATTTGGTTTTCAGACTCATTCCGACAGTACCCTTACAAGTTATCGCAAGTTTTACTCCGAATATTACTTTAGTACTAGTCGACTTTCAAATTGAGTATTTATCAGTTTTATACGTATATTTACATACGCTTTTTACTACACATTTATATGTGAATAATTAAGTAAGGTATCCAACATTGATCCAAAATAAATTGTTATTGTTTTTAGATATACTGTAAAGTTAAGTTGCATGTTTAAATTTAATTTTGAAACAATTGTTGCAACAATTGTTCAACTACCCAACCACCACACCAAGCGTAGACAACGTGTAATAATTAGTTTAACAGCCAATGCAGTTTATCATAAAATAAGTTTTGGAGTACTTCAAGATGTCTCAGCTACAACAGTATTTTAATGACTCTAACATGAATGCACTTAATTCTACACTTCTTTATTTCCAAAACTTTTTTGTTCGTGTTCGTGTAATTTCAGTCAGTGAGAAGTATTTCAATGACCTCAATGTCAATTTACTTTTTTATACACATTTCCAAGATTTTCCTGGTCTATGTATGAATAACCTTAAATAATAATGTATATGGCACCTTAACTGTTATAAACAATGCAACAAAAACTTCTGTTTGCGATTTTTGACTAAAAGTTGTGTTACATCCAAGCCTACTTACTATTTATGTTACAGTTTTTAAAATAAGGCATTGGGCATAGTTCCATTCAAAAAAAAATTTGCGCATATTTTGTTTAACCAAAGTTTTGAGTTTTGAAATATTGACATGATTTACACTATCTACTTCTAATAGCTCTCTTCTCAACAAATTTGTTACATCATACAAAAACGTAACATAGGACATGAATCACAGATACAAATGAGCAAAGTAAAAAAATAAAAACAAGAATTGGAGTGGCAATACAGGCATTTACCTAAAAATAAATCTTCCCGATAAGACTATTTTTGTAATTAGCATATACCGTTCTCCAAATAAGGCAATTCCAAACTTTTTTTATGATCTTTCTGAAAGTATTGACAGGCTTCTTCAAGTTAATCATAAAAAAGCTGAAATAATTTTGTTAGGAGATTTTAATATAGAAAATATTGAATGGTTAAGCCACTCATCTTCTACAACATTATCCGGACAACAAGCTCTGATTTTTGCTGCTTCTCATAATCTTACCCAACTTATTCTGCAACCCACATATTTTTTTCTTCCTCTTGGACCAAGATTATTAGATTTGTATCTTTCAACTATTTCAGAGATTACAACAACTAATGTTGTGGCTGCTTTAGGAAATTCTGATTATTCACTTATTAGTTCTGTTGTTAAATTTCTTTTTCTATTACTACCAAACCTAAACCGCGCTTCATCGATAATTATTCTAAGATGAACATGAAAAAAAAAAAAGAAAGAATTTTAAAAAAAAATTGATTTTGATACTTTTTGTTAATATTCTAATGATCTACATATTGCAGCAGAAAAACTCACAAAAACTACTCAAAATATTATCGAAAAATTTGTTCCGTTCTATGTTATTAAACCAAAAGTAGCTCTAGACATTTCCAAAGCGTTTGATAGGGTTTGGCATCCTAATCTTGTCAACAAGCTCCATTGTATAGGTCATGATAAAAAAAACTGTAAATCTCATCGATACTTTCTTGACAGTAGAAAAATTATAGTTAGAATTGATGGTTTTAACTCTAACTTCAATCATAAATGTTGGTGTTCCTCAAGGTTCTGCTCTTTTGCCAACATTATTTTTGATACACATTAATGAACTTCTTCAAATAAATAAAAGTCTTAGTCATAGTTTTGCAGATGATAGCACTATTTATACTTCATACTTTCCAAAGACCATATCGATCAATATGACAGAGCGTCTTGAAATTTTTGGATCATCGCCGATCCAAAACTTAGATTCTTTACAACACAGGCGTAATGTTGCAGATTTTTACATTTTCTATAGATATTTTAATGGACAAGACTTTTTGCCATCTAAACAAATATTTACTTATAGTATAAGGCTTGCTAGGAATTCTAACAAATATTCAGTTCAGAGATGTAGGACCGAAACTTTTAAGACAGGTCTTTTTAATCGTACTATCGATTTATGGAATAATCTTGCAAATTCAGTATTTCCCGAGACATATAAGCCACAAATATTCAAGGTCAATGTTTACAGACTGCTTAAATCTATGATCTATGATGATTAATATAATAGCTTCAGCATGTATAGTTTCATTAGTTAAAATTCAAATTTATCTTGACGTTGTTGTGGCATATTTACTAATTCCTAATAATCAAATTTTAAAGTTAAAAAAATTATAAAACTATATTTTATTTATATTAAAAAACTGTTGAGAATTGTTAGTATTTTTACGTATTAAATTTTTTGTTGTACTTTAATATATTTCAAACTCTTTTATGAAAATATTTGACTGATTAAAACATATAATTCTCGATTTTATACTTTTTTTAATGAATTTGTTGAGTTGGATTGCCACCACCGCCGCCGCCACTGTAATAAACCGTGAAATATGGCCAGCCCGTAGAAGAATTAAGGGCGCCGGTAAAAGTTTCGGCGATAAATTGAAATCCCGCGGCGTAAATCTTCTTCGCTTCTCGAGCGCCGGCATCCGCCACGCAACAAAACTCGAGAAAAAAGAAAAAAGAGAACGAAATAAAAAAGAAGAGAAATTTATATATTGGGGGGCGGCGACAGGAACATTTCAACTGTTTTATTTTATATATTTTTTTCTCTTTAGTAGAGAAAAAAAGAATGGAGAAATAAAAGGAATTATAAATTAGGACGAGAGATGAATGGGCGAAAAGTTGAAAAGTTCAACGGTTGCAAATAATTTTTATCTTGAGGAGAATTAAATGTATTTTTATGCAATACTTTATGTATTAAAACTCACTATTGGGTTGTTTGTTGTCTGTTGATTCTAATCCCACATTCAATTGTAAATTATATCCCTCAGTCTGAGAGTATATTAAAATAAATTTCAAAAGTTTTATCATGTATTTATTTTATTTATACTTCTGATTGCATTTACAATTACTTTTGTTTTAAAATGTAATATTAAAAATATAATTCTGAACTGTCGGTGTATATTTATTAGAATTCCTAGCAAGTCTTGTACTATGACTAAACATTTGTTTAGATAAAAATATGCCTTGTATTTCGTTTTAACAATGTCTATGGAAATATCAAAGATCTGCCAATGTTGTTAAGTCTCCAAGTCATTAGTCAACTTTGGATTGGTAATGATCCCAACAACTTGTTTTTGAATAGAATTTAGAAGAGTAGTTTTGGATGCTCTATACTTGGGAACAACTTTCAATACAAAGACGAATATAAGTTTTATATACAGGGTTAGTCAAAGTTACCTGAACATCAGTGGGTGGACTACTCCAATCCAAACTACTGATCGGTTATCATGCTATGGAGTGTTTTACCCATTCTTCCATATGTTGTCATCAAAAGATTGATATCTGACTTCTCTACGGACGGCAGAAGTTACTTTTTGATAACGACCAGTAGGGTGGTAGGGCGGGTCTCCAATCCAAATTACTGACTAATTATCATGCTATGGAGAGTCCCAATCACCCAACCAAGTGTTGTTATCATGAGATTGATGTCTGCCTTGTCTACGGACGGCAGAAGTTACTTTCTCACAAGAGATGGTCGTGATCTAACATCTTGATAACGACCACTTGGGTGGGTGGGTCACTTCATTTTAAACTACTGACTGGTTATCATGCTATGGAGTTTCCCACCTAAATTTTTGTCATCAAGAGATTGATGCTGACCTCTCTACGGATAGCAGAAGTTACTTTGTCACAAGAGAAAGTCGTGATTTAATTTCTTGATAACGGCCACTTGGGTGGGTTGGTGTGCCACTCGAATCCAAACTGGTTACTATGCTATTGTTTTTTTATTTTTTGTTTTTGGTCTTTATAGAGTTAGAATTTTTTTTTCTTGACTAATCTTTACATATCTTTGTTTGAAAATTTATAAATTAATTAATCGTTGACTGAAAATTTTGATTAAAGATTGATCGATTGATGATGAAAAATGTTCTTAATCTAGGATTTATTTAAAAACATATTAAAGTAAAAGTGCAAACAAAATTTATTGCTTGGTTTACTTAGTTTAGAAGATATGAAGCTTCAATCAGCTCTTACTGACTAGCAATGTCTAGCGATCCATGTTTGAAAATTTTTAAGTTGATTGATTCTTGATTGAATATAAATCAGGTATTATTTAAAAACATATTAAAATGAAAGTGCAAAAAACGTTTTATAAAATTTGGAGATTGGTTAAGAACAGAGATAACTCTTGCACTTAGTTTATGAGATATAAAGCATAGAAAAAAGCCTCCATATTTTTTGTTTAGTTTTTTTACCGGGTTTCTTTTTGCTACTAATTCTGCCTAAAAGTTGGAAATTTGGCGCACATTTTTAATATTAGGAGCAGTCTTGGGGAAAAAGTTTACTATAGTCCCGGTTCACCGATTTTAACGAAATATTTTCATGTACTATATGTGTATATTTAACTAAAATTACAAAAAAATTGCCTTGCTCTCGTCGTTAAACAATTTTAAACAACAATTAGAAATACAATTTTGACACATTATTAGGCAACTTTTGTTAAAACGCTGCTCAAAGTGCATTGTGTATTTGTACATAAACGCCTATACTTATTCTATTTAGCAAGTATGGTTCACATAATAAAAATATAATTGTGCAAATCGGAATGAATTTACTAATTATAAAAAATCAAAATTTAATTAAATACTTAATTTGATTTTAGCCTCACCACTTTTTACTTTTTTTTTACTGAATGATGCCAAAAGGCCTGGCCTTAATTTTTGTATGATAATCTTCTGAAGTGTTTGGCTCTACTAATTGTTTTAGTTTTTAAAGCTAATGTGTGATACCTAAAATTTAGCTTATTGTCTATTAGTATTCCAAGATATTTACATATGTGTGAAGGTGAGATGATTTGATTACCCATATGAATAGTAGGTAAATGATTTGATACTCTATGGAAAGGGATCAACAATTGGGACTTATTTGGGTTAGCAAATAAACGCCATTTATTGAACCACGTTTGAACTTGATCTACTAGAGATTGAAGAATGTTAATTGATGATTTTAATAAATGTGTCACTAATGCAGTATCATCTGCGTATTGTATAATGTAAGATGAAGGATTAAAGTAAAGATCTGAGCAATATATATTGTATAGTGTTGGCGATGAGGGCGATCCTTGAGGAACACCTTGTTGTGGAGTAAAATGTCGAGAAAAGACATTATTAACGCGGACTTTAAGAAAATTATTGACATTGTTTATTATAAATGGAGGGACATCTAAAAGAAATAGTTTATACAATAGACCTCGGTGCCAAACAGAGTCAAACGCCTTGTTTATATCCATAAACAAGGCGCATGAGCTCCTGCCATCAAGGTGAGTTGTTTGGACGTTTGATGTGAATATTGAGTGATAGGAATTTTATGTGTTGTATATGAATGTATTTTGTTATTGATAAGTGATTCATATAATTTACCAATTACTGGGAGGAGAGTTATTGGACAAAAACTGCTGGGGTTAGAATGGTTATGATCATTTTTGAGTATACATATTATATTGCCAGATGCAGTAGTTAAATATGTTTATGTAGTATGTATAAATGAATGTCGTATGTTAACTGTCTCAAAATGTGTCTACTAATCAAGTCATTGCTTGGTGTTGAATTTTTTCCAGTATGTAATGTCTCAAAAAAGTCCTCTTCAGTTATAAGTTCCTCGTGTGTTATTTGACAATGCAAAAAAATTATTAAAATGTTTTTCAAATGTATTAGCAATGTCTGTATTTGAGGTATAAGTTATGTTTGTTTTTGTGTCAATAATATGTTTGATTTGATTTGTTTGCTTGTATTTTGTTAATTTGTTAATTTCAAAAATTTTTTTTTCCTTGTTTGTTATTGATGTTATTGGCAGCTTGTCTATATTTATTGTTTCTATACTGTGATATTAGATTGTGAATTTCTTTATTCAGTTCGTTGTATTGTCGTTTAAGAGTTTTGTCTTCGTTATTTTTAAAGTCTCGATATAACTGTCTTTTAAATTTAATGAGCTTAAGAATGAATGGTGGCAAAGGATAATTAAAGAACGATTTTTGTTGGTTTGGTGAATTATTATGAACAGATGACAAGAATGACGTATGAAATAATGAAATTGTGTTTTGGTTTATTTCACGATTATTATTAATAAAGGATCATCTCTTGATTAACTTTTTTCATATTACACTTCTTTTTCTTCTTCTTCTTGAGAGTAGTTGTACTGCTATTTGAAACTGGATAGTCAAGTGATCAGAGCCAAGTTCAGGAGAGACATTAACTGAATGAATTAGATGTTTTATTGAGGACGAACACAAGAATATATCAGGGGTAGTGTTAACATTGTTAGGCATTATAAATGTAGGTGAAGTTTAAGTTTGTCAAAAATTGGCTTATGTAGCAATGTTTTCTAGGATTTGGATTTAAAACTTTAATGATAATAGAGTGGTCATATAAAGATACTTTAACAAATATGGTATCACCTATATCCGCATGAAGGTGAATGTAAACTAAGAATATGTGTAGCTTAGTTTGCATAAATGGTATACTAAAGTGTAGAGCCTCATTTAGAGGACTATTAATACATGGAGTTGATACGTACTGAGAGGTGAGCAATTACTGCTGAGCCTCCTAGGTTATTTTGATTCACAATATTTGATGGATTTTGTATTGTAGACCCGTTCTGAAATGATATAGGTTTGGGAGTTTTGGTTTCTACAAACATTGCACAAGTCGTATCTTGTTTGAAAAGGAAATGTTTGATCAAGTAGGATTTTTTTGGAAAACTATTAATGTTGCAATAAGTGAATTTTATATTAGCCATTAGATTGGGACAATGTAACTTGAATTTCATTGATTGAAACAGAAGGAGGAATTTATTTTTTGTTAGTGAGATCAATCATGACAATAAACATTCTGTTGCCGGAAAATGATACAATAGTATCTATGTTATACAAGTCAATAAATTTAGTTTTTAGTTTATTGATGAGTTCTTGTCGGCCGGGATTTTTTGGTGAACTAATTTTGCTAATGTATTTGTCTATGATGTAGTCATGAATATGTGAATAAATTCTGGATGATTTTGTAATTTATGGCTCAATTTCGGCAGATTTTTTTATTTATACATTTAATTTGAATATTTGGAATACCTTCTATTGGTTTAGTTGGTCTGTTTTTGCACTTGGTAGACCAAGCTCCATGTCCTTCTTCTAAGCATGAAGTGCATTTAAGAGGTAATCCCGAGGTGCACTGGTTTGTGTAGTGAGGTTCTAAACACTTGCTACATTTTGGTTATGTGCAATTATCTGATGTGTGCGAGTAATCCCCGCATTTGCTGCATGGCATACGTAAAGGTGTTGGGACCAAACTTTCGGTTACCGGGTAATGTTTGTTTATGTGAAACACACCTTGTTGTAGAAGTCTTTGATAGGGTACAGCGCATCCTTTAATTACTCTTATTTTGTAAGTAGGCTTACTAGTTGCTCTAGATATAATCAGTTTACAATATCTATGTTCAATTCCCTGTTGTGTTAATATTGAGCTCAGCTCTTCATCATTTATTTTTTGATCTACAGAACACTCTACTGCAGAGTACGATGCATTTACATTTGATGTTTGTGGTTTAATTGTAATGAATTCGGTATTTGTTGTTAATTGTTGCGATGATAAAGATTTCTGAGGGGATAAATTTAATAAACTCACATTACTATCCTCTGCATCAGTTGATTCTTCTATGTCGCTTCTTGGTTTATTTTTATTTGCATATGATTTCTTTTTTGGTGGCCTTCCTCTCTTTTTTGGTGTTTTTCATGGGCCATCGGTACTTGATATCGGCGGTTGATATATTTGTCTGTTAAAATCGTCCGTATTGTTCCGTCTGCTCCTTTGTATTTAATTAAATGCGGATTTTAGCCCGGTTAGGGTTAGAATTCCGTAATTTAATTCAATAATTGTACTTTTATTTAGCTTTTGTTATCATAAGTGTACCTTAAAATTGGTGTAATGATTTAAGGCGGATAATGTTTTATACGTGTGTATGGTTCAATGAATCGTGCGATTCCAATATTTCTTATTATTGCTAAAGAAAAGTATAATATTTTACAAGTGCTTATTACGATGACAAATTATGCAATTTAAGGGGGAGAATAGTTGCGCTATTATAAGGGTTCACAGAATTAAACTCAGCAAGAAAACTCCTAAATATAATTGAATAAAAATTTCACACATTGAAGAAGAAAATCCAATCTGTGTCCTCAAATTTGTAGAAATTTGATGCGATAAGTCGTTTCTCCGCAATTAATTTTTAAAAAGTGGCGTTCTTAATTAGTTCTTTATTATTTTTTTTTACTCGTTAAATATAACTTCAATTTTTTAACCAAAAACATGAAGACATAGAGTATTGTATGTAGTTCAACATATACAAAGAGTGATGACTAAAATCTAATCGTTTGGATATTGAGTTAGTTGGCGTTTTGTTTTATTTGAACCAATTTTAATTTAAAAATGGCGCTGTACGTGTCACTATTTTTCTAGAGAGAAAGATTCACTGATATTCTTGTAGATGTGATAGAATTTAATATTTTTCCATAACAATACTACTCCTAGCACCCCAACAGGACGTGTCGACTCAACCCGGCAATCTCTAGCGTTAATAAATAATTGTATGAAATAATCAAACAATTTACTATATTTTTTATCACATTACTAGTTTCGGCTTGATTGGAGTCTTCTACAGATATAATCGGTTATTACTTCTTTAGAAGGTTCTAGTCGAGCCTAAACTAGTAATGATTCGTAAAAATAAACTTGTGATAAAAAACATATAAATTGTTTTATTATTTCATAAATATGAATTATCACTTAGTAGAGATCACAACATCAATTATATTAAATAATTTTATTTATTTTGCATACGTTATGAGTAGTCCAAGAAAAACATAGTGTGTAACTAAGTATCTACTTTTTACTTGTTTGAACTGCACTACTCGCCGAGGTTCGTGAGCTACGTTGATAGTCGTGGAAAATGTGTTTATTATAATACTGGTATTGCTAAAGAAAAGAATCCTTATTTATACGTACTTTTACGCATAATACGTGCACATTATGCCATCGAAAAATTGACAATTAATAGTTTAAGTTTATTTATATGTTAATTGTTGTCGTTTTATACTCCCGAAGATTCGTCTACAACGTTCATATTCGAGGAAAATGGGCTTCAAACCGTGTTAGTAGCACGTGGACACATTTAATAAATTCTTATGAATCAATATGGGGAATGATATCTAAATTATTAAAATATAATTAACGTTACTCACGGAATTATATTTAATTTTACATAATATAAAACATATTTTAAGTAATAATAATTTTAAGTAAACTATGTAAGTTTTTTAATGCCCTACAAATAACTTTTCATTTATTCATAGTTTGTTTAAAACAAAATAGGAATGGTTATTCATTAATACTAATTTAATGCCTCACGTTGGGCGCCAATAAACTTCTTATAGATTCGTAATTTGATTATAATAAAAATGAAATAATTATTTATAAATATTGGCGCCAAACTCAACATTAAAAATATTAGTTAATGCCTCAGGTTGGGCGCCAATTAAGTTTTTATTGATTTGTAACTTGATTCAAATAAAAAAGTAAAATTATTTATTAATAGGCGCCTAATTTAATATAAAGAATAATATTTTAAAGCCTTACGTTAGGCGCTTATTAACTTAACTATTAATTTGTAAGTTGATTAAAATAAAAAAGTAAAATTATATATTATTTTCCGCCCAAGTCAATGTCCTACGTTTGGCGTCAATTAACTTTGTATTTATTCATAAATTGATTAAATTTAAAAAAAGGAATACCTCAAAGCTGAGAATATTAGTTTAATGCCCACGTTGGGCGCCAACTAACTTCTTATTGATTCATAATTTATTTAAAATAAAAAGGAACGATTAATTATTTGTTGGCTCCCAACTTAATATAAAGAATAATAATTTAATGCCTTACGTTGGGCGCCAATTTACTTTTTATTTATTCATAATTTGTTTAAAATAAAAAGGAACGATTATACATAAATTGGCGCCCAACTTAACACTACAAATGTTAGTTTAATGCCCTAGGTTGGGCGCCAATTAACTTCTTATTGATTTATAATTTGTTTAAAATGAAAAAGGAACAATTATATATTAATTGGCGCTCAACTTATTAAAAGAATGATAATTTAATGCCTTACGTTGGGCGCTAATTAACTTTTTATTGATTTATAATTTGATTAAAATAAAAAAGTAAAATCATATATTATTTGGCGCTCAACTTAACACTAAGAATATTAACGTAACGCCCCACGTTGGGCCTCTATTAACTTTTTATTTATTCATAATTTGATTAAAATAAAAAAAGAATGATTATATATAAATTGGCGCCCAACTTATCACTAGGAATATTAGTTTATAGCCCCAAGTTGAGCGCTAATTAACTTTTTATTGATTTGTAACTTGTATAAATAGAAAGAGTACAATTATATATTAATTGGCGCCCAACTTAATATAAAGAATAATAATTTAATTCCCTACGTTGAGAGCTAATTAACTTTTTATTGATTTGTAACTTGATTAAAATTAAAAAAGTAAAAGTATATATTATTTGGCGCTCAACTTAACACTAAGAAGATTAATGTAATGCCCCACGTTGGGCGCCAATTATTTTTTTTATTTATTCATAATTTGATTTAAATAAAAAAAAAAGAATAATTATATATAAATTGGCGCCCAACTCAACGCTGAGAATATTAGTTTTTAGTCCCACGTTGAGCTCAAATTAACTTTTTATTGATTCATAGTTGGTTTAAAATAATAAAGGACCGATTATTTATTAATTGCCGCCCAACTTAATATAAAGAATAATAATTTAATGCCCTACGTTGAGCGCTAATTAACTTTTTATTGATTTGTAACTGGAATAAAATAAACAAGTAAAATTATATATTATTTAGCGCTCAACTTAACACTAAGAATATTAATGTAATGTCCCACGTTGGGCGCCAATTAACTTTTTATTTATTTATAATTTGATCAAAATAAAAAAGGAATGATTATATATAAATTGACGCCCAACTCAACACTAAGAATATTAGTTTAATGCCCTACGTTGGGCGACAATAATCTTTTTATTGATTTAACAGTTGATTAAAATGAAATATGAATTATATATTAATTAGCGCCCAACTCAATGCTGAAAATATTAGTTTAATGGCGCAGGTTGGCGCCAAATAACTTTTTATTGGTTCTTAACTTGATTAAAATAAAAAACGTAAAATTATGTAGTATTTGACGCTCAACTCAATACTAAGAATATTAATTTAATGCCCCACGTTGGGCGCCAATTAACTTTCTTATTGATTCATAATTTGATTAAAATAAAAAATGAATGATTATATATTAATTGGCGCCTAACTCAACACTAAGAACATTAATTTATTTCCCCACGTTGGGCGCCAACATATTTTTATAGCTTATAGTCATCAAAAACAAAATATTGCTAAACTAAAATAAAGTTGTTTTTGTTTTAATTTTGTGATCATTTATAAAATATTACAGTTTGATTACTGCAATTATGTTATTCTTATCATATTTTTTTTACAATATCAATTGTCATAAACAATTATTGTAATTATATTTAGTATATAAGCATAAAATTTAGATAAATATTTATGAATCCTTTAATAACTTTCATCTAATTGTTTGATATAAAAATTATGAAAAAAATCATTCCGATTAAAATTCGTCCACAAAACAATCACAATTGCTCCATCTAGCAGCAATTCATGGAACTACAAAGCGACCATTTTGTTTCACGCTTTCGCCGACGGTCGCCACCTGCGCGCTACGGCATGCGCATGACGCCCGCAACGCGCAGGCCTCGCCCCTTATCATGCCACCACCACAACTCTAATATCCCCACCACGACTAACTGCTGCCCCCACTATATTGCTGTATTCCCCTCAAGTAAAATGTAAGTGGGGGACGGCCGGTGGGGGGCAATAAACACATCATTATGGTAAAGCTGTGCTGAGCCGTTTTATATCGCATAAAAATTGTTAACTGTACCCTCGATATTGATTTACGGCCCCGTGTATTTATAATTTTAAATGTCCGCCAGTCGAGCCAACAGCTAAGCGAGCGACGGACGGCAAGGTCGAAATGCAAAGTGATGGACACACTGTTGCATCCCGTTAAAAGAATAATCATAAATTAACATATTAATCAGGTTAAGAATTGATGCGATCGTGAAAATTTACAATTCAAGTCTAATTTCCTTTACATTTATTTAAATCGAAATAATGTTATTTAAATCTAATTGATTTAAAATCAGAAACAACTTGTTATTTGTTATCTATATTTCTAACAATTTTTTTTTTTTTAAACATATATTAGAATTATTAGTCTAGAGTATGAGGCATTTGTTTTTAAATCAAAATGGCTTATGCTAATTTTGCAAAATATTTTCAAAACATACTGATTACTTATTTCAAAACTTTACTAACATTTTTATTAGTTAATTTTTATCATTTGGTTTATACTGGTAAAATCAGTTTACCGGATCCATTTTGAGTAAGAAAAGTAAGCTATTACGGTATTAAAGCCGGTAAATATAACCAAGCAACACTTACCGGATTATTATTGAGCTATTACCGTATAAACGCACCCAATAATGTCAAAAATATTATTATGTTCATATCATACATTCGGTAAGTCACTTACAGTACTCATTTCGATATTCAGTACTTGACTCTTTTGTCGTCTTATTATTAAACATCTCATTTGTACTGTAATATTAAACTTACCGGATTTATAACGTAAATTACTGTTACTTTTGATTCTCTGTTAGTCTGGTAACTTGAATATGTAGTGTATTATTACGTTTTGGATCATAATGGCCGCTGGTAACTTTAATATTTTAGATTATAAGTTTGTTTAGCTTACTTTATTAAATGACGTAAATATTAGTATGAAAGTATTTTTTATTTAGTATAAAATTTAAACTATTTGTCATGTCGATTGAGTATAGAATACGAAGCTCTGCAGCCATCCACATGGAGACGGTGTAGAGCAGCAAGTGGGGAGAAAAAAAAAATTGTAAATATGTAAATATTTTATAATAAACAAAAAAAAATTATTAATTCAAATAAAAAAAATAAAAAAAATTGTTACTTTATTGTTTTAAACTGACTTCAGGCAACTTAAACATAAAGTTTATATTATAATATGAAACTTGGATATTAGATTAATGAATTTTATAAGAATTGTTTCTCAAACTTATATACAAATCATTATGTCTATAGATTATAATACATTAGTTTTAGTGGGGATTTGTATTCAATATCAATTAATGTTATATGGATCAAGCTTGATTTTTTAATTTTTAATTTATTCTATAAATATGTTATACATTCTATATACTTAGTTAGATCGATAGAGTATAGAATATTATGATGTATAATAAATTGAAATCAAGTAATTTGTGTATAAAGTTATACAGATTTTAGTTTGTAAATGAAATTTGTTTGGAGGAATAATTCAATTTTGTTGCAAATTAATTATCATTATGTCTACAGAGTATTGAACTAATATGTCCGCTGAGAACTTAATATTATTAAAATGTTTTAAATTTTAAAAATGAATAAATTATATCATATAAATGAAAAAAAAATGTTTGCTATAAATATTTATTTAGTATAAAAATTAATAAACTATCAGGTCGATCGAGTATAGATTTTTTAAAATTTTTAATTTTAAACTAGTATGAGGTAATTAAAATAAAGTTTTAATCTGTCGATTTGATTATTTAATTAATTGTATATTTTTTGTTGAAAATCAATTACTTTCAGGTCGATTGAGTATAGATTTTTTAAAAATTTTAATTTTAAACTAGTATGAGGTAATTAAAATAAAGTTTTAATCTGTCGATTTGATTATTTAATTAATTGTATATTTTTTGTTGAAAATCAATTACTTTTATATCTACAGAGTATAAAACTTTTGATTATAAATTGCGTTAAATTGTATTATATATGTGATGTTCAATCAACCACAGTCTTTTATGACTTATTTGTTGTATAACTTGTTACAATTGCATTTTGTCGATCAATTGTGAGTTAGAATGACTCAGTTTAGTATGAATTTGATTCTTGTGAGTCGGAATAAGTTGGTTTAATTAAATTTATAAATTAACTATGTTAAATTATGATTCTATATATCTATAGAGTATAAAACTTTGTATCATAATCAAAATATTTGCAGAAAACTTAGATAGATGCATAGTACGGTGATAAATTGTATTTACTGTATAACTTATGTGACAATGTATCGCTTTGCAATATATAATTGTCACAATGACTCAGTTTAGTGATACAATATTGTGCTATGAAATTAACAACAATCTTTTATGACTTATTGCAATGATAACTGTTTTTCATTTTTAATTGATTGTGTGTTGTATAAATTGCTTCAATTGCAATTTGTCGATCAACTCTGAGCTGGAATGACTCAGTTCAGTGTGGATTTATTGTTTCTTAATTAAATGTAAGTTGAAATGACTCAAATTAATAAAATTTTGATAAATAATTGTTTAATTATTACTTACTGCAAACGTAATATGCCGTTTTAGAACTACTTTTTAAATTTAAATTAAAAGTTTTATTGAAAATCCTTTATGTCTATAGAGTATAAAATTTTAGATTACAAATTAAAATATATATTTTATTTAAAAATACAGGACCAAGCAATTTTAATTATGCAAAACTGTACATAAAATAAGTCGTATTAAACAAGACAAACAAAAAACATATTAAAAAAGAATCATAACAAATTGTCATTATTAGTAGAAATATAAAGAGAAACTATTTAAATACACATAATATAAAAATATAAAGAAAATGAGAAACAATTTAAAAAAATTATGAATAGTTAATTAAATAGTTTAAATATAAAATATAATTTAATTAAAATGAATTAAGATAATCGTAAAAAACTCACCAACGTTATAATAACTTTTGCAATCGTCAAGTATATTAATATGTTAATAGATATAATTGTGTTTATTTGATTAATTTTAACATATTTTATTAAAACTTTATGAACATTCTCTAAGGAGAAACAGCGGGAAAGTGAATTTTTATAATCAATTGTGGAATAAACCAGAAATATCCGTCTATAAATACATTCTTTTTTATATATATATAGCAAAAAATAAAGCATACAAATAAATTCGTTTCTCTATTAAAAGATATTTTAATAATATATTATTTATACAGTGCGTTTAAAAAGAATTGAAAATATGAATTTATTTAATTTTCTCAACTATAAATTTTATGTATTTTTTATCTTTATGATGTTATAATAATTATGAATTAAATCGAAATAACTTATTTTAATGACATTTTCTTAATTAAATATGCTTAATTAATTGATGTCTATAGAGTATAAATTTTGGATTGTAAATCAAATTATATGCAGAAAACTATCAAGCGCATTATTTCTGTTATATCTGTAATAACTTTGTTTGTATTTCAAATTATTATTTTGCAATTAATTGTGTCACAATGACTCAGTTTAGTAATAATATATTGTCCCATATAATTAGCCACAGTCTTTTTTATGACTTATTTGATAAAATACTTATTTGCAATTGATTGAATGTTGTATAACTTGCTTCAATTACAATTTGTCAATTAAGCTGGAATGACTCAGTTTACTTTGATTTTGTTGTTTTTTAATTAGATGTAAGTCGGAATGACTATGTTTAGTTATTATTCACTGCAAACGTAATATTCCGTTTTGGGATTATTTTTAAATTAAAACTTTTTTAGCAAATCATTTACTTTGATGTCTAAAGAGTATAAAACTTTGGATTATAAATTAAAATATTTGTAGGAAACTTGTATAGGCGCAAACTACAGTGGATAATTGTATTATATTGAATACTTGTGTGTCAATAACTCAGTTTACTGATAATATGCTGTGCTATGCATTGTCACAGTACTTTATGACTTATCGCAATTATAATATGTTTTGTATAACTTGCTTTAATTGCAATTTTTCAATCAACTTTGAGCTGTAATAACTCAGTTTAGTATGAATTTGTGGTTTCTTAATTAAATGTAAGTCAGAATGACTTAATTTAATGAAATTTGTTAATTAAATATGTTTAATTATTACTTACTGCAAACCTAATATGACGTTTTGCAAATACTTTTTAAATTAAAACTTTTGTTGCAAATCAATTTCCTTGATGTTTATAGAGTATTAATCTTTGATATTCATTTTGTATATGTAAGAAACTTTTATAGGCGATTATTTGTATTATATTGTGTAACTTGTTTATGTGAAAACGTATTGCTTTGCTATTATCTGTGGCACAATGACTCTGTTTAGTGATAATATGTTATGATATCCAATTAAACACAGTTCTTTATGACTTGGTCGCAATGTAAAATACTGATTTCCAATTTATTGAATGTTGTTTAACAATTTGTTGATTAATTGTAAGCTGGAATGAGACTCAGTTCAGTGTGGATTTGTTATTTCTTAATTAGATGTAAGTAGGAATTACTTAAGTTTAATGAAATTTGTTAATTAAATATGTTTAATTATTACTTAAATTAATTAATTAAAACTTTTGTTGCAAATCAATTACTTTAATGTCTATAGAGTGTAATACTTTGGATTATAAATCAAAATATATGTAGGGAACTAACAACGGCGATTAATTGTGTGTCACAATGACTCCGTTTGGTGATAATATGTTGTGTTATGCAATTGACTACAGTCTTTTTTGACTTATCACAATGATACAATACTGATTTGATTTGATTGAATAATTGTATAACTTTCTTCAATTGCAATTAGTATTTAGTAAAAATTTCATGCTTCTTGATTAGATGTGACTTGGTTCAATGAAATTTGTCATGTTGAATTATGACTACATAATATGCAGTTTTTGGATTAATTGAATGTTGACGTGTATCATTGACAATTTGTTACTTTGCAATTTATTTCAGTTTATATGACTCAGTTTAGTAATTAAATGTTGCTTTGTAGTTTGTTATAAATTTGCGATTGATTCAACGTTGGAGCAATTTTATTTATTGAGGATTGTTGTATTGTCATTTACTTGGATTGATATGACTCAGTTTGTTATGGCTCATGACATTAATAACTAATTTGCAATTAATTAAATGTCGTATCAATACAAATTATTATTACTTACTGCGATATACTTGGGCAAATATGTTCATAGCAATGATAATATGCAAAAAATTGATATTAATTGGAAACCGGTTGGACTCAGTTCAGTAGAAAATTTGCTAGCCTCACAATTAACTGCAGTTTATTGTGACTTGTTTCTATGGGCACAAACAAGTAGAAAGCTTATTGTAAGTTGCGAGGAGTAAATGTTACTATACATTCAAATAAACTTACAAGTCGCGCTTATAACCAGCAAGTATGTTCCAAACATTATTTATTAGCTTCTTCTCGAGTGTTGTAGGTGTGTGTTTAGTCTGATTACTATATAATACTCGATATAATTGTTATTGTTATTGGTTTTAACATTTGCGTTAAAAAAAAGTTTATATTTAGCTTTATATTGTTTATAACATGACTGATGCAATTGATACCGAACAGTTAATTTTGATGATGTATGAAACTGCATGTTTCAGCTTTCTACGTATGCTCATGCTTGTTATAATAATAATAATACTTTATTTACGGTATATACAAAACCATTTACATCTACATCATTTTGTACATAAATAACGATGAATTACACAAAAATATATAAAAGAATATTGAATAATAAAAGCATGGAGAAAAGTATACATAAATAAAAACAAAATATAAAATTATTTATCAACACATTTTAATTGACACTTAAAACTACATTTTGAAACACAAAATAAATCAATATTATTAGAGAAACTATTTGCAATTCTACACATTCTACCAATTGGATTATTACATCCATAATTTGTAGAATGTATAGATTCTCTAAATAATGGAGACTGTCTGGTTCGGCGATTATTGTTGGGGAATGGAATGGAAGAGTTACTAGTAGCTCTTGGCAATCAATCTCAGACATCATTAGTTCACGATAAATTGATAAATCGGCTCTTTTGCGTCGAATTTTCAGCGGCGGAAGATTATATTGCAATGCAATGAAGTTAAAATCGTAATTTTCGGATAAAATGCTTAATTTGTACGATAATAAACGATTTTTTTTGTTTTAATACGTTCTATATTGCATATATGAACGCTGAAGAATGGACACCAAACTGACGTAGCGGACTCTAAATGAGAAGGTACTGAAGCGCAATAAAGTAGTTTGAGTGTGCTAGGAGATAGGTCAGTAGACATTCAGTAAACAATTCCTAACATTTTTATAGCACGGTTGCACATATAGTTTATAAGCTCAACAAAAGTTAGTTTTGAATCAAAATTTACGCCCAAATCTTTTATTTGTGTAACATGTTCTAAAACATTATTATCGATAGTATAGTCATACGATACTTTACTTAAAGTTTTGTTGAAGCTTATCGAAAAACATTTATTTGCGTTAAAGAACAAGTTATTAATAAGACACCATGAATGAACAGAATCTAAATAATTTTGCAAACTAATGCAGTCTTCGATAGATGATATTCTTTTAAAAATTTTAAGATAGTCAGCAAATAAAAGATAAGACGAAGAATTAATACAATAAACAAGATCATTAATAAAGAGTAAAAACAAAATTGGTCTACAATGAGATCCTTGAGGAACCCCAGAAGGAACAACAATTGGTTCTGATAAAAAGTTATTTATTTTCACACACTGTGTACGATTTTCCAAAAAGCTTGACAACCACGCAACAACAGATTCATGAAAACCCAAAGCCCGAAGCTTAGCAATCAAAATACTATGATTAACGCAATCAAAAGCCTTTGAAAAATCTGTGTAAATAGAATCTACTTGAACTCTTGATTGAAAGGCATTCAAAAGATCAATTTCGTAACAAAGAAGATTTGTAAGAGTAGAACGAGCCTCGCGAAACCCATGTTGCTGTTCCACTAAAATGCTTTTGCACATCCATTGCATTTGACCAGTTACAATTTGATCAAACAACTTAGGAATAGCAGACTGGATGCATATACCTCTATAATTAGTAATATCCTCCTTAGCTGCAGATTTATGTAAAGGCATAATGTAACTTTGTTTCCAAACTAAAGGAAACTTGGCTTCATTAAGAGAAGCCTCAAAAAGTAAATGCAATGGCGTAGAAATTGAATAAACACATTGTTTTAACAGCATAGATGGAACACCGTCCGGTCCAGTGCTAAAGTTACATTTAAGGTTCTCAATCCCTTTAAATATATCCAACAAACTAATTGAAATTGCTCGATGTAATTCGTTTTTTTTAAAGTCAAACAAAGGAGTTGGATGAGTTTGTGTATCGTAAACATAGGAAAAGAATTCAGCAAAACTATTAACATAGTCATCTCCATTACTGCAAGTTATTTGTTTATAATACATTGTAGCTGGAAAATGATTAGTTTTTCTAGAGTTGCTAACAAATTTCCAAAAGTGTTTAGGGTTACTTTGAATGTTGATTTCTGTTTGAATAATATATTGCTTGTATAGACATGTACTGAGATTTTTACTCGAAGTACGAATTGATTGAAACTCATTATAATCAGACAATAGTCTTGAAGATTTATAACGTTTATAAACAGTTTTTTTGAGTTTAGTAAGTCAAATCAATTCTTTATTAAACCAAACTGGAAAATTATTTTCTTGCCATAGTTCAACATTCAACAAAAAATTATTGATTGCGTTAAAGTCGGCATATTTAAAATCATTAATAACATAATTACACATTAAAATATCACGGCTAGTATCACATTTTACATCAATCACATAAGCAATATGATGTTGGCTAAGTTTTAATCACAGAAATCACAGAAATCCACAGCTTTAATCACAGAAATATCACAGATGTTACATAAATCAAGGAACACACCACCATCATTAGGTATAGAGTTACATTGAGCGCAGTTTAGAAATCCATAACAGTTGGAAACAAAATGAACAGTATAACTATCATTACAAATAATACTTATGCCAAACTCATCATTTACCCATACCGCTGCGGGTAGATATCGCTTAGTGAAATTAGTTTACTGTCTGGATATTTGTCAGCGATAGATTCAACGGAATAACAATGATCTAAATATAATAAGCAACTTATTTTATTAACAATAATCGCGCTTATTTGTCAGCTTTCTACGTGTTCGTATCCTATGATAATTTGCTTAAAAAAGAGTATGGATGGTTTCAGGTACATAAGTATAAAACTGTTTAACAAGTTGCCCGCAGATAAAAAAAATCTAAATTATGTAAATTCTATCATTAAAGAAATTCTTTTACGAAATTGGCAATTTTATAGTCTTTTTTAGATAATCTTAACGTGTCTGTTTAGATAGTTTTATCATAATTGTTCATTTTTTCATGTAATTGTAACTATATTGTAATTATTATGTATGGCCTGTGCAACTATGATTTTAGTAAAGCATTAATAAACTTATCTATCTAATACGCATTAAATTTATTGATAATATGTTGCTTTGCGATTAACTGACAGAGTTAGTACAAGTTTAAAACGTAATTGAATTGATTATTGAGTTAAGATTATTTATGAAAAAATTGTAAATTTGTGTCAGTGACCAAGTTATTCTTCCTGTGACATAGATAGTCGCTTTATCAAAATATTATTTTTGCCATTTTAGACTTGTTTTGTTGTAGATAACTTTTAGCTAGTCTGGTGGTTAGACTTTGTTGTTTGTTTTTTGTTTAATGTTTTGTAGTCGAACATTAGGAGCACATTTGGTGATCTGTATTCCAAATGATTAGAGTATAGAAGGTAACAGGGCAAAGTTAGAATCTATAAAACGTGTACGGCCGATTCTAACTGACGCAGTTAAAACTAATGCACACATTTTAAATTAAAAGACTAATGACGAACACGGAAATAAAAAGTCTTAGAACAATAAAAGCAGTAAACTACGTGATAAAATTAGAAACAGAGCTTTTAATAACTAAACTAGAACTAGAACTAGATACTGAAAAAATAGCTAGATTGGTCAAATCACAAAGATGGCAATAAAGGACTATGTGGATAGAATGAACTAAAACAGAATTGCCAAATGAGGTAAAGAGCTGGACGCCAGCATCAATAGAAGGCTCGAAGGCAGATAACAGGACTTAGTTCTTAATTGCAAACAAGAAGAAGAGGAAGTTAAGTTTAGTTTTGATGAACTATGGTAATGCATCTATCAAAAGAGTAACAATCAAAGATGCACAATAGAAAGAAGGGATTGTAGTGCAGGAACATTAGACGTACCACTTCAAGAAAAAAAAAACAATTTTAAAAGACTTTTAAAAAATGATATTTTTGACTAAAAACCTTTTTAAACCAAAAATTAATAAAATAATGTGATTTTGTGCAAGAAAGTTAAACAAAACTCAACAAAATACTGTTTTGAAATAAAAATTAATCAAAAAAGCAATTTTGGATTAAATTTTTAGAAAACGTTGTTTTTGACTACAAGTTTAATAAAAAATGCTTTCTAGACCAAAAATTAATTAAAAAATGTGATTTTATACAAAAAAATTGATTTTGTACAAGAAAGTTATCAAAAAATACTATAAAAGTCATCAAAAAGTGTTCAAAACATGCTGTTTCTGACTAAAAACTTAATAACAAATGCTTTTTAGATCAAAAAGTAACAAAAAATGTGATTTTATGCAAGAAAGTTATAGAAAACTCATAAAAATACTGTTTTCAACTAAAAATGAAACAAAACAAGCAACTTTGAACTAAAATGTTTTCAGAAAATGCTGTTTTTGAGTAAAACTTTTTTCTTAAACTAACTTTGTAGACATAAAATTGATAATAATTTTGTTCAAAAACAGTTACAAATTACAAAACTTATATTAAACAAAAAAGCAATTCTTAAACGTTTTAAAAAAATGCTGTTTCTGAATAAAAACTTAATAGAAACTGCATTTTCAAACAAAAAGTAATCAAAATATGTGACCTTGTGCAAAAAAGTTACAGAAAACTTTCTACACATTTTCCCAATAAGTGTGGACTGGTAATTTTTGAGTACTAATTAAAATTACCTCTTTCTTAGTATGCCAGCGCCTGGTGTCCCGACACCTGTGGTACTGACTGTACAGAGGCGTTTTATGACCAAAATACAGTCCGATCTAAAAATATCAGACTTTCTAAAACTTTTGCATTTTTTTGTCACCAGCTTCTGGATTATAAGTTATTTGTAGTTAAACAAAATTGATTTTTGACACTAATTGAGATATTAATTAATTGACATAAGAGGTGATAACACCGTTTACATCCTTTGATTAGTTTTGTAGGTTTTTAATTAAAAAAAAAAAACATATATTTGTGAGGTTAAGTGAGTATTTTGGTTTAATTTGGCAGCTTTGGCTATCACATGGCAAAAGGAAAGTACCTAATATGTTACTTTACGATTAACTACGTTTAGTTTTTATTATTTAAGGAATATTGCTTTGTTTTGCAATTGAGTGAGTGTCTAGAAATGCACTTGGTTTTGATAATATTTTGACAGAAACCCAAGTTTATGGGTTGCAATAAGAGCAAATTGAAGTACTTGTAGACTAATTCAACGTCATATAATGGGTGTCCAATTAGGACCGCCTATTTTGAATGTTGCGCTACTACCGAAAAAGTAAGATTTTTGCAGAGACGGTTTGAAGATAGTGTACATTTTTTGGACGCACCTTCTCGCAGTAGAATTGTTAGAATAATCGAGAAACTCGAAGCGATAGGGTCAGTACAAATTTAACAAATTTAGAAGAGACATGTTTGTGTTTATGCGATTTGGTGTAATGAAAACATTGTAGGGGGGGGGGGGTAAGTTTAGAGTTTGTTTAGATAAATATTACCCGGCCACCCGCCTGAGTGTTTGTGACGTAATATCTTGATCACAAACACTTGGATGGGTGGGCGGGAACAAAGTTTAAACTTTCTTTAGATAAATGGGTAAATGTTTTCTGACCATCTACCCGAGTGTTTGGTTTGTAATCTAATTTCTTGATCACAAACAATTGGGTGGGTGGGCGGAAACAAAGTTTAAACTTTATGGGCGAGTGGTTTAGTTTTGTGTTACTCACCAACCAGCTCGAGAGTTTGTGATCGAAGTTATTGATCACAAATACTCAAGTAGGTGCGAGGAATTAAGTTTAAACTTTGTATAGATAAATGTTTCCCGACCATCCGCTCGAGTGTTTGTAATCTAATAAGTTGATAACAATTGGGTGAGCGAGAACAAAGTGTAAACTTTATAGGCGAGTGGTTTGGTTTTGTGTTACCCACCTACCTGTCCGAGAGTTTGTGATTGAAGTTCTTGATCGCAAACACTTGGGTAGGTGCGAGGAACTAAGTTTAAACTTTATTTAGATAAATGGATAAATGTTTGAACTTTGTTTAGATAAAAGTTTTTGGACCATCCGCCCAACTGTTTGTAATTAAATATGATCACAAACCTTTGGGTGGGTGGGCGGGAACAAAGTTTAAACTTTATGGGCGAGTGGTTTGGATTTGTGAAATTTTACGCTGTTTTATAGCATTTTGTAAAATTCAAAAAGTTAGTTTTTTGACATATTTGTCAATGTCTTCAGAAGTATCAATGTGTTTATCAATGATTAAGTCTTTGCCGAAGATTCGTCTAAAGAGCGGCCAATTAGTATTCTTATAGTCAAGTCTGCGGACAAACTGATCTGATGATAGTGTTGTGCAGTGTATATGTGATAAGTATGTGGTTTGAGCTGAATTCATCCACTGCCTTGAGGTTTGACACGTTTGTTACGTTTTTGTTAATTGCCAAATCGATTGATGTCAGACTCATACCATTTGATGGATAGTGTGTGGGAGAAAGTGGATGCATAATATGTACGTTGTGTGCAATGGAAATGTTGTAAAGTTTTCAATTAGTGGGCGTGTGGTTTGGATTGCTGTAACCCACCCACCCGCCCAAGCGTTTGTGATCCAATTTCTTGCTCATGAACACTTGCAATATGCAATTATAAGCAATTTTTGAAATTTTTTTAAAAAAGAAGCCATTTGCAATTTTTTGATAAAAATTCCAAAAAATTCAATTTTATCAAATTATTACTATAAATAGATTTTAAATAAATTTTATAAAAAATTTAAATTTGCTTCTGTTTGGTTTTATACAATTTTACAAAATTTTTCAAAATAAGCGAGTTCTTTGCAGTTTTTAATAAAAATTTCAAAAAAATCAATATTACCAAATTATTACTGAAAATTCAAAAAAAAATTTCAAATAAATTTTATAGGGAATTCAAATTTGCTTCTAATTGGTTATAAATAATTTTTCAGAATTTTCTAAAATAAGCATGTTATTTGAAGTTTTTTTATCAAAATTCCAAAAAAATCAATTTTATAAAATTATCACTAAAAGTTCCAAAAAATGTTTTAAATAAATTTTATGGGGAATTCAAATATGCTTCTAATTGGTTATAAATAATTTTTCAGAATTTTCTAAAATAAGCAAGTTATTTAAACTTTTTTAATAAAAATTAAAAAAAAAAATGATTTTATCAAATTGTCACTGAAAATTCCAAAAAATGTTCCAAATAAATTTTATAGGGAATTTAAAGTTGCTTCTGATTGGTTATAAATAATTTTTAAATTTTTTCTAAAATAAGTAAGTTATTAGCAGTTTTTTGATAAAAATTCAAAAAAAAAACCAAAATGATCCAACTCTCACTGAAAATTTCAAAAAATGCTTTAAATAAAATTTATAATAATTTTTGATTACCAACAATTGGGTGGGTGAGGGGGAACTAAGTTTAAAATTAGTGGGCGTGTGGTTTGGACTAGTGTTGCCCACTCACCCGCCCGAGTGTTTGTGATCTAGTTTCTTGCTCACAAACACTTGGGTGAGTACCAGGGAATAACTTTCTATTTAGTGGGCGTCTAGTTTGGATTAGTGTTACCCACCCACCCGCCTGAGTGTTTGTGATCCAATTTCTTAATCACCAACACTTGGGTGGGTGGGCGGGTACTAAGTTTTTAATTGGTGGGCGTGTAGTTTAGATTTGTGTTGCCCACCTACCCGCCCGAGTGTTTGTGATTCAATTTTTTAATCACCAACACTTGGGTGGGTGGGCGGGTACTAAGTTTTTAATTGGGGGGCGTGTGGTTTAGATTTGTGTTGCCCACCCACCCGCCCGAGTGTTTGTGGTCCAATTTCTTAATCACCAACACTTGGGTGGGTAGGCGGGGACTAAGTTTCCAATAAGTGGGCGTGTGGTATGGATTGGTGTTGCCCACCTACCCGCCCGAGTGATTGTAATCCAATTTCTTGATCACAAACACTTGGGTGGGTGGGCGGGGAATAACTTTCTATTTAGTGGGCGTCTAGTTTGGACTAGTGTTGCCCACCCACCCGCCCGAATGTTTGTGGTCAAATTTTTTAATCACCAACACTTGGGTGAGTGGTCGGGTACTAAGTTTTTAATTGGTAGGCGTGTGGTTTAGATTGGTGTTGCCCACCCACCCGCCCGAGTGTTTGTGATCCAATTTCTTGCTTACAAACACTTGGGTGGGTGGGCGGGGACTAACTTTCTATTTAGTGGGCGTCTAGTTTGGATTAGTGTTGCCCATCCACCCGCCCGAGTGTTTGTGATCCAATTTCTTGCTCACAAACATTTGGGTGGGTGTGCAAGGAATAACTTTCTATTTAGTGGGCGTCTAGTTTGGATTAGTGTTGCTCACCCACCCGCCCGAGTGTTTGTGGTCAAATTTCTTAATTACCAACATTTGGGTGGGTGGTCGGGTACTCAGTTTTTAATTGGTGGGCGTGTGGTTTAGATTGGTGTTGCCCACCCACTCGCCCGAGTGTTTGTAATTCAATTTCTTGCTCACAAACACTTGGGTGGGCGGGCGGGGACTAACTTTCTATTTAGTGGTCGTCTAGTTTGGATTAGTGTTGCCCACCCACCCGCCCGAGTGTTTGTGATCCAGTTTCTTGCTCACAAATACTTGGGTGGGTGGGCGGGAAATAACTTTCTATTTAGTGGGCGTCTAGTTTGGATTAGTGTTGTCCACCCACCAAATTCGAAAAAAAATCAGTTTTATCGAATTATTACTGAAAATTTCAAAAAATCTTTCAATTATATTTTATAGAAAATTCAAATTTGCTTCTAATTGGTTATAAATAATTTTTATTTTTTTTTTTCAAAATTAGCGAGTTATTTGCAGTTTTTTGATAAAAATTTCAAAAAAAATCAATTTTATCAAATTATCACTGAAAATTCCAAAAAATGTTTCAAATAAATTTTAGAGAAAATTTATAATTGCTTCTGATTGGTTTTGAGTAATTTTTCAAAATTTTTCAAAATAAGCGATTTATTTAGAATTTTTTTTATAAAAATTTCAAAAAAATGAATATTATCAAGTTAACACCAAAAATTCCAAAAAATGTTTTAAATAAATTTTATGGGGAATTAAAAATTGCTTCTAATTGGTTCAAAATTTTTCAAAATAAGCAAATAATTTGCAGTTTTTGATAAATATTTCAAAAAAATCAATTTTATCAAATTATCACTGAAAATTTCAAAAAAGTTTCAAATAAATTTTATGGAGAATACAAATTTTGGTTTGGTTATTTGTGATTTTTCAAAATTTTCTAAAATAAGCGATTAATTTGCAGTTTTTTTTATAAAAATTGCAAAAAAAACACTTTCTTTTGTCGAATAGGTTTAGGACATTGGCCTTTAATGTATTGGCAACATGCTCAAGATTGCTATGTGTATTCTCAGCAATTGTGAATTTTACAAAGCATTTTACAGCGAATTTTGACTAAAGATTTGCATTTGCATGCTGAAAAGATTTAGTTGGCAGACTTGTTGAAGCCAACAGACCAAGAGGTAAATAAATGGTAATTTTTGTATAAAAATTATCTTTTTGGATGAGGCACATTTAATTGTCTTATGCATCTACTAAGAGCTACTGTTTGGTGCGCATTTTGGGCTGTTGGGGTAATTTGACTGTTTTTTTTTTTTTTTTTTTTGGAGGATGTGGCTGGTAATGCAGTCAACAACGTTTGTTACAGTGAGATGATAAAGAACTTCTTCTAGCTTTAAATTACTAAAATGGATTTTAATATTTTGTGGTTTTAACTTGACAAAATTTGAAGGAGAGTTATCTCGCGCCGCGGCAATGTGAATTCTTACTAAAATCATGCGTTTTGACACCGTTGGATTTTTTGTTGGGTTTTTTTAAACAAAATATATCAAGAACAATACCTGAATTGAAAGACTACTACTACACTATGCCAAAATGTCATCGAAAATTTTGTCAAAAGAACCAACAAGCGCCAGCAGTCCACGAGGCCGCCATTTTAAATAAATAGTCAAAAAGGTTACATCAACTTTTGTAATGATCTTTAAAAAACCCAGTCCAAAAAATGTAAAAACTATGGCTACCAAAAGATTAAACATCTAAAAAATCTTCCCGAAGACTTTTTTTTTACAAAGTTTAACAGTTTGTGTAAATAAGAAATAAACTAATGTAAACAAAAAATTGTTACAAAATATTAAAAATCAAAGCAGTTAATTAAAAAAAATCAAAAATTTCTGTAAACTTTAAAGAGCTATAACTCCCAAATTATTAAATATAATATACTACTTTATTAGGTCAATATTACTCAATTTGCTTATAGTTTCTGGCATTCATTTTATGACTAGTTAATTCGGGACACCTTGAATATATAAAATCATAAACTGAACCAAAGTTAAAAATCAATGTTTCAGATTAATTTCTTTTTGGTTTTTAAAGATTTATTTTAAACATTCTTAATAATGTGCTACTTAATTATATTTTTAACTAAAAAGCTATAAGAAATGTAATTTTGTAGAAATATTTGCTTGCTAACTTTTTTATTATTCAGCAAAAAATAAAACAAAGATTATATAATCTTTGATATAAGTAACCAGCTTAATTATATCAATAAAATTGTTGACAAATTTCCAGCTTGCTGTAGGGAAAGTAGGCCATAATTAGTCTGATAACAGGGTAAAAAGAATCACTCTTAAAGCCTGCTCTCTACTTTTACCTTTGATAAAAAGAGGTAATTGTTCATAACAACTTTGTGAAAATTCCAGATTACTTAACATAACTTTATAATTATAATTTATTAAATTTATTAATGTTAATAACAGTCTGATAACAAATATTACATTTTTTTAATTTACATTTACTCCCCAGAAGTACATACAAGTGTAGTAGCGTCGATTCGATCTACGCTTTGTTAGGTTAGGTCAAAATCGACTTTGATTATATAAATATTCTTATGAAATAGTCATGAGTAGAAAGCCATTTTTACTTTTAACAAAATTTTTGTTTGAATTACAATATAAATGTTGATTTATGGACCATGATGCTTAACTATTTAATTTAATAATATTTAAATAAATTATTCATGACATTAAGTAAAGATGAAACATGTTTAGGTCAGTCGAATATAATTTATATACTGGCGACAGTTAACTTTATAGCCTTATATTTTATAAGTTGATGTAATCGATCTTCATTGCAAATTACTTTTTAGATTATAATTACAAAATGTAATGATTTGTACATAAAATTATTAACAGGAGTGATAATGTAAACGTGAGAGCATGATTTCTTGAATAATTTGTCATAAATTTGCAATTACAAGACAAAATGTGATTTATATGATTTTATTTTTTTGATGTTTTAAATTAATAGTTTTTTTTTAATGTATGCGTTCTACAAGTTACAAGGACTGGTTGTATTCGATTTTTATATTCAGCAAAAACGGTGGCATTTTGATTTTTTTTAATCTTACACAATCAAAATTTTATAATAAAATATTTAATTTAATCCCAGATGAAAATCGGCAACATCAGCTGGAAAAAATCTACTTGCAAATTGTCTTTTTTAAAATACATAAAAGTTGACATTCTTTTGCGGCAGTTGCTAAAAATTAATAATGTTGCAAATTGTTATTTTTTTATCAAACTTAAATGTTCATGATATACAGTTTTGAGCACAATCGTTTGCTTATGTAATTTGCTCTATTTTTAATTTAGTTTTTTATATAATTTTTTATAAATAAAGAAAATATATGGTTAATTTTTTTTTACAAATATAAAATTTGCAAATTATTTTTTTATTATCGACACACGGTCACATTAAAACAAAAACAGGATGCATTTTTGATTTTTTTTTTGTTGGAGCTTCTATTGCAACTTTAGTTAATTTAGTGTTTTACTACATTTTGGAAGTTTTTTTAAATTTTTTATGACTAAAGTTTTTTGAGTTTTTTTGTTGTCTTAAGATACTCACTTCATAGTCATTATGCGCGTATCACTATGAAGTTTCAAAATTGTTACGTTTACATACGTTTTTTAAAGTAAATATATTACTGCTTAAAGTAAAAGATTTTTATACTTTATTGACTTAAGACAACGTGGCCAAGCCAAAGTTCTGTTACAAGTATGAAAAGTGAAATGAAGCAAGATGATTAATATTTCTAAATTCTTTAGGTTTGTCGGTAAACCACAAATACCACAAGCCGATTATACTGTGGTGAACAAACTCACAAATAATTGTTAAAAGATTTACTAGACTTGATGTTAGGATCTCTATCATGAGTGTTTTAACAACTAACCTACTCCGTCGCTTTTATAGCTTGATTACCTCTTAATTAAGCAATAACGTCAAAACGATTTTATGGGTATTTATAAAGCTTTATAGTTTTTAGAGTTTTGCCAAAATGCCACAGCTTCTTGGGTTTTTCAAAATTTAAAAAAAATTTAAATTAACTTAATTTTATTATGTAACTACTCAAATTTGTTGATGGTTTTACCAAAATGCTTCTGTGATGAGAGGTTTTTTAACTTTTTCTAAAAACATTTTAGTTATCTCAACTTTTTTGGGTTTTTTGGGTATTTTTAGTTTTTTTGATGTATGGAATATTTGGATAAACGTCCGAGAACTTTGGAAAAGTTGAGCACCTTTCTATAGTGTGTCTGATTTAAAACATCTTTCGGGTACTGCTTGTCATAGCTTTACTCCTGAATGCTAGAAATGAAAGCTATGAAGGAGCGAACTGAGAAGTAATTAACGAGGAAAAAATGGGAAAATGGCAAAACAAATTGGAGAGCAATACGAGTACTGCGCAAAGAACAAAAGAGAGGTCAATTACTATCTGACGTAATACCTAACTGGACAATTTTTAGTGCAAAACGTGGGAAACAGAGAAGAGCCTGGCTAAGTTGATTTCTAACAAGTGGAAACCTGGTGAATACTATGCTGGAATCTGAGGAAAATTGGGAACTTATAGCAAGATTTATTACCAAAGTTTTTGGCACTAAAGAAAAAGGATAAAGTAAATAACACTTATTTTTTTTTTAACGAATGCTATAGGTGATACCAAAAAGGCAAGCAAGAGATAAAGCGCGAAAGAAGGAGGTTTTTAGCTGGTAGAAACCCGGCATTACTTGCAGCACAGAGTTGCAGGTGTTTTAACTGAAAAATATTTTTCTTTTTAAAATAAAAGTATTTGGTGTACGCAAAAGTAACAGGCGCAGACACATTTGTAGCCGCTGCCGGTGCACATCTTGGTATTAGTAGCAAACACTCTAGCGAGAACTTGGAGGACTGCGGTGGAGAAGGGTTTTGTGTAAACAGTTATTGATCCTATGTCTTCTCAGAAGCGGATGTTAATTTGTTTCTTTATTTTTATGATTCTATTGTTGTTTTTTTTTGCGTAACAAATTATAAATCAGCAGATATAAAAGATTATTGAAGTTTAAATGCTTAGGTTAATTTAGAATTAGGTTCTAATGTTAGATTACGTTAGGTTTGCTTTAGTCTTCAATGAATGAAAGTCTTCTTAAGTATTTTGACTTAAATTTTTAAACGTATACAAATTATGATTGAAGTTTAAACATGAGTTTAAATGGTTAGGCTTAGGTTCTAATTTTTTTGGACTTGATTATACTTATGACATAGATTTCTTTAGACTTGATTGTACAGCACAATTTAGATTCATTATATTGGCACTAAAATATTTGGATTTTTAAATTTTTTTGTTGTTATTCTAGAGATTTTTAAAACTTTTATTTCTTTCCGTTTTTTTTTTTAATTTTTTTTAGTTATCTCAAAATTTTGTAGTGTTTTTTTAGAGTTTGTCAAAACGTTAAAACATATAGTAAAATTAGATCACAGGATAAGCATACTTAGTGCTTTTGAAAGAGCTTTTGAGTGTTTTAGAGTACCCAAATATATTTTAGTCAAGCTACCCAAATTTCTAAGTTTTGCAGAATTTCTGCAGTTCTTTTAAAGTAGTATTTTTTCTAGTTTTTTTAGTTTACTTAACCTTTTTTTTTTTTGTTTAAAATTATAAATATACATTTTTTTTTGCTCAAACCACTAAAAATGCTTTCCTCTACATGAATCCTGATGATGTGAATTTTTCAGATTTTTTTAGTTTTTTAGGTTTTTGAGTTTTTTTTTTTTCATTTTTTGATTATTTGTAACTTCTCAGAATTGCGTTTTTATAAAAAAAATATAAGTAACTTTTTTTTTTTAAATTGTCTAAAGAATAAGCTTTTATAAAAAAAAAACTTATTTGATTTTTTGCCAATGTGCTTTTGAAGCAGTTTTTTTTAGTGACTTCACATAGTTCATGTTGTTACATTTAGTTCAGTTGTTCTCAAATTCTGTATATTATTTTTGGAATCATGCAGCGGCCTTTCAGTTTTTATGACTTTGTTGTATGCTCAGTTTAACTTATGATTTTTTCAATTATGTTGTGGTTTTCTGGAGTGCAAAGCCTTTATACAGTTGAAAATTTATTTTAAGTTACAGAAAGTTTTTTAAGTATAATGGTAAGTTTTTTTTTAGTTTAACATAATAATTAATGAGTTTAGCAAGATTTTTAAAACAAACCTATTGCTGATTGTTTACTTTGTAATAGGTTAACTGGTTATCTTTTTGTATTTAAGGCTTTTATAAAGAGGTTTACAATTTTAGATTTTTTATGGTTTTTTTAAAGTTTTTTTTATCTTTTTGAGTTTTTTTTTTTTTAGTTTTTACGAGAACATTTGATATAAACATGATTTAGACTACAGTATGCTTGAAAAATTTACTATAATATTATGTTAGGTTAGGTTTTTCAAAGTTTTGTTTTTATTGATATCTTTTTGAGGTTCTTTTTGGGCAATTTCACGTCAAGTGAGCAGTCCATTTCACGCGACCCTTTCCGAATTAGCTCAAACTTTGTACACTTATTTAAGTACCTAAAATATGACTTCATGCCAAATTTTAAACCTCTAGGTCACATAGTTCGCCTCGTAGAGCCAATTGTATTTTACGGCAATTTTTAAGTTCAACTTTTAACTTTATTTATCTTAATTGCATTTTAGCCTGGAAAAATTTTAGAATAGTCATAACCAATGGGAAATTTTTCAAGGAATTGAATGCAACGGTCAGATTTTTGTTATCTTGTCCCGCATGCGCAGAAAACACAAAAAAACAGTTTTTTTTTTCAAAAATTCATTTCTCAAAAGTTGCCACCGATTAAGACTCCAAATTTTAGGCAAAGGCAGCTAAAAGTATGTACTTTAAGATGCTTAAATAAAATTTTCCTACACTAGCGGTGGTTTTTGCTCTAGAGTCTCTTGATTTAGGTTAGGTTATATTATATGGTAAAATTAGTTTAGGTTAGATTTATGTTAGTAAGTGGTTTTTCTGAAACAAATCAACAAGATTTAGAGTTTTTACAAATTGATTACATTACTAAGATGGTAAGATACTTCTAACATTTTTTAAAGTCAATTATTTTTAGTCGTTTTTTTTTAATTGAATTAATTTACTTTTTTTTTTTGTTTTATTTATTTCTTGTTTTTTTTTTGAGTTTTTTGTAGGCACTTTATAGTAAATCTTTTTATAATATTCTTGAGATCTTTTAGGTGTTTGCCAGTTATTATGATCTTTTTTGTGTATTTTTGAGTTTTTAACTTGTTTATTCAAATCATTTTTGAAATTTGTTTTTGTTTTTAATTTATTTGTTTACTTTATATATCAGCAGATTATGCAAAGTAGTCTCTACGTTTTTTTTTTTTTGAGTTTGTAATAGGTTGTACAGAGGTTTTTCAGTATTTTAGATTGTTATTTTAAAATTTTATTTAGTCAATAATGATTGAATCATAAGTAGCGTAAAAAGTTTTTTAAACGTAGTCTGGTGTATTCCGGAGCACCAATAGTTTTATCTCTATCTACACTATTGTTTGCTTAAAGTTAGGTCTTTTTTTTATGTAGTGAGTGGTCTTTGAGAATTAGTTACACATGACATTGTAGTTTGAGGTGGGCTGGTTATGCTTTGCGGGTTTTTATTTGCGACACGCATGCTGTCTTCGGCCTCTTTTTCCTTATAGTTCTTATCTTTGTCTGTTTTTTTTTTGTTTTTTGTATTTGTATCTGCATTCACGTCCACCTTTTTTGCCTTTTCTTTGTTTTTCCAATTTATGTGATATTCATTCTAATTATTTAGTTTGTACTCAGGTTGCTTAAGTTTTTGTTCACTCTTTTATTGTTGTATTCTGTTTTCTTTATAAATAGTTTTCATTAATTGTATTTTTTCTGCAGTCTTAAATTTGTAAGTTTTATTTTCAGTGATGTCTTTGCATGTTTTTATCTACTATTATTTTGATGTGTTTTTTTGTTGTATGTATTGATCATCTTAAAGGTTGCGTTATCCGTCAACCTTGAGATGGCATATCTATCATTTGGCATTTGCTTTGTTATTTCTGTTATTCTGTTTTCTATTAATTTTGTTTTTCTCCTTATCTCTGCAATTTTGTTAGTTATGTAGTCTTTGTAAATGAATTTTTTTTAGTTTTTTTTTTACTTTTATAGTATGCATAATTGTTCTGTTCCTTATTTGTTTGTTTTTTGTTTTTATTTTGCTTTTTTTTTCTGTGTCTTTTTTTTGCTTACATTGTTTGCTTTTCTCAATTTTCTTGTTGTCAAACTTTTTATTTTGCCTTTTTAGTACTCTTGTTGCAAAGTTTCTAGTGCTTTTCATTTATTTTTATCTATCAAGCTTAAGAAATGATCGTTGTTTTACCCACTTTGTTTTACAGTATATTATTTAGTTTTTTATTCTTTTTCTTTTGCTTTGAATCTTATTAGAGTATGTTTTGCATTATGCAAAAACTTCTCAAAAAATTCATGCCCGGACAGTGTTTGTGTTGTACTTCTGGTTTAGTTTTCTTGTTCATTTTTCCTTTTTTCTTTTACTCTACTATTTTTGCCATTTAACCAGCCAGTTTTTTTTATTGACCCTACGGTTTTATTGAGATCTAATAATTGTACATGCTTTTATACGTCGGCAAGACCAGGTTAAGGTAGATATAGGTTTAATGATTAAGTCACAAAAATTATGCAAGGTTTCATTTGGTTTATTAGGATAGGTTGGAAGTTAGTTGTATATAAGGCTGCAGTCTCACTGCACCACCCACCGCCACCAACTAAAATCCGAACACGTTAAATCATATGGCGACGGTCCGACTGATTCACTATTCTCGCCGGCATCTGTCATTTAGTAACCACCGTTTCATAATTTCAAATCGGTTTGTGGTAGCGTGGCAACAGTTGATCGTCATTTGAAACATACTAACTTGATATTTCACAAATCAAAACATAATCTGTCATTTTCGCTTTGAAATTTGAGAATTTTAAAAACGGTAACATGGAAGAAACATGGACACCGTCCGACATTGATAAACTAATTACATTAGTAAATGAAAGGCCCGAAATATAAATATAGTACTCTTCTACTGACATAGAAATGGGTGGGAAATTTAAATATTTGGTGGTCACCAGTGGCTGCAGTGAGACCGTAGTACATTTTGGTGGTTAGTGGCAAACGGTGATAGTTGGTGGCGGTGGTGCAGTGAGACTGTAGCCTTATTGAAATTTGTTACAATTTACATTAAGAACAGAATTGTCAGGAATGGTTCCGTGATAAACCACCGGGCGACGATCACCCAATAAAATCAAACTACCAATTGTGTAATAAAAACAGTACCGAACGTAATCGGCCGAGCCATCGGTAGGCTTATCGTTTACACCCAAAAGTATCCTTATCTTCAGTGCTACTTTTAAAGCAAACAAATAATCATTTTGTGATAATTTTTGCGGCATAATTTTTTTTATATAAATATCATTAATATGAACTAAGTTTGAAATAAATTGAACAATTTTTACCACTAAACTTTTTTATTTATTAATATATTTTTACCAAAATAGCTTATTTAAATGTTGTTATTATACTCATAATAATGCCAAAAACGGAAATGAATTATCTTAATAAACTTTCGAGAAAAGCTGCACGATAGTTTTATCTGAGAAATTTTCCCACCTTAAGCAATATTTTGATAATTTTTTTAAAATTTTCTAAATCTTTGCAAAGTTGACAGATCACGTTTTTAGTTTTTTTTTTACAAATTGTTTAGACTTTAGACATGTCAAACTATATTTTCACAGTTTTTAGACAATCTTTTTACAGTTTACAAAGTTTATAGTACAGCTTACGTTTTCTGTTTGTTTTGTTGATTGTTCAATCTATTGAGATTATTAAGAGAGTTCAGACAATATTTTAACAGTTTTTAGACAATATTTTGACAGTTTACAAGGTATAGATTACGTTTTTTGTTTGTTTTGTTGATTATTTGAACTATTGGCACCATTTTTAGACAGCCTGACAATTGTTTAACAGATTTTAGACAACTTTTCTACAGTTTACAATGTTTACAGTACAAAAACGTTTGGTTTGTTTTGGTAATTGTTCAAACTATTGGCACTATTTTAAGACAAGTTAGATAATATTTTACCGGTTTTTAAACAATATTTTTACTTTTTTTTTTTTGTTAATTGTTTAGACTATTGAGATTACTTTAGAAATGTCAGACAATGTTTTGACACTTTTTAGACAATGTTTTTACAGTTTATAAAGTTAATAGTACAGATTACGACTATTTTTAGACAAGGTAGACAATATTTTGACAGTTCTTAGACAATACTTTGACAGTTTATTTACAAAAATGGCAGTAAAGATTACGTTTCTGTTTGTTTAGCTTATTGTTATTAAAAAATTGGGACCATTCTTAGACTTGTAGAAAATTTGTTGACTGATAACTTAACATTTTAACTGTGTAACATTTTGACAGTTAAGGCAATTCAGATAATTGTTTTTTAAAGAATGCTTTTTTTTCTTATGAATAGAAGATGTGGGAAAAATTGCTCAAGCATTTGATTTATTTGTGCGAAGTTGTGTGTGTTGAGTTTACTCATTCAACATTGAGCCTGGAGCTGATGCAAATATTGAACGTGTTTTTTAACTTTTTTTTTCTATTAAGGACATTTTTTATTACATGCTTAACAATAAATATATGCAACACAGTCAAGAAAGCATTTTGAGGATTTGTTTTGCTTCTGAAGCTCACTTTCTCAGTGACCACTTTTAGTTTATACATGTAGAACTTATTAGTAAGGTTAGGTTAAGTACAGGTTGTAGTCTTTTCTGTGTTCTCCGTAGGTTACTTATTATACTTATTTTATGTTTTTTTTTAATCAATTAAGATTTTCGTTTCAAATGCGACAGAGCTAATATTTACTATATAGTAGATAATGAGGTATAAAATTAAGTAAGATTTGATAAATTGCAAAAAAATTTTTATCGACTAATCATTAATCTTTTACATTATTATATAGTTAATTAGATTTAATATTGTTAGTTAATAAAACCAATTGATAATGATTTGTGATTAATTGTGTAAAAATTAATTTTTGAAGTGACTGTTTGATGAGACACAGTTTTACTATTTATTGTTATTTTGGTTTCTAGTTTTAAATATGCGTATACAGAAATTTTATAATTAAATTTTAAATATGAGCACAATTTTTTAGACTGCAGCAGACATTTTTATGTTCTCAGAGATATGGTATATTTTTAGGTTGTAATTTTTGGTTTAGGACGTTATGAATAAAATAAATATATTAATTTGTTGTCACAGTCATAGGTTTTATTTCAATAGGCTGGAGCTTATGCCAAGTTCACTTGCAAATTTACTAAAAAAGTAAGGGTGTATAGCAACGTGCACTCCAAATTGTAAAAGCCGCTCCGTATATCTCAAGTTGAAGGCAAACCAATTTTTTTTTAAAGCTTAACTTTAGTCACCACAGACTCTTGCTCCTCACCGAAGCTAGAAACAGATTGTGTGTCCGTTAGTCTAAATTTTAGACATAGTCGTGGTATATACAAGTTTTCTACAAACACTATGCAACGCCTGTATAGCTGGCACATTATGTGTAGTCTTGATATTCTTAATAAGACAATTTTTAATATGACAAGAAGACGAATGCATTACTTGATGAGGTTCATTCGGTAGGCTCTCGTGAGGGCGAATCCATCACTTGCAAGCTTTTTGGAAGATTAAATTCCAAAAAAAAAGTTTTATTTCAGTTTTTTTTTTGGAAATTATTAAATTTATTTAATTTAAATATACTATATAAGTTTGTCTAATGATTTTTTGTATATTTAGTTTTTCTAGGATTTATTGAGTTTTTTGGAGACAAATTAGTTAAACACATTCTTTAGTATTTATTTTGTAAATGCAGTTACTAAAAAATTATGAAATCTATGATTTGTTTTAATGTATATTAGATTTTGTTACATTTATTTAAGTTGCTTTTATTACATTTCTGTGCATACGTTTAAGCTCTATTAGGTATCTATGAACTTTTTTGATTTTTTTTCTTTTAGAATTATGTTGAGGTTTTTTGACCCAATTTGTTTCTTGTTGTTTACGGACATTTTTTAATTTCTATTGACGACATGCTCTTAAAAGCAGATCTTTTTAGTGATTTTACATAGTTCATGCAGCTAGATTTGGTTTATTAGGTTGAGTTACGTGTTTGTTTAGACAATGTTGTCATATTTAATTTAGTTGTTTTCAAATTTTGTATATTATATTTGAGATCATGCAACGTTTTGTGTTTCCAGTTTAACTTATACTTTTTTAAATCATTTTAAGGTTTTCTGGTGTGGAAAAGTTTTATACAGCTGAGACACATGTTTACAATGTTGTAATTTATTTGTTTGTTTTTCAAACAATTTTTGTATTTTTTCTGATTTTTTAGAAATTTAGGACTTTGTAAAGAAGTATTTTTATTAATTGGTTTTTTTTCTTAAGCTTCTTTCAGAATTTGTTTTTTATACCTTTTTGGATCTTTTTGAGTTTTTTAAGGCATTTTAGAGGTTTACTGAATATTTTTTATATTATTTTTGAAATCTGTTAGCTTTTGCAGTAATAATGATTTTTTGTGTGTTTTTGAGTTTTAAATTATTTTGAGGTTCCTTAGAGTTTTTATGTTACTGCTCACTGAGGTTTACTTTTACTATTGTCGTTTCAAATTTATTTATTTTTTTTTTATTTTGGTAGATTTTGCAAAATATTCTTAATTTTTTTAGTTTGTAATGTAGTTTAGTTGTACAGTCTTTTTTAGTTTTCCAGATTGTTTGATTTTAGAGATTTATTCAGTCACAATAAGATTTATTAAATCATAGGTGAAGTTTAGAAGTTTTCAAATTTTTTTTCTTGAACACTAAAAGTTATAACCTTGTCTTCACTATTGTTTACTTTTTAATCTTTGCCATATCTTTAAATTGGGTTTTTTTGGACATAGTGAGATGTTGACCTTAGCAAGTGGCCTTACGCGTGGCATTACTTATTTTTTTAATACTTTTTTTTTTACTATTTCTGCAATTTTGTTTGTTTTTGTTATCTGTGTTTTTTTTTTCTATGTTTGCTATGCATAATTGTTCTGTTCTTCTTTATTTCTTTATTTCTTGTTTTTTGTTATCATTTTGCTTCTATTGTTGTCAAACTTTTCAATTTTTTTTCTTATTACTCTTGTTGCAAAGTTTCTTAGCGCTTTCTATTTATTTTTATTTCTTAGGCATTTCTTAATGATTGTTGTTTTATCCACTTTGTATTTTAATATATTTTTTAGTTCTTTTCTTTTTCCTACGTCATGCATTCTACTAAAGTGCGTTCTGCATTATGCAAGAACTTTAAAAAAATGTTGTGCTTGCTCAGTGTTTGTGTTGTAGAATAGCACGTTTTAGGTTTATTTTCTACTCATTGTGTTATCTCCGGGATTAGTTCTCTCGTCCATTCTTCTTTTTTTTCTTTAATCCATCTATTTGCCACATAATCATTGTCCTTTCTCCTGCTTTTATTTTTGCTTTTTTTTACTGGTTTTTTCATTACTAGTTTTTATTTATTTTTTTTAGTTTTTTTTTCACTATCATATCTAAGGAAGCTGTTGCCACCTTATTGCTTTTATTTGGGTTTGGTTAGATTTAAACTATAAAGTCAGGTTAGATCTTAGGATATGCACTAGATTTACCTTTAGAATGTTTATGATTTTTTATGAGAATTTTTTGTTTTATGATTTTTATTTAGAAATAATGTTTATAATATTTTTAGTCATTTTTAATTTGAAAATGATTATTAAACTTTAAGATAGAAAGGATTCAGTTTGATTAGTTTTGGATTTTTCTGAAAATGTTTTTATTTTTGTTAGAAAATGTTGTTACGTTTACTTTACTTAGTTTTTGAATAACTTTGAATTCTAGTGATCTTTTAAGCATATTTTATCATTTATTTAATCTATTTAACCAAGTTAGAAAGACATTTCTAGAAACTTTTACTGCAAGGTGATTTTGAAACAGTCCTCAATTTTTCTTTTTGGCCCTACGGTGTATGTTTTTACAATATTGGGTTAGGGTAGATATAGGTGTTCTGATTAAGACACAGAAAAAATGTTAGGTTAGACTCAGTTTATTAAGATAGGTTGGGTGCTAGTTATTAGTCATATGGTTTTGAAGTTTGTTACAGTCTACTGTAATTATCTCTAAAATTTTATTTTATACTAACTTTTTAGCAAGGTCTTATTGATACTAAGAATTTTATATGCTTTTAGAAGTTTTTTAGATCAGTTTGGGTTTGGTTTAGATATAGATTTTATGATTAAGATATGTTAAGTTACTAGTTGAATGATACAAGATTCTAAATTTTGTTAGAAATTCAACAAATGTTGGTTAATTGAAACAAAATTGAAAGTTTTTTAGCGTTTTCAATTGTTTTGATTGTTGAAAGAGAGTAGGAGAAGGTTTGTTTTTTATACATAAAATTATTGGACATTGACTTTTTTCAAAATCAAAACTATATTGTAGAAAAGTTTCTTAGCAGGTCTTTGAGGTTTGATTGAAACCAAGACTTTTATGTTCTTAAAAGTTTTTTAGAGCAGGTTACGTTAGATATAATTTAGGTAGCAGATTTAATTTTTTTCTTTAGAGTACAGTTTTTCTTAGATTAAAATTTACTTCTAGACTTTACTGTGTAATTATTTTTGATCTCATTTTGGATTTTTCCAAGATAAACTTAAATTTAATTTTTCATTGATTTATTAACTTGCTTACAAGATAACTTTTTGTTTACAATTTTGTTAAACCAAAAAAAAAAATTTTATTTAATTTTACCATTACTCCCAACGCTGTTAATTGATGTAAAATACTTTGGTAAGATTTTTGTTTACAAGGGAATTACATTTAAATACGAGATGCAAAAAAATATACAAGTTGTTGTAGAAATGTAGACGAGCTGTTTGCAAAACATGGGGATTACTTTCAAACATAGTATTATGACAATGCGCAGCTGTCATGAAACCTAAACTTAGAAATTAACTGCAGTTAAATCTGCAAATCAGTTGCAGCACTTTTGCTAAGAGTGCAAACAGACATAATGCTACCATACTTTGTACGAATGCATAAACAGTTAAAGCAAATTGTAGATAAGAATAAAATTTTACAAATCTACACAAATCTAATGCTGTAAAACAATCTTAGGAAATCAATGTTTGGAGCGGAAATCTACTTACAAGACATAGACGTTTTAATATCCTAATCTTAAGACTATTCTCTAAGCCGGGATGGAAGACAACATTTTTGGGATGATGTGCTTTGTATAAGAACTAGAGAGTTTTTTAGTAGGCAACATTAACGTTGATGGGCTGGCACGTAAAGGGCCAACTACTAAAATGTATGGACTTGAACTTTGGACTGAACCATTGTTTAAAAGCGTTACCACTCTACTAAAAACAGGCTGTAAAGGAGGCAATAACTACTTTAAACCTGAATATACAATTTATTGGAACTAATTTGCAAATAATATCAAGAATTTTGACAAGGCGTTGCTAATTTAGAAAGCACTTGCTTACTTTGGGCATTGTAAATAACCCAACATGTAGAGGTTACAAAATTGATGATGATTGACGATGCGTTATGTACATGAGAAAGCTTCTCAAACACAAGGAAGTATGTTGGGGGACTGTTGGCTTGACATGGCTTGCATAAAGTAAATCCTTGTTCTATTTTTTTAGCCTATCTGTTCCGGATGTTGGCAATTATATTAATTATTTTGACTTTGATACCGCTGCTTGAAACAACCTTTGTTCTGTAGAACCAAGATTTTAGATTTTTTAGCTTCAAAATTTTCTTCTTTTTTTACTGATTTTTCCTTGTAAGATGCACTGTTAAAGCTTGTATTTGTTTTTATTTTGTATTATATGGCCAAGGTACTGGAGTTTCCTTGTTTTAGTAAGGTTGAGTTTTTTTTTTCTTTTGACATTTTCTTAAGGACTTTTATATTAGTCACATAATCTTTCTACTACACTTTTTACATCTTTCTATATACCAACATCTCAAATGCCTTGAGCTTTTTCATGGTTGCTTTTGTCAACGTCCATGATTTCTTTCCATAAACTAAAAGGGAAAATACATAGCAGCGTACTAGTCTTATTTTGTGTATATAGTGAGATCTTGACTTTTTAAAATTGATGTCATTTTAATAAATTTGCTTTTACTTTTTTCAATTTTTTCTAGCATACTACGTTTACATCAACTATATAAGTTGATTGAGTGTTTGGCAGCGGAGTAAAGTTTTTACTGGAAGAGGTATTAAGAGCATATTGAGTCCTTCGTGCAGTGAACTTTGTTGTTTCATTATGCACTCAAAATCCAGAATTCAAAATCTTGTAATAAAAAATAAAAAAGTGCATAATTTATATTTCTAGATTTTTTTATTTTGTGAACTAATGTATTCATTATTATTTTTTTTTGTCTAAATTTAATTGAATGTAATTACTAATTATCGTTTTTTTTTTCAGATGATTATTCCGACAAACAAACTTCTTAAGGCAAACAGTTAATATTTTATTAGAAAACCTTATTTGTCCATTTTTTAGTTATTTTTTTCTATCTGATGATAAGCAGATTAAGGGTTCTTTGAAATATGAGATGAAATGAGTTGATCTAAGCTATTGAGTGGTGAATAACTCTACAAATCGTTATTGGTTGAGTGGAGATCAGTAAGGAAGTCAACTTGAGTAAACTTTACTTTAAATTTTATAAAAAAATATTACATTCTTTAACTACTTTGTTTATATTATCAATCAATATTTAAAGCTAATCTATGTCTAGTTTGTTTTTGTTTAATTTTTATTAAATAAATAAAATGTTCGTATCAATCAACAATTTTTTAAGTTATAGATAAGTTTCATTATATTGTTAAAAGTCGCTATAAAGAACCAAATTTATAAAAAAATGAAACGAGCGCATTCGCGAGAATAAGATTGATGGTTGCGCGCTTGTCATAAATTTGCCTAAAGAAATCCCCCGGGGTAGTTTTATTTTTGTTTTGTTACACATTCCTCTCGCCCCTCTGTTTTATGTTTTTGGTTCATTCGTCGGACACATTGTTCATCTCTCCTTCAAGATGAAGAATGTGTTTTTAGATTATGCTAAACCCTTGCCGCCTCCCTGCCACCCTCTTAAGAAAAAACTTCTACTGGGGGATAGTGTTGAACGAGAGAGATGCGAATCCCCGCGTCTGGATAATAGAAAATTTATGTAGTTCTGTTGCTCGCTCTTTTGTCTCAATGCAAATGGCCGAGTCAGTCGAAGTCGTTGAAATGTTGTAAATCATTTTGGTTGATATTTTCGCACCCCAAATTTAATATTTTCTAGGTCACTAAGTGAAGCATTTATTGGGGGAATTTATTAGAATATTAAATAGAAAGAAATTCCTGCATAGTTAAAGCCGTTTGAATCTAATTTTAGCAATTTATTAATCAAACATTGTTGTATTTATTTATAACAGTACCTATTGTTTGGGTCTACTTATCTAAATCCATCCTGTTATATAACATTTCATTAAATACGATTGTTTTGTTTGTAATTCCACATTTCATTCACGCAGTCAGAGTATCACAATTACACACAATTAATTAATTAATCTATCCATAATTATAAAAATGAATACTCTGATTCGTTTACATTTAACAACTGATTTATATGGTAATTAAATTAAATTACATCACCCATTAAAATGATAATTAGTTGGAGAATTAATTAATTTTATATACAAGTTACTGTGTCAAGTGCAAATTGTTTGATTGCAATACATATATAGTTGCTAATTAGAATAGCAAAAAATAGCACTTTTTTTTATAATTAGTAAAGATAAAAAAAACATAATACATTTTTGAATTTTTTTTATATCAAGATTTTATATAAATATTGGAGTGTTGGAGATTCAGAAATTTTTTCTTCTCTAAGTTTTTAATGAAAATCATTTTTTTTAGATGGACTTTTCTATGGCCGATGAGCACAGTTTTTAAACTTTTAGATCTCTAAAACCCAAATACACAAAACAAATTAATATTTTCCAACTAACTTACATCAAAATACGTTAAAAAAAATCAAAAAATGCACCTTTTTGCCCAGCTTACTGAGAACAAAAATTTTAATTTATGGCTTTGCGACAGGGTATAAACTTAAAATGGCGCCAGAATTAGATTCTACAAAAAATTTCTAATTGATTTCACTAATAAATTTTATTTAGCATTAAAATTGATTTTAAACCAAAAATGTATTTTTTCAAAATCAAGTTAAGAAACGACACATTTAAAAAGAAATGTAGATTTTTTTAAGGTTTTCATATTCTTATGAATTGATCAAAAGACTACTAATAAGATATAGAAACAGAAAAAAAAACTAAAACATTTTTTTTAGGCATTCTTTCCTCTGGTCTGGTCCGTTTGAAATGGAATTGCTTATACTAGCGTTTGAATAGAAATATTGATTTGTGCAACTCTTTTGAAATTATCTAACGAAAGACAATCAGTAAGTAGGCCGGCTTTTTTTTGTTTTTTGACGTTTTGAGGTGTTGGCCTCAACAAGTGGCCCTTATGAATGACTTACGCATGAATATACCTTCCGGTTTTCTTCTCTGCGTAAATCCTGTTGTTGTTCTTGCCAACTAGTCTAGCTTTGGCAGTAGTTTGAGGTAGGCTGGTTATTGCCTCGCGGATTTTTACACAGAATCCTATCCCTATAGCCTCTACCTTTTTTTTGTCTTTTATCTGTCTTTTTTCTGTCTTTTTTTTTATCCTTTTTATCTGCACTCATATCTAGCTTTACATTCTCTTTTTTCTCCAATCCGTGTGTTATTTATTCTAATTATATGGTTTGTCTTTAGATGCGTTTTTAGTTGTTTTAGGTCTTTGTTCACTTCTTCTTTATTGTATTCTCTTTTCTTCATGAATAGTTTATGAAGTTCTATTAACGGTATTTCTTTTGGCAGTTCTAAATTTGATAGTTTTACCTCCAGTGATATCCTTGTATCTCCATCTGGGATTACTTCTTCGTGTTTTCTCGTTGCCAGGTATATTCTGACCATTTCAAAAATTGCGTTATCTGTCAACCTCGAGATAGCGTACCTACCATTTGCATCGTTATTTTTGTTATTCTGCATTTCTTCAGCATTTTTTTTTTTCTCCTTATCTCTGCAATTTTGTTTGGTATCCTAGTTTCTGTAAATGTTTTTTTAATTTTTTTTCTATTTCTTGGTATGCATAATTTTCCTGACCTTCCTTATTTCTTTCTGTTTGATCTTTTTTCTGTTTTATTGTTTCTATTTTGCTTCTCTTGTTTCTCTCCTTTCTCTTCTATGTTTTTTATTTTGTGTGTTTGTTTTCATTGTTTGTTTGTTTTATTTCTATATTCTTCTATTGTCAAACTCCTATTTTTTTTTCTTAGTACTCTTGTTGCAAAATTTCTTTGCGCCTTCCATTTATTTTCATCTCTTAGGCATTTCTTAATGATTGTTGTTTTATCCACTTTGCTTTCCAGTATTTTTTCTAGTTCTTTTCTATTTTCTTCCCACGCTTTGCATTCTACTAGAGTGTGTTCTGCATTATTGTGTGTTTTTCCTGTCAGAATATACATCTTTTTTCTTCCTTGATTTTTTAAATTTTTTGCAAGAATTTTCCAAAGGCTCCATGTCTGGTCAGTATTTGTGTTGTATAATAGCACGTCTCGGGTTTGTTCTCTACCCACTTTTTTATCTCCGGGATTAGTTCTTTTGTCTATTCTTCCTTTTTTCCTCTATTCCACTGTCTCTGCCATCTTTCTATTGCCTTTTTACTTGCTCTTAACTTAGCATCCTTTTTACTGGTTCCTTCTTTTATTAGTTTTTTTTATTTCTATTTTTTCTTATACCATCATATCCGCGGGAGGTGTTGCCGCAATCACCTCTACTGTCTCTTGTGACACCGTTCTGTAAGCCCTGCGGATCCTTAACGAACTTTCTTTTGTAGCTCCTCTTATTTCATTTCTATTTTTTTTCTCTTCTGGCTTTTCCCCATGTTTCTGCGGCGTATAACAATTTGCTTCTTGCTGCTATTGCTATTAACCTTCTGGCTTCTTCTCTTGGACTTCCGTTGTTTGGCATGAGTCTACCGAGCTTTCTCTCCATTTTCTTTGTTCCCATGACTGCTTCCTTAACCTATTCATTTCATTCCTTTGCTTCAAGTGTCACCCCGAGGTATTTGATTTTTTCCTTATGGTTATTACTTGGTCTCCTACCTATATCATATCTGTTCCTCTATTAGTCCTCTTAGTCGATAGTCAGACCGCTTCTGTTTTTGTGTTGCTAATTTTAAACCCTTATTTCTTATTCATAACTGTATCATATCTATTGCTAGCTCTAGTCTTCCTTTTAGTATTCTTTCATTTCTACGTCTCTACCTACTAGTACTACGTCGTCCGCAAATGCCGTTATTGTCACGCCTTCCGGCAACCTCATTCGAAGTAACTCATTATAAACAAGGTTCCATAGTTTTGGTCCTAGTGCTGAGCTCTGTGGTACTCCTCGCGTAAATTTGCATCTTCCGTTCTTGGTTACTAGGTTTCTACCCTGTAAGTAGCTCTATATGATCTTGATTGTTTTCTTTTTCAGTTTTCTTTTCTTTGCATTCCGCTGTTTGCTTTTTTTGCTATTGCTTTTACTTTGTCTATAGCTCTTAAGGTTGTTCTTCCCTTGGTAAATCCGTATTGCTCCTTCTTCTATCCTCCTTTTTCTTGTTCTATTTTCCGTACAATGACTTTTTCCATTATTTTAGCTAGTGTGTTTATTAAGCACATTGGCCTGTATGAAGTCGTTTTTTCTACTTCTTTGTTTTTTTTCAATCAGTACTTAGGTGGCTTCTTTCTAACATTCTGGAAAAATTCCGTCTTTCAGGCATCTGTTGATTATTTGAGTTATTTCTACCTCATTCCCGTCTAGAGTTGCTTTAGCAATCTCTATTGTTATTTTGTCCGGACCTGGTGCTTTGTTGTTAGACAATTCTTTTATGATTTCCTTTATCTCTTCTACTGTTGCCATGACTGTGTTTTCTTCTTCTTCATTTTCTGGTTCTTTTACCGGTTTTCCCTTGGAAAACAATTTTTTAATTATGACATCTTTTCCTTTTTTCTTTTTTAGGTAGACTCCCTTTGCTCTTTCTCCCAGTTTGTTTATCATTATTTTGTACGGTTTTCCCCAAGGATCACCGTCTATAGATTCCATCATTTCTTTCCAGCATCTTCTTCTGCAATTCCTGATTGCCTTTTTTAAGATTTTTCTGTTGTTTTTTAGTTCTTCCTCCGTTTCCTCTGCATTTTTTCTTTTTTTTTTCTGTCTTTTGACTTTCATTTCTGTTTGTATTGTATTTTTCTGAATTTTTTTATTTCCTCGCACCACCAGTATGGTCCTTTTTGCCCTCCTTCTCTGTATCTTGGAATTGCTTCATTCGCCGTTTTCTCTGCTTTTCTGAGTATCTTTCGCATCTTTTCTCTATGTAACATCTTTTGTTTCTATGGCTTTCTTTATCTTTTCTTTGTCCATTTTTTTTGTTCCATCTATTTTCTTTTGTGTACTTCTGTTTTCTTTTCTCTTTTGTATTATATTGTATATGTTTGTATAAACTCAGTGATTCCTCTTCTGTCACGTTCTATTCATTCACTATACCTGCCATTTCCCATGTTGCTATGGTAATGTCAATACTAGTCAATAGGTGATTTTGAGCTTCTTTTTGCAAACGTAGGTTTGTCTCCCTTGTTGCAAATGTTATGGTTTAACCCAGTTATCATCTCCTCTAAGATTTTTCCTCTTAAATTCCTCTTGTATCCTCCCCATCTCGGTGATTTTGCATTGAAATCTCTTCCTACTATGATTTTTTTGCTTTTCTGTTTTCTTAAACTGTTCTTTAATTCTTCTATCCACTCCCGATAGTATTCCATTCCGCAGTTTGGACTGATATAACAGCTGTATACTATCATACTTTCTACTTTAGCCCACACTATTCCCTCTTTTGGTGTTTCCCATCTTTCTACTTTGTCCCTACATTTTCCCATAGCTAAAATAGCAGCATCTGTTTTATTGTCTCTTATCTACTTACCATTTAATTTGTTTTCGTTTGGTTCACTCACTATAACTAGGTATATTTCCTCTCTCTCTCTCTGCTGTTGCTATTAGTATATCGTGTGCTTCTCTTCCTATTTCTATGTTTGTTTGTATAAACTTATACATTTTGCTTTATGATCTGCTTCTCGTGTTGTCTCCAGTTACTGGGGTTGTTGTCCTCTATATTCTTTTTTGTTTTTTTGTTTCATTTTTCTTTGTAGCCCGACACCTTCTAACTCACGTTCTGAGTCCTAATGTTGTGCATTCTATACAATATTCTCTGTTCTTGCATTCTGCAACCTGATGTCCCTCTTTTCCGCATTTTATGCATAGCAATGACTTATCTTCTTACATGTTCTTTTATCCAGCATTTGTAACTTTTTCTCTCGTTTGCTGTTACTTTTTCTACTCTGCATCTTATGAGTTCTATGTTTATTCTTCCTTCTCTTATTATCTGTTCCGCTGCTTTTTTGTCCATCTTGATTATAGCTGTTTGTTTTTCTCTATACCCTTTCTTTATGGATATTGTCGTACTTCCTTCTGTGTTTGCTTTGTTCATAATTTCTTCCAATATTTCTTCACTGGTAGTCTTCGAACTAATATCTTTGATAATCACTAGTTCTGTGAGTACGTTGTTGGCTTTTCTTACATGGTAACCCTCCATTTCATTTCTTATTTTTTCTATCTCTTTTTTGGTCTGATTTCCCTTTGTTATTTATTAGTAATAACTCCCATTTTTCTTTTTCTGATCTCCTTGAATTTAGTAGTAGGCCGGCGTTAAAGCAAAATTTTGTAACCGATAACGATAGTACGTGTTGCCGGTTTGGATTTTGAATCAAGATTATTTTCAGCTGTTACAAGTCCAGGAGTTGTTGTGGTAGATGTCGTTCCCGGTTTTTCACAAGAAATCTATTAGCGTCAGAAGTCACATGGAGAGAAGCAGAGCAGTTAACAATGTGCAGATTAAAACTTGTCTGTGGTGTGACCTTGAATTAGTTTGATTTCAATTCCAAGTTGCTTTTACCGAAAGCGGTTGCAGCTTTGCGGGGCTTACTAAAGCGCTCTATGCTTGCTCTTTGAGTACATGGTGAAGTAGGAGTGTGTTACGATAGAGAACGCTACCTATCGGTCGTTTTATAGGTTAAATACTCAAAATAGGAAAACCAACTTGAAGCCGCGCTTCTCTTGCAACCGCTTAATTTTACTTATCACATTTTAGGGGATTAAAAGGACATTCAAGAAAATTGAATTAAAATATGAAAGATTCTGTCGGTCATGAGTATAGATCAAGAACGCTGTTAACAAACGCTGTTAACATCAGAATTGAAACTCAATTTGGTTTACAATTTGCTCACGAACGAACGCATGAAAGATCTTGAAGTGTAGAAACTATTGCTATGGAACTGTTTTTGGTTCTTTGTTGGTTAGCTTTTGCTTGCCAAAGAAGGCACTTGCCTTGCACTTGCTCAGCAATTTAACGGAATTTCTTTGTCTTCCAGACATTTACGGCATAAGAAATCTATATAGATTACTATTTTATGCATGTGTTGTTTGGATACAGTGTTCAGTTAAACTTTGCAATTTTGTTGTGCTCATTTGCATTACCATAGTGAATACATATCATACTGAAAAGTGTGAACACAGAACGGCCAAAACTAGCAACATTAATTGTACAAATTTTTACAAGTTTAGAACCACAGCATAACTTTTAGAAATGGAGGTAGTTAACTTTGAGGTAATAATTTGATATGTGCCCAATATTTGGGAAAACAATGAAGTTAAGCAAAATTAGCAAGCACCAATTGCTGATCTTAGCAATCCTGATTTTTAACATTAAAGTTTATAACCAACTCCTTGAAATATGCATTAATTAAAAGTGGCAGTTTAAAACGACTTGACACTTTTGGCACCACTGAAACGGTGACATAATCTATGTTCACTTCTCTTGCCATGGAAAAAAGTTTTTTTTGTTAGATCTGTTAATAACAAAACTACCGACAGAGAGACTTTTACCAAGTACAAAATATCTAGTTTTTTGTCAAGAGGATTTTACTTTACATTTAGACCATTGTAGCATTGGAGGGGAAGAAAAAAAACATCTTCAATTTGTATAACCCGAAATTTTCACAAATCACGCAATTATTACAACATGAAGGTAGTGGATGAAACATTTGGGTTTTGTATGAAAACTAATATTAAACATTTATTTATATTTAGTTGTGGTATACTAGTGCCTAGATATCATCTACAATAATATATAAGTTTGCTAATAATTACTAATATTTTGAGGACAACTTTAAAACTAGTACAGCGATCTAACTCTTTTTCAAGCTGGTTGTTCCGGCACTGTTACCGTTAGTTGTAATTTTTTTAACAATTCAGGTCAACTGTTACGCACATTTTGTTCCCGTTGGTACAACTTGTACAAATCATAATTTCAGCTGTATGTTTTAAATTTTTGGTAGTTTGGTTTACTTTGTCTGCTTGGATTGTATGGCCTAGGTAGATGTATTTGTCTACTGTCTCAAGTATTTTGTTTTTGATGGTCACTTGGGTGTTTTTAGAGGTCATTATTTTTAAAAAGGAGGTTGTTCTCTGATGATTTGGATTGATTGTAATTGTAAAAAAATTGATGAATAATCCTTAATCCAAAATAATGGGTTAAAATAAATTTGTCATAGAACAAATATTTATTTTATTTAATAGCTATCGGTTTTGTAATCTACCATAAATTCAACCATCTTCATTATGAGAATGTTAAATCAAATAATTTTAAAATATATCAAGCCCGAGGCACACTATGGTGAAGTTATTAATTTTGCAATTTTTAATTGTGGAAAATCTTAACCACAAATATGTGGTATTTGATTATCAACATTAAGTTTGATGATGACCTTAAGGTTGAAACCGGTAGTTATTAAATAAAATAAATGTTTGTTCTATGACAAATTTATTTTAACTCATTATTTTGCATTATTTTTTTTTTTTTACGTTTATCTGTAGTCCGATTTTTATCGATGCTTGGTGGAGGTTTTTTAGCATGGTCTTTAATTTATCGGCAGAGCTGCTGATAATAACAATATTGTCTGCAAACCTGAAGTGGCTGAGGTACACTCCGTCGATTTTAACTCTTTTTGGTCCCAGTTTATACTCTTAAACACCTCCTCTAACGCGGTTGTAAACAGTTTTGGAGAGATCGTGTCTCCTTGGCGTATTTCACTTTCTATCGGTATTTGCTCCATCTTGGCATCATCAATTTTAACAAGTATAGATGCATTTTTGTAGATACACTTAATGAGGTTTGAATACTTGGAATTGATTCTTGCGTTGTCGAGGGTTTTCAGGATTGCCCACTTTTCTATAGAGTCGAATGCTTTTTCTTAGTCAACGAAACCTATGTGTAAAATAAAACTAAACTACTGAAATAGCGAGGAGGATAGGTCAATGCTGGGTGACGTTTGGGAAACTGGAATTTATACTCAAATCACGCGAATTTCCTAACAACTTAAAAAGGAAAGTTTACAAGACGTGTATCCTACCAGTTCTTACTTTTGGCCTTGAGGCCATATAACAAGCAAAACAGTAAATAAACTACTAACTACCCAACAAGCAATGGAGAGAACTAGCATCAGAGACCAAATCAGAAACGAGGAAATCGAAAGATGGAGCTAGGTGACCAACGTTCTTAAGAAAATAGCACAACTGAAATGGAGATGGGCTGGTCATGTAGCAAGGCAGAGCTCTACTTGATGGACAAATAGATTTGCGCGATGACCCCCGAGGTGCACAAAAAGAAGCGTGGGAAGACCCCCGAGAAGGTGGAAAAACGACATCCAGGAGGTCGCAGGAAAAAACTGGTTACAAGCTGCTTAAGACAGGAAAACATGAAAACATGAAGAAGTTCTAAATTTTTAATCTTCCATTTTTAAAAACTGTTTTTTTATTCAAACATATAAGTCTTGGTCTGGCGGAAGCATGAAAAGCATGAAACTTAGGTTTTCCAAAATACTAAAAAACATTCAGATTTTTGATTTGGTCAAAATTTTGACTTTATGTTACTTTTT